>OU696696.1:84378282-85578282 GCA_916050605.2 Platycheirus albimanus
CTCCCATCCGCCACCAGGCTACCATGCCTTTAACCGCAACATGCAGTTTTGCAGTCTGTGCGAAGAGAAAATTTATTGAGCTTGGGAAGAGGGATAGTAAAGAAGTGTGAGTGTACTTGATACAAAACTGTGCTTTGAATAGCTTATGCCAAACCTAACCTTCTGAAGTATAGGGTCCCTAACAAGTTCCAACATCGTAATCTCCACCCTCCTCCCAAAGAGGCCCACTTACCCTCTTACCAAACCAAGCTTGAATTTGACATATTCCAAAACGTTTGCATACACCATGTTTGTATTGATTTATCTACTTTAATTTAAAAAAGTAGACAATTTTCATATAAAAAATAAAAAAACTATTTCTGCATTAAGAAATGAGCCCATGAAATCTCAGAGTTTTTCAAAGTTTAATCGAAAATCTGCAATAAAGATATTACATTAGAATATATACATAGCTATTGGCACCAATCACTGTTACTTGTGACTGACATCACCGCTAATAAAGTTCATTATCTGATCTCATTGCAATTGACTTAACTTATGAACAAAATATTATTCCCATTTACTATGAATATGCGCAACACAAAGCCTTAGATATTCATTTGTCTCCATATACGTCCGAGCTGTCATACAAAACACCTTTCGGCCTACCCTTATACCCGATCATTCGAAAATAGAATATAAATTTACGGATTATACGTGAGTCAACCCAACTGGCACTGGAGCCGACAATAGCATTTTAAGTATGGTAGTGGTAGCTGGGAGCATGATAATATAATAGACAGGCTCACAGGCAGGGCTATTGATTGCCTATTCCCTGACTTGCAATAATCGAAAAGTATTCCCACAATGGAAGTATCCTCTCTCTGGACATACGAGCGAGCCAATCGGTTATCGGTAATATATGCAAAGGACGCGATATATGTAGACATGAAATGTGTTAATTAAAAATTCTACTCAATGGTGTTAAATGGATTATCCTTTGAAAGCTATATAGAGGCGATATAAATAGGATATATTGCAGATCAATACACGAGGCCTATTGTAGTTTAAGCTGATGCTTTATACAATAAAAAATAAATTGAATTTGAATTATGACATGACTACATGGTATATAAATAGTTGGGAACTTATGTTAATATTGTGTTTCATCAATACTAACAAGTGCTTGCAATGTTTGAGAAAGTATTTTATTTGTAAAAAAAAAAACAATAATTTATTACTGCAACGATTCTGTTCGGTCGAAGAATTGATCAAAAATCATTTTTTTAATGAGAATGGTGATCTTGTATTTTCAAACCATTTTTGAAACATAAATATAGGTAATTTTGAAAAGCACAAGTTGGAAGAAGGAAACAAATCCAAGCATCTGAGAATTATCAAATTAAGAAGTTAATCAGTTTTTTGCTTTTTTCCCAACAGTAAGGTCAGATAGATTTGTTCCCCTCTTTCAACAGGTGATTCAATATATTTCTATTTGATTTTTTCATAACTCTCATTTTGACTTGCTTTATAGGGCAAGTATTGGTTTCATGTAGACAATCACGATGATAAAGAAATACAAAAAAGTGGTTTTCTTCATAGCGTCCGTGAGTGTTTCGGTCTGTCTGTGTGCTTTTTCACGCCATATGCTACAACCTAAGCGACTTAACAGTTTTTCTTCAAACTGCACCTTTCAAGTTTCTTTTTTTTTTTATTTTGGATTAGCTCGAAAACGGCTCTTACCTAGATCATTTTCGATAATACTGGGTTTTCGTTTTTAGTTTAAATGTTCATAACGGCTAGTTTGAATTGACTCAAACTTTGTTTGTCATAGTTCCTTTCTATAGGATGGCATTGCAATTTTGTCAGTAAAACCTTTTAAAAGGGTGCCTCCTCCTCCCCTATAACGAGCCCTTCAGTTTTAGCCAACTTTTGTTGGTTTTTTCTAATTTGCTCAAAAAAGGTTCTCCCGATTTTCATTAAACTTTGTAAGTAATATAGATAGAATGCTTCGAAGAAAACTGCATTTTTAGTTTTCGGCTAAAAATTTTAATAACGGAAATCGGTTTTAACGGCCATAAGTGGACAGTGACATTAAGTTAATGGTTCAGTCAGACTTCCTTAAATATATATCTTTCATATCACCCAAAAGATTTCACTTACATTTTAAATATTAAAGGTTTCTTAACGGTAGCTCCCGTGTACAGTCGGCTCCGGTTAACTGGAACACCAAAATTGCAGAAAATTTGTTTCAGTTAAGTGGAGTTCTCATTTAAACGAACTTCGGATAACTGAAACTAGTTTCACGTAAGCGGAATTATACAAAAAAAATGACTCCCAAAAAAATTTATTTGTGTTCAACATGTGTGTATTTTTTATAAATCAAAGAACATTTTGTACATACAGAAATAATATGTAATTAAACAAAAAAAAAAAAACAAATAAATAAATACAAAAATTCAAAGTACAAAACAATTTAGTATCCAGACTCATGAAATTTAAAGCTCATGTTAAGTTTAGTAATAAAAAAATAGTCAATGGTCATCTGTTTGCGTTTCTGCAAATTATGAAAAGACATCTTATCTTCAAGATCATCTATTTTATCGTAAGCTTCCAAACTTCCAGCAAAAAATAGTTTGAGGATGCGAAGAGCATCATATGCTTTTCTTAGTTTTGGCTTCTGAGGACATACAACCACTATTTCATCATCAAAGCTATTTTCATCGGGCTCAATTGTAGATGCCCTAAGGACTTCAGCCACTATGTCTTGCCTTACATCACTTGTAAATAAATTCATATCTTCAGCCACTTCAGAAACAATGTCATCATTCTCAGAAACCATGGTAGCCATAAAACCAGCCTTTTTGAAGCAATTTTGTATGGTCGTCGGTGTCACCATCCACCATGCTCTCTTAATCATTTTTAATGCTTCTAGCAAATTTATTTTCTTAGCAAAATCTTTCAAAGTTTGCCCACTGTCTAAATGAAGAAGCTGACGTCTCAATATACATGTCCTGTACTGGGATTTGAAGGATCGGATTATTCCCTGGTCCAAGTGTTGAATAAGGGATGTAGAGTTTGGAGGGAGGAAATTAATCAATCTCGTCTAAGCCAAAAAATAAACAAAACTATAAAATCAACAACCGGTAGGGAATTACGGAAAGTACGAAAATGAAGAAATAAGAAACATTTTGACATTTAAAATTGAAAAGGTGTGTTCGATTGAAAATTTGGTGGCAGCGTTCATAGTTTCAGTTATGTGGTAGGTGAAAACATTCATTTAAGTCAAATTTTTTTGTTTCAATTAAAAGAATTTTTCAGTTAATCGAAGCTCAATTATCTGAAGTAGTTTGCATGAAAACTATTGCAAAAGGCAACGTACTGAATTTCTCACTTGTTTCAGTTAATTTACCTTGAGGGTATTTTTTGAAAGTATTTTATTGATAACTATCTACGACACACCTTTTGTAAAGCAGCTGTTTATCGAGGCCCAGAAAAATTACAAACAATTGTGTAAGGAAAAGAAACAAAATTATTCCAGTCACATAATTCAGTAACTAACTCAAATAAGAAATAGTCCTTCTTGAAAATAATAAAAAGCTTGAATGGAATCACGCGTAAAATTGGAACTATAATGCAGCCCGATTCACTATATTCTATATAACTATTTTAAAGAATTGCTTTGCTCACAAAATACTGGTTTAATATATGAATATGCAGGAGACTTCAATAAGTATAAATTGCCTTGACAAACCAATAGAATTGGAAGATCTAAAAATTGTGCTCAAAAAAGGAAAAGCGAATAAGGCCCCAGGAGCCAGGAGTAGACAGAGTTCCGTACGAGTACTTTCAGAATGATTCGATAGATTTACTTCAAACACTTGTAGCTAAGTTTAACCAATACTATGACGAGGTGAAAGTACCAGAAAGTTTCCGGGAGGCAATTATTTTCCCACTTTTCAAAAAAAGGGTTCCTAATCTTGCAAGTAACTACAGGGGAATATCGTTTATGAATGCTGTGGCCAAGATTTTTACAGGAATTTTGAATGAGCGTTTTACAAACTGGGTGGAAACATATTTCTAGCTGGGTATGTACCAGGCAGGGTTTAGGAGAGGATGCTCTACAGTCCATCATATATTTAGCCTTTCAAATCTAGCGGAATCATATATATCACAAGGTAAGAAACTTTATACTTGTTTTATAGACTTTAAAGCAGAATTTGACAATGTCAATAGAAATATATTGTTTTATAACATTTATAACATTAGCATTTCAAACAAATTTATGAGAATACTTCAAATCTACATTGAGGAAACAAGTCAGCTGTATGGAGTGGGGAGCAGATTATAGAATGGTTTGATGTCAATATAGGTGTAAAACAAGGATGTCTTTTAAGCCCATTTCTGTTTTCTCTATTCTTAGAGGATGTAGCAGATATGATAAATAAAATGCAGCAATACTGCTCTAGCAATGACTAAGTCATAAATACAAGTAAGTCGAAGATTGTAGTGTTTAGAAATGGAAACGGACGTACTGAAAGGAATGAAAAGTGGTATATTCATGGTGAAATTCTGGAGGTGGTTAGGTCATATAAATATCTGGGAGTAACACTTTCCTCTAATTTATCATTGAAAACGCATTTCAACATCAAAGCTGCTGAAACTAAATCCGCAATAAGCAACACGAGATGTTCCGCACACAGCGAAATTTCACGTTTTTCAGGCTGTTGTGAAATATATTATCTGCTATTCTGCTCAAACTTGGGGTTATGAGATGCACGATCAGGTGGAGAAAGTACAAAGATACTTCTTAAAGAGACTATTTCATCTTCCAGCATGATCACCAAACTTTCATCACTCTTCTTATACACACTACGACTGCATATAAATTTTGTTCGAAGTATACTTATCTCTCAAGAACAGACTGTAGCTAAAATTTTGATGGTGAGGCTTAATAGAAGAAGACTAAAATTCTTCAGAGATCTGGAGAGATTATCACAGCGTTGCAACGTATCACCTATAAACTTATTTGAGCTCAACGATGCACTTTGGAACTTGCAGCTTAAAAACCTCTTGGATGGAGTAAAAACATGCATGAACAATGAATTCAGGGAACAAGTGCGGCAGTCAGAAACGAAGTGTATTTATAAAAATCTGCTAATACCAATGGTAGATAATTATTTTAAAGATACATACCTACACCATAACCGATATCTCAAGTATCTTTAAAGCTAGAGGAGAGCTACTCAAACTGAATTACATGCCACATAGAGGAGACCTTACGGAAATTTGCAGACTATGTAACTTAAGAACTAGAGAAGATGTGACTCATTTCATTGGAATATGCCCGGTGCTCGAAGAAGTACGAAGAAAATTTTTTAACGTTAACGTTTTGTCAGCAGAAGAAGTGTACCGAACTCTCAATGGTCCAGACTGGCTCCCACTAGCTCATTACTGCAGCGAAGAATTATATTATCGAAATTGTATTATTAATGAATTCATTTAAGAAGGATTTCACATTTAATTTTTATTTTCCATAAAAGAAAAAAACTATGTATGTTTACATTAAAGTTTTCTTTTTAGTTTTTTGCTTTAACAGACGGCAGACGGCGCGCGTAAGGGCCATGCTTTACTATGTGTATTATAAATTTTTAATGTACAATTTTTTTTAATAAATAAAAACACATTTTGAATTGAATTGAATATTGATAACTGCGTTCTTAAGTTTTGGCTAAACAACAAGTAGCTGATACAAGATTTTATAGAAATAGCTCACAGTAGGAGAACTTTTCAGAAATACTGCTACTGCGACTAATAAAATATGAAAAAAAAAAAACAGCAAAACTGAAAATGGCATCCCATAACGTTTTTACAGCGTTTTAGTTTTTAAATCCAATGCCAATGGTCTCCTAAATTTAAAGTCAACCCAACTGAAACTGAAAACCAACCAAATCGAAAGGTCTTTCAAGTCAGAATTGTAGATCAAGGAATTTTTGAATTATTCACGGTCCACTGAACAAAGAAATCAAAAACTATAGATGTTCTATTATGTTTGCTAAGATACAAAAAAAAACTAACCTCGTCTGAAGTAGAAATGCATTTATGAAACAATCCTGTTTGCTTTCAAATTCCACAGAACCGTAATCACTTATTCCATTCATCTTGTACAAACTTATGATGTTTACTGAGCAGCTTACTTCCACGCTATTTTTCTTTTTCGTTTTTTCTCGATAAGGGAATTAAGTAAGCATCCCCTTCTCAATGTAGAGTATATATCAATCTCCAATTGATTAATTAAGAGCTTAGTGTACTGATGGTCCTTTTTTGAGCAGCCCTTATCATAAACTTTCTATAACCATATAGACTCACTTCAAGAGCCTGGTGAAGGCGGTAGGTATGACATAAGTAGCTTCCTAATATACTTTTATCTAATTAAACCAAACAGAAAAAAGGTCCATTTTCGGGACGAAATACGATTTATTTTCATAATTAATTAGAGATACTGTCGGATTTCTTTTTACTTACGCACTACATATACTACACAACATATACTCATACACATCCATGTATTATTTTCATTGATGTGAGAGCCTTATGTTGCACAAAGCAGACAGACCTTATTCAATATTAATCTTTATGATATCTTTAAATTTAAAGCACTAAAATAAATAATATTATATTATATTCATTTGTTTGCTGTATTTTTAGGTGACAAACACAACAACAATTCACCCCGCACTGAAATCTAGCCATGAATGAAACAGAGTGTGAGAACCTCATACAATCTGTAAAATGGACAGAACCTGCGAGCCTAATCTCATTAGCCATATTAGAATTTATAAATGTTTTAGTCATAGGAGGAAATCTCTTAGTTATAGCAGCTGTATTTTGTTCAAACAAATTACGTAGTGTTACGAATTTTTTTATTGTTAACTTAGCTGTAGCTGATCTTTTAGTTGGACTTGCTGTCCTTCCATTTTCTGCTACTTGGGAAGTATTCAAGGTAATTTTTTTTATATTATTCTTTGATAATTTAGTTGAATAATGCATTTTTTTATATATACTAAGGTTTGGATATTCGGAGATGTTTGGTGTCGCATATGGTTAGCAGTGGATGTTTGGATGTGTACTGCTTCAATTTTGAATTTATGCGCAATATCACTGGACAGATACGTTGCTGTTACAAGACCTGTTACATATCCAAGTATAATGTCGACAAAAAAGGCCAAATCATTGATAGCTGGAATTTGGGTTTTGTCGTTCGTTATATGCTTCCCACCGCTAGTTGGATGGAAGGATAAAAAGGTGCGTATTCTACTTATTCCCGTTTATTAAGTCTGATTAATATAATTTCGAGTATAGGGTTAGGAATAAATTTAAGGATAGAAAAAAGGTTTTTTTTTTTTAGTAAAATCCTCTTTAGTAACAGTTTGATATTATGTATTATAAAGTGTCGAGGACGGGTCACCATTGTTTGGTGAAATTCGTTTGGCATTTTTTTGTTTCGCTGTATTCGTTAAATATTTGATTTAATTCGCAATCCTTAATAGGCAATTTACGTTTTGTTTTTTATTCATTATGTTTTTCAATCGTTTCGCAATTAACATTCTGCGGTTTAATGTGTGGTTTATTTTTTAAATCTTTTTCGACCATTTGGCAAAATTCATTTGGCATTTTTTCATTAGATTTTTTTTATATTTGGCAAAGCTTTTCTTCGACAAATAATGTGTCGCCGTTTAGTTATTATGCAAAACAGCGATACGCCGTTTTATTGTTTTGCTGATTGATCACTTCGCCTTTTTTTATATTTCGCTGATAGAATGTTTCGCCGTTTTAGAAAAATGTCAAAAAAAAATTTTCTAGTAAATTTTTTTTAACCAAATTTTCACCAATTATGAATAAGACCAATTTCGACATTTTGCGATTTTGTCAAAATCCGTTAAACAGTTCAGGTCTTACAGATTTTTCCGTTAGTGGTCTAAATTGTTTTTATAAAGGTGTATTCATTTTTCTATGGTCTATAGGTATTCCGCCATTTTGTTATTTTGCAACTTTTTGTTTGGCAATTTATTGTCAAGCATTTTTTTATTAAGCAAATTTCGCGCAAAATTTTAAGGCATGTAGTTTTATGAAGCGAAAAAAATGCAAAAGAATTGAATGAACAATAAATTGTGAAACAAAAAATTGTAAACGAAGAAATCTATACATATAATAAAATTGCAACGGGTCGATGTCTGTACATTGAAGATATAAATTAGCAAAATTAATATGGGGAGTCTCTATTAGACCCACAGAAGCCAAAGCAACCGTTTTTAGAATTTTTGTCTGTCTGTCTGTCTGTCTGTCTGTCTATCTGTCTGTCTGTCTGTCTGTCCGTCTGTCTGTCTGTCTGTCTGTCTGTCTGTCTGTCTGTCTGTATGTTTGTACGCGCATCACGCAAAAACTACTGCATGGAATTGAATGCGGTTTTCGCAGATTTATTGGTAGTACGCCAACTTAAAATATAGGCTGCATTTTATCGCAGGAAAATATATAATTCTGGTTGCTTTTTTAATATTGCTGAAATCGAACGTTATTCAATGAACTTAACACAAAATTAAAAGATTTTAAGGAAGTTAGCGTCTCACTTACATAATGGCGCTGGAAATCATAAAAATAGCGCCACACTTACCTACATATACATGAATAGAAATAAGTTAGTCCTTCTGAATAGAAGTTACATCAAAAACATCATAGATGGCGCTAATTACCACCATATAGACAATGTCTCATTCAGCGAAAGCAGAAATCGAAAAACAATGTAAACATAAGGAACGGTGAACGAGCAATACTTACGCCCAAAACTGATGAAGCGGAGCTGCCATAAATAGCAGTATTGGCGCGTAGCATCGTTTTGAAAGTGGGCATTCCAATTAGGTATATTGCTTCAAAACTTAATCCTCCAACTTTTCAATTTAAACCGTTATGATACTTCGAAATAATATTATACAGAAGTCAAAAATCTTACGGCTGTAGGGCTGGTAAAGTATGTAGCTTTCATACCACGCATACCCCCCATTTTGAACCGGTTGTGCAAAAACAAAAATATACTGAGATACCTACTTTATTCTAAGATCCACGCGTACAAAGTAGCGGGCAAAAGCTAGTGCGTAATAAAAAAATACAAAACAACACAATGCCAAATGACAAATTGCAAAACCTTAAAAAGCTAATCAATCAAAAAACTAAATGAAAATTGCGAAATGATTATTTGTCGTATCATTTAAAAAATGAAACGTGGAATGCCAAACAACAAAATGCAAAATGAAACAATTGGGAAAGGAAAAACGACGAAATGAACCACCGCAAAACGTTAATTTGCCAAACATTTTCGGCGAACCGTACCATATCGAGGACATATTATTTTCGAGCTTATCATATATTTTTAAGATAATTTGAGAAAATATCTGATTTATAACGCCTTCAAAGCTTATAAATATTAATAAACATTGATTATAGTACTACGGTGGCATTATGGTTAGTGTGTCCGACCGATACGCTGAAATTCCTGGGTTCAATAAATTGAAGTAACTCAAATGTCCATTCGTCCTTAATTGTATAGGGAGGAGTACCTATATACGTATATGAATCTGCCTTAATTTTTTTCTAGAGTACTTCCCCTAGTGAGAAAGTGGCGAACACTGCAAGAGGCCAAAAATAGGCAAGGAGTGCGTAGATAAATTACTTTTTTTTTATAATAATGGAGTATTGTTTTTTAAGTGTCAACAATCTAGACTCTTTTTAAGCCATATAGAACATTTACTCAAAGACTTATATGCATGTAAATCAAATCCTTTTTGAGGACGTGTTTGATGGAACCCGAAGAGCAGCTGCCAAAAAGAATCAGTGGAAACTAAGTTTCCTTAACAAATCATACAAAATCAGATAGATAAAGAAAAATTAATAAAATTTTTTCCCCGTTTTTTTTTCTGAAAGACTTCTAGACAAATTATCATTTTCTAAATCTCGGATTATATTTTCGTAGAAACAAGTCACTTAGTTTTAATGAAACACAAAATACTGCAAAATAAGAGAACTAAATGAATTTAAGCAAGTGCAAAGATTTTATTAAGAAATGGACAATCTCCCACTCACTATTTCTTGATTCTATTTGATTGAACTATTTCGACTGCAAAAAGTATACTGTATTTTTTTTAATTAAACGTACCAAAAATCCATAAATGTTTGCACTCACATTTCAGGGCACGTTATATACCTATGCCTACCTGTCAACCATTAAATATTTAACTCTTTTTATTTAAATACCAACAATTTCATGGGAAAAAACCTTTTCACCAATATTTTTGCCCGATTTCAATGAAAACAAATTATATACATATAATTTTCTGAATTTTCAAAATATCGTACTTATTGTGTGTAATGCAAGTTGTTCTTTGCTATGTTTTTATTTCATTTAGACAGAGGACCTAAATTCGTTGAAACTTTCGGGAATCTATTTAAGACCAGCTCATTTTCCATGCATATTGACATTTCAAAATCATCTCAGTTAAACTGAATTTCGACGAAATGAGGTTGAAAATTCAGTGAAACTGTTTGGCACCAAATCTTAACAAATAAGTGAGATCGATTTTGAAATAGAATAAATCAAGCTGTGTGTGAGGTATTACCAATTTTTTTTTTTTTTTTTTGAAAAGAAACTTGAAGATATACATATGCCCATTATGTATAGAAACATTATTCATCTTTAAAAACCTTCAAGGTGGCACGGACCAAAGTGCTCCAATTATCAAGTACACTCTGCGTCTACACTTCCGTAAAGATCCTTCAGAATTGCTATGACCATGTCTATTTTGATTTTAAGAGCATCGGTCGGTTGTGGCTTATTATCATATGGCGACTTCAATTAAATCCTAAAGAAACAGTGTACACGAAAAAAGGATATTAAAAAAAGTAGCAATTAAGAAAAAGGATGATAGCCGTGTCAAAATTAAATTATTTTGGCTCTAATTAAATTGAAGCTTAATCCGTTGGCAATTCTGGTGTACATTTCAATTGGGAATACCCAAATAGTTGTGTGTAGTTAAAATTAGTATTGTTGTTCCTTGTTTGGCAAGTTTGTCGGCTTTGCAGTTCCCTGGAATATCTCTATGCCCTGGTAAACAACAGATGAAAATTTTAAACTGTTCCAACATCTCTTTGAGGGGTGATCGACAGTAGAGAGCTGTTTTGGAGTTGGAATCTAGGGATTTTAGCACTACCTGGCTATCCGAGAAAATGATGATATCCGATTCATTTGTCACCTCTTTGTAATCTGTCTTGCTTTACTGACCTTGGGATAGTGTTGGACTCAAAATTAACTTTTATTGACCATTTTGACTACATTATTAAAAAAGCTAACATGACACTCGGTTTTATTAAAAGATTTGCTCGAGAATTTCGTGATCCCTATGTTCTAAAAACTCTTTATGTCTCATTCGTAAGATCCATCTTAGAGTATGGTTGTGTTGTATGGGCGCCATATTATGCGGTTCATATAAATAGATTGGAGTCCGTTCAAAGAAGATTTATGAGATTTTGTTTAAGATTTCTACCATGGTCGAATAGAATTATCTTGCCACCTTACGCTCAACGTATTCAACTAATAAATCTTCCATCTCTAACGAGTCACAGAGCGTATCTACAATTTTGTTTTATCGTCGGAATAATCAATGGATCCATTTCAGCTCCACTGATACTTTGTAGATTAAATTTCATAGCTAGTCAGTATAATTTGAGAAGGCAGTTGCCAATTTCCAACATTTATAGTAGATCAAACTACGGTGCTAATAGTCCTTTAAATCTCTTAATTAATATTTACAATAAAAATTCAAATTTAATTAATTCAAGCAATGACAATGTAAAATCACTCAACTTAAGAACAATATTTTTTATTCAAAATAATCCATAATGTACATTAGATATAAGTTTTTATTTTTTTTTGTTATAATTAAAAAAAATGTATGTACCGTTAGTATTTAACGAAATGAAATAAAAAACTAAAAAAAAATCCTTGGAGGACATTTTTGTCTACTTTGGCCGTAGTTACTATTATTTCACTGTGAGATCGTCTTTAAGCGAGTTGCTGGGAAAAGCAGCAGAAAATATTTAGGTGGATTAGAAGGAATAAAATGATAATGATTTATTGCCAATGGCTTTTTGCAAGAGAAGAGAGGTTTTCTAACTCCTTCTTGAATGTGTTGGTTGATTTTCCAGCTTAATTTTCTATCCAAAACGTGACTCAAACATTTTGCTTCTTCGGAGAATTTAAGACTTATAAATACCATCTATTGAGGGAGGATTAACCTTCAGTACTTTTTTTTCTAGCAAAAAGGACAAAATCAGTTTTGTGGGGGCTTACACCGAGCCCGAGTTTATCACCTTGCTATTCAGCATCTTAAAATGTTATATATTAACTCTCCAAGTGAGCCATCAACCCTTAGACCTGAGAGTGATTTTCCGATTGTTGATGTGTCGACGTAATATCAAATGAAGGGGATATATGAAACTTCGTAAAACTATCATGGTAAACGCCATAGTCATCGTAAAATTTTCAACGTCGTAAACGAACTGCCAAATTTTTTTTTAGGACCTTTAATGAAAAATCGTATAATATCAACTTTCCCACACAGGAGAGTGATTCATGATGGCTGTTTTCCAGTTATCTTCGGAGTAGAACTAGTGACTATAGTTGGGCGCCGATAGTTTCGGAAAAACCTTAATAGGTTTTTCACACTGGATCAAAAACTCGGTTTTTGTCTAAAACCCCAAAACCAACACCAAAACCACAAGGTTTCCCATACTAGTAGTTTTTGATAAAACTCCTCAAAACCTACTTGCAATCGCAATTCGCAAGTATGTGAAAACAAACTGATCTTTTGGCACCATCAACTCGTCGAAAAAACAGTGTAGTGTTCTCAGAGTATGGGATTTTTACCGACAAAAGAGAGAAAAAGCAAGGTGTATTTCTTATTTGAGTGGGATTTTTACTAAATGTCGAGGGATTGTTTTGGAAAAAGTACCTTCAAACACTCACATATTCATAAAACGTCAAACAAAACCTAGTTTTTGTTCAGTGTGAATGCTCCAACTAGGTTTTGTAAACTTTTTGAGTTTTTGGTCCAGTGTGAAAACTCTATAATGAAATGTATCTCCTTAACTTTCCAATGCTACTTGTCAATCTATAATATAAAAATGACAATAAATTAAAGTAATATTACATATCATATTAAACCAAAACAAAGTTTAAAGCGTTGTACCTATTTTACTTGCGAAGTCAAAGAATTTGCAATTGTGTTTTCATTGATGTACAGAAAACACCAGACTTTTACCATTGAATAACATTCAGCTCTAGGGAATTTAATTTAATTTTGTCCTTAACGTGTTTATCATGCTTTGGTTCAGATTAAAAGATTAAGCTTTAAAGGTTTAGGTCTTTACAAATAACAAAAAATGTATCCATAAAATACTCCTTTTGATGGTATTTTATATATGCTTAATTAATATGCGCGTATGCATATTAAACTGAATTTATCGTTGTTTAAGTAAATTGTTCCCAAAGGATAAAGCCGCGGGCTGGAAGCAGTAAATGACATATCTGCGCTTTCCTAAGTGATTTCGTGAGTTATATTTTACCACAAAGTATTATTAAGCTTCACTACACAAGCTTATTTTAGATACATTTGACATTTTGTCATAAGATTTCGCGATATGTTTGAAAATATGAAAAGCACATATGTATGTATGCAAAGAAATTAAAAAAAAAATATTGTTTTGAAACGACGCGACGCGACGGAACGTATAGCCCTGTTTCAGTTTGTAGCACGATTAGGTCGCTTTACCTAAAATATTTTTTTATGTGAGCTGAAAAAGTCATCAGTTCCAAAATGACGCATTTACTGCATTAATACAATAGAAAACTGGAAAAGGAGTCAGAGTCAGGATTTTTTCGTATGAACTGTCAAAAGCATGCTTGTTAATGAAAATAAAACTATTTTTCACCTGCTTAGTTAAATTTCAAAAATACTGCAATAATAATTTAAAGAAAGCCAACTATTTTGGCTCTGTATTGCATAGTTCCGTTTCCCACTGTGTTTTCAATATTGAGCTCGTGTTTATTCAATATTGTTGCAAGAGTACTTAAATATTTCGATATACATAAATCCACTGGCCCCTGCCAAAACCGCTGCGTTAGCTCTTATACCTGACCTACGCTGCAGGTATCTTTCCAAGAGGATAGGAAACAGCACTTGTACACACAGTTCCAAAACAGATGTGACTTCATTTCCCAATAATTGCACTTACAACGCTTCTTTCCAAATGGTATCTTCTTAATGAACGACAGTATATGGTTTTCGCAGCAATAGATCCACTGGTGAATACATAATGATGGTATAACTCGCCGAACAGTGGACCCAATCTGAACATCGTTTTGGAGAAAACATTGTATATATATTTTATAGTACCTTTACATCAAATGTCTTCTATTGTTGTTTTTGCTTCCCATGGCAATCTAGACAAAAACCACTCCTAACTCTCTAATCATAGTGTTTGTGAAC
Source organism: Platycheirus albimanus (assembly GCA_916050605.2). Lineage (NCBI taxonomy): Eukaryota > Metazoa > Arthropoda > Insecta > Diptera > Syrphidae > Platycheirus > Platycheirus albimanus. The sequence goes on from OU696696.1 coordinate 84,392,856, forward strand.
GTCGTCCATAGATGGCACACCTAACGTTCCGCTTATTGAGAGTACTATAGTTAGTACATACACTGAAGAAAGCATTGTATATACATATAAACCATACCACTACCATACGTAAAGTGCGAGATCTATGGACAGAAAACTAAGCTCTTGATTTAAAAGGTTTTTGTCTAGATTACCATGGGAAGCAACAATAACAATTAAAATTGTGGAACGCAAAAAAATTTGTTATTGTTGCTTCCCATGGCAATCTAGACAAAAACCTCTAAAATCAAGAGCTTAGTTTTCCATCCATAGATGGCGCACCTCACGTGGTAATACTATCTAATATATATAAATCGAGTGTCACGTTGTTCGTCCGCAATGAACTCCTAAACTAATTAACAGATTTTAATCAAATTTTTGAAAACTGTGTGCAGTTTGATCCAACTTAAAAGATAGGATAGTTTATTTCTCAATTTATAAAGCGGTTTGACACAAATGCATTTTTAGCGCATTTGTAGTGCATTTTGTTAAATTAATAATTAATCTTTTCGTAGGATATTCTAAGGATGACTACGAAGGTTTCCATGAAGTTTGGTCAAAATTCAGTACATCTATGTACCACGAAAGCAATTTTAGTGCATTTTGTTAATATGGTAATAAATCTTTTGATAGCATCTTCTAAGGAAGAAGAGAATGGCTGGACCAATTTTGGAAATTTTTATCTTGAAATATTTATTGAAAATCAGGGAAGGTGTAACGAAAAATTACGACGACCTACCTTGCGTTCAAAAATAAAAAAAAAAGAGTGTAAAAGTGTCAATTATTTGAAATATTTATCAGTCAGAATTTGATTATATTAGTGTATTGTTTTTTGTTTTGAAGTACAAAACATCGTTACATACACAAATAAGATATGTATGTGTTTCTGTAATACGATTTTGTTTTATTGTTTAGTAGGTATGTTATACATATATTTTTGAACGCTACAGATTTCATTTAAATGATGTAAATACATTATGTATATGTATGTAGGTATTCAAAAAAATTTTAACTTCAAAAAGTTTTCTAAAGAAACACTTTTTTAAAGAAGTAAATGGTAGGAGATGGTTGGTGGTAGAACTTGGTAGATGGTAGATGGCAGAAGATTCTAGATGGTAGAAGGTAGAAGATGGTAGACGATAGAAGATTGTAGATGGTGGTACATTGTAGAAGATGGTTGGTGGTTAAAGATGGTAGATGAAAGAAGATGGTAGAAGGGAGAAAATGGTAGATGGGAGAAAATAGAAGATGGTAGATGGTAGATGGTAGCAGATGGAGAAGAAAGCTGATAGTAGAAGGTGGTAGATGGTAGATGGAATGGCAGAAGATGGTATATGGCAGATGGCTGGAGATGGAAGATGCTGGAAGATGGTAAATGGAAGAGGATAGTAGATAGAACAAGATGGTAGATAGGAGAAGCTTCTAGGTGGAAGAATGTAAAAGATGCTAGATGGTAGAAGATGGTAGTTGGTAGAAGATGGTAGGAGATGGTAGAAGATAGTTGATAGTAAAAGATGGAAGTTGGTAGATAGCAGGAGATGGTAGATTATATAAGAAGGTAGATGGTAGAAGTTAGTTGATAGTAGAAGATGGTAGTTGGGTAGAAGATCGTAAATGGTAGATAGTGGTAAATGGTAGAAGATGGTAGATGTTTGAAGATGGAAAATGGAAGGAGATGGTAGATGATATAGAATATTTTTGATAGTAGCAGATGGTAGATAGAACAAGTTGGTAGATGGTAGAAGATTCTAGATGGTAGAAGGTTGCAGATGATAAATTATAGAAGACGGTTTTTTTTAATGTTTTTCCCATGGGCAACTTTATGTTGCATGCTCGCGTGTGGGAAAACCATTGAATCTATTTGTGTTAGCTTTAGACAGATTAACAAAGAATATTGTGCACCGATTAGTGTTCAACTAATATTAATTTAAAAATATTTACAATGCAAAATGATAAATATTACTGTTAAGAATAAAGAATTATTTACCCTACCTACTTCATTTCTAAAATTAAATGTTAAATGTTTAAGTATCAACTTTGTAATGTACTCATTTGTTACAAACTTAATAGGTAAGATTAATAATGCTGATTTTTGCTTTATCAACTTTACGAAAATTCAAATTTCAATCATTTTTATACCCGCTATAACGATTTTATGATTCGATAATAATAATTTACCATTTGACATATACCTACCTTAGCCACAGCAACGCGTGGCCGGGTCTGCTAGTAGTTTATATATACAAAATTATGTAACAAGCATTAAGTATTCCAAAAAGAAATAAAGACATAAATTAAAAGATTTTTCTAGTTTTAACAAATTCGAGAACGGTAATGGACACTGCTGAAAAATGTTTTTTGTACTTTATGTACGGAGAGACCACTGTAACTGTTATGTTTTAAGCAATATCCACAGCGGCGGGAGTTCGGCCACTGCTCGTGGCACCCGAAAGACCATGGCAAGCGCGATGAATGTAAGGTACCAATTATCAATTTTAGCTAGTTCGTTCATTATATGAAAAATACAAAAAAATGTTTGTGTAAGCATGATTTTCATAACATAACAGCATAACATTTATTTGGTTAATAATCTACTCGATTCAGCTTAAATTTTACTCATTATATGTACTTGAAATTCCTCTTGATATTTCTTAAGCAAATTTTTAGTCCAAGTCTGCATTAATGTTCCAATGTTGCAGTTTTGTTAAAATAAAATGCACAACTGGGTCGCACGTACATACTTTCTCTGTGGGAGCAATAGTACGATGAAAACAAACTTTTCAAGCAATAAGAACAACTCATTTTAAAAATTTGGTAAGAACTAAAAAAATTTGGCTAAAACTTGAAAACTCGATATACGGGAGCTAACGTTAAGTAACCTTTAGTATATCAAATTTAGATGTCGTCTTTTGGGTGATATACATAAGTGATATAAATTTCCGCTTATGGCCAAATTAATAATACTGTTAAAACCAATTTCCGCTATTATCATGTGTAGCCAAAAACTAAAAATTCAGTTTTCTTTGAAGTATTCTATGTATGTTACATAAAAAGTTTCATAAAAATCGGGGAAGCCTTTTTGAGTAAATTAGAAAAAAACGAACAAATTTGCCAAAATCTAGTGGCTCTTTGGATAGGAGCCACCATTTAAAAAAAAGAGAAACTGAAAAAAAGTCAATACCATCTGATAGGAAACTGTAAGGAACTATACCAAACAAAGTTTGAGTGAATTCGATGCAACCGTTGACAACTTATGGCCATTTGAAAAAAAGCCGTTAAGAGCAGATCTCCATTATTTACATTTTTAGAAAAAACTAAAGACGCAGTTCTCTTAAAAACACTAAAAGAATATAACATACAAAGTTTAATCAAAATCGTTAGAGCCATTTTTGAGCAAATAAGAGAAAACCAAAAAAAGTAGGATTAAACTCAACGGATCCTTGTATGGTCGATTCAGTCAAGCCGTTGTTTACTTATGGCTATTTGAAAAAAGCCGTTAAATCCTGATTTTCGTTAAGACCATTTGAGCCAAAAACGAAAAACGTAGTTTTGTTAGAAATATTTAAAATTAGCTAAATTTTGAGTTTAATCAAAATCGTTAGAGCGGTTTTCGAGAAAATCCAAAATAAAAAAAACCGTTACATGAAAGGTACCAGTTAGAGCCGGACTAAAACAAAATAAAAAAACCTCGGCAACCGTTTTTCTTCAAACTGCTAAATATCAAGTTTGACGAAAATCCGTCAAGCCGTTTAGACTGAAGCATGACGTGAAAAAACGCACATCCACACATCCGCACAGACAGACCGACGGACGGTATGGCGAAAACCACTTTTTTGGGTTTCTCTATCATCGTAATTTCATGTTTGATTAAAACCGATCGATTTTTTTTTCTGCACGAAACCAATACTTGCCCTATAGAGCAAGTAAAAAATGAAAAAATTGTGTATGTATTCCTTGATTACATAGCAGAGAGCGGCCTAAAAATTGTTAGATGCACCTATAATAGCCAATTTTATTTAAAATCTAATTTTTAAGAAATTCAAATTATGTGTTGTTTCATTTGAATCGAGCTTACTATTATTTAAACTGGCGTCGACAGTCCATTGTTGACCAAGGCCTCAATCAACAATCCTCGCCAGCTAGGCCGGTCCAAAGCCTAACCAGTAGCCTTCAGTTGGTTGCACACTCCAAGTTGGTTGAGGTCGTTCTCCACTTGATCGCACCACCTTAGATGGGGTCTTTCAGAACTGCGTCGGGCTAGTGCGCTTTCGTTCATAAGCTCCACATGGCCAATTTCGCTGTATAGCCCGTATAGTTCGTCATTGAATCTTATCCTCCATACTCCATTGATACATACAGGACCGAATATCACCCGAAGAATTTTTCTTTCATAGTACCCATGCCTGTCTGCTTGTTTCAGTGACCATGCTTCTGCTCGAAAAAGCAGGCCTGGGATAATTATGGATGGATCATTCTGCCTGAAGCCTAACAGCGATTACTCTTTTGTCTTCACCGTTTAACAGTAAATTCTCACTGACTGCGTATCTACTACGACAGTTCCACCCTCGTCTCTATAGGCTTTCGCTCGAGGTTTGTATCCATTGGACGAATGTTTTACCCTTTGGTAGAATTTTCGATTATTGCTTCTGCTTGAGCACCCCTCAACAGATTCAACCATTCGTTTTTCCAGTTCCCTCTTTTCCTTTCTGAAAACTCAATGTTCCTTCTTCCTCTTTTGCTGGTGAACCGCATCCGAAGCGCTCATGGCAGCTCTGGTTCTGCCCTGCAGAACTGCTTGATAAGCTTCGTTTTTCGCCGTGTGTGCCAGCTTGCACTCATAATCGTACCACACCAGGTGTTTCGTTGTGGTCGACTAATGAAAACCAAAACATCAGTCACTTTGCAATGCTGCCATTGGGCCTCTGGGTTTGGCGCAGGCGCCGGGCTTTCGAGAGATAAGAGGATACGTGGTTGGCAAAGGTTCTGGCAATCTTTTGCGACTGCAGATCCGCAACATCAAATGTTCTCAAATGGGACGCTCGATCATACGGTCTGGTGCAAATCTGCACTCGCACTTTAGCTACTACAAGGTAGTGATCCGCGTCTATGTTGGCCTTTTTTACAAAGTGCGGACATCCAATATATCGGTCGCAATATAATCAATTTGGTTGACGGTATATAGATCGCCAGTTCCCCATTTGTATATTGAGAAGTGGGAAGTACGTGCTAGATATAATGACATTTCGCCCCGCAGCATAGTCGATGAGCCTGTGTCCGTTACCGGAAGTATTTTCGTGCGGGCAGTGCTTTCCAATTATCGAGCCAAAGTAACCCTACTCTCTGATTAAAGCTTTAAAGCCATCAAAAAGAATCTTAGTGTCGTACTTTGGGCATTCATCATACTTTTTCTCGCGAAGATAATATAACTCTCCTTTGGCTGTATCATCTTTTTCCTCAGTGGATGAATGTACACAGATCAGAGAGATGTTGCGGGATTGGGCTTAAGGTGGATTGTGACAATGCGTTTGCTCCTATGTCACGAAACCCTTAGACTTCTTGTCTAAGTCTTCCTCCTATCACAAATCCGCATCCAAATAACAGCTGATGCTTTCTTTTCCTGTAACACTTGCCATAGTACATTGTCATAGTTTTTCATTCTCCTTGTGCCTTCACCATCCCATCACTTTTTGTATGGCTGTGATGTCGGCTTTGGCACCATTTAGGGCTTCCACTAATTGTTCGGCTGAACTTCTGTTTAGAGTCCGGACATTATACGTGCAGAACCCAAATTCGTTGACCTTGTTTCGTTTGCTAGGATCGTCAACAGTAAGGTCATCAATATCCGAGGCAGTTGGTTTTTTCGGAACCATTGATTCTGTATGTGGCAGGGAAGTTACCCCGATGCACAACCCCCAGCCTGGGGGACCAGGGCTCATCCGCTTCCTGCTCTATTTCACTACCCTGACTAATAGTAGTGAAAGGACCCAATGACCTGATCTGAGAATTTATGTCGTAGTAGCTCATTGGGTTGCCTACCATGCTGACTGAACAAAGTAATGTGGCGCTTCAGTCAGTCAAAAATGCAAGAAATGGTGGTTAAGTGCTTTGTACTGGGAGCGTCAAGTTGAGTTCCTTGAAGGGAAATCAATAGAGCAAAACTTGGTTCTGAATATCCCATCTCAGGATGATGATATCCGAGTAATTGACAAAGCTACGAAGGTTTGCATGGATCTAATGCGACAAGATAGCCCGGATCGAATAAGGCGAACGAGATTAATTCGCTCCAGGAACAGCAAAACAGCCAACGTGATCGTTGGAACGCGAGATAAACGAAGGCGACTCATACAAATAAAATCACATATAAACGCAAAAAACAAAAATACTAAAGTACTAATTCGCGGTCAAACATTACAAATAAACAATAAAACTTTCTATTTGGATCAAAACAATAATCTCAAATGCGATGAGTAAGATGGAATGCGTGTACTACAGCAATTGATCCAGGTTTGTGACAGTGACACCATTGTATATGAAATAAATAGTAATATGGATAGCAGGATCGACTGTGGCGACACCGTGAGTCTCCAAACCTTTTTTTCAAAATGTCTCGTTTTGGAGAGAAAATGTAGGTGGAGAGGTTTAAATATGTGATAATTATCAGCGACATCTATGTGTCTCCAAACCCCGTTATCGCTTACTCGTTCCCCAGACTACTATAGATTTCATATACAATGGTGACACTTCCAGCTTAAACACCAGACATGGGAGATAGATCACACAATTTGATAATGGTGATAACACAATGCCTTTGTCCAGTACCGTCGAACGGAGTATGAACTGTGGTATTTAGTACTAAAGCCGTCTGCCAAAGGAAAAGTATATGAAGTAAAAATGATTTTAGTTGTAAGTTAGAATATTATAAGATATTATGCTACAATGTATCAGGTTTATGATTAACAAATCGCTTTTTAGTGAGTTAAATATGTGAATTTTTTTGAGTTTATTTTTTTATATGAGGCGTTTTTGACAGAAGACCAATACTAGTCAAAAACTATTTCCACCACCATCATCCATTCATCATAAATCCATTGACAATTTAAGTTAAAAAAAAAAGCCTACAATTATTATTCTAAAAGACAAACAAGAAATAATCATCAAAAAGTATCTCAGCAAAAATTGCTGCCAACAAAATATAACGATTTCATACAACCTTGCATTGGGTCGTAATTTTCAGCTCAATAGTTTTCCTAAATACATTAAATCTTGATTACAGAAACAAATAATAATAAAAAATATCTTCTCCTTCCCAGAATATACTTTGTTTACAAAGAAAGTTTTGTGGAGCAATGAAAAGAACCGCAAAGGAATATAAAGGAGCTAAGCAGAGCTGGGCTGGGCCGGCAAAAAATATAAAGATCAAAAATCACAACAGGGACTGACGATGGTGTCTGATCCCCTTCGTCATTGCAAAGAAAAAAGAGACCCCATCCTTGAACTTCACTCACACACAGCTTAAATTTATTTTCGAATTCAAGAGTGGACAAAACAATATTAAATAATTGCTCAGGAATTCCAATACTTTCTGAAACAATTCTATGGAATGTCTCTGTCATTTCAAATCTGCTTCGACAAATTCCCTGCAGGATAAGTAATGCGAAATTTCAAACACGAAGAATAAAAATCCCTTGGTTTCCTCTTCCACTTCCGCTTCAAGCAAATGACAACTAGCTATACCTATACAGATACACCCAGAGATGGTGATGAATACGGTGGAGGTGGGGAGTGGATAGAGAAAAGTATTTTATAAGGACTTGTAGAATACGATTGCTAGAACAATGTAATTTTTTTTTATAGTGGGATAATATACACAGACAGACGGCCAGAATAAACGCACGGTTCTAGTGCGGTTCGATGAGGTTCAGGAGCGCGGGTGGATGGATAGTTGATAGTTTTCTTAACTAACAAGAAAGCCGTGCTGTTTGGCTATCCCAGCTTTGGTTTGATTGGAATTGCAGGATAAGGACATTAAAGGAATCGATTTATATATATATATCTGTTCCAAGTTCTTGTGGGTAGTTGAGTTCAATTGTATTGTTCCCTGTTGTTGTTGTTTTTGTTATTGTTTAAGGCTGTCTTTTCAAAAAAGGTACATATAAGAAATATTTGATTTTCAGAATGAGAAAATTGATTAAAACTCCATAAATTTGTTAAATATCTTTAAAAGGGAGAGCAAATGGGGTGGCTAAGTAAAGAGAATCACATAAAACATCGTCCTTAAAGATAAAAAAGCTCAAAGTTTGGAAACTTATAGATACAATTATTTTTCTGTCCAATTGATTGAATTATATGGCATTGACATTGTGTTGAAAAAATAAAATGGCTGAATTTCGAGGAGCTTATAATAGACCAAAGGATTGCCTTTTCTTCAATCCAACCTTATGTACGAGTATATCATAAATATTTATAAAAATATAATTAAATGGTTTAAGACAATTTTAAGAATATAGTCTTTTAAATATTAACTAAGCGGTATAGATACTACATATTTCATTTAACTATTCTTATTTATATATATTGAATACTCTTTGTTTCTTCAGGAAAAATATTAGGAGTGTTTAATCCGGTTCAAATGTTTTCATTTTGGTTTTCTTATGAATTAGTAATTTTAAGATTTAAGGCTCTCTCCTGAATTCTATTCGATAAAGCCCTTTGGTTAATGTCACCAAGAGTAGCTTCACCATGTTCAATTTCAGACATTTAAGCCCGATGTGCATCGATATCTCGTCTCTCGTGTATAACTCTCCCACACCGTCATAGTTGGTTTATTCATGATAAGGGTATTGACAACCTCTTTTTATAAAACCTATTTGAACAGTTTCGGAATAATTAACAATTTTCGGGTCGCTCATAATCACAGTCTAATAATCTTTTTCTTTAATGTATAAACTCGAAAATCTTGGATAGGGTTAAGGTGGACAAATTTGGAAAGTCAAAGGTCGTCATAATTTTGTGAATGGAGACTGATTACTTTAGAGGAAAAGCCGAAAAAAATAACTCAATAAAAAACAAAATTAATAATATCTTATGTATATATTTTTTTCATTGTCTAAAGGTATACATTTTTAATTCTCTTTGCAGTTAGATATTGAAACAACCTACAACAGGGGAAATTATACGCTTTATTATGCTACGTCTACTACATCTTCAACAACACAGTCAGCTCTTCCACCTCCATGTCCTTGGAAGTGTGAACTGACAAACGATAGAGGCTATGTCCTCTATTCCGCATTGGGATCATTTTATATACCAATGTTCGTTATGTTATTTTTCTATTGGCGAATTTACCGGGCTGCCGTGAGGACAACTCGTGCAATAAATCAAGGATTTAAGACCACCAAAGGTGAGTTGATAAGATACATTTTATTTTATTTTTTCTATTTTGTATTTTACCTTCTTTTCTATTCGCATTTGTATTTATCTTTTATTTCTCCTATAGTCTGAACATAAAGTAATCTATCTATGACAAAAACTGTCCGTTGTTTATGGCTCTTTTCTTCCTGTTTATTTATTTACATTTATAAATCTCCATCACTTAAAATATATACGTATATAATATATATAAAAATATATCTAGCTTGATTCAAGCAATGACTTTTCAATGTAATCTTTTTTGTGAATGACTACTGTAGTTAAATTTTCATCCTATTTTTGAACCTTAACATCACAAAAAAAAAATACGGATGAGTAGCAAATGCAATTTTTTTCTCATCCATAATATATACATTTTTATATCTCTACACCTTATTTTCTGTCTCTCTCTCTCTCTCTCTCTCTCTCTCTGCCTCTCATTAAGAAACATAACAATTTCCTACTTCTATTGTACTATAAATATTATCTTTTTCTTTAGTAAATCTCTTTGTCTTATTGTTAGCGGCATTAGAATCTTTTATTTGTCTTCTGTTCTTATTTAACATTTTCTTATACTTTTTCTATGTGTTTTGGAGCATATAGAACATTTGCATTGTATTAACTTCAACATACTGGTCTTAAAATTAGCAAATGCATGTAAACAAGAAGTAGGAAAACAAAAATTTAAATCCCAAAAAAAAAAAAAAGAATAAAGACAAACATGGTTTTGTTCATATTGTATCTGAATGTTTTGATTAAAAGTTCTTTTGTGTAGAGAAACCTTGTTTGAGGAAGTAATCAAATTTACATACAAATCTGTCCGCATAATAAAAGCAAAACATTTACTTCCCTTAACATTCTAATCATAACCCTTAAGGGTTCCAAAGATAGGTCGTCTTGAAAGGAATACAAAAGCAATTTCAAAGGTGTTCACATTTGACTGGTTTCAGTATTTGTAACAACAAAATCCATCCTTAATTTGTTGCCCACTCATTAAAGTTATTTTTACAGATCTCATAAAATTAAGTTTTAAGTTCTCATTACGTTAAGAGGATGTCTCTCATGAAAACAATAAGTAATTTTCACCAAAAAAGCGTAAAAAATTATGTTGTCCATAGACTACTAGTCCTTAGAATCGGTTAATTACTTAATAAAAAACGAATTTTTATACTAACGGTGGCTCGTGAATTATTTTTTTCAACGATTCAGTTGTTTAATAGATTCGATATGTTTAGTTTGAAAAATTTATATAAAATCAAAACAAATCATTTTGTTTCTAATATGTAACTATAGCTGCTGGTACCCGGCTGTCGTGCGTTGGTACGCCTAACAAAAAGATGACGGTTTTTAAGTTCCAATTTTTTTTTTATTGGTAGTAGTCAATAATTAAATAAAAGATAACATAATATTTACAAATTCACAAGTATTGCATTGGCTTTAATTTTGCCGTCAGCTCGAAAAAAAAGCGTATTATTCATACATGACGATAGATTAGATTAATAGACAAAAAAAAAGAAATTATAATATACATTAAGATGATTACAATAAATTTATAAAGCTGCATTTCAGTTTTGTTTTCTGAAGTTAAGGGCTGTTTTAACGAAGCCTGCACATTCAAGATATCTGCAACCTCATCAACAGATAAATAGTTTTTTCCAAAGTGTTGTCGTCGTATTTTCTGTGTTATGGAGATTGCAATGGCTGAAAATCTGTGCTTCCACTGCATCCATATATGGTCTGTAATTTAGTCGTAGTAATTCTCCTCTGGTTTTCAAAATAAAAGATATTGTTTCTCTTGATTTTGTATCGATCATTAAAGTAATTATTGTGTCCAAGGTCGTATCTTACAGCTTGTACATATTTCGGGTTGGACCTAATCAGTAAACTTAACAAAAAGGGAGTTTTCGATTTTTTCCAACAATTCTAGAAAGATGTATTGTTCGTGTTCCTTTCAACCAACTGGATGTCATGTCGTGCCTTGGAATCTGAAGAAAGCATATAACTTTCATCTCTTGTATAGGTATAACCTAGCAATGCAAGTCAGTGAAAATATGTTATCAACTGTTGAATATTCTTTTTTGAAACCGGCTTGAAACTCACTTAGAAGATTATTTTGTTGTATCCAATCCAGTTAAGTATTCTTCAAGGCAGAATAACACCGGTCAAATTTTCGTAAAAGAGTTCACAAAGTAGAACTTTCGAGCCTTCTTCAACTGAGAATGCACGGTCGAGGTCTTCATTTTCTACCAATGGACTAGCTAGCATATAATATTTGATTTGGCCTTTCTTGAGCATAAGAAGCTGTTCGAAATGTTGCGAAAGCAGGCTGGTGCTTATGATTGTTTTCCTTGCTAGAGAAATACTGTTGAGTGCTCGGGCTGGCTTTCAAAAAGTTCAACTGTCTCTTGTTTCCAAAAATCTTTGCATGAGGTGTCGAGAGTATTTGGTCTGTTTTTCTTTGCAAGGATGTTTAAAAGCTTTATTCGCCTCTTGATATATTCTTTTTACGAAATCTAATTTTTGTTGCCCTGAAAAGTCTCAGAAAACCAAACACCTTTTTTTAAAGCTCTTTCACAATCTGCATCGAGCCATAAAAACTTCCAGGTTTGCAAATGGGCTGATTGAAATGTTTGTGCTGCCTATATGATATGCATGTAACTAATCCGTCAGTGCCATGAACTGATTCAATTTGTTCCTTACTTAATCTGGAATCTAGAATTTGGTTAAGATTTATTTGATATAGATGTAAAAAAGAATTTTTCCATTGAAGTTTTGGTTAAAGCTTCATGTGCTTGGAGGAAAATGTTCCGGGGATGTTTTATTCGAGCCTCTCTTAGTGGAACAAGGCTAAGTACTGTTGTTGTCCTTTTCGCTGATCTTTGAAGGTGTTTGGTTGAAAGGCATTTCTTGACTTACAGTTGACTGATAGCCGACATTGAAATTTTGCAATCTTTTTTGCCTTCAGCTTCAATTTTATTTTATTTCGATCAGAAATTAGAAAAATCACCCACCCACAAGAGTGCTAACAGCGATTGTTATAAGTACTTTTTATTTTGATTAAATATCACAAAATTCTGATTCTTTCAGGAGCCTCGTTTTTTCGTAACATAACTTTTCTTACTCTCTTTTTAAGAGGTCCTTTATCTTACACTAAAAAGGTTGGCCGCGTCCCGTACCGTAATCGTGGCACCAATACATAATAATCGCACAGTTTTCTTCGTGATAGAGGTATTAATAGCTCCTTGAGTGCGAGTACATTAAAAAAAAACCCAAACGCCATACCTGTCTATGATGACCCTTGAAAATTATGGCCTATATTACGTCTAAATCTAAACAAATTGTTACAGGGTTTCAGTGACATGTCTACTGTTATTTTGAGAAGGCTCACGCCATATTTTCTCGATACAATATTTTTTTTTTGTATAGCAGCTTCAATAATGGTAATGTGATCCTCGATTCCAATAGTTGTGTTTACACTAGAAGAAATGTGATAAAATTTAGAAAAACATAAAGGAAGCAGCCAGTACTTATTTCTTTTTTGAACAGCTCACGTTGAAGTTTGGACGTACAAACTTATAATTGAGATAATATCATACAGAAAAATTCGAATGTTCACGGTTCACGGCATACGGCGCATGGACTACAGAGAATGTCTGAATATTTTTCATTTATTTCGCAAGAGTTAATTGCCAAATTGACATTTCGCCTTTTGTTCATCTCGCTTAAATATTAACTCTCATAAGTTATTCCGCATTTTGATATTTTGCGTTTCCATCAACTGGCTTACATATAATGTTTTCAACTTTGCTTACATATCTCGCAAACCGTTGATTCACCGATTATTATCTATTTGTGTATATTTTTTTGTCTTAATAAAATATTATTGTACCAACATGCGAGTACATACAAAATGTACATACATACATATTTCTTTTACAAAATTTCACTTGAATAATGTTTGCCTGTCATGAAAAATTATGAAACCTTTCCCAAAACACATCGATTTTCTACTTATAGTAATTTTTCAAATATTTTGACTTTGATCGTAAAATGTTCCTTTAAAAAGCCTTGAAGCCCCTTCCCTCCTTCCAAATGATTTCAAAAGAAACCTTCAACGGTTTGAACGAAGCCGTCCAGCTCTGTTTAGTCAAGTTTCGGTAACGAACGCAAGCTGTGTTCCCTTCCACATTTTTGACAGCTGACAGTGAATCATGACACACACGTCAAAATCGTGTGGTTATACAAGGAGGGACAATAGATAAATTTATTATTTATCCGTTTTGAACAAGGTTATGATATTCTATACATATGATTTCTACACCTTTGTGAATCAAGGTACGAGTATATTGAAAGGCATGAAAGCATTTGTAGAGCTTTTTAATTGTATTTTAGTAATGAAAGTCTTGGCAATATCTTGCGAGATGGAAGGACATGGGCAATGTCTATCTTCACAAGCATCAACTTTCTTGTTAGTAGTTAAAGAAAGTTAGTTTCTGGAAACTTTATTATGTTTGGAAAACTATTAAAACGCCGCCCTTTTAAAAAAAAATCTTTCAAAACGAATCCTTTATATTGTAAGAGTCGATAATTCTCTTAAAAATACACAAAAGATAATATCGAAGAATTTTTCTAAGATATTTTCTCATCTGCATACCAACCAACCAAGGATTTAATTCAAGATGAAATAAGATCTTCGAGAATTTCTTTGAAATAAAAATACAGCTCCAATCTTTGTCGTTTCTTGCGAAGAACAATTTTCCAGCAATTAGTAAGATTTTTGTTTAACTTTGTGAACTCTACAGCTCTACAGTTCTCAGATATTAATGAGTCTTAGAGTAATATAAGAAAGACACAAGTTTGAGCGTTCTTCATTTTTGAAAGTTATTTTATTCACAGCGGAATTTTACTTGTGCAATTTAAAATTTTAATTTTTGTTATTATTTGTTTTGTATAGTATAGTTATCTATTTTCTTAACACCTAAAAAAGGTTTATTTGCTCTAATTGCCTAGGCTCTGCGCGAACTGATACCTTTTTAGTGATGGCTTTTGTTTTTCAGGGTTTCCTCCAAAACCGATGTAAAGGTTCGATCAAATTAACGTATTTAGAGTGAGGTTTTTGACTCAATACTCAAAACCATTTTTTACGTAATAGTTTTTTCTAAACTCTCAATTTGACAAAGATTGCTCACAAAAATTTGGTTTTAAAAGTTTCAACAAAAGTTCCTTTGAGATAAAACTGCAATATTTTTTTAACCTTCATTTTAAATAGGGGTGTAACATACAAGGTCGGTTAAAGACAACGTTTTTTCAGGATTTCTAATTTTCTCGAAAACAATTCTAACAATTTTCATTTTAACTCGTGCGTAATATCAGGGAGTATATATATCCGTTGGCAATAACGGTAATTTGTTCCTATACAAGGAGGCATGTTTTTTTGTTTCTTATTTTTGCTGAAATCGATTCCAAAGCTTTTGGTTAAGCTTCGTGAGTCTTAATTTGTTGCAGTTTAACATACAATGAACATGGCTGTGAGTCTGAGGCAAACGGATATGGAAAATAGGGCCTCTGTCTTCAACAAAACAATTAAGTGGGTTCGAAATCTACGAAAAGAGATTATAACTAAAAATTAGAAAGAGAGTCGAAGACAGAAGCGAACCTTGGGGCACACCAGTATTGAATTTATTTTTTGAATATTACTTGTAACTTTTTCGATAAGAGACCTTGAAGACAAACTATACCAAATGCTTTTAAAATATCAATCAAAATAATCTCACTTTCTCCAATACGAATCAGAGATTCGATTCACTGTTCGGTGAGTTATACCATAATATCATCAGTGGACATTATTGCTACGAAAACCATACTGCCGGTCAATAAGAAGTTCCGTTTCTCAAGATGTTTCTTAATCAAATGGTTTCTTAATCTTAGAAGAGAAAGGAACGTAAGTGCAATGGTCTATTGCTTGGAATAGGACAGAAAGAAAGGCTTAGCTTAGCTACACTTCTTCAGTAGTGCTGCCAATAAATCAGCTTTCTCTTGGAAGTTTCATTAAACTTTTTTCGGTTACAATATCACCGCAAACTACTAAGACATTGACAACCATAAAGTAAATCGTATGTATATACAAAAGAACCATCCTAGCCTATCCATCATTTCACCCCATGTTGCCCTAAATGTACTTGACCTGTTCATTGTTTAAACGAGCAAGCAACAAGACTTTTTGTAATTTTTTTCTTTTTTAACTTTAGTATGAAAAAGCATTTCCAGTTTATAGTTCATTAAAGCCGTTTCATGAAATAAAACTGGGTGCTTTTGCGTTCATCCTATGTACTTAATGAGTATGTATATATAAATAATATGCCTTTACTGCATAGAACTATTAATATTCCCCGGAATGCATTGAGAGCAAGATAAATTCTTAATATATACACACATAGGTGACGTTATGTCTATTTTGTACGAAACACAATAAACCAACCAGGACCAATAATATGTTAACAGGCGGCTGTGATATCCTCTTCGCAAACTTTTATCAATACACACAGATCCAAAGAGGCGACATCATAAGACTTGTAAATCTCGCGCATGAAGTATTACATTAATGGAATGAAGATTTTAACAAAGAGTTTTATATCCTTTTGATTTTGGTTTTGTCTCTTTTTTATACAGGGTGATTCACGAGCGTTGTGCCAAAAAGCTAGAGCGTGTAGGTTGAATTGAGACAAGAAAAAAACCGTATGGGAGGGGGGGGTCTATTCCCCCCCGTTTAGCCGAGAGGGGCAATTTTCTGAAAAATTGACTTATTTTGTAAAAAAAAATATTAAAATTCAACGGCTTCATTTACAACACCTTGTTATACCTTTTTAGAAAGCCAAAAACTTTTTCTTCCATTTTGTTTTTAAATTAAATTGTTTTAACGAATAGTTTAAAAAATATAAATTTTCAAACTCAAAATTTTGAAAAATAATTTGAAAAAATAATTTTAAAACTAATTTTTTTCAAAAGTTTACGTAATTAAGTTCAATTTTTGTTCTCAGCTTTCAATGCTCCCATTAATCTTTAATCCAACACTGAAAACCGTATGGCTCTACGACTTTTTGTTGCCCAGGTATTCAAAAATAACCGAACCTACTTCTTCACAAAAACACAAAAAAATTGGCTAAATGATCACTTCTGCCATCCCGTAAGGCTAGATTTTCTTGTTTTTGTGAAGAAGTAGGTTCGGTTATTTTTGAATACCTTGGCAACAAAATGTCGTAGAGCCATACGGTTTCCAGTGTTGCATTAAAGACTAATGGGAGCATTGAATTCTGAGAACAAAAATTATACTTAATTACGTAAAATTTTGAAAAAAATTAGTTTTAAAATTATTCTTTCAAATTTTTTTTCAAAATTTTGAGTTTGAAAATTTAGATTTCTTAAACTATTCATTAAAACAATTTAATTTAAAAACAAAATGAAAGAAAAAGTTTTTGGCTTTCCAAAAAAGTATAACACGGTGTTGTAAACGAAGCCGTTGATGTTTAATATTTTTTTATACAAAATAAGTCAATTTTTCAGAAAATTGCCCCTCCCGGCTAAACGGGGGGGAATAGACCCCCCTCCCATACGATTTTTTTCTTGTCTCAACTCAACCTACACGCTCAAGCTTTTTGGCACAACGCTCGTGAATCACCCTGTATAAAACAAAAACTTTATTTAATATTTATTTTTTGTTTCAACGTTCGGTGTGTTGCAATAAAACTCAAAGCATTCTCTTCAGATTGTAGTCCTTCTTAAGATTGTTCTTTTTTTTTTAATATGTAGGTATGTATGAGTATAATAAAAAAACATACATCGATATTAAATTTTGTAATCGAAGTTAAAAAAAATTACAAAAAAAAACAAAAATAAGTACGCTTGCATTTAGACCACACTAATACGGATACAAAATAGTAAGGCTAAACTATACGGGC
Organism: Platycheirus albimanus; assembly: GCA_916050605.2. Classification (NCBI taxonomy): domain Eukaryota; kingdom Metazoa; phylum Arthropoda; class Insecta; order Diptera; family Syrphidae; genus Platycheirus; species Platycheirus albimanus. Next base: position 84,410,237 of record OU696696.1, read on the forward strand.
CTGTGCGTAACTGGTCGAGAACAAACAATTCGTATCTTGTGCATTTAATAGTGGGATCCTCTGTTTCGTCAAGTTTTTGATCAGTGTTGATTGCGGAAATAAACTGAGCCAACTGTGTTCATAATTCAAATTTAATAACACTTACTTAATAATAATAATAATTTTACTATAAATTTATTATTATTAAATCGATATGCATTTCAGGCGATATTAAATTGTAGTCCGTAGTGCACTAAATTGCAACCTTAGGCATCTCGACTAATTAATAACATTTTTGAAATACAATCTCGTTATATTTAAGTTTAAGTAAAGATTACAAAATTGTCTTTTTTTATGTATTAGTATTAGGCTATTCGACTAAGAAGGCTTTCTTTCATCACAAAGTTTAAGAAGCTTATAGTTCACGTAATAGACTCTTTAAAAAGTTCATATTCTTTCTATCTTTGGAAATAAAAACAAGCCTGAACCTCGAAAAACGCTGAAAGATTAAACATTTATGGGCTTTTTTATAGATCAGTGAATTTATCGTTGACACGAAAATTATGAACTCAATAGGTACAACGTTTCACAAAAATTCAGGTTTTATTTACGAATATCTATCAAATTAAAAAAATATAATTACATATATATATCTGTCGAGTGTTGATTCTCATTTTCCTTTCTTCACTCGAATTTCCAACAGTCATCTGACGTTAGTCGAATTTAACTTATAAGAAAATTTGGCCACCAATGGCTTTGTCTAGTTTTCCCTTTTTACAAAAAAAATTTAAAAATTTAGAAAAATATACCATCTTAAAATAAAATCCCAAAAACATTTAAACAATAAAAGTATACATACTCGTAACTCATAGGTACTTTAAATATTCCTTAAAGCCAAAAGTAGTTTTTAGAATTATACACTAAAATTACTTATACAAAATTTATAAAGTGAAGTGCTAAAATGTATGAAACTTCTATATTCTTTTGGTATAAGTATGTATTTAATTGTGTTACAGAAACATATAAAACATTTTGGAACGTCTATCAGCCTTATAAACTTTATCTTATGAAAAATCCCTCGGTTGAAGGAAATTTTAATTGTGAGACAGTAGTTAATATGGTTACCATAATCTGTGCCATTTGGTGATGCCAACTGATCTGTTGCCGCATAGGTTACAATGGCTTTCATTTGTCGGGGAATTTAGTTTTTATTCAATTTGCCGCATCAATTTATTCTGGGCTTGAATACACAAGACTTCACTGTTTCAAATCATGACCACTATGTGAACCAAACTTAAATGCCACAATTGCTTTTATAACTTTTACAACCTGTTTTATTACACTATTTCGATATATTGGAAACAAATTTTGAAATTTCGTTCTTAACGAAAATGTATCTATGCTAATGAGGATGACGTTAACAACAGGACAGTTTGACTTCATGGTGTTGTGTCAATACCCTCATCTGTAGCTTATGTTATAAAAAACATCATTAAAAAATGTATTACAAATATACAATGGGACGAACAATACAATTTAATCTCCTCCACGTTCAGCTTGAGATTTTATAATTTAAAATACAAAAACAATACATTACGTTTATTAAAGCATGATATTTTTTAATACTTTTAATAACCCGGTATACATAGAAATTTCCACATCATAACTGCCCTTCATTATTGTTGTTATATTACAATTCACAACTCAGAACATACATATACATACATACGCAACTTTAAAATAATTTTTAAACACCCTCAAAAAACACATAGACACTACTCCTTTATACATAAATCCAGTAATAACTTTTTTTTACTTGTATTGACAAAAATGTGTACTAAGCACACACATACGTATACATAGATTGTGTTTGCGCATTGGTTTCTTTTCTTTTAATAACAAAAACGTTTTTGAACATAATTGTGTTTTATTCAACTAAATATTGTGTTATGTGTTTTTGCAGTATGTAAAAAATTGTTAAAAAATAAAGTTGATTATTCATAAAAAAAAATGTTGTAGATAATATCAGAACATCATCACATTTTCCAAAGTTGTACATAGACTAGAAAATTTGCATTGGTTTTTGTTTAAGAGAATGCACTCTATTGGAAAATATAAAAACAAATTAACAAACCTTTCAGGCAGTCCTAGAGATGCCGCTGGTAATCGCATAGATGACTCTCGTCTGATACTACGTATTCATCGTGGAAGACCATGTAGTACCCCGCAACGGACTCCGCTTTCGGTGCACTCAATGTCATCATCGCTAAGTATGAATAGTAATTGTGATGATATGCCTCAAGCTCAGTCTACTCCAAAGAGGGCGACTTCAATGAGAATCACCCGACAACGCCACGAAAAGATTGCCATTAAAGTATCGTTTCCTTCATCAGAAAATGTTTTAGATTCCTCGTGCAGCTCGCCACCACCTTACGCCTTAGTTTCATCGGCGCCCCTGCGGAAGTCTTCCATCACAAATGGCCGGCGTGCGAGTTTTAAATCGAGCTTATTCGAAATAGGCGAGACCGAATTCAATTTGGACAGCACAACGGATGTGAGTCACGGTTGTGGCGCCGATTCAGCGTCACCATCTCCTAAAGGCAAAAAACGCCCCGGAAAGCGAAGTATGCGAATTCAGGTAAAGAGATTTCGAATGGAAACAAAAGCTGCCAAGACACTGGCCATCATTGTTGGAGGTTTCATATTTTGTTGGCTACCTTTCTTTACTATGTACTTAATAAGGGCCTTTTGTGAGCAATGCATTCAGCCGCTCATGTTTTCGATACTCTTTTGGCTAGGATACTGTAATTCAGCCATAAATCCACTTATATATGCTCTATTTTCAAATGACTTTCGCATTGCTTTCAAGCGGATACTTTGTCGGTGTGTTTGCACACGAAGCGGCTTCCGAGCATCGGAGAACTTCCAAATGATTGCTGCGCGTACCCTATTGGCGCCTGCTAACTTCCACAAAACCATATCAGGGTGTAATGATGAGAATGAAAGTGATTTTAGCTGACAGCTATTGTCCTTCGGATCGCTACAGAGAACAAGCTCGTTGCCAACATCAAATGATGAGCTTACCCCAGCGTTGCGTTCCAGCCGTTGATATTGATGTATGATTGTATTTGGCACAACAAATTGTAAGAACCACGATATCAAACAAAAAAAGAGGAAGAAGAAGAAAAACACAAAATGGCAATAATTTTTTTTTTAAATTAAACTTAGAAACAAAAAAAAAAACAAATATTAAATATTATATCAAAGAAAACAGCATTTAAGTAACTATCTATGTAATTATTTATATATACATAATATATAATGTAATTTATTTATTGAAGTGGTATTAAAAAATTGTACTTGTAAATATATATAGTCAACAAATACATGTTGAATGTTTGTTATAATATGCTTTTGTTTTGAATTTGGATAAAACTATAAGACTTCAAAGTACAGCACTATAAAACTTCTAAGATGCACTAAGAACAAAATGAGAAAAATAGGTGAGTTCAATCGCAAATACAATCATATTACTTAAGAGTTTTTTGTTCTTAAAATACAAAAGAACTAACAAATAAAAAAAGATACAAAACTTAAGAATTATTTTATATATTATAATAATCATAAACCTACAATTTTAAATAATATGGAAATATTTGTCAGTAAAATGAAAAAAGTTTTGTTCCAGTACAATCAGACAAATTAAAACACAGCAAATTTTAGTTTCAACAAAATCTCTTTCTCTTCCTTAGTTGACTCATTCGCCGTAGCATATTGCATGATTTGTATCTACTAACATGAGTTTAAATTAACCAATTAAAATACATTTATTTGTTTTATTTACTTTATTATTATTTTAATTTACACAGACTATTTCTGTTAATTTTAAGGTATAGCGTATCTTATAGCCAGTTTAAACCAATTTTACCAACAACGTCTTGAAACGGTTGCTCCCATAGATCATCAGCTTTGTGTATTTCAAATATGATTGATAAAATGCATTTAAAAACCTGCTCTAACGATTTTGAAAATATTATGCTCATGAACTTAAAAGAGGCGCCGTGTTATAGTGGGGAGTGGTACGATTGACTACAAAGTAAAATCTCTTATAACGAAATCTCGCTTTTTTTAAATCTCGCATCACGAAATTTCGCATTTTTAAGATCTTTTACAGTAGAATCTCGAAAAAACGAACGGTGAACAAGTGATGAACAATTCGGAAAGATGTACGCTTTTTTCCGGCCGACAATCTTCCAAAGAGCAGGTTTAAAAAAAAATGTCTTTATAAATCTATTTTTTAACTCTTATGAACAACTTTTTCTGTTTTTAGGTTTTTTAAAAATAAAATGATTAATAAATTTGATATGCAATAATGCAATGTTTTTACGTAAAGCTTTATGTTTTTCTTAAACTAATGCTTAATGCTTGAAAAGATGAACAATTCGGAAAGATGAACGGAGGTTGTTTTATATCTGTTAATCTTTTCGAGATTCTACTGTATTTAGAAATATCGCTTTCTCAAAATCTCGAATAACAACATCTAGTTTCTAAAGAAAAAAAAAGGGTTCATGCTTGATGATAGCGCAATTTTCTTTCTCTCGTTCTTTGCAGCAGCAGTGAAGTTATTATTGAATCTAAAACTATTCCTTGGATTTGCATTTGGAATAGTAAGCAAGTAGGTTATGCATAGGTAATATAAGGCTGATCTATGATCTCGCATTGAAATGAAATATTTATTAATTCGCGAGCGGGAATGCGAGGTTTTAGTTTGCGAGATTTTAATGTTGCGAGCTATCAGTATGCGAGATTTTGTAATTGCGAGACTTTGATATTAGAGATTTCGTTATGCGGGATATTAATAGTAGAATTATTTACTCAAAATTTTTCAGAAAAAAAAAATTGTAAAATGTTTTCCTTAATATTCAAAACGGAGATGGTTTAATTCTTTTTTCCAAAAGTTTTTTATGTGATTAATAAAATTTCATTTGATTTTTTAACTGTTCACACATTATTGCCCCTCTCTTCTGAATTTTTCTTTTAATTGAAAAAAATAAATGAATAAATATACGAAATATAGTTCTCCAAGCTTGAATTCAATTGATATTTGTCAATTACTGGCTGACCCGGAGGCCCGGAGAACTACGTGCCGCATATTTTTAACATTTTGGAAACTACTGGATTTTTGGTTTTACTATTTATTGACGCCTTAGCTCCACACTGATGTAAAGTAGCAGGGTAGGGAAATCTAGCACTTCCAGTAAATTAAAAGCAGTTGACCTATCAAAAATCTATATGTTATGTTGAAGCGTTTGATGTACCGAAAGTGATAAGCCTGTCAAATAAAAAAGTACACGTTAAGTCGTGTCTAGTTTAATGCGTTGAAAACTCAATGCTGTGTTTTGTCGTTAAAGCTAAATATACCCCCTTTGCCATTATCCATGATTGGCACTTGCATCAAAGGAGCCAAAAAGCTTTCAGTACTTGGCATGTGTATCAGTGACGTGACAACCTTCGTTGGAATTACTACATACTGGTCATTCCAACGAATGCTGCAGAATGCTTAGGCTTCCTTTATAGATCCAAGAAGTTCTTCACCCAAATCATTTTTACGCCATAAGCTCGAGAATGGCGATTTATATTGGTAATCCCAGATTTTAATCTCAGATGTCAAATTTTGGTCGCCTAATGGAAACCGAAACGAGCTTTATCTTTTTTGTAATTGCGTGTGTATGTCAAAATGACAATACATCAAAACCACTAAAAACCACATTCATTTTTCTTTTCCTCAAAAATAAATTAAATCGTTCTTTGTAGGTTCATACCTATTTTAATTTGTAATGAATTCTCAATAAATGTTCAACTTTTTTTATTTATTTGTTATTTTTCAACAATTACAGCACTTTACAATTATAAACACTTTTCTTTTAACAAAAGAATAATTGAATGATAGAATTCTTGCTATGGCAAAAACAAAACTTCAAAAACAGCTGTTCGAGAAATGTAAAAAAGTATTGTAGTGGTGTGTATTAATTCTCGTTTGAAAATAAGATTTCTGATTTTGTTTTGAAAGCAAAAAAAAAATTGATCTCGTGACCAATGGAAATCAAAATGTCACTTTCAGAGCAAAAAAATGTCCTGAGAGCCAAAAAAATTGCTCTGGCGTGACCAATAAAAATCGACATAAAACTCCCATCTCTGGACAGGTGCTGCTCAAACATAACAGAACAAAATTTCAAATTCTGTGTTTATGTCCCTGACAGTGTTATCAGATACGTACATTTGACCAGTTATTTCGTTAAACTAAGACCTCGAACGGAATTAAGTTGCTTGTATACAGAAGTCCGATATTTGTATTTTAAGCCAAAACTTAAGAATGCAGTTATCAGTGAAATATTTCCAAAATATACCCACAAAATAAATAAAAATTGTTAAAGTCATTTTTTAAAAATTTGGTAAAAACATTGTACATGAAATCTATAGTAATATGGATAGCAGGATCGACTGTGGCGACACCATGAGCCTCCAAACCTTTTTTTCAAATTTCTCGTTTTGGAGAGAAAATGTAGGTGGAAAGGTTTGAATATGTGATAATTATTAGCGACATCTATGTGTCTCCAAACCCCGTTATCTCTTACTCGTTCCCCAGACTACTATAGATTTCATATACAATGGTAAAAACTAAAAAATGTTGTCTTACACTGGAAACCCCGATATACAGGAGCTACAGTAAAAAAAAACTTTACTATTTAAACAGTTTATGCAATCGTTTGTGTGCTCTGAAAGATTTTTACTGTATGTTTAGTTTTTTTTTCAAGCATTGAAATATGTATAGGTTGAAGATATATTATAAAAACTAACTGACTAATTTTAAAACACTCATACAAAAAAAAACTGAAAACTCGATCAGTTAAGCCATTCAACTTTTACTGTTGTCATCCCGCGAACACCTCCACTAAAGACTTTTTGCTGCTGCTGATATTAAAAAAGCAGTTTAAGAAATATAAACATATAAATTTTTTGTATACAGGATTATATTTTATTTAATCCCATTTTACCCTATAAACAGCTTGTTAAAAAAAAACACAGTAACAAGCCACTCGCAAACTACAACCTTTCAAAATAGAGGTGTTTTTCCTGATTTTAGTCTTAACAAACAAACAAATATAAAGAAACGTTTCATGGATCCGGCGCGGCGTGTTTTTCTTAGCTTTGTGGTCAAAGTCGATAATGTAGTTTGGCCACAAAGCGAAGGAAAACACGCCGGACAGAAAAACTCTCGGAACAATACCAAAGATTTCCTGAAATATTGAGCTCAATTAGATGGACGGTTTCGGAGTCCATAACTTATTTACAAAAAAAAAAAATTTAAAAACATATACATACATATATCCATTCTTATATATACATATGTATATTTATAGATAAATATTTGAATCCGTTTTTAAGTTTTTTTTTTTGGTCTGTTAATGAGCGATAATTATATTTTGCAAATATTTTTATGGAATTCATTATTTAAATATTCTGATTTTATCACATGCTCCTAATTCACTTAGTTGGACGGAGTTATAATTCTACTATCGCATAGATATTAATTTTATATGTTACTGTACCTATTTGTGAATTGAGATAAATCTGCTATTTTCATTCATAAAAGGACAACCTTTTTCTTTCCAATTAATATTTCAAATAAATTATTTTGCAATTTTGCTGGTTCTGCGCAATTTTCCTTATTTTTATAATGCACGAATAAAAAAAAAGAAGAATGAAATTGGTGAAGCCGTTCCCGTTATAGCGTGTCCGGGAAAATAGGGGTTCATTTTTATACATATGTATACATACATATATTAATTACTAAATTAAACACTTTATTCAATACGAATTATTTAGTTCATTCATTCAGAATTTTCCTATTGCTTAGTTTATAAAGGGACAAGCAAGAAAAAACATACATAAACCACGCTGTTTATACAATTTATGATAGATAAAACTATATAATTGGTTTTTCCCTAAATATATTAGTTTGTCTTGTGTTTTTATCAGATAAGCATTTCTTTCTTAGTTTGGAAACGATTCAAGAATGTAACTGACTAATTTGTGGTGCTTTGTTAAATTTTTTTTTAATTTTGAAAAAAAAAAACCTGAAAATATTTGCGAAATCGGTTCTAGATTAGATTTTTTTTTTAGATTCGATAGATATTTACTGTAACAGAGTAAGTATAATTGATTAAATATAAATAAAACAAGAAAAAAATATAAACCAATTTACATCAAAAATCACCATTTCTGATTCTCTCTCTATAATTTAACGAAATCTTACAATAGTTAAAGAGTCGCACCACATCCATATAGTTGAGTAAAGCCACCACTTGGTTTTCAGACAGAAAGCCGCTTCCAAAAGAACATCTTCTAGGCTCTTTAAGGGTGGGACACCTACCAACGAAATGTAATGTATCTTCACGTTCATTCAAATTACATATATGTATCACAGACAATTGGTAGGTCATTCCTATGAGGCATAACATTTAAATTTAGAAGCTCGCCCCGCAGTTTAACCATTGTTGAGATAAGTTCAATGCTGTATTTATTGTCAAAGAAGTTTTTATCTGCTAAGTTATAGTTGAGTCTGTAGTATACTAATCTGAACAATGACCCGGATGCTTCCGCTTTGAACTCCGCTCTGAAACGTTCTTTTTTTTTAATTATCTCATATAACTTGACTTTAAAGCTTCCTGACACCGCGTTGTTGAAATCGGTTCTGTAATTTTCGGTGCTATAACCAAAATATAAACTAATTTTGATTTTGATCAGATCAAAGTTTTGGACCTCACAAAATAATTCTTTAAAATAAATTTTGGTATTTCGCTAAATTTTTTGGAATTAGTTTAAGGTCAAATAATAAAAGATTTTAGGTGTGCAATGAATAATATATCATAGTTTGCGTAAAAACATGAGCTTCGCTTCGACAAAAACATAAAATAAAAAAAAAAACATTGTGTGGTTTTATGAAACCACGATACAAAAGTGAAACTTTTTTTTTCTGATTGCAGGAATTTTACTGAACATTTTCGAAAAATTATTCGAAGCAGTCTACTTATTTTAAATTAAATGAACTGGATATAAAATGAATACACAAACAACAATATGCACCAGCAAAGAGTTCTAATAATTCTAAAAAATTCACCATAAAAATTAATAAATAAATAAATTAACTAACCAAGAGCCTTTCTTTTCCCTACAAGTACAAGCAGCCTTTTTCTATTCCTTTTCTCCTCGTTCACACATGTAAATTCATTAAGAGTGAATTCATGCGAGTACATTATTAAAAAAATGAGTAAAACCTTCTCTATGGTTCCTTTTGCCTTAAAATATCTTGTTGTGTGCTTTGCCCGTGGTCATTATTTTGGTCTTATAAACGTTGATCCTTAAGCCGGCTATTTCTTCATAGAGGTTGCAGTGATTGACATATTTGATTTGAAGGTTTGTTAAATGCTTTCCATTTGATACAGCGGTGACTGAGTGTTCAAGGATGATTTGCAAGGTGTTAATGTGGTCAACGCACGATCAACAACTGCAAAAACAAGCTTGATGCCTGTTGAGCGTAGATTCGATATCCTAGACTTTATTCTCTCGAGAGTAATGGTTGCCATTTAACTTTGAAAAAACGGAAAGAATGAAAATATAACCCCAGTTATTCCATTTTTTTTTTTTTTTTTTTTTTTTCATTTCTTTAAGTAAGTAAGTAAGTAATTTTTGTTTATTCATAAAATCATATTTTAACATACTGGAAAAGTATTTACTACTAGGCATTTCACTATAGTATCACTAAACAAATATTGTATAAATGCATCTATGACTTGATTAAGCCGTCTGTTGCGATTGAATATCTATTTTTTATAATAATTCTAACTCAGTGTTTGAATAGTTGTTGCTTTTGTTGTTGTTGTTGTAGTTGTTGTTGTTTATATGTTGTTGAAGTTGCTGTTGTTGTTGATGTTGTTGATATTTCGTTGTTGTTGTTGGCGTATCTTATGTGGATTCATCCATTGTATTCTCTTATAAGTTCGGATCGGTATCTAATGGCCATTGTTAGATATTTTATCAGTGCAATCCAATTCCCTTCTCCATTTAATATGTTCACCATTCTCTCAGAGTTGATTGACCTTAACCCAAAGCATTGGAGATGCAATTCCTTGAGAACAGGGCAGACCCCTAAGAAATGGACAAAAGTTTCGTCTTCCCTTAGATTACACATAGTGCAGTGTGGGTTTCTGTTCGATGAAAATGAAAATGTGCCGTTCATTTTTTTAGCAGCTTAACAATAACCCCATCTTTTCAGTCCCTTAACCAGTGTACTTGTTTCAGCAAAATGCCCGAAGCTTCCTAAGTGTCTACTTTTATAAGTTCTGCAAATATATACGTCTCAAAACACTGCTGCACTGTCTTATGAGATCCTCTGTACTCGTTCTGTAGAATCAATTTATGCTGAGCTTACATTTCTGAATTGAACCTCACTTTAAGTAATCTTCGATATGTTATTTTCTCCCAGGTGTATTGCGATATCCAAGAGTCTTTTTTCTACAGTTTCAGTTCCTTGAAAGAGATCTCAACTTGAAACCACATAACATCTTCTGATAAGGAACCGTTTCGTACAATCATTCGAGTTCTAATCATTCCGAGCTAACGCAATTGTAAAATTATGAAAATGTAGATTAATTAACATATTTGGGTAACTCGGGCGTATACTTACTTTTTTTTTAATATCGCATTTTCTGTTTTTTCATGGAAGATATGAATTGCTTTTAAATATAGGAGATATGAATAAGATTAGAGAAAGGGAGTTGAATAATACTCGCCTCTTATCCTGTACGCCCTACAACGAAAACTGCTTTTTTGTTTGAATTGGTTATGCAGCATGAATAAATTATGAATGCTTTGAATACACAATGGTTAATGCTTTGTGGGTTGTCTGATTATTCTGATTTCATATTGTCTTTGAATAAGTTGAAACTGCCATAATTGAGGGATACATATCAAATTGGGAAAAATTGGAAAAATTACCTTCATACAATTTTAAATTATGAAATCAAAAGAAGGAATCTATACATTGTAATAAAATTGAAGATATAGATGATAAACTGAGATGGGAGTCTCCATTAGACCCACAGAAGCCAAAACAACAGTTTTTAGAATTTTTGTCTGTCTGTCTGTACGTTTGTACGCACATCACGCCAAAACTACTGCATGGAATTGAATGCGGATTTCGCAGATTTATTGGTAGTAGAAAGTGCTTCTCTGTTAGCCGTTCGGATTCAGCGGTAAATTGTAGGTCCCTTCCATTCCTGCAGAGTATCAATGCACACACAGTAATGGTTGAGAGTGTCCCGCTTGGACCTGTTGTGCCAATAATTTATTTTATTTATTTTTTTATTGGTAGTACGCCAATTTATAGGCTTTATTTTACCGCAAGAAAATATCTAATTTTGGTTGTTTCTTTTATATTGCTCCAATCGCACGGTATTCAATAAATTTAACGCAAAATTAAAAGATTTTTCGGAAGTAATCGTCTGACTTGCCTATATATGCACATGAATAGAAATAAGTTAGTCATCCCGAATAGTTGTGTTATGTTAAAACATCATAGGTGGCGCTATTTACCATTTTAAAGACTATATCTCATTCAGCGAAAGCAGAAAACGAAAAATAACGTACCTAACTATAGAAAGGAATAGAGTAACGCACAAAGTCACGTCAATGCTTGGCTTGGTGAACGAGCGATACTTACGCCCAAAACTGATGAAGCTGCTGCCATATCTCACTATTTTGAAAAAAGTTTAAGGAACTAGGTGGGTGTACTGGTCCTTAAACATACCATTTATTCGAAACAGTTTCTTTACTCTATTTTCACACGAATAACTAAGTTCCTTGCGCCATGCTCACAAGCTCAGTTAATTTGTTTATAATGGCTTATAATGGGTAGAACATAAGACACTTTTATATAAACAAATTGTTTAATTTTTGTTGTTTTATTTTGCACAAAAATAAGCACTCTTTGTCTACCCAGGTCTGCAGGTCCGTTTTATAAGTTTTCAATTTTGAACTGTCTGTGCAGTGCAAAAATAAAAATAAACTTAGATACTAGATTCTTAAATCCACGCGTTCAAAGTAGCGGGCATAAGCTAGTTAAAAAATAAAATACACATATTAAGATTAGGATGAACTAAACAGTGACTTTAAGAATAGAAATAGCCAAAAAGTGTTGTGCTGTTGGAAGTTTTATAGAAATTCTTTGTTTTGTCTATTATGGATAGAGTGCACATTTGGCTAAACTGAAAAAAAAATTTACTTCATTCTGACTTCGTTCTGACACCAGCTTTAGTTTATTTACTTCCTTTTATTAGTTGTGTCTTAAGTTCACATGGCTTAAGCTCACATCAGGTGAAATCCATACTGTATTGAAAAAAACATGAAAACGATTTGCGGTTATGCAAGTGCATCGATTTTGTGGGCGGTAAGAACACAGTGTTGAACAAGGTTCCAGATTCCCTCGTCTCGACATCCACAAGGGCACATGGCAGTCACCATCAGATGGTCGGGCCTACAACCAATCGCTTTAAGCAATTGACGGAAGAAACTCTTCTAACATTCTGCCTTTCCGTTCCCTCAGGGTAGCCTACATCGACTCGGAAAAACTTCGAGTATACTGATATCCATTTAAGGTCTTCGGCAAACAATAACTAAGGAAATTCAATATTAGACTTGAAATAAAAACCAAAGCGTCCCATAAGCTCTACAATGTACGAAGGAAGAATGAGAGATCACCACCAACGTGAAGTAGAGTGAAATAACCAACATCAGAATCCACTTGCTGCGCTGGACCAATAACTCCAAGGAATCCGTATATGAGCGACTGGTACTAGTCAGTCTTAATGACAACCAAGAGTTGCACCCGCCCGACCTAAATGAGATTTAAGCAGCCATTGCCACACTAAAAGTAAATAATACAGCTGGAGCCAATAGACTACAAGCGAAACTTTTTAAACATGCCGGAGATGTCCTGTTCAAAAGCGTGTACCAACTTACCCGCAAAATATGGTAGTAAGAAAGTATGCCCGACGATTAGTTGTTGTGTTTTAGAGGATAACCCAAATACTTTTTGGTATCACAACGGTCCTCTTTTGAACTTAGTGTGTCAGCTTATACATCTTTCTTTCTGTCAGCCACCTTAGCGGAACCTTATATCAATCAGTCTCGCTAAAGCAACTATGTTATTCCACTTCGGGTATGTTCCATGATACAACTAAACAAGGTTGCGCTGTTCCGTTCTCCATGAGCGTCGCTGACGTAGAGCCACGTAGAGCGCAGAACAAAACAAAAACAAAAATGCAAAAGCGACTGCATTGTATTTATATTTTATAGTAATTTCATGGAACATTTTATTTTAGTTCTGAACGTCGTCAATGGCGGCACTAGTTGTCTTATCTACTTTACATATATTGTTGTTTTTGCTTCCCATGGAGGGAGTTTAGACAAAAACCACTCAAATTTCTCTCCAATTCAAGCTTGTGAACGTCGTCCATAGATGCCGCACAAAATGTTCCGCTTCTTGGGAATACTATAAAATATAAATACAATGGCGACTGCGTCTGCGTCTGTGACGTAAAAATGACGTAAACGAATCAAGAATGGAAACAGAACGGTGCTATCTGGTTAAGATGTATCATGGCCATTGTATATACATTTTTATAGTAATTTCATGGAACATTTTATTTTAGTTCTGAACGTCGTCAATGGCGGCGCAAGTTGTATTATCTACTTTACATATACACATTGTTGTTTTTGCTTCCCATGGAGTTTAGACAAAAACCACTCAAATAACTCTCCAATCAAAGCTTGTGAACGTCGTCCATAGATGCCGCACAAAACGTTCCGCTTCTTGGGAATACTATAAAATATAAATACAATGTCAATATGTCATGGCATTGTATTAATAATCTATAGTACTCCCAATAAGAGGAACTTTTGGTGCGCCATCTATGGACGATGTTCACAAACACTTGATTGTTGAGTTAGGAGTGGTTTTTGTCCAGATTGTCATGGGAAGCAAAAACAACAATAGAAGACATTTGATGTAAAGTAGATAATACAACTAAAGCCACCATTGAAGAAGTGCAGAACTAAAAAAACATGTTCCATGAAATTAATATAAAAATGTATATACATACAATGATCATGGGTATGTTCATTTGTCTTGATAGCTCCTACATGTACAAATTTGTTAATTTATTATGGTTTATTTAATTTTTCCTTACATTTCCAATGGGTTACATCCTACTATAATTTTTTTTGGTTTCGAAAATTATTGGCACTGGTCTATGAGTACAAAAAGCACATTATTTCCCTGTCCTCTAGTGAGAAGTTGCAGAAGCACTTTATTTCTGGCTAATTGGAAAAATTGATGAATTATGAAGAGAAGTAAAAAAGTAAGACAAAAGACGGAAGAAGACAGACAGTTTGTTATTTTGTCAAATGTAATAAGTAATCATAGAAAAACGAAAACACTTTTTTTGTAATTCCCAAATCTGTCCATTAATACTCTACATATATTTTACAGTGAGCTTTCACATGCATTCATCACCGACGAAAGTGGCTAATTTCAAGGCAACTGGAAAGTGATAACCATTGTATATATAAACTATAGTACTACCACTTGCGGTGCACCATCTATCGACGAAAAACTAAGCTCTAGAATACCATGGGAAGCAACAACAACAATTAAAATGGTGTAAATTGTAGTTGTTGCTTCCCATGGTATTCTAGAACTTAGTTTTTCGTCGATAGATGGCGCACCTCAATCGGGAATGCTATAGTTTATATATGCAATGGTGATAACTCACTTACCCGTCGCGTGCATTGAAAAAATTCATGAAAGCAAAGTTTATTAGGCACCAACTTTACCGCTGCTACGCCAGTACATGTATGCATGCTGTTCAAACCCGCAGTTAGAAATACAAAAAGTATTTAGAAATATTCGCCATAGTTTTTAGGTCATTTTATTACGTTAATATTTTTTAAGAAATAATACAATATCTTACATTGCTTGGATAACATAAAGGATTTATATGTAATGTACAGTTTTTGTAACCACATAATATTTTAATTTTAAAAATGAAATAAAAAACATCTAAAATTCTTTATTATATTCAAATCAATTTTTTACTTGCTCAATAGGGCAAGTATTGGTTTCGTGCAGAAAAAAAAATCGAGGTTTTAATCAAACATGACATTACGATGATAGAGAAGCCTAAAAAAGTGGTTTTCGCCAAACCGTCCGTCGGTCTGTCTGTGCGTCTGTGCGCTTTTTCACGTCATGCTACAGCCTAAACCGCTTGACGGATTTTCTTCAAACTTGATATATAGTATCTAGTTTGAAGAAAAACGGTTGTCGAGGTTTTTTTTATTTCGTTTTAGCCCGGCTCAAACTGGTACCTTTCAAGTAACGGTTTTTTTCAATTTGAATTGTCTCGAAAACGGCTCTAATAGTCCTAACGAAAATCAGGTTTTAACGGCTTTTTTTCAAATAGCAATAAGTTCACAACGGCTTGATTGAATCGACTCAAATTTCGTTTGACATAGTTTTTTATAGTTTTCTATAGGATGGCTTTGTAAATTTTTCCCTGAAGCTTTTCTAAACGGTGGCTTCCATACAACGAGCCGATAAGTTTTAGCCAACATTTTTTGGTTTTTTCTAATTTGCTCGAAAACGGCTCTAACGATTTTGATTAAACTTTGTGTGTTATATTCTTTTAGTGTTTTTAAGAGAACTGCGTTTTCAGTTTTTGGCTAAAAATGCAAATAACGGAGATCTGCTCTTAACGGCTTTTTTTTCAAATGGCCATAAGTTGTCAACGGTTGCATCGAATTCACTAAAACTTTGTTTGGTATAGTTTCTTTCCGCTTCCTTTCAGATGGTATTGATTTTTTTGCATTTTCTTTTTTTTAAATGGTGGCTCCTATACAAAGAGCCATTAGATTTTGGCCAATTTTTTCGTTTTTTCTAATTTACTCAAAAAAGGCTCTCCCAATTTTTATGAAACTTTGTATGTTACATATATAGAATACTTCAAAGAAAACTGCATTTTTAGTTTTTTGCTTCTCATGTGTATAGCGGAAATTGGTAATATCAGTTTTATTAATTTGGCCATAAGCGGAAATTTATATCACCCAAAAGACGACATCTAAATTTGATATACTAAAGGTTACTTAACGTTAGCTCCCGTATATCGAGTCTTCCAGTTTTAGCCAAATTTTTTTTAATTTTTACCAAATTTTTCAAAAATGAGTTGTTCTTATTGATCGAAAAGTTTGTTTTCATCGTAGTATTGCACCCACAGAGCAAGTACGTGCGACCCAGTCGTGCATTTTATTTGATTTATCTTTAGTTTAAGATTAGGCAGGTATTGGAAAATTGTTTTAATTTTTGTTAATTCTATTTTTTAACTGTCATACAATTAATTCCATCTTAAAACTTATTTTTTCATTCACAGGTTCAAAGGGAATCGGATCACGTTTCGAAGAACAACGTCTTACATTGCGTATACATCGAGGACGTGGTTCGCATCAACACGATTCAACGCACAGCAATGGTAGCACGCAAAGTACAACAACCACTCTTGGAACGCCATCACCTGAGCGTTTATCAAAATATTCAACTCGTCGATCTCACCATCATCATGACAAAATAAAAATTTCCGTTTCGTATCCATCCAATGAGAACGTCAACGAACTGTCACAAAGTAGTGAATCAAGTAATGCTATGTATTCCGTTCACTATACAGCATCTAATGGCCGAGACACCACCGAAACTCAACTCTTTCGCGGAAGCAGAGACAGCAATTGTTATTTGCAGGTTGGCAAAAGTTTACCCGAGATGTCACGACGACAATCCGCCACCAGTGATATATCTGAGAGGGGGCGTGCTTGTCCAAACAAAAAAATGGGGCGCCGTAACATAAAAGCTCAGGTCAAGAGGTTTCGAATGGAAACAAAGGCAGCCAAAACATTGGCAATCATTGTTGGGATGTTTGTATTTTGCTGGCTACCATTTTTCACTATCTACATAATACGGCCGTTCTGTGAAAATTGTATAGATCCGCTATTGTTTTCCATTCTTTTTTGGCTCGGTTATTGCAACTCTGCAGTTAATCCTATGATCTATGCATTGTTTTCAAAGGACTTCCGGTTTGCTTTTAAACGAATTATCTGTCGGTGTTTTTGTTCGGGAAAAAGTATTTCCTTAAAAACCAGTCGTCGAGGATCGGATATGTCTCAGGTTCGGTTTAAATGTCGATCGCCGAGTATTACACCAAGCGCAGTAGCTCATTCCTTTGGGGATGAACACGAACACATGCACGATGTAAGTGAGCCCAGATGACGTTCATTCGGCCCCAGTTCTAGCTCGCAGAGCAGTTTTGGGGTCCGAAAATGCAGTTTGAAAGTTCCTGTTTATGAAATATGTCATCCTTTAGTTATGGAATCACCAGGTTACTCATACTCAGCCAAAGTATAAACAAATGTGTGTTTCGTTGTATTTAATGTAGTAACTGTTACTTTAAAGATAAATATTATTTAATTGTTCAGTTTAAGATAATAATGCAATTTTTACAAAAACGCTTATAAACAGCAACCATTTTATAACAAGTTCGAGCTGATAAATTGATTGTTGAATTTTTTAGTAAATGAGGATTATTTGTTAATTTATTATGCCTGTTAAGGTCTGCAATTTTTTTTCTGTGCCTTTCTCCAATGATATGCAGTTTTTTTTGTTTTTTTTTTTTGTATTATTATTGTTTGTTTAATAGTTTATTGAAATTTCTTAATAACAATAATTACAAGTACATAGTTTTAAAGTTTCAGTTTCATTATTGTAAATGTTGATAGTTCAATTAATATACTTTGCAGATTGCACTCGTTACTGCGAGCTTGTACAAATTTTTTTTTATACGGCACACGCGCTCAAGGGGTTTGTTTAGCCCTTTTAATGATTAGTCACAAGTGCGAGCGATAGAAAATTAGGGAGGAAGGGAAAGGAGGTGTCGATGAACATTGGTCTTGAATGTTTGAAGATCGAAATGGCAAGGGAAAATTGTACGGCTAAAGAAAGAATCCCTATATTTCACGGTACGTCCGAAATTGGGCTCAAGTGTAAACTGATGAGCATTCCTAGCAAACGAGTGTTACGGGGAAAATGTTTAAGGGGTGGAATGCAGCTGGCTACCTTGAGTGAGCATTTTTTGTAAAAGAACCCGTAAAATAAGGAAAGACATGAAATATTTCGACGATGTTCAAGGGATGGAAATGCTTCCATAATGCTTCTCTCTATTATCAATTTTAACGCTTTTTTCTGAACTCTGTCGAGCAGGTGTACACAAATTTGAGAAGCACCTGGGAGTTATAATCAAGTTTTGGGCATATATGTAAACGCTGTATGTAAATTAAAGTAGGATCAGAAGGGGTGAAAAACTTCTTGCATCTATTAAGAAAGCCTATAAGCATCTTGCAGCATTCTTGGCAATCTCAAGTATATGATCATTCCAACGAAGGTTGTCACTGACGCACATACCGAGTACTGATAGCGTTTCGGCCTCCTCGATGCAAGTACCATTCATGGATAATGGCATAGTGGGTATGTTTAGCTTTAACGACAAAAGACAGCGGCGACGCATTAAACTCCACACGATTTCTAATACCCCAGTTCACAATGCTGTTTAAATCGGAGTTTAATGAGCTTATCATACGGTATCGTTGTAATAACACTTCCGAAGGCGAAGGCCGTGAGTTATCAAACGTACATATATGAAAAGCTGAAGGTTGAGTCGTCAGCAAAACAATTTAATGGATGTGAAGTCACAGACAAAACATCTATCTATCTATATATATAAAATTCAAAATTTGTGTGTGTTTACGCGATAAACTCGAAAACTATGCACACAACCCCATTGAGTGCTGAAAGAAATTTGTTTTAAAAGTCATAAGGATGGTTTATAGAGCAGTCCGATACCATTCCGATAGATGGCACAACAAATGCATTTTAAGTGCACTTTGTCAAATAATTGACAAATGTGAAATATCATCAGCGAGAAGACTGCAAAGTTTATGCTTACGCAACTGCACTATCGGACACTATTCGTCAGTGGAACAATGCGACACCATCCGACAAAATAAAATTCGTATGAAATTTGGTCAAAATTCGGTGAGTTTGGTTTTAATATCTTCTTTGGTAAAGTTGTCTGAGGACACTTGGTAAAAAATCGACTAAAAGGGTTGCAACAAATTGGACTGCAAAGTTTAAGCCAACAAAAATAAAAATCTTATATTTTTCTCCGATTTAAACGATTGATCAGATTGTGATGAAACCCTCATCATCTTCTGAGTACGCCTACGAAGGTTTGAAATGGTTTGCAACAAATGCATTTTTAGTGCACTTTGTCAAATTATTATAATAAATTTCAAAAATTGTCAGCCATTGGACTGTAAAGTCTTAAGCCATAATAAATTTAATTGGATTTGTTCAAAATTCGGCGAAGCAGTTTGCAACAAATTAATTTTTAGTTTACTTTGCAAATTACTACCAAGTCTAAAAAGTTGTCAGCCATTGGACTTCAGTCGATAAAATAACGGTATCGACGAACATGCGTGTTCATTGGCTGTAAAACAAGTCAACACAAACATTCTCAAAACCACTTTTGGCTATCGGGATTCGGGAATGGCAAAATTCGAGTTGGCGTGATCAACAATAATGAGATTTTATCCCCGCCAAACTTCTGGCAAATGTAGCTCAATATTCAAGCCATTATCGACAATGTATTCAGAGCCTAACAACCTAATACAAAAATCCGAAATAAAATACTTCATTCATTCTTTCTTGGGCGTAACAACGTACGCCGGGTAAGGCTAGTCATTTATAAAAATGAGAATGAGAGTCGGAGACAGAAGGGAACCCTGGGGCACACCAGCATTTATTTTGTGGAGATCAGACTTGAAATCATCTAATACAACTTGTATTGAACGGTCCAGAAGATAGCTTCTAATCCAACAAATAAGAGTATCATCGATACCAAATGCACGTATTTTCGATAAAAGAGCTTCATACCAAACTCTATCAAATGCCTTTGAAATATGAAGTGCAATAATCTTGCTTTCGCCAAAGCGATGCAAAGGTTTATTCCTCTGTTCGATGAGATTAATTGGGGATACAGACAATAAATTCAAATTTTGATTACAATTAAGCAACAAGGTGAATGACTTCAAATTTTGATTACAATTAAGCAATATAATTGCCTAACTAGTTTTTCCTGCACGGAAAATTGAAGTCAATAATTTATCCACTCTTTCTGAAGATTCAAAGGCGAGTTTTCATTCTTAGACTAGCCAGACTTTACTCGATCACAACAACAAAAGTAAACTTTATTCATTTAACCAAAAGTATTGAAGGTTCGTCCTAGATAGAAAAAAATTCCTTGAGATTTATGTATTTGGGATTTTCTGTAGCGGTTAAAAGGGACTAGGACTGCAAAGAAGAGTTGAATACTGTCTCGGACTTAACCAAAGATTTTTTCTGGGGAACTGCCGCTTGCAAGGAAGTGACCAAGTCTTGTCTTTCGATGAAGAAGTGCCCTTCTCTGTGGCAAATTCAAATTTAATTTCCCTTCCATTTTAGCAGAGTATCAACTCACACACCGCGGTTGAAAGCATAAGTCACTCAAGCCGTTATCTGGTTATAGCCCAGTAATTTTAGGTTTTATCTGCGGAAAAATTCCAATCAAGCTGAATTTTGGTACACACCTTTATTACGGCGTTGTAATGAAGATGTGAAAAATCGACATTGATATCGTGCCGGCAAAAAAAGTTATGAAGGTCAAAAGGTCACGAAAACCTAAAAAAAACCGTTTTTCGCAAATATCTCGGTTTCTATAGCTCCAATGATTTTAACGTGTATGACAAAATTGTAGAACATAAAATTTGCTACAATTTCGTTAGTACAATTAATTTTGTATGTCGATTAGTTACCGAGATATGGCACTTTGAAAAAAAGGTCATTTTTCAAAATTCGCCAAAAAATGCCAAGAAATGAAGAATTCCACCTTATTTCTTCGGATATACCCTAGAAATCATGAAATATTGCTGTTTTTATGGCTTCTTGTTAAGATTACCAACTTTTTACACCCCCCAACGATCCCCGCTTGCCCACCAGGTGCCAGGCCATGCCCATTACTATTGTCATTCCGCCCTAATTTTTATATATTACTTTGTTCTTAGTATACAGTGGGCAGGTAGAAGAAGGTCGGAAGTTAATCAAACTTTGAGATATTGTTCAGGAATATTGAATTAACGTTTGACGAAGTTTTGGACCTCACCGGCCCTGTTGAAAAAGAGGAGGAGGGGAAACTGCAAACTTTTCGAGTTCGCTCCGGTTTTCGCTCTATAACTTTTTTTGCTTACGTTCTACGGCAAAAGTGTAGTAGACTTTTTTGTAGAGCGTTAAATTTACTAAAATATTGTTAGTACAAAAATAGTTGTATGTCATTTCGTTACCGAGATACGGAAAAAGAGGAAAAGGGGGAATCTCAAAATGTAATATATAAAAATTAGGGCGGAATGACAATAGTAATGGGCATGGCCTGGCACCTGGTGGGCAAGCGGGGATCGTTGGGGGGTGTAAAAAGTTGGTGATTTTAACAAGAAGCCATAAAAACAGCAATATTTCATGATTTCGCGGGTATATCCGAAGAAATAAGGTGGAATTCTTCATTTTTTGGCATTTTTTGGCGAATTTTGAAAAATGACCTGTTTTTTGAAGTGCCATATCTCGGTAACTAATCGATATACAAAATTGATTGTACTAACGAAATTGTAGCAAATTGTATGCTCTACAATTTTGTCATACACGTTAAAATCATTGGAGCTATAGAAACCGAGATATTTGCGAAAAACGGTTTTTTTTTAGGTTTTCGTGACCTTTTGACCTTCATAACTTTTTTTGCCGGCACGATATCAATGTCGATTTCTCACATCTTCATAACAATGCCGTAGTAAAGGTGTGTACCAAAATTCAGCTTGATTGGAATTTTTCCGCAGATTGGGGTTTAAAATGCCTAAAATGACTGGGCTATTATATTTTTATTGTCAGTTGATGGTCTTTTGGAAACCCAACACAATGTATTTCCTTGTCATTTAATAAAATTTATATATTTTGATTTTAATATAGTTTTGCGTTATTATTTAATTATTAAAAAATAATATTGGTCGATAACCATTTTGCCATTATGCTTGTAATCAGCTGTATCGAATTTTCTTGAGATTGTTTGATTAATAAATCTACTAAACTGTTAATTTACACTTTGTTTTATAGAATATTATATTTAAATCCATGTTAACTTTAACGCGATTGTTTTCAAAATCACCACAGAATCAGATGGGAAATGCAATTCTTACCTCTAAATAGCTTAAAATACTTATAGACTATGTATGTACAAATAATCTAAAGCTACAAACGCCAAATACATTTTTGAAATGAGTTTGTACATTCAAAAAATGTAAACTTAATTGATAATTCATAAAATACTCATAACATATTTATATAATTTAAATATTTGCGCTTCCTTTTAAAAAAAAATGTATCACATCGAGTGTTTGGTGCATAGGTATGGTAAAACAAAATATTTTTTAAGTTCATTTTATTTTTTACCTAGTCAATATTTATAATGAAAGAGAATATTAAATAAGATATGTTTTGTTATAAAATAATATACATATACTAAACAAATTATTATATTTAGTCTTAAGCAAATAAAAACGTATGCAAAAATAATAACCGTTGTATGAATAATTATGATCTAAAATGCTTTTACTGCAGGAGATTTATGTACATATTAATCTTTGCAACATGCACCATATAAATATATTTTAATTCGGCTGTAAGAACTACAGCACTTCAACTTCTCCTGAATCCTTCACCTGCCCCGATTCGCCACCTCTGGTCTTATAGCTGTGGCCATGAAGGTTGACGCATGATCAACCACTGCGAGGTTTTCGCACTTTTGATACCTTACCTGCTGAAGCTGAGCGCAGATTCGATGTTTGCCTTTACTGGCTGTGCACAATTATGTAGCTGCAGCAGTAGCACTTAGCAATGTCAAAGTTAAATGTACGTAAATCTTAAGAACGGCTACAATGTGAAGTAGCAGCTGCAGCATAGAGAGTAGCTAAAGTACAAGACGTGCTGCGCTGCAAAACAACAACAAACCAAAATGGCAGACATAATTTTTGTTTGGGTTCCGTGCTGCACATTGTATTCATGTATGCTGCTTATAGTACGCTACTTGCTACGTGATACTGCTGCCGCTACACCATTGTGCGCAGCCAGAAGTCTGTTCTTCAATCCTACATTTAAATTAAATTACTCTTTACAATAGTTTTCAAAATATTCGCATTCAAATTCGAAATATTGATAAAAAAACGTAAAAAAATATCTTTAAACCAATTTTGTTCAAAGTTGTGAAATGTAAAATAAATTTTTTTTTCTGCGATCGATGCTTCAATAAATATTTAATCGAACACAAAAAACCGAAAGCTTTTATGTCTTCTAGTTCTTGTGAAAATTGAAAATTACTTGAACTACTTTTTTATGAGATTTTTATTTTTGGTATTTACGGTGATCTAACTTTAAGGATTAATCAACAGTATCTGAGTGGCACGCTTCGCGGGATCTAGGGATTTTAACTCCCTTTTCGGGCTGCACGCCTCAATATCCGCGGAGAAAATATCCGGGTCAAAATATCCGCAACAAAATGTCCGCGGACAAAATATCCGCGTCAAAATATCCGCGACGCATAATATTACGGTGTATAAACAATGACCTATGTAAGGGGGGGCATGCTGCCCCCCTGCAACCCCCCTGCCTGGGCACACTATAGGACTTGGGGTAGGTGCGAGGTCGGGTGTATGCGGTTATTTTGTCCGCGGATATTGAGGCGTGTTAACCCTTTTCTGGGGGCACATCCACTCACGCAACTTCGTTGCCTGGCAGGCGCCTGTGTCAATAGTATTTTTAATCAATAGCACCTGGGTGGCCCGCTTCGCGGGATGTAGGGATTTTAACTCCCTTTTCGGGGGCTCACCCGCTCACGCAACTTCGTTGCTCCGCTTAGGGTTGGTCTGGATGTCTGGCAGGCGCCTATGTCAATAGTATTTTTAATCAACAGTACCTGGGTGGCCCGCTCCGCGGGATCTAGGGATTTCAACTCCATTTTGGGGGCACACCCGCTCACGCAACCTCGTTGCTCCCCTAAGGGTAGTTCCAGCTGCCTGGCAGGCGCCTGTATCAATAGTAGTTTTAATCAACAGTACCTGGGTGGCCCGCGTCGCGGACATTGGACATACAAAAAAGTATAGTCAGGTCTTGTCTATGGGAGAGAAAGTGTTGGTCTGCAACTTAAAGACTTCGACCATCCAAAGTGAAAACCTAGACGATGACTTCATTGACGAGACTGACATACCCTTTAAATACATCATGTGAGTTGTAAATTGACTTGATTTTTTCAACTGACTCCTTACTCAAAAACTGACTGACTAGAAAGTGGAATGCAACGCAATTCTAACTCCTCGTCATGCATTCTGAGTAACGCTAACTGAATTGCTGTACTCTACTTTCAAAGATAAACCTTTCATCAACATTAATCCTCTAATGAAATCACAATAAATGCCAAGAATCTAAAATTTCATAAAAAAGTAGTTTCAGTAATTTTCAATTTTCACAAGAACTAGAAGACATAAAAGCTTTTGGTTTTTTGCGTTCGATTAAATATTTATTGAAGCATCGATCGCAGAAAAAAAAATTTATTTTACATTTCACAACTTTGAACAAAATTCGTTTAAAGATATTTTTTTACGTTTTTTTATCAATATTTCGAATTTGAATGCGAATATTTTGAAAACTATTGTAAAGAGTAATTTAATTTAAATGTAGGATTGAAGAACAGACTTCTGGCTTTTAAAAACGTTATAGTAATGTATTTTAAGTCTTGCCGTTGTTTTTTAATATTTATTTTTCCATTCAAGACATTTTTTTTGAAAATCGCCCCTACCTCCTAAACGGGGCGAGGTAGACCCCCCCCCCCTCCCATAGTAAAAAATACTTGCATTTGACGCCCCTACACAAAACCGTTATTAAATCTTGGCGCCTCAGTTATCGTACTCTCCCCGAGCAAAATAGTGGAAGCCGCTATTCTTTCATTTCGAACATCGCAGAGTGAATTCCTCCATTTCTGCGGTGTATTGATATCGATTTAATTTTAAGATCTTCTATCTGAAGACTTCCAGACAGGTAATTTTATACCAAGTTTCGTGAGAGAAAGAACCACCAAATGACAAGTTGACGAGCATTACTGAAGTCGAACGCATGTCACCATTTTTCGTTACGATGACATAAAAGCCACTATGTTTATCGACAACACGTTTAAAACTTACTATTTACGTATTACGTTGCCCGAACCAATTTTGGCATTAAAGTCCAAAATAATGATAATGATATCGCCCCTGGAACACTTATCTTATAGTCCAGTCAAATGGTAGTTTCACGTTACAAAAAATATACAAATGGATTTTTTTTTTCCTATGTTTTTTTGGTCGCTGAATCTGAATCTAAAGAAATCCAATAAAATTTCCTGGTGCGTTTTGAGATACCTGCGAAAAACCGCAGAATTTCCGCACGTTTTTTTGCGTATATCTAGAAATTATGCGTCTTAACTGAATTTGACTCACAACAAAATTAAAGACCATTAAATTTCCTACAAAATTCATATACATACATATTGTTTTTTTCTCAGGCGTACCGTTCGCACGTTAGAGTGCGTTCCAATTTCAACATGATTTCCCATTTCTGTAAAAAAAAAATGTTTGTGTGCATATGAATTTTGTACCTTCCAAAACCGTTACAAAATGCATAATATGTAGAAAAAGAAATTTTTCTACAGATATGGGAAATTATGTTTCAACGCGCTCTAACGCCTGAAACTGCTTTAGATAAAACGTAACCATTGTATTTATATTTTATAGTAACTTCATGGAACATTTTATTTTAGTTCTGAACGTCGTCAATGGCGGCACTAGTTGTCTTATCTACTCTACATCGAATGTCTTCTATTGTTGTTTTTGCTTTCCATGGCAGTTTAGACAAAAACCACTAAAATTACTCCACAATCAAAGCTTGTGAACGTCGTCCATAGATGCCGCACAAAACGTTCCGCTTCTTGGGAATACTATAGATTTTAAATACAATGACGTAACTTAATAAAGTATTTCCGAAACTTGATGAAGCTACCATAATCGTTGTTATCAAAGATATATCATCATAACCACCAGTGGATACATACAAGAAAGACTGCCGACTGAAACTTGGAAGCTCTCATTGCTTACAAGCTTGATGTCTAGCTTTATTTACTAAAAATAAATTGCAACAGGCTGGAATATATGTATGTACATATACCGTGGTGCATAGAACATGTTAATACCAGTCGAAGGTCTGTATACGAATGTACGAATGAACGAACATTCAGAGAGATTTTGAGGTCAGTCGCGCACGAATAATTTATTCGTTGCTATGTGGATGGTATGTAGAACGCGAATAGGATTTGACAATTCGTAACAGCCAGATTAAAATGAGCGACGAACAACTTGTTTTCATTTCAAATTTTAGCATTCATTAGGGCAAAAGATGTAACTTTGTAGCAAATTTCCAAATTCGACTCCATTTAATTAAATTTCGAAATTTTTTTATTTGGATAAAATTCAGGTTGCAAATTATGTGAAAAGAAATCAGATGCAACCATTGTATATGAAATCTATAGTAATCTGGGGAGCGAGTATGAGATAACGGGGTTTGGAGACACATAGATGTCGCTGATAATTATCACATATTTAAACCTTTCCACCTACATTTTCTCTCCAAAACGAGAAATTTGAAAAAAAGGTTTGGAGGCTCACGGTGTCGCCACAGTCGATCCTGCTATCCATATTAATATAGATTTCATATACAATGATGCAACTAAATTGAAAACAATTGAGCAATTATTTTTTAAATTGTCAATTTGGAAACGAAATCCAAGGCAACGCCAAAAGAAAACAAAACAAAATGCAACAGTAAGAGCAAACAAAATAAAACAAGAAGAAAGAATGAAAAGGTTGCAAAAAAAGAAAAGAAGTAAGATAGCTTGGTGTAAAATCAAATGCGCATACTTCCTTTACATTCTTTCTTCTTGTTTTGTTTTGTTTACTACTGCTGTTGCCTTGGATATTACAGTAAAATCTCGAAAACATGAACGTTTCTAAAACATGAACAATTCGGAAAGATGAACGCTTTTCCCGTGGGACAATCTACCAAAGAGCAGTTTAAAAAAAGAAAACTTTCTAAATAAGTCGGTTTTTTTACTTTTCATGAACGACTTTTGTATGAATTTATGTTGTTTTAATTTTTTTTTTAAATAAAATGATTTGTTAACAAATATATGCAATATTTGTATGTATAGCTTTATGTTTTTCCTAAACTAATGCTCGATGCTTGGAAAGATGAACAATTCGAAAAGATGAACGGGGTCTGTTTTATATCTGTTCATCTTTTCGAGATTCTACTGTATTTCCAAATTGTTATTCTGTTTTGTTTAGGTAGTTCTGCGTTGACCCCGCTCACAATGCTTTGAAATTAGAAATATTCTGTAATTCCTAATTTGCATCGTAATTTCGTCCAAATTAGATGGACATTTTGATTTTGAATGGGAAATGAGTTTATTTGGAATCGAATTTGAAAATTACTTCATTTGAAAACGTAGGATTACATACATAATTCCAGCTAAATAAATATCTTGACTTTTAGACAAAACAAATGCGCATAATAGGGGCGCACCGAAAGATAAAGATTTCAACTTTAAAAAAAACTTCAAAAACACCAGCCGTTAGGGAACATCTCGAGTGAAAATTTGTGATTAAGTCGGATGGTGGACCACACGTGCTGTTAACATGCTTCTGTTGTCAGTTATTCTGTTTTGTCTGTCTCTCTCTCTCTCTGTTTATAATTGTCTTTTTTTTAGCCGAATACCTCAGTTGCTAGTGCTTAAAACTCTACATAATACACACAGGTTTATCTACGACAGAAATTACTTCATCTTCATATATTTTTGTCCTTACCCGGACACCACACACTTCATTTGCCTGCAAGACAGTTGCAATATACTCATATTTTCCACTTAATAACTTGCCGTTACCGACGGTGCCGTGAAATAACGCCGAATGCAATAACGCCGAATTTCAAAATTCGGCGTTATTGCACTTTGCGAAAGTGAAATAACGCCGAATTATGACGTTCGGCGTTATTTCACTATAAGAAAGTGAAATAACGCCGAATTCCAATTGAGAAATAAAGCCGAATATAAAACAAAGCAAATATGTTCTTCCCAAAAGTTCGTTTTAATAAAAAAAAAAAAAAATTTTAATAATTCTTTTTTGTAGAAAAATACATACTTAATAAACATAACAGATTTACATTTCGATATTTAAAATTTTAATTATTAAGTTTACGAAATGCATACTTCATTATATTTTTAAAACCTAGTGCTGTTAAGAGAAGTCTTTTGAAGTAAAAGTTTCAGTATTTATTGAACTTAAAATGTATATGTAGATACCTAGGTTCTATATCTATATCAAGCTAAATAAAATGTCAAACTTTCATTCGAAACCGTTGATATATGTAAGTGCAACATATAAAATCCAAGCTTTGCAGAATTTGAGAGAAAAATTTTTCAGATCCAAGTTTTTTGAGAAATTCATCAAATAAAAATAAAAAAATCGCGCGATTTTATATGTTGCACTTACATATATCAACGGTTTCGAATGAAAGTTTGACATTTTATTTAGCTTGATATAGATATAGAACCTAGAGGTATCTACATATACATTTTAAGTTCAATAAATACTGAAACTTTTACTTCAAAAGACTTCTCTTAACAGCACTAGGTTTTAAAAATATAATGAAGTATGCATTTCGTAAACTTAATAATTAAAATTTTAAATATCGAAATGTAAATCTGTTATGTTTATTAAGTATGTATTTTTCAACAAAAAAGAATTATTAAAAAAAATTTTTTTTTTATTAAAACGAACTTTTGGGAAGAACATATTTGCTTTGTTTTATTTTTAAGTGGAAATTGGTCCTGTACAAAAAAAATATACAAAGGGTACTTAAACATTTGTTTAATGATTCCAAAGCTTTCAGGATGGTACCTTATTTAGAGAATATGATAGACACATGAAAAGTCATAAAAATAATATTTAGAAAGTGAAATAACGCCGAATCGGCGTTATTTCAGTTTATTATAGTGAAATAAGGCCGAACGTCAAAACTCGGCGTTATTTCACTTTCGTAAAGTGCAATAAAGCCGAATTTTGAAATTCGGCGTTATTGCATTCGGCGTTATTTCACGGCACCGTTACCGACCAACTGGCAAATCGGTTTTGTTGCCAGTATCGCTGCAAGTTGATTTAACACTTTCTGCAGTTTTGGAGCCTTGTCATTGTATATACAAACTATAGTACTCTTGAACGTTAGGTGCGCCATCTATGGATGAAGTTCACAAACACTAGATTGCAGTATTTTTTGTTAAGATTGCCATGGGAAGCAAAAACTACAATAGAATACATTGAATGTAAAGTAGATAAGACAACTAGCGCCACCATTGCCGCAGCTCACAACTAAAAAAACATTCCATGAAATTACTATAAAAACATACATATATAAATGTATAATAATGTCATATTGGTGTAGAGGTTACATACAAAAATCGTAGCCAGTTGCAAAAATACACACTTCGGTTTCTTTTCTTCGGTTCTTTTTCTTACGATAGTCAACAATTGTCCAATTTGACAGAACAACAATCTCAACTCATATCATTGAGGTGAGGTGGAAATAGTAACAAATCGTAACTATTTGACACTTCAACTGAGTTTCGGAACGCTGTTAAAACGTCATATAGTTACAAATCGTAACTAATTTGGATTATTGTTGACTATTGTTAACAATAAATTGTTGACTATGGTTAGAAAAAGAACTCACCAAGCCTATTGTATTTACCTTTTCCATTGCATATATAAATTATAGTATTCCCACTTAAGGTGCGCCATCTATCGACGAAAAACTAAGCTCTAGAATACAATGGGAAGCAACAACAACAAATTCCACCATTTTAATTGTTGTTGTTGCTTCCCATGGTATTCAAGAGCTTAGTTTTTCGTCGATAGATAGCGCACCTCAAGTGGTAGTACTATAGTTTAAATATACAATGCCTTGCTATATATTCCTGTAGTAAAGTAATGAAACTGATTCTTTTGTTTCTGGTTTAACTCCATGGTAGCGTTGTATGTTGCTTAGATTTGACAGTGGAGAATCCTGTTAAAAAAGTTTAGTTTGATTTTTTTTTTTTGGAATTAGGATGAAACCCCAACATTAGCTAACAGCTGCTATCAACTTGCTTGTGCAGCCTACGTCACAGCGAAAACACAGATATGATTTTGACAGTTAATACATGTAGCAACCGGCTCATAGAGTTGTCAAAAAAACCTGTGTTTTTCGGTTCTCAAAAAACACATGGGGGCTGCTGATTGTTTGTTCGTTACAACGCACAAAATTGAAAGTTTCCATTTTGCTTTGTTTGTTTGATTTTTTTACTTTTATCAAAATAAATGCATAAACTGGCATTTCTTTTATTTTTTTTTCGAAAAAATTATATGAAAAATCAAATACCTACACACATGAAATGCTTAATAGCAAACGTCACTTAAACAGCTGATTCTTTACACTTTACCTCAACTCGCCCCAGCTAAATACCAAGATCGACTTCAAGGTGACTTCAGGACGACTCCAGTTTCAAAAAACAGAGAATTTTCTATTTAGGGTGAG
Source organism: Platycheirus albimanus (assembly GCA_916050605.2). Classification (NCBI taxonomy): domain Eukaryota; kingdom Metazoa; phylum Arthropoda; class Insecta; order Diptera; family Syrphidae; genus Platycheirus; species Platycheirus albimanus. The sequence continues at coordinate 84,441,216 of OU696696.1, forward strand.
TTGAGGTATTTCAAAAAAACAAGTTGTGGCGACTCCAGGATGACTTCAGGGCTCAACAAATAAAGCTTGTGGGAAAAATTAAAGATAACAAATTTTCTGAAATCCGTTGTCAAAACTAGTGTTTACAGACTGAAGTACATACATTTTTTGTGATAGAATCGATTCCCAAAAATTTGCGACTGTTGTTTCATAAACCGGACGCCACACATACCAGCTACTGGCAAGATTGTTGCAATACACTCACATTTTCCACTCACACAGACAAACTTCCAGCCAACTGGAATACAGATAGATATCTTAAAGGGCTAACCATAATTGAAGAATGGTACTTACGTTGACTTACGAAACAGTAGAAATACATGTGATTTTTATACCCAACCCTGTAGGGAAAACTTTGTCACCGCAACTACAGGTGACACCTTGCGGTAATTGCGAGAAACTTCATATGTCTTTCTACCTAGTGACATTTCAAAAATCGGGAAATTTCAAAAAATTTTCGAAATATCCTTTATTTCTCCATTTCACCACCAGAGTACAGAATTTAAGAAGTATTTGACCCAAATCCCGAACATTGTGTTCGTATGGTCGAACTCGGCCCATAATGAAAAATCCTAAGAGGAAAATATTCGTTCCGAGCTCAGACGCACTCATTCTAGAAAATTCTATTGCTACATGAGGTTGCGCAATGGGATTATGGCTGCCAGACACTTCCGGCATTTTCGTTTTGCTTTTGTGGTTACCATTCGTACAATTAGACGCTTCTTTCCATCTCTTTCCTACGCATCTTCTGTTTTCTTCTGCATGTCCAATGCATGAGTGAAAACCCGTTCCGAACAAATACACATTTAGGGTCGGTTTGACTAAAACTGACGTACGATTTTATTTTGACAGGCAATGTCAGTTGACAGATTAAGCACAAATAATGTGAATTAAATCTTGGTTAACTGTCAAAACCATTTTTAGTTCAGTTTTGACAACTACTGATCAGAACTCATTACAATTTCGAGATTGTCAGACGAGTATAACAGTATATTGCTGTCAATTAACTCGAAAACACGAATTTACGTCATGTCCACAATAATAACTGAGGTAGTAGTCAAATATGACAGTTTTGAACAAATATCTAGCAGAAAATATGTCAAAAGTCAAGATATGACGTGTACAAAAATATCCATGTATTGACAAAAAGATGACACTAAATTATTTAATAATCTATAATATACATTATAGCATCAAAATAAAGTGATAGATCACTTTAAATTTCGTCATTTGACATGTTTTACGTCAAGAATATATGTCAGTGTGAAGTAGCTTTATTTTGCTACCACACACTAAACGCACTTCATAACGTTAACAAAACACGAACGCAAACCCTATTGTTAACTATTAGAACGCGGTAAATTCTTTCCATAGAGAACCAGACAGAGGCGTGGCCTATAGAATTTGTCTGTATCTCTTTCTCTGTCATTAATATTTCAACCCTCGCCTTTTTAACATCGTTTTCTAAGAAGTCAATTTATATGCAGCTGAAAATTTATCAAATACATTTTTTATTAACTTTTGCTCGCGTGTGTTTAATAATTACATATATTAAGTCATAAGTATGACAAATTTAATTGCTAAACGCAATTAACATCAAAGTTCCTGAGGAAATTACCCTTTTTAAGGTAGGTGGTGAAAATTTTTTTTTTCTTTTGTCTCGTCGGCCATTTTTCATGTGCCCGACAAAAGATTATCCTTTTTCGTGTTCATGCTACTTTAATCATAAAGTACATGCCACATAAATATTCAGAATAGTGATTATAAGATTTTTTATTTCTTATACACTAGGGTTCTAGTCTGGTGCAGGAAGTTGCCCAGAAATTATAAAGAAAAATTCCTATGACAATCTGAGTCATGGTGGTGAAGATATGCACATCTCCAAGTTGCATGAATCCTGTCAAGAACATCTTTAAGTCCTCATGAGGCATCTACGTTCAACTTTAACCACAACACAGTTGAAGTGAAGTAGGAGCGCTGCTTTGAATAGCATCTCTGAAGCACTTGCTGTCCACGAAAGATTACAACATACACGTTGCGGCATTTGAACCACATGGTTCCATCCATATTGGCATTCGAACCGCGTGTCGTTCGGTCGAATATATATATATACCGCCCTATCACTACGTGTCGATATTTTTTCTTAAAATAAATACCGTCGATTTAAGCTACATTTAAAGCTAAAAACCTCCAGGTAACACTTTTATGTTTTTGCATATGTTATAAGAATACTTACGTGCAAGTAAGCACCCTGAACGAAGACGCCAAAGAACGTCTTTCGTAACCCAAATACACACCGTATCCTGACGTCATTTCGTCGTCATAAAAGACGTCATAACATACATATCCACGGACGGTGGATTCAGTTAAAAATCGAGCAAAGCAGAGCACATTGGTGTGCATCATTTATATTATATTTATCCTTACATATATATTTATCTGCATGTTAAAATACTATATTATACATATATACTTACTCGTGTGAATTTGATTTCATGAAATACTTTAGACATTTTTGAGAAATAATTACTTACTTTTTGTGTGAAATATCGTCCTTTTTGTGTTATATTTTATGTAAAAAGTGACTATAAGGGAAAATCCTTAACTAATTTTTGATTAGAGTTCTTTAGAGACTCCTTACTTACTCTTTGTATAGAGAGGTCCGTATCAAAAGGTACATTTTATCCTTGAGATTGTTATCTCGCGTTATATGAATAACTTTCCGGAATCCAAGGGGATCTCCGAGTTTTTTGTAGTAACTTTGAACAACTTTTTGTTCAGTCGTAATTGAATCATTTCATTTAGATTCCACGTTGAGGATACATCGTTTTTACGAGCCAAGACAACTTACTTTCAAGATACTTTACGTATCTCACTTTTATGTACATGGTTACATACGTTACTTTCCTTAGAGGAACCTTACTTGATCTTTTGATCCAATGCACTTTTCACTTGTATCCTTGAGATACCACTACTTTCTAGTTTCCTCACTGTTTATTTTTGATTTTTACTTTTTTTTTGTTTTAGTTTACACTGGTCTGTCGGAACTTTCCGTACGTTAAAGACCCTTTCTTTCCTTTTATCACTGAACTTTTAGTTCCATATCGTCCTTCAACAAGTTGCTTTGATAGCATCACTTGTTCCGTATCAATCTGGAAGTCCTTTGAAGTTAACCTAGTGAACTTCAACTTCAGTCACTTTACATTTGCGTGTTATATGTATGCGTTTTGATTTTACTTGTCGTTCACGACACATCCCAAAGATACTTTAATTACATCAGCCGTGTGATTATTTGATAAGTCACTCAGCTGCTGATACATGCTCATAGCAGTGAAAGTATCCTAAAGTTTAGAAGAAACTTTTGAGAGACATAGTTAAAGATACTTTATCTTATCAACTTCGAGTAGATTAGAGTATGTTGATTGCACATATGGTAGTTATCAGATCACAGTATAAATTTTAATAACTTTTTTAGTTTACAGCGACTGGTTCCAGAGTGCACTCCTGTTCCTTCACGCCTGTTATTTATTATATTATTATTACTATATTGATTTTTAATACACCATATTGATAATCTATTATACTATTTAATCTATCTCTTATACTATCTCCCTGTCTCCTTCAACAACATAAACCCTTGGGCTAACGTCCCATGCTTTTTGGTTTTCTTTTGGGTTCGTTAGAATTGAGTTTGTCTTCCATAGTAAAACGTATTTTCATTCGTGTGTTTAGTCTTCGTGTTATTTTCAGTCTTGGTTGATCCAAGCTTTTCTTTGATTGAGGTTTAATTACATCCGTGTTAGAGATTTATCGGATTTTGAAAGATTGTTGAAATATTAACAAAACAAAATTGAAAGAATAAAATTAAGTAAAGTTTTTTTTTGACCTATCTCAACAAAGTTGAGTATCGAGCAAAGATTAATGATAGTACATTCTTCTTTTGCGCAATAACTTTTTTTTTTGAGTAAAAATAATTACGGAAATATAACTGTATGAGGCCGGAGGATAGCTCCACATACAAGTTCAAATATTTTTCGGTAACTTTTTTTTTGATAAACGAGTAAACACATACTCTTTTTGGTCACTTTATTAAGCAATAAGATTCGTAATACTTTTATGATAGGTTTAACATTTATTGAGTCAAATATTTTGTAGTTTTTGAAAATTTGACATAGTTAAGATACTTAGAGTTAAGAAATATTGAATAAACAGAAAATTTATAACGTTTGGTGAAAGAAACTTTTGATAGTGTTTTCAATGCTGTCGTGTAGACAGTGGTTTTCGGAAGTTTTCAGACATTTCAGGTTATCTTTTCTTTAGATAAGATGGTTTTTGTGTAAGTACGTAGGGAGGGGTGGACACTTCCCACGTGTGCGGATGGATACTCAGGTAACATAATGGTGGATTTAGTGGATGAGGAATGATAGTTTGTTTCTATCCAGGTTTAGTGTAGTTTTGGTCGAATATTCTAAGAGTGAATAGGTCGATATAATGTTATAGTGTTGTGGTTTAGATATTTCGGTCTCTTGTTGACTGTTTTTATCATTTTTGGGGATCCTAAACATTTGTATAGTGACATAGTTTTGTGATCACTTGGCATCGTGGATCAATGGTGGAAGTCAGTTCCGAGTTGATGGAACATTTCCTCATGGGTGGGTATAGAAGCCAGAAGGGGAAATTTATAACATCTTCTCCTCCTTCCCAATTTATAAGAGTGTGAGTAGGTGCTGACCTACTCCACTAGTCAACTGCATTCATTAACTGTTTGCGCTTGATAAGTTGACTGCGCCATAGCGCTTTATCCTCGAACATTTAAGGATACTTTTTGTATAGCGGCTCGCTATTAGTGCGATTCTCTAAACAGTCTTTTACAATACACTCTCTAAGGTTGAGTAGGCCTTCCAACTCAATTATACTTTCGGAACTACTTATATCTCAGCGTTTGTTGATCAGGCCCCCCAGCAAGGAATATTTATTTTTGTTTTTCTGAGTTTTTAACATCTAAACTTCAGTAGGTTCGCACTGGTTAAAAGAGGTAACAACGTTGTCGATCCCTGAGCAAGAATGCACGACCCTTGTGAGGTAGTTGAGGGCGTGCGTGCGAACCGGATGCGAAGGTCGATCACAACCCAAATGTTTCTCTGTCTCTACCAAGTGGATCTGTGGTCGTAGAGAGAGTTCTCTATGAGACAGTCTTGTGGTTTGAACAGAGTTACAGCCTTTCCACTTTGGATTCGATAAGGAATCTCATTGGGACTAGTGTCCAAGGCGACTGAACCAGTGTACATTTCTTAAAGAATTTGTATTGTAGTGAGTTATTAGGTTTTGTCTTTGGGTTTTGTTGTAGGTACAATAGTAGGATGGCAAACTAGTTCATCTATGGTTTGTAGTAGTAGGTTTTACTTGACGGTCTGTAAGAAGATTATAGAACAAGATCGAAGAGAGTAAGTTTCTGTGAGTGGAAAGGGGGATGAAGGAATACCAAAGAAATGAGTCGATGCTTAGAGGGAAATAGATCAGTTGTTGGCATGAATGAAGGTGTCGCAGGTCCCTGGTAGAATCCAGGGAGGTCTTTAGCAGTTACAGTGGTAAGTTTCATCCAGCACAGGAGGACACTGTCTATAGGAGGCAGTAGCTTATTCTTCTAAAATCTGTCTACTTGTAAGTGTTGCTGAAGTCCGCTGATAGAGGCCGTGGTCTCTCATCAGCAGGTTAGATGGGTAAAGTATATTTCATTTCACATTTGGTATATTTCTTACATTCCAGGTTAAGGTCATCGTTGACGTTACTTAATGGTGTCTAATATGAGATCACTGTGTGAGGTCTTGTAGGGGATTGCTTGTAGTACCGATAACAATGGTCTTTTATCTTTTATTTTACGTTACAACCCGAAATGACTTTTTGTTCAGTTTCGGCAAGTTTCGTTCATTTGCGTGTTCGTACGTAATGTACGCTTTGAGTCGTACATTACGTACGAAAATCTGACATTCCTTTTTTTCTAAAGGGTATTCTTCTTCTTTCTTTCTTCTTATTTTTAAAGGCTATTATGGGCAACTGATGTACTTTACAAAGCGGAAGGAAACTTTTCGTTCGGTTAGTGCTTACTTTTTCTTTCGCGTATTATGGTTGGGCCTTAAGGTGGCTTCATAGAGCTGCAAGCCCTGATCTGCAAAAAAACGATTGTGTGAAAGAGAGGGAAGGCCAAAATGCAGACGTCTTCATGGATGTACATTATAGGAAAATTATGGATGCAGCTTGAAAATTGTAGTGAAGTTCATCTATGCTTAGGAGTTACTGTCATCTTCAAGCAAATGGATCCGAATTGGATCCGCGCGCGGAGTCAAATTCACATACTAGACTCCGCATACGGATCCAAATACGGAGTCGTAAAACGACGTTTGTCGGCTCCATTTAATATGTAAATTAGAATTCCCACGGACTCACTTGTGAGAGAGAGAGAGCGAGCTCGTCCCGGTCAGCGAAATATGAACCCAAAACTGACTTGAAAACAAAAATGTAATAAAAACATTTCTTTCATCATTTTTTCTTGCGCGTTTGCAAATAAATGCAACAGCGCGATTTATTTTGTATTATTCACTTTTATTCATATTAAATTTTACCTTTTTTCTATCTTTATTCTATATTTTTTCTTAACTTTTTGTAGGCGCGAATTTTTCTTTGTGCTGTCGTCTCTAATGCAATATGCAAAACACAACAGAAAACATATTATACATAAATAAAGGCTCCTGCTCTAACCCTCCCTCTCTCTTTCTAACTATCTCTCAATCTATTAAAAAAGAAAAAAATCTTTTGGGTCGTTTTACAATATCGATAAAAGAAGAATTCATAATTAAGCATAGTACGCAGCTCGAGCTAAAATTTAGCTCCCATACAAAATTCTCTCCAAAATTTAGCTAAGCTAAAATTAAGCAAAGCATTTTACTGCTGGAACACAATAGAAAAACGCAGCCGGAATCGCAGCCGCAACCGTACCGCATGCCGTACGTACCTAATTAGAAGTGCCCACAACGGAGTCGTACGTACTCCACGTTTTTTTATAATTTCCACTGAGAAACATACATATATATGAATATAAAAGATGATAAAACATATATCGCATCATGTATACTCTTTTTAATAAATTTTTAATTACCTGACCTAATTTCTAAAAGGATTTTATTAGCACGTTGCTCTTTTTTTTTTTTGTATGGAATGTCAAAAATACGCACGTATTTATTAAAAGTTGGCCATCTCGTCCGTCGCGGTTTGCGGCTGCGGTTGCGGATCCATCTCGTTGTGTTCACAACATTGAATTCGTGTGTATTCAATATTTTGACATGCGATACGGCTGCGGCTGCGGTTCCGGCTCCGGCCCCATTGTGTTTTAGCAGTTAGCCGAGTGGTACGCAGCTCTAGCTAAAATTTCAAACTTTTGTTTCCCAGTGTACTGTCAGAATTTAGCTGGCTATTTAATTCAAAGAGGATATATACATAGAGTCCAATCTTGTGCCTTGTTTTGATTTTGCCTACAAGCTACAGCTGTCATATTGTTCTTTTTGTTAAACATGTGTGTGTGCTACAGCTGTCATATTGTTCTTTTTGTTAAACATGTGTGCGTTCACACCTTACTACTTACCTCATCGTTTCTTGTCGTTGTCAAAGAGGATATATACATAGAGTCCAATCTTGTGCCTTGTTTTGATTTTGCCTACAAGCTACAGCTGTCATATTGTTCTTTTTGTTAAACATATGTGTGTGCTACAGCTGTCATATTGTTCTTTTTAATAAACATGTGTGCGTTCACACCTTACTACTTACCTCATCGTTTCTTGTCGTTGTTTCACACGGACAATGAATACAATAGGAAAGAGACCACGAAAATTTTAGCAGAGGAGGATGGAACGTAGGAAATATTGCACTCTATGTATATATCCTCTTTGTCGTTGTTTCACACGGACAATGAATACAATAGGAAAGAGACCACGAAAATTTTAGCAGAGGAGGATGGAACGTAGGAAAGATTGGACTCTATGTATATATCCTCTTTGATTTAATTGCTCGGCACATTTCCTGCGAGCTAAATTTTGACAGATCTTTTCGGGTCGTAGCTAAAAAGGGGTGACGTAGGGGTTGAACCTCAACCGAAAATTTGTTTTAAGGCATAAAAAAGCTATTTTAAGTAGAGAATGCTAATACAAATAACAATTGTTCCGCTAGAACAAAAGAACACATTTTTAAATAGAGTATAGACAAAAATAGTCCAAAAGCGATGATATTTTAATGCCCCTCTTTAACTTTTCTCTGGGTACGCTTATGAATAAGAGAACAGCTGTATTTTTGTTTGCATTTCTTTAAAGCTTCTGTCATCGAGTACATGTGAGTTGAAAAAAAATATATATTTTCATGAAAATTAACAATACCTTGTACATTCCAGATTCTCGAAAAAGAAAATGCAACACATCTCGAAGAAAAAGATAGTCCTGCTTCAGTTGACGAACAACCTGAAATCAAAGAACCTTTGGAGTCTGAAGAAATACTTTGAAAAGCAGATAAAGCTCCTGAAATCCAAGAAACAGATAACTTTAAGATGGAAGAAGAAACTAACAGTGCATCTCAAGAAGAGCTATAAAAGCCAGTGGATGAAAACAACTATTTGAAGGCAGTTGAAGAACCGGAAGACAAACTTCCAGATCCAGAAGTACATTGATCCCTTGGATATGATGCTTTTAAGTCGTTCCAATTCAACGCAACAGTCTCATGTTTCAGACATTTACATCCAATTTCCTATGAGATAGGTAGACAACAAACACAACACAACATTGGTTTGTCGCTATTGTCGTCGTCTCATCGCGTCGTCGTCTTCTTGGCTTGGACGGAAGCAGGGCCTACATCCAAGTCATTATGAAGGTATTTGTCCCAGCAATAAAAATAAAAACTTGTAAAATGTACTTTGTGTTTTTTATTCAATCTTTAATTGAAATTGGAAAGCAGGAACCCACATACAGGTGATTGAAGTCACCTTCGCTCTTCTGAACTAAATCGGAGAGGCATATGGCATTGATTGAGTTGTTCATGATAGCCTGAGAAATCTGAGCTGCTAGATGAGTTTCTTTTCGAGCTCCATGATCTGGTCCGGCTCTAGAGTCATCTGAAATTAAAAGAATTAATAGTTAAAAGATTCTTTTTTTCAAATTCGTAGGTAACTCACCTGCAGTTCTTCCTTTGCGACAAATGTTTCGTTTTATTGATTGGTGATGCACATCTCCATCAGTATCTGCATCGTTGGATAGTGCTCCCAGCGAAATGCTCACGAGCCTTCTAGGTGATGTGCAGACCACAAATGGTCATCTTGGGGACGATGAGAAGACGCAAGTTATTGGTAATGGTTGGCCTTCTTTAACAACTGGCTGACATGCTGCAGAGATATTGGTGGCCGATTTATTTCGCTCATAAACAAACGTTTAAGAACAATTCTGTTGAACTCCTTGTTGGCACGAGGGTACGACGCTGAAGGAAGCGGTACCTACAACTACGAAAAAAACAGAAACAACCGAGATTTAATAACGCACCCTGATAAGAGTTTTTTTTAATTTAGAAACTTACCTTAACGAGAAACCTCAGGTAAACATCCAAAACTTTCAAAAAAATAAATTAAAGAACATTTTTGTTTTTATTTGTCAAACAAAATTTGTTTTGACATTTTCTACACAAAGCCTTGTATATAAAGCCTATAGTACTACAGTAAAATGGAACGATTGGTGCGACACGGGTTGGCAGAACCCTACAACTGTCTTTCGATATATAGATGCGGAGGGGCAGATGGAGTAAAGAACAGACCGAGAATGGTCATAAAACAAAAAAAAAGAGGAAACGAGAGCACTACACACAAAATTCAAAAATCTCATAAGGGTTAGAGAGAGGAAAAAAACAAAACTAATTTTGTGTTGTAAGGAAGTAGTGGTGAGGACGAATTTCGTTTTCTCTTATGGGTTTTCTTTATGAAAACGATATAACGGTTCTTATTGAGATGGCGGAAAGTGCAATTTTGTTTCTTATGGGTAGGTGTGTGTTTGAGTGGGACAGAGGGTGTATCATATATAGAACTTTATTACATGCAAATTTTGAATCATTATTCTCATTAAAAATTAAATTTGGCCTCAATACAAAGTTTCAAATTCGGTACGAGTTTAAAATAAAGTTGTGTTTCGATGATTTAATAATCTTCCGTTTTTAAATCCTTATTGTTGTGATTATTTGTGATATAGGTATTAGTGATTTTTATAGTAAATTTAGTTTTGTTTAAATAAAAGAACAAGTTAATTCTTGTGTTTTATAGTATAACTTTATTGAAAGTTATAAAAATCTAGAAAAACTCAGTTTTAGTGAAAAATAAATAAAAAAAAAAGTGAAATCAAAATTAGGAAGTGCATTACGGATGCGAATGGTGCAAAATAGTTCTGAAAGATTAGAACGAAAATTGGTAGAGTGAGTTCATTTAGTTAATTTATATTTTCTATATTGTGTAGGTATTGTTAAAATTGTTTTTTCATTAAGAATAATTTAATTATTTATTGAATAACACAAATACACTTACATTTTGAATAAATTTATTGATATACCTAGTATATCTTTAACTATATTTTCAACTAAGTATTTATTTTTCTTTATTCATATTTTTCATAAACTAGGTATATTTTATTATATATTTTATTAAACAAATTTTAAAACGTGGCTTGTTTATACGAAAATTGTGTAGAAAGACAGAGAACCACGAACCCCGTATCATTTTTCCGCATACCCCAAGATCATAGAAGGGTAATTTGGTTAAAGCATCTGAGCGTTTCACCGTCAAAGACTTTGCCAAAGAAGGCATTGATCTGTGAAAATCACTGCTATGCTAAAGACATTACGATCAGGGGTACAAGCAAAATATTAAGCAAATTGGCACTTCCTGTTTCAACAGCTTCAATTTGTAAATGCTCCGAGTTTGCTAATGATGCTTCATGTCTCCAAATTTTGGAGTCATACAGGTCTCGAAACCAGTCCACATCAACTATTTCATCAGCTTTACAACTTCTTAGTAATTCTGAACCTATTCCATATGAGTCCAGGACTGAACCGACTTCCACTGTAACTACTGCACTTGTCACCCCTTTCTCTGAGCCTTCACCCATGCCTTGCAGTCCTTCACCTCTCTTTAATTTAGCTTCAAGCTCATTTAAAACATATGAAGGACGAGATTATTCTATTCAACATGTGCCTTTCACCACCGAAATTTCTCCCACTCAATTTCCTTCAGGAGGAAAATACTCTTATAAACGAAAACTTGTGCGAAAAATAGTAAATCGTGCTGTGCGTCGCGATATCTTTCGCGACACATACAAAGAAAGAACTAACAAAAGGCTGATATCAGAAGCACACGTTAGTAATCTTTTAGAAAATTCAACAGAAGAGTTGAAAACTTTCATTTTAGCTCAACTCTTCCATATACCAAAAGCTAATTGGGGAAACAAGGAACGGGAATTATTTTTAATGTTTTTTTACAAATCTCCATCCTGCTACTCCTTTATGCTGAAGTCAGGATTTAAACTGCCAGCTATAAGTACTATATACGGTTGGCATGCACAAATACGTCTGCCAACCGGGTTCAGCAAGCGTATAACAGATATGCTAACAGAAAAATCCAAAAACATGAGAGCTATAGATCGAAGATGCGTACTTCTATTCGATGAGATGGCAATCAAGAAAGAATTGGAGTATAGCATAAAGGAGGATATGATATATGGGTTTACCGATTTTGGAGAGTTCGGTAGGTCAAATATAATAGCATCCAAAGCTATGGTCTTCACCCTAAGGGGTTTAAACAGAAATTGGAAGCAAACAATTGCATATTACATTGGCAACCCAAAAAGCGATGTTTTATCCAAGATGCTGTTGGAAATTTTGACCAAAATTTTGAAATGTGGGCTAGTTGTAGTTGCAACAAGTTGCGACCAAGGCAGTAACAATGTTTCAGCTTACAGAAAACTTGGACCAAGCCTATTTATGGAGCACTCTCCTTATATTGAAATTGAAAACCACCGAATTTTCTTATTATACTATTATGTGCATCTTTTCAAAAGTGTTCGTAACATTTTGTTAAAACACAAGATACTTATAAATGATGACATCGTTGATTGGAATATTCTTAAGAGGATCGTCGAAGAAGACTCGAAAGGAATTTTTCAAGTCTTTTTCAAACTTTCAAAGATCCACATAGAGCCAGGTCAGTTTCAAAAAATGCAAGTGAAATTGGCCACACAGGTTTTCAGTGCCAATGTATCATCTGCATTGGCAATTAACTTCTTTGAAAAGGATGAAGATAAACTAGGCTGATGCAACAGCCAGATTTTTTAAGAAGATGAATGATTTGTTCGATACCCTTAACACTGCACAGCTGTACTCCAGAAATCCCAACCAACAGGCACTTTCGGATTCTAACGACATACTGCATTCGTTAAAAAGTGCCAGAGAATGGATTTCTACCTGGAGATCTACTAGTGAAGTACAAATACCTCCATGCTTTAAGGGATTACGGCAAACATTGCTTGGAATTATTCAGATGTGGGAATATCTGAAAAATTAAGAGCACGATATTGTTTACTTCAAAACAAAACACTAACATATAAAATTTTTTATTTATTAAATTTAATTGTATTTGTATCTATTAACGTTTTTTGTTAGTTTTGTATTAGTTGTATTAAGTATTTCATAGGATATATTATATCGATTATATATTATAAGGTAGATTATAACGAGGATTAGGCCTACTGGGGAAACCTCGTAAAAAAACGCATCTAGCACTCTACCCCACTGGGTGATGTGGAAAAGAATACAGCCTAAGAAGGGGACTTAGAAGCATGTAAGTATAAGTAAGTATGATGTCATTTTTGTGGACACTTTTTCGATTTTTGTGTTACTGCCTAGATCACGAATATGCATCTTTGAAGTCGCTAGGTTGCTTAGTTTAGCCACAATTCACGTTTAAACGTGTCATTTTTGTGGACACTTTTTTCAATTTTTTTTTATAATGCGATACATCAACATCAACTAGGCACACCCAAGAGAAAATAAATTGTGTACCTAACCTACTGAGAAAAAGTGAAACCAATTAGGTACCTATTCGTTTCTTCAAATCCTTTATTTACACGAATTCCAAAAGAAATTTTTAAATAAACATTATTTTAGAAGCTTAAATTATAGATACATACATTATATAAAAATATTATTGTTATTTAATAATATAATTGACTGCTTAAGTTCGTATCTACATGTAAATGTTGATCATTGTGAAGGTCAGGTACGACTTCATGTTGATCGTTGTGCAGGTCAGGGACGATTTTTTTCATCGAATTCTGTTGAATCATCCCTCTAATTTAGAATAAATAAAAAAAAATATAAAGTATGGCGGTTGTATATTTTTTCTCTTGCAGAACCTTAATGGTAAATGTATTTATCATTTGATTGCTTGGTAAAAATAATATTTAAAATTTTCTCACCTTATTCATTGATAATCCTCAAATCCAAATCTAAAATTAAAAAAAAAAAAAACAAACAAAAACACAAAAATACGCAATCAACACTCACTGAAAATTTTTTTTTTTCCTTCTATGTACATAGTTCACATACCCATCAACCTCTTTCTCCCTGGCTAAGCGCGTTTGAAAACGAAAAAGACAATACATTTTATTTATTTAATTTATTCAACCATTTCTCCCTCTAACTCATTATTGTTGTCAGACTTAATATAATGTAACGCACTCTTTCGAATCAAAGTGTCATTCGGTGTATGCTTTGGTGTTTTCTTCCAAACTGGTAGCGTTCGCAGCAATCTCAAGTGGCAGAACCCTACAAAACTAGAAGCTGTTTCTTCAGAGTACTATAGGCTTTATATACAAGGACAAAGTCGCCATTTCAATCACATATTCTCCACAACTCTCCTATGTCATAATTTAGCTAGAGTTTTAGCTAAGGTTTGGAGAGAAAAACTTGAACTAAAATTTAGCAATAAACAAACCAAACAAATACATAAATGACATTCGCAAGGATGGTTGCCATCACAAAATGCACAGGCAGAGATGTACACGTATTCACAGACACCAATAAATATGTCGATGGTGTTTCAGGCAAGTGGAGTACGAGTTGGCGGTCTCGTGCGTGCCATGATACTACTAATAAAGGTATGGCATTGCGCATGGTGCCAAACAAAACGTCAAAATATTGTCAAACTCCCCGTGTTCTTACGGGGTTCTTATGACGTAGAGCGCATAGGGTAGAGCGAAACAAAAAAGTTAAACGTGAAGGCGAAAACGAGAAGGCAGGGGTTCTTATGACGAGATGCGCAGAACAAATCAAAAATGAAACTAGGAAGGCGTTATCTGTAGTAGTTGTATCATGCGTGCGTGCGAATAACCACACACCAATAAAAAAGAGATCTCTATTTCCTGAACGCACTTAAATTTTAAATCAATAAACTTGTCAAAATCCACAAAAATGAAAACAATGTTTTCACCAACGCTAAATAATTCCATTATTTACTTTGTTTTACTTATTATTTTAATTCAAAAATCATGTAAGTACTAATTTAATATGTTTTTCATATCTTTCAATTAACATTTTCTACAATTTCATGAAAAGCAACCCTCCATCGAACCCTTAAAAGATACGACACCCTTCACATAGACGATGTAGCTCATAAAATAGTGAAAAGAGGCTCAAAACACAGCTCAAATCCTTACAATGTTATCAAAGAAGTCGAATTCAAAACTTTGGGCAAACATTTTCGTTTAATCTTACATCCGCACAAAGAAGTTTTGCATAGTAAATTTAAAGCATTCGCTGTGGACGGCGATGGCAACGAAGTTATAGTTCATATGGGTAGATAAACTACGTTTTGTTCGGCTAACTATTTTTAATTACAACCAAAAACCTGCCCATTTAGATCATGACCATTTCTATTCGGGACGAGTCTTCGGCGAAATGGAGTCCAACGTACGTGCTCATATCACTGATGGTCTTATGACAATGGTCATTCATTTGCCAGATGAGGCATATCACATTGAAGTAACTTATAAATAAATAATTTAACCTTTTGCTAAAAATACTGTAATGTTTCTGGTAGCCTTCTTGGAGACACATCAAAGGGCATGATAACAAAACAATGATAGTTTACAAGGAATCCGACGTGAAACTCGATTGGAATAAGAGTAAAGGTGAACTAGGCGCTCCAATGACATGTGGCTATGTAAAGGAGGGATTAGGTAAGTTGAAAAGCATCAATAAGCTGAATACGAAATATATATAAAAAAAAAATGTCTTCAAGATCTAGAACAAGAAGAAGAAGTAGACGAAACAGAAAATGAAATCGATCATTTTTTTCATGAAACGGAGAAAAATAATGCAGTTACCACAAAAGGTTCAAGCCGTCGAAAGCGACAAGCTGACCAATATGAATACACACCAACTAAAACCCGATGCCCATTACTATTGGTGGCTGATTACAGATTCTTTCAAGAAATGGGTGGCGGCAATACAAAGACCACCATCAACTACTTGGTAATTTTTATAATTAAAAAAAAAAAAACTACATTATTTCCTTTCGTGATCAATTCCGTCACATTAAAAAAAACAGCTCTTTATAACTAGAAAATAGCACAGATTGAGTTTCAACGAAATTCATCACAAAGGTTTGACTATATTCCTACTCATAAAGGTTTTATTTTTTTTTAGATAAGTTTGATTGATCGAGTTCACAAGATTTACAATGATACTGTTTGGCAAGATCGTTCGGTGAGTTTATAAATCATATGATTTTAAGATTGAATTAATTTTAATTCTGAATGCAAATTCTTTCACAACATTATTATACTTTGTAGCCTTCTTTCGTTAAAAAAAATATTATTAAATAATTTAGAGTTGTTTGTCAAAAGCAAAAGATGCGAAACAATTTTAGTTTCAGAAACAATATCTGACTCAAAATGGGGGCGCTAAAATACAAACAGGTCAGCTGGTAATGTGCCCAGAACTCAACCTATATTCGTCCCAAAGTTTTTTTTTTTTAACTTGCCCTTCATGGGCCTCTGTGTCTACAAAAAAGTTGGTCTAAGAATTGTATGTCTGTAAGTGTATACACATAAGCTTACTTACTTACTTATGTTGGCTCCACTAGAGCGTGGTGCTCCTAGGCCTTGCTTACGAGCTGAAGCGTCCACGTCCATTCGCTCCACATTTTAGTCGTTCAATTCGGATTTTTCTGGCTAGGCTTATGTCGCTGTACCTTCTGCGCCAAATGTTGTTTTCGCGTTCTACACAGACAGGACCATAAATCGAACACAGAACTTTTCTCTCGAAGACTCTAAGTGTTTTTTCATCCGATTGGGAGAGATTCTATGCTTCTGCACCATATAGCAGGACCGGGGTGATGAGTATTCACAGTGTCTCTCTGGTTCTTCTCGAAAGGGCTTTATTCCTCAATTGCTTATTCAGCCCAAAGAAACAGCGATTAGCAAACAAAAACAAAAAACGAGTTAGGATTATGCACAAAGATCTTTGAGACGCCGAAAATTGAAGTTTATCATATAAGTATAATGCCTAACGAGTTTTTAATGGAAAATAGGTTTAATGTGCACTATTTAATAAAACTTTCGAGTGACATATGTAGCAGGTTTTTAGATAAGTGTGATACTTGGTCATATCTGCGAAGGCCATAAATGTATCTAATAATACTGTCCAAATCTCCTACTTTCCGCGCGCAGTTAAATTTTAAATTTCACATCCGTTTAAAAAGCGTGGGGATAGCCAAGGATTAAGCTAACATGATTCTAGTTGGTAGGGCGTATATGACTACTGGGCTATCGATAGTTATCGTAGAACTCCGTAAGGGTTACCAATAACGCCGTTTATGTGATCATTCCATGTAAGGTTTCGGTTAAATACTATACCCACATTCTTAGCTGAGTCAACGTAATGGATATGTGAGTCATATAAAGAAATAGCTGGAAAGTACGAAAGATCTTATTTGTAACGTGATATTACGACACATTTGCATTTAATTGGATTTAGTGTAAGTTTGTTTCTCATCCTTCCTTCGTTCCACATAGAGATTTCTGAACGCTCTAGTTTCTAGTATCTCTCTGGAGCCACGAATTGTATAGGCATACCGTTTTAGCTTTGTTTGCCTGAGCACATTCGGAGTCGAACCAGGAGTTTCTGGGGGGTTCTGTGAGCCCAATACCTCTGACGCAGCACTTCCTATGGCTTGATTTCTCGCAAGATCGAGGGATACGCGGTCGGCGACAGCGGCGGTCTCTTCCATATTTTTATAATAGGCGAGCACACAAAAGTTTGCTAATACATACACTTATCATGAATTGACACGGCACGAGCTTTAAGGAATTTGGATTGAAGATTAAAGGAGAAAAGGGGTCTATGTTTAACGTTACGTCCGAAACTAGGGTCAAGAATAAACTGATGAACATTTCTAGCGAAGCGAATATTACGGGGTTTTTGTTCCAGAGGAAAAATGCAACTGGATATTTCGGTGGAGCATTGTTTAAAGTAAAGAATCGTGGCGAAGTAGTTAGTGTGTCGTAGAGCTACGTTGAAGGTTCTGGGGTCAATCCTTTATTCCACTGCATATTGCGAAGAGTTACAGTTGTGCATTTTATTTTGTTTACTTGGTTGTTTTTTGTTTGATAAACTACGCGAAAAATAACCGAAAACATCTAATTTCAAAACATTATTTTGTATATTATATATATTTTTTAAAATAAGCATTATATTGATTTCCATTATTATAGGACCAAGAAGGATTCAAAGGAATGGGCTTTGTAATAAAGAAAATCGTCGTCCATTCAGAACCAACTAGATTACGTGGCGGTGAGGCACACTATAACATGATTCGTGAAAAATGGGATGTGCGAAATCTGCTAGAAGTAAGTAATATTCTTGAAAATTATATTTTCCTTTAACAAAATGTCTTCCAATATAGTAAATAATTACATTTCATTAACACGTCATTATCTTATCTATTTCCCTTTACTCATTTTGCAACCATTTAAAGGTCTTTTCGCGGGAGTATAGCCATAAAGATTTTTGTTTAGCACATTTGTTTACAGATCTGAAATTCGAAGGAGGAATTCTCGGCTTGGCTTATGTTGGTTCGCCGAGAAGAAATTCAGTTGGAGGAATATGTACTCCAGGTCTAAAAAATAATGATATAGAGTTATTTCTTACCTATATTTTTTGGAAAGTTTTTTAATTTTTTTTTTTTTTGATGTATGTTTTTCTTTTAAAAGCACAGTTTTTGTTGGTTTATTTCAATAAAGCCTCATTTTTTAGCATATTTTTTAAGAGCTTTATATCCTTATGTCTTCTATGAATTATATTTTAATTTGATCAATTTCCATTGGTCTAAATCTGAAAACCAATGGAACAAACAAAACAAACTTAATGCTGACGCAGTTTTATATCATAGCAGCACGAGCCAGTTTCGGCAATGTCACACAGGTGTGCAGCCCAATTACCTACGTAAAAGCATTTTAGCTCCTTCTTCATATTAAGAGCCGCACACCCAACTGCTCTAATAGGCTGTAATTCTAGGCAACAGCTATTGGATATACAAATATTTCACTACCTTAACTTTGTAACTGGCGACACTACTTCGTGCGTAAAGTCTTAGCATTTTACAAGCTCTTGTTTATTGTTAACGCATTGTGCATTAATCTGAAGAAGTACTCCCACCTATGTAACAATCTGTATTGGTTACAATGGTAACCGCGCTGGCATTCTAGCAGCCATTCTGGTTCGTCGGTGGGGTGATTTGTGAACGAGTCATAATATCATGTATGTTGCATCTCTAGGTGGAGTGAGATGAGCGTAAATATCGTGTCTGCTTTTCTTACCATGAATGCTTCATTCGCCGAATCAACATATATGGCATGGAAAGGCTGGCAATTTTTGTTTTAATGAGCTCTAAGTCCAAGATTTTCACTTAGTTCCAGCGTGAACCAAATATCAGTACGCTTGTCATTCTTACAAAACTCGAGGAAGAGTGTTCCTAAGACTTTAAAGTTTTTCTTAATTTAGTTAAATCACTATTTTATCAATTTCCTTGACTGTTTTTTTTTTTTAATTTCTTTCTTTCCATTTGTGTTCAATGTCTTTATAAATTTTTTTTTTTAACTTACAAATAACCTTCAACTTCTAGAATACTTCAAAAACGGTTACACTCTCTATTTGAATTCCGGCTTAAGTAGCTCACGCAATCATTATGGGCAGCGTGTTATCACTCGTGAAGCTGACTTGGTTACCGCTCATGAATTTGGTCACAATTGGGGTTCTGAGCATGATCCTGATATTCCGGAATGTTCCCCCAGTGCCTCACAAGGAGGAAGTTTTCTGATGTATACTTATTCAGTTAGTGGATATGATGTTAACAACAAGGTGAGTTTTTTTCTTTAGCGTTTTTCCTTGCGCGCAATATTCATTATTTTATGTTTTATTTTCTCGTAATAGAAATTCTCTCCCTGCTCTCTTCGATCTATAAGAAAAGTCCTGCAAGCAAAGTCCGGCCGATGTTTCTCCGAGCCAGAGGAATCGTTCTGCGGTAATCTAAGGGTCGAAGGTGACGAGCAATGCGATGCTGGACTTCTGGGCACAGAGGACAACGATGGGTGCTGTGACAAAATCTGTAAATTAAGACGCAATCAAGGTGCTGTTTGTAGTGACAAGAACTCTCCGTGCTGCCAAAACTGCCAATACATGCCTTCCGGCATGAAATGTCGCGATGCACAATATGCTACGTGTGAACAAGAGGCACGATGCACTGGAAATCACGCAGAGTGTCCCAAATCACCAGCCATGGCAGATGGAACGATTTGCCAGGAACGTGGACAGTGCCGTAATGGAAAATGTATTCCATACTGTGAAACACAGGGCCTGCAAAGCTGCATGTGTGACATTATTTTAGATGCATGCAAAAGGTAACCAACTGAAGAATTATGTTTGTATGATTTGTTTTGTTATTAATGAGCTTTTTCTTTCTAGATGTTGTCGTATGAGTATTAATGAAACATGCTTTCCTGTAGAACCACCAGACGTGCTACCTGATGGTACACCATGTATTCAAGGATTTTGTAACAAGGTAATGAAGTACAATCATAAAGCTTTGAAACTATAATTATTTATAATAATTATGCAGGGCATGTGTGAAAAAACTATTCAAGATGTTGTTGAACGATTTTGGGATATAATCGAAGAAATTAACATCAATCGTGTGTTAAAGTTTTTAAAGGACAACATTGTCAGTAAGTAGTTAATATTTTTTAAAAACCTTAAATTATTCTTTCATTCAAAATATTATTTTCGTTTTGTATAATGCTAAATCACATAAATCGCAAACATCTTTCGTAGTGTTTTCAAAAGATCTGATTATTGTTCGACTTAAAAGATATTTCATAGCACAAATCGCTTTCAATTAGCCAAATAGGAAATTTATAAAAAGTATTCTTCATATTTTGCGGAAGCGGGGGAGGTCATCAGGCTTCCCCAGTGTAAGGCCAATCCAGCGCCACTTTCTCTACTTGATGTCAACAAAAGCTTCCAACCTACTCCATGTGTTGGCTAAACATTTTCGTGTTTCACAGCCATGCAACACAGATTTCGCGTTGACAGTACATCACCATGTAAAACTCCATGTCTCACTTCGAATGCATAGAAAAGTTGTCCATCTTGCAATGCAATTTTATCAGGAATGCATCGTTATTAACAAAATCAAAGCGGTTGATTTTTCGAAGATATTTCGCAAGGCCCATATATAGTCGAACCCTGAGAAATTAGACTGGTTTTCTCTTGAGTGTAGACCATATCTTAAACTTTATCCATTCCAGAATGATGGTTGTTATTTACTTTGGGAAAACCGAAAAAAATGGTGATACCACTCCGATTGTTTCATTACTTGAATTTCCCCTCTTGAGTAGCTTGACAATAACTCCATCTTTCCAAACAGACTTATTGAGTGGCAACTGCCAAGTCGCGTTTTGCTTTCAGCTTTTTGCTAGGTATGCCATCAAGTCCAGTTGCATTTTTGTTTTTTCTTTCTTTTTAATTTAGGTCGCGGTTCTTATTTTTGCACTTAGTATGCCTCTGGAATCCAGGTATGTTCAGAACTTGATGATTTGCATTTGAAGTCTTCGAGTGGTTTGAACTACTTTGTTGACTTTCAAGGTCCTTACTAATATTGTATAGCAGCAGAATCTTTCGGATCAAGCTAAGAGTAAAAATATTTGCCTTGTCCCACATTGTGCCAATTTACACATTAACATTTAAAAAATCACGAAAATATTTCTATTCAATTCATTTCTTAATGGATAAAATCGCAATTTGTATATGCAGATGTCGCACCCCCAAGTCCGGTGTGTGGTTTACTGTAGCCGTTTGTATCGAAGAAGGATTTTTTGTTAGGGTCCATCTTATAGAATTATTTTCGTTCGTCGTCAGCTTAAGTAGTATTAAGTAATTAGAAGAAAAACTTCTGGTCATTTGTAGAAAACGTCAAGAACACAACGTCATCATCATTCATCAGTTCCTACGCTCATCGTCGATGACAACCTAATCTTCAGCTCTTCAGAGAAGGCGAATATGATTGCAGCTAATTTTGCTGCAAGTTCTACATTGCCTTGAAGCAACGATGCCCCTCCTGTACTTGAGAACGTTAATTTTTTTATGGGACAGGTATTTTTCCGCATTCGTACAGTAGCAAGAGTTCTTCAAGTTCTTGATAAATACACAAATCCGCTGGCGGCCGGAATGGTATACCCCTAACTTCTGAATAGGTGTTCTTCATCGCTGGCAAAACCATTGCGTAAGCTTTTCCATCGCTCCTATCGTTCAGAAATCTTTCCTAGTAGATGGAAAACAGTATTTGTACACCTCGTCCCTAAAAAAAAGGTGACTCCTACCGACCAATTGCACTTACGTCCCTTCTTTCCAAGGTCATAGAAACACTGATAAATCATCAGCTCAAGAAATATCTCGAAAATCGGGAGGTTTTAAATGACCGACAGTACGGCTTTCGCAGCAATCAATCCACTGGTGATCTGATATCTCACCGAACAGTAGAACAAATCCTTGCATAGCTTTGGCGAAATCAAGATTATTGCGCTTGATACTTCAAAGGCATTTGATAGAGTTTGGCATGAAGCTCTTTAACTTCTGGACCGTTCAATACAAGTTGTGCTCCCTTCTGTCTCCGACTCTGTTTCTCATTTTTATAAATGATCTCTTGTCTGTGATTTCTAAGCTCATTAAACTTCAATTTAAACAGCATTGTGAATTTATTGGGGTATCAGAAATCGTGTGGAGTTTAATGCGTCGAAAAGTCAATGCTGTCACACCCCCTATGCCATTACCCACGAATGGTACTTGCATCGATGAGGCTTAAAAGCTATCAGTACTTGGTATGTGCATCAGTTCTTCTACAACAAATGCTGACTCGATGTAGCCAGCTGCGTTCCACCCCACCCCTACCCCCGTAACACTCTTCTTACCAGGAACGCTCATCACATTACACTTGAACCCAATTTCGGACGTACCGTGAAATATATTGATTTCTTCTTCAGCCGTACAACACGAATGTGGAACAAATTGCCCAGTACAACTTTCCCTTGCCGTTTTGATCTTCAAACATTCAAGACCAATGTTCATCGACACATCCTTTCACTTCTTCCCTACTTTCCTATCGCTCGGGCTGTGACTAATCAGGACTATCCAAAACACTTGAGCGCGTGTGCCATTATACAAAATTATAAAAACCAATGTGAGTTTGTTTATTTCTGTGTTTCGCTTCTAAGCCTTAACTACTCAACCAATCATCATGAAATTTTGAACCAAGGTGCACAGAAAAGAACATAGTTTACCTTTTAAAAAAATAAAAAAAAATAAGAAACTTGAGAGAGATACCTAGTTGCTAGCGCAATAAAAAAGGAGTGTGCCACCCCTAAGTTTAAGATTTGTAAAGCCAAGACAAAACCATGAGCTGTTACCGTTAATCCATAAAAAAATATTTACTGGTGCTGGCCACACAGGAAGGATAGTTTAATTTTCCAAGGTAGGTTCGTACCATTGAACGTCATATAAAGTTCCTCCGCTTTAAGGGAGCTTATTTATACTACCCAAGGAAAAGATCGCTCCATGTTTTTGTCCTCTTGCTTTCCCTTCGTCGAGTCTAAGTTCTAAGACCATCAAAATTGAATTACCTAAGAGCTCTCCAGTACTTTAAAAGGCAGCCAAATTTCTCTTACTTTATTCGTTTCTGGTTTCCCTAAAAGATGAGCTTTGGCTTTGATATATTAAACTCCAGTGGACCTGGACCTCTTTATTGTAGATGAAGTTGAGCTTTTTCGCTTGAAACTTGAAGCATAAATTCAATAAAAAATATTAGTTAAGTTTGTTATGAAATTTAATTTTACATCTACAAGATTAGTTGTTGGTGAAAGGTCCTGCGGGCTACATTTGTTTAAAATCTTAAGTGAAATCGGACATACATATTAATTAAATATTTTTTAAATTAACTTTCAGTGGCCGTGGTTGTTTTAACTTCAATATTTTGGATACCAGCCAGCTGCGTCATTTCGTACTTTGATCGAAAAAAACGAAGGCACGAGCTTAAAGAACTCGACTGGAGTCAAAAATTAGATCTCATTCATCCAAGCGATCGAAGACGTGTTATTCACATAAGGTTTGAAAAAGTTTGCGAGGTTTAAAAATCTGACCACTTAATATTTTCTTCTTTCAGAGTGCCAAGACAAAAAATATCTGTAGCGCGGCTTTGAAAAAAGCTGCTTTGGAATGATGTCTTCAATAAAAAAAATCCATTATCTTCAAACCATTTTGTATTCATAATTTAAACCAAATGATAATAAAATGACACAAGAATTATTTCACATTACTTTTATTAGAAGGTATAGTTTTTTTTTTTATATATAAAAGAAATGACTTGGTTATCATTTTCTGCATGTCTGTGCGAATCCTCTTGAATAAGAGGCCTTAAATATTACAAGAATGTACTCTACCCTAAGAAACGAAATGGCCAACTTTATATACTGGCCATTATGTCCACTAAAAGGCTTAAAGCCTAACTGATTCACCACTTCTTCTTTGTCTTGCCATTTGTTTGGGGTGGTGCTTCCTCGTCCATGTCACCGGTCTCTTCTTCTTCGTAATAAACCTCTTCCGCGTCAGTTTCGTTGACAATATGTTGACCATGAATATACACTGGACCAGTGCCTTGAATAAGTTTAAATGTCACCGAAGCAGATGGGAACTCGAGATTTGGCCGAAGGCAGCGTGTCTCGCCAACCTTTAACACAGCTATGGGGATCTTAAGGTCCTTTTTGTCTGAAACTTTCGTCTCAACCTAAAATAAACAAATTTTAAATACTGAACTGAGTGTTGTGATATAAACAAAAATGTTTTGAGAGACAAGTCGGCGAGCATGTAGCGACTGTACTTTTATGCCAGCAAATCAAACATGATGTACTAACTAACCTGCACGACATTAAATTCACCCTCTT
Organism: Platycheirus albimanus; assembly: GCA_916050605.2. Classification (NCBI taxonomy): domain Eukaryota; kingdom Metazoa; phylum Arthropoda; class Insecta; order Diptera; family Syrphidae; genus Platycheirus; species Platycheirus albimanus. Next base: position 84,465,866 of record OU696696.1, read on the forward strand.
TGGCTTCTGCACCCAAACATATTTGCTTGATAATCAGCTTTTGGTCCATTTCGAATTTATCAGACTCAGCAACAACAAATTGTTGAAGAGGTTCCTTTTCGCTAAGTGTTACTCCTAGATTATGAACAAATTGCATTAAATATAGATTACATAGTTTAAACCAGCGTGAGACGATATAATCGATTATTTCTTTTATTTAACACTTACCATAGAAGTTTTCACCTTCTAAATTAGCTGGGGCGGACATTGTAGATTTTTTTATTATTAAAGATAGTTAAATTAACAAACTTTTTGCACGTGTAATTGGTTTATTAAAACAAAAGCAAGTAAAGTAGGTAGTAGATAGAAGTACCAAGTAGCAAAGCAATAAGCAAGCAATGGTAGCAAAAAATGAAAGGAAGTTTTACCGCAAAATTGACACTTTATGTAAATGGTGAATGAAAGGGAAATAGAAAAAAAGGGAGATAAACGAAATAAGAGCTGGTGGCTTGAAGCTTATATTAAATTCGCCGCGAATAACATAGAGTTTATATAGGCTCATATTCAATCGTCAATTATTATGAGGTGCCCCCATTTTATATAAAATATAAATTATGGTGGCTTTACTTGGATCTGCATGCCACGATGCCACCATCTGCAAAAATAGAGGATGCAAGATACAAAAATCATACTAGTGTGATAGAGAGGTAAGACCAAAATGCAGACGTCTGCACGTATGTAGGAACTTCAACTCATGCAGATGAAAATTATGGCGAAGACGAACATGTTCATCTTTTTTATAGCGTTTTCATCTGCACCATAGTTTTTTCATCTGCACTATAATTTTGTCAAAACAATCACCTCATTTTTTTATTATTGATTTTTTTCAAAAGCATGTCATTTTCTTTTTCAAACTAAAATTTAAAAATATGGCAACAGCAGCAGTGAAAAAAACAATATATTTATTTATACCCATAATGGTGGATTTACACTAACCTGCATCTTTACTTCTTCAAAAAAGGAGGATACAACATATAAAAGTCATACGCGTTCGATAGAGAGGGGAGATAAAAATGAAGAACATCTTCATAAATCAAGATTATAGGAAATAGGAGAAATGAAGATTATGGTGAAGACAAACATGTTCATCTTCATTATAGCAAGTTCTTCTGCATTTCGAGGTTCCTATAATTTCTCTAGTTCAGGCCAACAGTTTTTCTCGTTTTGACACCAATTTTCGAATTTTTATGCTCAAAATTGAAATTTTTGCTTGTGAATCACAATCACCTGAACGCAACAAAGTCATGACAATGACAACTACTATGTTCTGTCAATTTTTTTTTTCATTAATTGTAGGGAAAATATTTTGACAGCTGTAATGACAGTGTGACTTCACCCCAAAAATTTTTTTTGATGTGTGACCACCGCCTTAAAAGCGGTGAATATACCTATATTTAGATTCACACCAGTCACTAGATGGCGCTCATCTCACATTACAGATGCCCAAATTAATGGCGATAGATTTCCGTTTTCTATTTATTCCCACTTTCGGAGAAATTTCCCTTGTCAAAAATTTCCCTATTCAGGAAATTTTACCTGTCAGATTAAATTCCTTCACGGAACAGTCCCTTCAAGCTCTGACAGGAGACTTCCCGAATTTAAACCTGTTGAAATTATCTCTTCGGCTTTTTATGTCCAATCTGACATTTGCGCCACTAACGATAGAGAGTTTCCAAACTGGAATCTGAACTGGTTCCATGTATTAGTGTCGGTATGCTATACGCCAGACCGACTTGGTGGTGAAATCAGTTTGTATAATTTTTTTTATACCACACTGAAGAGAAACAGGAATTCTGTGACATTTATTTTTTCTTTGGATGACGTACTTGTCCAGTGGAGATTTTCCTCATGGCAAGGTCAGATCTGAGGTATAAGAGTATTTCTGGTGTATAGACCAACCAACCCATACATCAGACATGAGGACGATGTGACATATTTGTCCGGACATAAAGTTGCATGAGTATGGCGAATTTATTTTTCGCAAAGTTTATTTTCCTCTAACTCATGTACAGCATCCCACATCTGATGAAATGGTTGACACACGTCAATTGGACAAATTGGAAGTCATAATCCAATTGTTTAGTTGGTTTATTCCAAGTTCCATGACGGTGGTGACATCTATGTGTGTACCTAATAAACCAATAATGCATATATTACTCTATGGTCATTATCCGTTGCCATAGAGAAATTACTTTTTCCTTACTGTGACTGGTTTGTCACTCTATGGTCAGCTATAAAAATATGATCGTAGATCATATTTCTTTCTATTTCTGACTCGACCATTTTACCTATCAGTCTCGTGGCAAGCAGAAGTTTTATTTTACGCAGCTGGAAAAAATTAAGTATCCTGTAAGGATTTTCTTCAACGTAATAAAAGGTATGTAATATTGAAATAAGTTCCCCAAGGCTTGAATATATTCAAACCAAGGAGAATCTTATTAATTATTACTTCCTCTTTCCGAATTTCAGGTGAATTTCCACATCAACTTTAGAGTCCAATAGGACGAAATTTTTTTTTGTGAACGATTTTTTTTTAAGCGTCGGTGGTACCACATGGTGGATACTACGACGTTGCGCGTATCCAAGACATTTTTAGGACATCCAACCCTAATTTTAGCAGGATATTACATAATTCCAAGGTAGGTTTTTTATACATTTTTTTCATTAATTTCTGTCATTTGACTTGGCGTGGTTTTCCTCTTAGGAAACGCCAGAGCACATGGGTTTGGCAATCCATGTGGTCATCGACGCATCCAGGGCAGGATCATCTATAATTCAATGAATTTCCTATTACATCTATACCTACTTTTCAACACTGAATTGTTGAGTTTTCTCGGCGGTTTCCGGAAGGGATTCCGACGGAATTTAATTAAAGCTCCATCTACTTTAAAGTGAAGTGTTGTGCCTTCTTGTTTTTGTGTTTTTATTTTCTGATAAGCCACGTGCGGCCGACGCAGTCCCGCACACAAATTCATAAAATTTCACTGTCGTCTGGACACCCGTACATTCGAGGAAGTGGTGTGTCGTCGCTGGATAGTGTACCTCACCCTTTCGCCCACTTGGTTTTGTTCGACGACGTGGAAATTATCTGCGCTTCTTCTGCACCGTCCTGACGCCACGGTTGCAGAACACCTTCACGATATCCACGGACATCTTGGTATGAATTCGGAAGCACCACCTGCGGTGCCAAGAAAGCCCACCTGCGGGCACATACACCTTGTTTGATTACAAGTACTTGAGCAGGAGATCTCTAAGATCAATTTCGGAACTTCCATCTGTTTGGACATATTGTTCCTCAGATTGGATACATCTGTACTATAGACACCACGCGCGGTGTATTCACCAGGCGCACCTCAGCTCTGTTGCGGATCCGCATTGGATTTGGACGCTTTGGCTTCCGATCTTGCGAAACGTTTGCATCCCTACAACTGGAGTCACGTCTTGGTTCTCTTCGAGTCTTCAACATCATCTGTACGAGTTACTTTTATCAACATTGAGGATATAAAGGAGTGCGATTTCAAATCCATCTCAACAACAGAAAAACCAATTACACTTGAGTATCATTTTCAATTTTACTTTATTAATAGTATATATTTATGGTAGATGTATTCATTCTATAGTGATTTATGAAAGTGCTTAATAATTTTTGATCCCTGAAATAATATGAAAGATAATCATTAGACTCAGTTTTCTTTTATCTTTTTGAAACTTAATCATCTAAATTTACCGCGTTTAACTTAAAATTTTGCTGCCTACGTTAACATTAAATGTAATAATTTGTGCATTAGAATCGTTAAAAGATTCGGTTTTTTGAATATTAATACTTTACTATCGCGAGACTCTTTTTTTTTCTCTTCCTGAACTGCGAACTAATTTTGGCAAAACGTTGAAATATAATTGCTAAATTATTGAAATCAATCATAGATAGTCTGGTAACTATCTAACAATCATCGTCGTCCTTTAGTGTAGTATGTTTTGTGAATTTGTGTTCTCCATCCTTTGGTGTGTCCAAGTATTTCATTGGCAACCAACCCCAGAGTCACAAAGACTCCTCACGCCAATTATCAATTACCTTGCTAGGGATATAAACTCCCTACCCCGCTGTATAGCTGGTAAATTGCATCTTGTAAATATTTGATATCAAGTTGCAACAGTAATAAATCCTTGAGTAAATTTTTGAAAATAAACAGTTAAATATTTTTGAAAATACGATATTAGATAGGAGCAGTGCACTTCTTCATCTAGGTATTTAAGATTTTTAAACTATATTGATTTTAAAATATATTTACTATATTGCATTCATTGATATCATATACAAACGGTATATGCATTTATATCCAACTTTTACTTTTCAGCGACCCTCCCTGATACTGGCCTGAATATTGATCCTTCAGTTTGATACAGTACCATTTACTTATCAACTTACTTTCCTTTAAGAAACCTTGTTGTGTTCTTGGGTATTTCAAGTACCAATCCCATCATTATTGTCTTTCTGAATTGCATGCAATTCACTCCTCACATTGGGTTTGCTTCCATTGTGTTCTCACTTACCTTTTTACTTCATTCAGTATGATTTTGTTTGTCATCTTGTTATGATATTGTTTGTATGGTATACCTCTATGGTACTGACCTACCTTACTTTTATGATGATGCTGATTATTAACCTATACGGTTATTGTATACTCCTTACCGGATTTCATACCTGAGTTGTGTTTACTCATTAGCCCATCGTTGGCTTTGGAAATTGATTCGACTTTACGTTGCAAGTGGTAATACACTACCTGTGTTTACACTTTTATTATCCTATTATACTTTCCTGAAGTTAATAATAGATATTTGGTTGAACCTTTGTTGTGATTGTTATATGTTTTGATTTTTGGTCAAACGGAAGAGTAGTATGTTTATGTAACTTCTGGCTCACCACGGCACGGCACCGTGCATGCATGCCATGCATTTCCGTGCATTTATGCATGCCGGCATGCATCGGCATGCCAATTGGTACAATGAATTGTTGAGGGATGATCGATCAGCAAGATCAAGCACCGTTGGACGTGGTTAGTATTTGGATGGAGGACCGTTCACATTATTTTTTTAATTTTGTTCTGAAACTATGTTGTGAACGATGTTAAAAATCAAAAAATTACGTTGTGAACGAGATTAAAAACCTAAAATTATGTTGTGAACGAGATTAAAAACCTAAAATTATGTTGTGAACGAGATTAAAAACCTAAAATGACGTTGTGAACGAGATTAAAAAACCTAAAATTATGTTGTGAACGAGATTAAAAACCTAAAATGACGTTGTGAACGATATTAAAAACCTAAAATGACGTTGTGAACGAGATTACAAACCTAAAATGACGTTTTGAACGATGTCTTGTTCCAGGACACATAATTTTGTGTGAAAATAATCATGCCAGCATGATGCATGCATGCATTTTCATTTTTGTTCGTATACATACATATTTTGATTTTAGTTTACTGTTGTTGAAGCATATATTTGCATGAAAGAATATAAAAGTGATATGTTTCATTGTTAAAGCTGTTAGTCATCATTATGCGCTTCGTAAAGAAGTAATATTATTGAATAAAAATGAGTGTTGATAAGTTTGGAAGATTTTCTAACAGAATTCCAGCAATATCTCTAGAAAGTCCGATTGAAAAACGAGGGGAGCAAGCGGAACCAGGACCACCTGGCTTGCAAGGAGTGCCAGGACCACCCGGTGAAGGTTTTTTCAAAATGGTTAATGGCAACTATAATTTGAACTGGAAGCGTTTACAAAACCTGCAGGAGCCACAAGACAAGGAAGATGCTGCCACGAAAAATTATGTGGATGAAAGAGTTGAAGAATTTAACAAGAAATTAAATAATAGTTGTAATTTAATTGCAAAAATTGAAGAATATTTATATGCTAAAGATGAAAAATATTTGTATTATTAAACCTTTAGGTTGAAACGATACTCAATCTACCATTCATAATTCCTAGTCCTAATTCTTAAAAATGTTAATTTGATGATTGAATAAAATCAAAAAAAAAAAAAAAAAAAAAAAAAAAAAAAAAAGGAAATGATGTCTTTTTACTTACGTATAGATACCTTTTAGTCTGAACCGCTTTTCTCAAACCTAGTTTTTAGAACAGGTTAAAAATCGAACATGTTTGGGGTGGTTAAAGCTCTGAATACATAATTTGAGAGAATAAAGGAGACCTTGATTAAAAATAAAATTATTCATATAGTTTTTAATATTTTTTTTTTATTATTTTTTAATAAGATGTTTACAATAGCTATAAACTAGATTAAATTCCTAAACAATCCTGGTGACGACTTGATCAAGCGGATTGTATTCAATAATTCGATCATGAAGCATAAGGCAGTAAGCTGATGTGTTTGCTGGAATGTTTTTTGATGTTCTCATCTCCAAGCGTATATCAATAGGTCCTGTTTTCAAAGTTTCATTTTGGTGTCTGCAGTCTATAACAAAAATTGGAGCACGTGATTTGAATAGATCCCAAGAAAGAAGAGGTTCAGCTATGGTTTTATTATAGTAAGTTTTCTGGAAATCAGTATACATTTTATAAAACAAACTATATCTGTTTTTTTCAAAAGAAACGTTGAGATCTTCATGAGGATAAACATCAGAGTTTAGATATACTTTTAAGTCTGTTAGATCACAATGATCAAACGTTGAAGGATCAGCAGAAAGTTTTTTATTTTTTCCAGTTTGTAGAGAAAGAACAATATATCGGGGTTTTTCTATTTGAGTTGTTGTCTTTACGTTCCAGATGTGGTGATCAGAGCTTGGCAGCATGGGGTATTCATAAAGATCCCAGTTTCGAAAAGCAATTTTCATAAAATTATTTTTATTTATAGATTTGTATAAATTCAATTTCATTGAGTCTGATAAAGTCACGTGTGGTACTTTCCATTGCACCTTTTGAAGATGTACTTTAACATTTTCATCAGTTGATGAGATTAGTGCGTTTTCATCAATTCTGGCACGTGTGATAATAAGCTCATGTCTAGCATTTGGAATGATTTTTTTATAATCTTCAGCGAAGCCCAAAAGTTTGTTCAATGGAATACAGTAGTTAAAATGCAAAAGTTCCAAATTTATATCTGAACTAGGAGACCAGGATGCATTTAAAAGCATATCACTTTCATTTTTGTTTAATGATAGATAATTTTTGATCGTTGATGTAATTCCAACATTTCGATTGCAGTCAATTTCTTTGCCATTCAGTTCATAACGTATTTCGTCAAAAAGAAAAGCCATAGCATTGTTCACAAGTTTTGTATTGGTTATTTCTTTTCCTGGGGATGTTTTGAGAGTTCCTTCAACATATACAAAACTTTCTGAAGGTAAAATATTAAGATTTTGGTGTTGTATGCAAATCTGAATGATATCATTTGGATCAAAATTGTTTTGATATGGTGAATAAGTATGATATTCATATTTAGAAATACTTTCACTGATATCAGGATCTTGGAAAATATTAAGCATATTAATTTGTTTGCTTGTTGTTATTATGTTTTCAGTGTTTTAAGATGTAACCTAATGAAAGCAAAAACTTCTGATTACGTTTTGTGAGTCGATGTGTTACCGCAGCAGAGTTCAAAGCTTGATTGAACCGTGTTTTATTTTCTATAATGTTTTTATAAGGATTTGTGTTGACTATATTTTCGTACACAATCATGGTTCTGGTTGTAAATGCAATCGAACCGTAATTTTTTCTCCTCTGAAATTAATATCTTTACCGTCTTGGTCGAGGATTTTTAAAAACAACGATGTTATTCGTTTGACGTTCACAGGTAAATAAATAACATTCCTCGGAACTTCTATGATTTTATAGCCAGGACTTACTTTAACAGCAAATTCATGCAAAATATGCGCCGATTGATTATTGACATACGTTCCATCAATTATATTACATTCAACGCGTATAGCATTAACTCGGTTTATATCAACGTAAAGGTCTGATTCATGTAATAAATTTGACTTAAGCAGTTTTTTACTAAATCCTAGGAGCGATCCAATAGAATTTGATTTAGAGAAGTCAATGTCCTCCGAGCTAGTAATTTCACATTTCAGGGTATTGTTATTTGCTTTTAATTTAATATCAATTTTTCTTTTTGCTCTTTTCTTTTCTTTGTTAAGTTCAATAATTTTTTTTTGTATTAAATTATTTATATCTTCTATCTCATATGAACCAATAGGAAATTGTATGACACTATCTCCTAAATGCAGCAAATTATTAAATTCATCAATATTTGGTATAGAGTTATATGTTTGGAAATCTATAAGCCCGCAAACATAATTAGATTTCAGTACAATTGGTGGAAAATACTCTGCGTTGAGACTTGTTTCATTACCACTTAAGGTTAGTGTTAACGACATCTTGATTAAAAGACAAATGACGAGTTTTTGATTTTACATATAGTTTTATTCATTTCTATTTAAAGTGAGGAAAACATTTTTACATTGTTCTAATAAAAACTTCAAGCATAAATGACCACAAATAAATGTATTAAAATCTTGTTCTTGAATATAATTATAGTTAATTTGATTCCCAAGATAGCATATGACTTCAGTTGGTGGCCTTAAATTTCCGAAACTGTCAAAATATTTTACGATATTTCTTTCCTTATTTCTAATATATGCTACCCAATGAGTACCTTTACCAGTTTCATTATCCAAATTTAAAACAGCACATTCTTTATCAAATAATATTTTCGGTAACGAATCTCGCATAAAAACTCCTCTAAAATATTTTAAGTGCTTCTTTCCAAATCGTTGAATATCGAAATTGTTTAAGGCTCGGTTAGGCAGCAGATCAATTAGTTTTTTGTGTTAGGTGTGTTTAAAAAAAGGCCAAGACCATTCTTATATGGTTGTAAGTATAAACCATTTCCTTGAATAGAAACAGCTTCCATAGCCCTATTGTGTCGTTTGTTTTCTTCTAACATTCTTTTGGCAGCACGTGCATTATTGAGGGCTTTTGCAACACCAGCTGCTCCACCTGCTAAAGATCCAATAGCTGATAAGCCAGCGAGAACGGGGGCAAGAAACGGGAGAAAACCTCCACTCTTTGGAAGTGGTATTATTCTTGGTGTTTGAATATGCTGTTTTTTCTTATTTTTAGTAACATGTTTTGCAGCTTTGACAGCAATGTTAGCCATAGATGTTGTACCACAACAATTGATATTGTTTTTAATAGCATTTCTTGCTTCAGTTATAGCTTTCTTAAATATATTTATTTTGCAAGTCTTTTTTTTTTTTTTACTTGTTCTTATAGTTTTGGATTTATTCTCTTTATTACCCATACCAAATTTTGTCTTAGCTTTCATCATGTTAGTAACTAAGAGTCCACTTAATTTTTCAGAGGTTGAAGAATCGTTTGCTTTGAATCTTTTCCACGCTTGCTCGGTTAAAATTTTATCGGCAACGTGTCGATCTTGAACAGAGCTGCTCTTAGAATATGCAATATCATGAAAACGGCAAGCCTCGTCGAGTTGATTAATTCCTTTGTCTCCTCTACGTAAACGTTCCTCCAATTTAGTTCCGGGACCACAGTAATTATAAGAAGGAATATGTAGTTCAAATGGTAGTTTATCTATAACTGTATTCAAAAGTCCTTTTCCTTGAAATGTTTTTTTTTGAGTTTGGATGCTATGTTCAATCATATTATGATTTTACGCACCTTCTTAGTTGACTGTTCAAGCGCATATGAATGCAAGAATATGAAAATGATACGTTTTATTGTAAAAGCTGTTTAGAAATCTTAAAACTGTATTCTTCGTAATACATAAAGAAGTCATTGAAATAAAACAATTAATTTGTAAATGAAAAAATATTTTTTTTTTTTAATTCATAAATAGGTATATATACATATATACAACCTTTTTTCAACTTACATAGTTAACAAAAATTAAAATTTACGTTTTTATTCAATACTGAAATACTTAGCTTAAACATTTGTTTATTAAAATATAAAGTATATAGAGTATACATTTTTTTTCTCTTTTGTAAATAAATAGATTTTTTTTTTTTTTTTTTTTTATATATATACAGTTGTTTTGCTTACATTTGAAGTATATTTTCCGGAATGTTTTTGTGACCCCAAGCAAGAGTGCTGATGTTATCATCACATATATACCTTTTTGAATCTTTAAAACTTAACGTAAGTTTATTCAAATTTTCGGTATAAATAGTATGCAACTTGCTTCTAAAAGTAAGCATACTTTCATATTTTTCAATATGATCAAACAAACACCTCTTGTAATCTTCAATTCTCAGACGTTTTGTGACAGATCTTTTGACTCCTTTCGCCTTTTGAACAGATTTCGAATTTTGAACCGTAAATGAGTACATTTTTGCTCTAAGACCAACAAATTCCAACATTTTATTCCCGCATGTTTCATCTTTGAACATACCCAAGACTTTGTTATTTAACCTAGGAATACTATGTTGATTGTTGGGCTGAAAGTCGAATGTATCAAACCTTAACGGTATATCATCCAAAATGTCTGAATAAAAGTCTTCGGTATTAATAGAATAAATGAATGAATCGGTATCCATATAATTGAGAATCACATTTTGATTATATTTTGGTTTCATATAATCATAATGAAAATCATACATTAAATATTTGGAAAGCTCAAGTATTATAAAACCTAAGTAAATAGGTTTGTTTAATGTGATGTTGCCTTTTTTCATCTGTATGGCAAGCAATGCATTTTCATCTTCATCATCATTATTCTCATTTACAAATTGCAAAGAGCTATGAAAGTTAGGTTTCGCAATCAAGGCCCTTGCACCCAACGATTTTCTTTTATTTTCCCATCGTGTGACAATTCTAACATCAGTACGTTTCTCAATATTTTCCATCGTTTTGCCGTAAATAGTGAGATTCATATGCTTGTAGAATTTCTTCTGGAATTCAGTTTTAGATTTTTGTCTAAGGTTAGTATTATATGAAATATACTTTTCTAACCATTTTGATTGTCTGAATTTCATCACACGATGGACTTTATTTAATTTTAAACCATGCTTCAATGCTTGCTTTAAACTTTGTAAATGAATGACAAAGTTGAGTTTTGGGAGAAAACTTGCTACCAACTTTTTGGATTTGGATCCTGGTGTGGATATGTTTTCAGGACAAAAAGGCAAATCATTGTGAAGTTCATGAAGAGTATCTGGATACTCCAAATCAACTTCTAAAACATATCCCACATCAGTGTCATTTATATTATTAATAAAATCCAATGAAAACAATCCAGGATCTTGCCATTCAAAACCTCCACAAGGAAGATTTTGAGACATTGCCCAGCCATATAAATTATTTGCATCCAAATAAATCAAATAATTTGATGGTTTTTGTGAATCGTAGGATTCAATAAATTTGTTATTGGCCTTGGAGTATCTTTGACTGCATTGAGTTAAACCTCCCCTTATGCCTTTTTGGAAGAAGTTATATTTCTCAACATCAGTCAAGAGTTCCAATTCCACTTTGGTCATTCTTAACATTGCATCCCAAGATAAACCAGGTGCAGTATAATAGTGACACGGATCCAATTTATAAGAATGCTTACAGACTTTTCTGAAATTTTCGAAAATATCTGCAAGCAGCACAACATCACTTTTGAGATAAATCTCCAAATAATCTTTCAAAGTCTTACATTGGAAATGATTCCATATGTTAATAGCTAACTGATAATCTTCAGTTGAACACTCCACATTAGTAAGTTTGTTGAAAAACTTTGCTCTTGTGGGAAGACAGTTTTCATTTAACTTAGACCATGAGTCTAGGAAGTCATAAGGAAAAATTCCTTTTCTTTTGACCAATTCTAGGCTTTGTGATGTTTGAAAACATTTCAAAGTGATAACAAAATCTTCAGGATTTAGATTTTTCGCCAAACTATCAATGCTTTCACTCAAAAAGCGAAAAGAGTCTAAAAATCTAATTTCAAAAGAATGTTTTTCATCGATATATATTTTCTTTGAAATCGAAACATACTTTTCTTTATTCAAAGCGATCACTTTGATGTCACCGTCAATTTCTCGAAGAGATTTGAAGAATAAATGAGAATCGTACCCAGAAAGATTATGTAAGAAAATTGGGAAAAACTTAGGGGTTCTAAAATTAATATTGCATGCATTATGTGCAGCTCCTCTATACAACCCTGTCAAATGACAGTGGTCCCTCACTTTCATATCACCAATATTAATTTTGTCCCCACATATGTGGCACATCCTTGCCATATTGAATAATACTTCCTGGTAGTGTTCGAGGGTCTTCATAGGCGTCACAGTTTTTAAATGTAGGTTATATTTGTCCGTAGCGTCCTGCACCAGACTTTTTATGAATTCGGATGCACAGTTTTCACCTTAAAAAAACAAAAAAAAAAAATAAATAAATAAATTGTTTGATAAAATAAAAATAAAAACAAAAAAAAAAAAAAAAATATAAACATATAAAGACATATATTTAAAATGATTTTTTAATTTACCTATGAATGTCCTCATTATGTCCTCAGTGTTGTCGTCAGTAAATGAGCATTTCATATAATATGAAAATGCACATGGGACATGCTCTTGTAACGCTGTTGTTGAGGATTTCTTTGGATCCGGAATGCATGCGTCAATAGGTTTTAAAATGCACTCGAAATCAGCATATGTAACGAAGGGGATCATTAATTGCTTTTCATGATTCTTAAACTTGATCATGTTGTTATTTTCAGCAGGCATTTTTGTTACAATTTTTTTACACTCTTCTTTGTGTTTAGCGAATGATCTTTCATTGTAAAAATGCTGCAAACAGCTATTACAAAACAACAACCCCCTTCTTGAAATATCCAACACTTCACTGGTTATGAGTCGACTCATATTTCGTATCCACATGAAGTGAGAATTTTCACCTTCCATACAGTAAAGAAGGTTTATATGCTGATTTTTTTCTTTCGTTGTGATGTAGTACGGGCCTTCTATATGAGGTTTTTCACCATTTATTCCCTCAGAAAATCCAAAGACATTTACGCTTACACAATTTTTGTCCTCAAAAATTTTTATTTCAGCAAGCTCCAAAGGAAATGAAAGTCCACTAAAATCCAGTATGACGTTTTCCAGGGCAATTATATCACTGGATATATCAGAGACTTGATAGTAAGATGTTGTTCTAACTTTATTTGTAACATCACTATGCAATGCTGATATAATTGCCCACTTAAAACAATAAATATCATTGTTTTTTATATTGATAACAGCTTTTTTGTTATCAATATATTTGGGCAAAGTCATATAAGTGGATCCTTTAAGTGGTTGATATTTGTTGATATTGATCTCAACTGACTTAAGCCTTATGAGGGTCCATCCACTATCTTTTTCTTGGAAATCATCCATTTTCTGAAGAATGATATCTTTCATTTCTTCCAATATGGGGTTGATTTCTATTTGCTGAAAAGCAGACCTCATTTCGGTAGCCATTGATTTAACATCAATTACCAAATCATCTTCACTTATTTTAGCATACTCTGCGAAAAGTTCAATGTTAAACTTTATGGATTTATGTTCGCATATTTTCTCGAAGAGAATTTCGTGTACCATCGGCTTGCTTTCCTCGATAAAAACTTTTGGATCCAACTGACCTTCATTTTGATTTTTTATTGAAAATGAATTGATCCTGTTTTTGAATGTTGATCTAATTTCAAAAACGTTTCCCTTGTATTTTTTTTGCACCATTACTTTATGGGAATTTTTTCGAAGATGCTGAACCCATTTGGTCTTGCTTATTTTTTCTTTACAAAATACGCAAAAAACCATGTTTTCATCATTTATGTTTGAAATATTTGGGGTTGTGGCTCTCTTTTTTGTTGCTGATGATGTCGATGGCTGGTCCGCATCGTAGTCGAAAGCTTCGATCAAAGTTGAAGAGCGATTTTGTTTTTGTTGCAATTCTTGCATATCAATTTGCTTCTTCATTTGTTCGATTAGTTGCTGCTGCTGCTGGTTTTGTTGCAATAAGGCTTGAATGAGATGCTGTTGTTGTTGTACTTGATTATGCTCTGCCTGTCCTTGATGTTGTTGCTGCTGCTTTTGTGGCTGTCTTTGCTGTTTTCCAAACTGAATCAAGTCTGATGATTGATCGCTTTGATGTTTCCTGGAGCATTCCACCAAATGCTTCCTTTGATTCATTTGATCATCAGAAATATGACCACAAAGAATGCAAGTTCCCGAAATGTTTAAATGTATCGTTTTAATGTGACGATTTAATACGCTTACACTTGTAAACATTTTTTTGCAAAATGCGCAACACTTTGATTTATTCATATTTAAGAATGTTTTTCAAATAACACTTTTTAAGGTTTGTTTTAAAGTTTTTTAAAATTGACTTATTTTATGTTTTTCAATCGATTACCGAAATAACACTTTTTAAAATTTTAAAGTTTTTTTTTTTTTTACTTTTATATGTACTTTGACTTTTATTTATTTTAAAAAGAATTTTACAAAATGTAACACTTTATATTTATGCACCGACGGAGATGTATAACACACAACCTTATAGATTGAAATCAATTTTCAAACTGTCTCTTATTGAAAAACACTGTTTGCTTGTAACATCGGTTTTGAAATTTTCATATTGATTTTTCTTTAAATATTATTGGTTCACAGAAGAAGAAATAAACATGAAAGCGGTTTTATAAGCTGCCATATTTAACTATCATCACGAATATCCTAACCTGTCTTAAACAAAAAAAAACAAACGTGTCCTAGACGCACTTGCACTTATTAGATCACACATTCTTTATCAATAAGTAAGAAACGTCTTTGCATAATTTCAAAACGATCGTGTCCTAGAAGCACTTGCACTAGATCAAATATTTTTTATCGTGTGAAAAACGTTTTTGGATGTTTTCAAAACGAACGTGTCCTAGAAGCACTTGTACTAGATCAAATATTTTTTATCGTGTGAAAAACGTTTTTGGATGTTTTCAAAGCGAACGTGTCCTAGAAGCACTTGTACTTATTATTACACTGTTTTCAGTACAAAAAGGTAATTTCTTGTTGTAGACGATTGTTCTATCGTCTTTATGTTGTCCAGATCACAGTTCTTGTACTATGGCTGGGGTGGAGTATATAGTGCAGCACTATAACTCCTTGAGTTGACAAAAACATCTTCAAGCAGACTCGTTTGAAATAAATAAAAAGTCTTGGGTACTGTTTCGTTGTTATCTGAAATCAATTTTATTTCCTATCGATATTTATACTTAAAAATATGCTTATTTTATATTTATTTACAATTTGGTTGGTGTGACAAATAATGCCGAATTAACAAAAAAGTGAATTTAAAAATAATTAAAGTGTGCAAGGTGTTTTGTTATATTATTGTTTGAAAATTAAATTAATGCTGAAAATGCAGAAGGCACTACATTGAGTTTTATATTATGAATATTATGAAAGTGCAAAAGTCATTACAGTATGTGAAGAAAAAAAGTATTTGAATACGAATTTTATATGAAAACTCTTCTGTGGAACTGAACACTTGTAAAGTTCATGAACTTATTATTATTATTATTTTTTTTTTTTTTGTTTTTTTCTTATGCTCAATCATCAGTTTCAGGATTGTCAAATGAAAAATCTGGTAATACTACACGGGTTTGGGCCCAAAGATTACACCGCCAAGGATTGGAGACGTACGAGTATTCACGGCGACGTCTGAGAACATAGACTGGGCTAAGTCTATGGGTGAAATTTTCTTCTTGGATTCCGAAACCGATTACGTCTCCGAATCTGACGTGGGTGGGCTGGAGGTGGCTTATCCTTTGTCCATTGACGTAGGTTCCTTCTGAATACTCGCAGTCCTTTATGGTAACATTATCGTCATTTGTGTCTATCACGATTATGGCATGCATCATAGACACTAACCCAGAGCGTATCATTAAATGGTTGGGATAATCAAATCCTATCTTTGTTAATCCTTTTTGAAGAGGGATTTCCCAACCCGATACTATGTTAAAGAGGAGCCAATAAGAGTCCGGTTCGTAAATGATTGCTTCCATTTTCGGAGAGACGACTTCGGCGATCATGACCCGGTTGATTTGATCACTAATTATTCCTTCCATCTTCTTAAAAATTTTTCGTTGAGTTCGATCACACAAATATTATATGAAAATACAAATTTTTTTTTGTTGTAACGTTCTTATCGTATGTATATATTTATGCTTCGAAATTTAAAACACAACCTTGTAGATCGAAATTATTTTTCAAACTGTTTCTTACTGAAAAACACTGTTTGCTTGTAACATCGTTTTTGAAATTTTTCGTTTTCATTTTTCTTTAAATAATATTATTGGTTCACAGAAGAAGAAAAAAACATGAAAGCGGTTTTATAAGCTGCCATATTTAACTAACATCACGAATATCCTAACCTGTCGTAAACAAAAAAACAAACGTGTCCTAGACGCACTTGCACTTATTAGATCACACATTCTTTATCAATAAGTAAGAAACGTTGCACTAGATCAAATATTTTTTTTTATCGTGTGAAAAATGTTTTTGGATGTTTTCAAAACGAACGTGTCCTAGAAACACTTGCACTTATTAGATCAAATATTTTTTATTATTCAAATCAAAAAACGAGAAACACCTTTGCATGTTTTTAACACCGTTGGGAACATCGTTTCGGCTTTATCTTAAGTTCAGCAAAATATTCGTGATTGAACGCGAACATGTACATATTATACAGTCGAACTTCGATAACTCGAACCATCAATTTCCAAAAAAATAATTCGAGTTATCAAGACTTCGAGTTATCAAGTAAAACACTCACACTTATCGAAGTTGACGCCAAATAATATCTTCGAGTTATCGAGACATTCGAGTTATCGAAGTTCGACTTATCGAGGTTCGACTGTATATGAAATGTTGGGGATTAGTTTTCAACATCATTGTTAAAATCAATTTTGATTTATTTCATTTTCCCCACTCTTCACATGAATGAACAAGAATATTTGTATTAACATACTAGCGAATGATTGTGTTCAGAAAATTTTAAACCAAGGTTGAGTGGGGATACTTCTATAAAAAGCAATTTATTTGATGATTCTGAGCACAGTTGATATCAAGAATCCACCGCGAGAAAACATTCTAACTATCCATCATCATGCATTTCGAGGAAGCTGAATACTCCATCTTTACCCTGGATGATTTTGCTGTGAGAGAGGTGAACTCAATCAATGAGAATGTTGGTTTCAAACCAACAAAAAAATTATCTGAGTTGCAAATGAATTTAAGATATGACATTCATAAAATGCAAAAAATAAAAACGAGGTGGGGCGATCGAATTGTAGCAGATCTAGGAGAATATAAGGCAAGTTAAAAATTAACAAAATTCATTTATATCATTATTAATTAATTATTTTTTCAGGTTTTTTTACCGAGCAGATACTCAAAAATTTCAACAAACAGTATGGTTGCAATTAATGGAGGAGGGTATGTATTCGAGATAACGAGACAACTTGGAGCAACGTATGAGCTTAAGTTTATGAAAATGAAATAAGTTTCTTTTTTTTTTTAATTAGTTTATAAATATATATTTTAAATTCAGAAATAATACACATAAGTTATAAACATGCTACAAGAAAAAAAGAAAAATAAATATTAAAATTCTTTTAATCTATTTTATATACTTTTTTATTATTACATATTATTATAACAATCCTTTTTCATTTTATAGAACTTCGTTTTTATTGATCCAAGAATTATGTTCTGATGGAAATCCCAACCACTTTACAAAAACTTTATTGCCTCTTGTTTGTAGAACTTTTTCCACAAGAAATATATCTGCACATTTAGTTTTCATCAGTTCTGCTTCATAAAAACCACCTTGTACTGGTTTTCCTTGATAGTCTTCAAGAAGATATGTAACAGGTTTTGTTGCTTGGACTTTTCTTATTTTAAAAACCTCAGTTGTCCAGTTGGGTGTATAGCCCTTTTCAAATACATGTTTATACTTGCTGATTCTTACTTTGTCGCTTACTTTAAATTTTCTTTTCCTTGTATCTTCTCTTTTATTTTTGAAAAGTGGTAATAATGATTTTGAATTATTCTTGTCAACATCTGCAGGTAAACATTGAATGGTTCGGTGAAAGGAATGATTGTAATCATGAAGTATTTTTTTATAAATATTGATCCACTTAAAGTTGCCATTGAAACTAAATTCTTTCCACATTTTTTCCTTAAAAGTTCTATTAAATCTTTCAATAATTGAAGCTTTCAATGTGCTGAATGTAGAGTAATGATTTATTTTATATTTTTCCATCAAACTTTTGAATTTGGTATTGAAAAATTCTTTTCCATCGTCCGTTTGCAAATTGTTTGGATTTCTCGATGAATGTTTAAATATTTCTTCCATTCCTTTTGAAATAGTAAGACCCTTTTTGTTTTTCATTGGGATAACCCATGCGAATTTCGAAAATGTATCTATAACTGTCAATAAGTAATTAAAACCTCTGTTTTTATCGCTATAAGGTATCATTTCAACCAGGTCAGCTTGCCACAAATCATCATAGCCTTTTATGATAACATGTCGACGTTTGAAATTTCGACGGGCAGCCCTATGCAGCTCTTCAACAACCTTTCGCTTACTCATATTTGAAAAGAGTGGATTCGGCAAAATAAAAAGAAGTGTTTTATAATTGGTTTGAAATTTATTGACTTTATTACAATCTTTTATATAATAACATCAGTTTCTTAACTCTTACTAAACGCCTTTCTATACTGTAACAGGCACAAGTATCTGGTCCAAGTTTACATTGATTGGACGACCAGCAACAATTAGAGTAATGATGACCATGAATTGATTCAATGTAGAATGCGTTTTCAAATTTTTTAACCAAAGTAATACAATTTATAAACTCTTCGTAATGTTCATCTAATATATCTTGACGATTCAATTTTAAAAAATCGCAAATGCTCTTTAATATTATATTTAAATCCATTTTAGGTTGTTGTTGGTTAGGATGTTGAATTCTTACTAATAAATTTTTATTTTTATTTTGAATGAAAAAGAAAATAAATCCACCTTATTTGTACATAAATATATGTGTTTGGTTTATATACATATATGTAATAATAATAATAAAAAAAGAAAAATATTATACTGTAAATATTTATTACTTTTTATCGTTCAAGTGTGTAGCCTTTGGGTATATAATGCTGGTTTCAATGAAATTTTCAACTTTTTTTTTTATTTGATTGTTGACGTAATTTTTAAAAGCATCATCATTGAAATTGAGAGGTTTTCTTGAAATTGATAGTAAATTCATGTTTTCCCGCTTGATAGTTGTTATTGTTTCGTTTAAAGAAGAATCGATATGGTTTCTAAGTATAAGAGTTTCCCTGTTTATAGTTGACTTTATTTCATTTAAAGAAGAGTCGATATGGTTTCTTAAACTTTCTCCTTTTAGTTTTAACTGTTCATCTACATATCCCTTGGCTACAGCTTGGTGGGAGTGTTCAGGTTTGCTTCCAATATTGTTTAAATATCTATTGTCTATATCAAAGTCGCCAGATGCCATAAGTTTAAATCCATTTCCTGGAGGGCCTACAAGACCTTCGGATTTTGAAAAAATCTTGGAGTTCCTACCGAACTTGTCAACGTTCATCTTTTATATGCATAGATTTTGATTTTGAATAATGCTAATATATAATATTTGATTCCTTTAATTCTTCAACTATAGAGTTGATTTCATTATGATGGTTATCATTGCCAACACTTTTTGATGCTTTTAGAAGAATAAGTCTGTCAACAAGTTCATTAGGATCATTCCAGTACACATATTCGATATTTTTATTTGTGTATTTCATTTCAGTGATATCAGAATAGGATTTACCTATTTTTTCATTATCATTTTTATGTCCAGCAACAAGTGCCCGAATTATGTTTGTATATTTTTCACCTCGATTACTCTTTATTCGAGAAGAGCTGTCGTGATTAAATCTATGTGCGCTAGTTTTATTTAAGATTTTATGATATTGTTCTAAGTCATCATTATTATATTTCTGTTTTTGAGGTTTTTTCTTTAGTATAAGCTCAATAAGACCAGGAGTCCGAGTAAAAGTTTCATCTCCAATTATAATTTCCTGATCATTCATAGCAAAGTTGCTATGTCCTATTTTTATTGTTTGAGTATTGGCATCAAAGTATGGACCATAGATTATATCACGATTCGACTCCGACAACAGTTTTCGATTGAAAGAAGATGATTTATTAGGACTATTAAAATTTTTTGGCGTACTGAATAAAAAAGTATTATCTGCACTATCTAATTCAAGCGTAGGTGATTCCGTTACTTGTTGATCTTCTTCCTCATCCTGATCGTTTAAGAATTTGAATTTTAGCTTACGCTTTCGCTTCAATGTTTTAATATCTTCCTCCTGTTGTGTTTTAATGTAGTCTTGTTGTGGTTTTTCTTTTTTAGTATTTTCAACCAATTTTCCCAACGGTTCCACAATTGTCTTGAATGTGTTTTCTAACTCAGTTTCTCTCGCCATTTTACCAGTTTTAAGTTGAAAATATTTATTTTTAAGAACATTTTTCGTTTTAACTAGGTCATTTAATATGTTTTCCTCCATTTCTTTGTTTTAAACTATTTATATTATTGACTAGTTTTCTCAAACAGTGTTGTTGTCAGAATGTGTAGTTCTTAAAATATAAATGTATATTTATACTATTGCAATTTTATTGAAACTGATTCTGTAACGACCTTTTTCGATACTGCTTTCCTTGTCTATTACCAAAAATCCAAAATTATCAACCCAACAGTGTGAACACAACTCTTTAAATTGAATAAATGTCATATCTGAGTTTATATGATCTTTGTATACATGCTTCAAATTCAATTCGTCTTGTTTGAAAAGAATAATAAAATTGGCGTTGTCTCTAATTAAATGTTTTGGTATATGGGTATAAGACTGACATAAATAAAAACTATCAACACCATTATGACGACCCATGCAAAAATAGTCCCTTATGTTATTTTGTTTCTGACATGCGACATCATCGAATATAAATATCGAGTTATTTTTAGCTTCTGAAGGAGGCATTATATCACAATTGTTTGAAAATTCATTGTATTCCATTCCTTTGATTGATGTAATCAATTTTTTTAGATAATGATATTTTGGTTGATGTAAGGATTTGGAATAAATATAAATGTTTTCAAACTTTAAACCGTTAGGATCAAGGAGAATGCTAAGCATTACATTTGTTTTCCCACAGTTCGATGGTCCAACGATAACTCCACGAATACTGTTTGGAAAAAGTGTTCCATGTTTTTTTTTAATCTTGATATCGGAATCAAAATTTTTTATTTTAATAACTTCTGTCTGCTTTACGAAGCGCATAATGATGACTAACAGCTTTAACAATGAAACATATCACTTTTATATTCTTTCATGCAAATATATGCTTCAACAACAGTAAACTAAAATCAAAATATGTATGTATACGAACAAAAATGAAAATGCATGCATGCATCATGCTGGCATGATTATTTTCACAAAAAATTATGTGTCCTGGAACAAGACATCGTTCAAAACGTCATTTTAGGTTTGTAATCTCGTTCACAACGTCATTTTAGGTTTTTAATATCGTTCACAACGTCATTTTAGGTTTTTAATCTCGTTCACAACATAATTTTAGGTTTTTTAATCTCGTTCACAACGTCATTTTAGGTTTTTAATCTCGTTCACAACATAATTTTAGGTTTTTAATCTCGTTCACAACATAATTTTAGGTTTTTAATCTCGTTCACAACGTAATTTTTTGATTTTTAACATCGTTCACAACATAGTTTCAGAACAAAATTAAAAAAATAATGTGAACGGTCCTCCATCCAAATACTAACCACGTCCAACGGTGCTTGATCTTGCTGATCGATCATCCCTCAACAATTCATTGTACCAATTGGCATGCCGATGCATGCCGGCATGCATAAATGCACGGAAATGCATGGCATGCATGCACGGTGCCGTGCCGTGGTGAGCCAGAAGTTACATAAACATACTACTCGGAAGTTAAGGTTTATGACTCCGTAGTCACCGCCTATAGTTAATAAATTATGTATGGCTTAATTTGAGATATATTTGAATAATTTTGACTACAATTTTCGTGCGGTTGAGTATCTTTATTTAGTATTCGATATACTTTCGAAAAATTATTTTCGGAATCGGTTTACTTAAAAATACTTACCATATTGTCAGCATTTACAAGCCGCTGTGACCTATTTGTTATACTTCGTATTGATTCAATTTGTTTCATTGTCGTGAATTTACGTTTCTGTACGCGTGATTATCTTTAGTATTAATTTAACTTTAATTGAATTTTAAAAGATTACCGACCTTTTTATCTTTGGAGATTTATGTAATCATTTTTACCCTTCTGGTATTGAAAATCGATACTATCAAGATAGAATCTTGAATATCGACTTTGTATTTAATAACTTTACTTTTGAAATCGAATTGAATTCGATGTTATTTTCGGTCGAGTAAAAATATTAGAATTTTGACTTAAATATATATTGAGTATTTATGAATTAAAACTCTTGTTAGATTTAAGACTTTATTAAATAAAATTTTTTTGACGTTATAGAATTTGAAACTTTTTGCAGTCTTCATTTATTCAGTAAATTCAGATGCAGATTTTATTTTCAGATTTTCTATGAATAATAAGAATTTAGCTATTATGGAATAGGTTAGTTTAGGTCCGATGGGGGTTGTATAGAACTCTCTCTCTCCCTCACATATACATGAACGGTGGAACATTTTTGATGTAGGATGTTTGGGTTAATTTAGTTAGTTTTGATATAGTATAGTGATTTAGTGATGTAGGTCAGGCTTGACCTACATTCATGTTAAGGGGCTTCTTATTAATATTCCTTTTTCTGTCATAGAGAAGCCATGGTTCGAAGAGGGAGTTGATCTTCTTCGGAAATGGGTGGGTTAAGAGACAGGGGTTGTCGTCTACACCTTTGACAACCCGCCATCATGTCAGACACTTCGCTCCTGCACTCTACGTAATAGTTGAGCATGGTAGAGACGAGGAAATAGACAGCTCAAGATGTCTTCTAACATCCAAAGACATCATAGTAGAAACTATTTAGTGTGGTCAATGTTATTTGTGGTGTAGGGAATTTTTCTACTCGGAACTCCATAGAAGTGCAAGGTTAACTTTTTTTTTCTCAATCAATCAAAATATCCATACACCTACGTGGGTGTCTCAGACCAAGTGAGTCTGAGAGAAATAGTCATTCGCATCTAAATGAACAAAGTATCTTGTGCCACAGGCCTTAGTCTTTTAGAAAGAAAGGGATATATTAACATCCGTATCCAGATATGCAGGGTAAAAACTTGTAGCACCGTCGCGATCCCACAGCAAGGACTCACCTCCCTTCTGCTCTTGAGTGGAGCGGGGCAATGCTGCATATCGACGCGGTGGTCGATCAGCGACAACCTCAATTTGCCTCTCGGGTCAATGCCTTCCAGTGCGTGTAGTGGACTGAAGGGTAGTACGGGGAAGGGGAATTGAGGATATAGAAATTCGACTTACTAATTATATTTTTCTTCTGTACCAACCGAGTTCGTGAGGGACAAGAGATTCTGCTTATGTCATTTCCCATGACACATGAAGGCAGTAGGCCTTTGTGACTGGCGAGGTTTAGGGAGTCAGGAATCTAGATTCCTTCCGCGAACCCTACAATGATTGGGTCGGCTTCGGATCTTTTGAGTGTGGTAGTAATCTCGTGGGGAATAAATTCTGTTTCCGCGTGGATTTTCGGTATGAGTTTTCTTTTGAAGTTTAAGATAAAGTCTCTGGTGAGTTTAGTTTTGAGCATGTGTCGAATTAATTTAGGTATTGCAGGTCATCGAAGCTACCAATTAAAAATAATAATAAATTATCCACCCGCATTCTGGTTTCCTCCGGTTGTCACAAATCTAGTTCTGAGGTGATCAGCATGGTAAGTTTTATGTTCTAAGGGATGTAGGTTCTGTTCTGTGTGTGAACCTATCTCTCTTACTAATCGTGTCTATGGTATTAGGGTGTATTGGTGTATGTTTCCATTCATGGTGGAACTTTGCAGAATGCGTAATCATTGTGTATGTATACATCTTGATACCTATGTGGTCCTGTCATACAACTATGTGAGAAGCGAAAGAATCAGAATGCTGTGGTGGATAAGTCTGTGTATGGAGAAAAAGCGGCCAAGGATTGGCATGATGAAGATATACCTAGTAGAGACATGGTGTCTGATGGTAGGTGATAGTATGGACACTGTATTCTACTACCAACACCAGGGGATATTGTAGTTGGGGCACTGTCTGGCGGTAGGGTTACTTGTAAGTTGGTCTTATGGTTTGGTACCCTCTACCGGGTGGTCGTGTCAACTTGAATACGCAATCGTCATCATGCATGTCAATAGCAATGAGGATGCATGTCCTTATTAATTGGCTATTGACGGAATTGCTTGATGCATTAGTGTCGCCGGTCTAAGGGAAGATATACCCAAAGGAAATTATATCATTTTTTTTTATGATTTTCTTCGGTTATTCTTTCATTTGGCTTCACTTTGTGCGTTTTTGGGAGATCAGTAATTTCCGTCAATTTTTGGAAAGCTCTCTTTTTTCTACGTTACAGAATGGCGCCCAACGTGGGGCCTGGAGCACGTACCCGATGCTTTGTTATGATGTTTATTTTGATTATGGAGAAATTTAGTTTTTGAAGTTTTGAAGTTAGAAAATTTTTTTTGGTGTTCGAGCAAAAATTTTTTTTTTTTTTTTTTGGTCGAATTCTTTTCTGAGTTTAAGTTGCTTTTGGTAGAGTTATTCTGCTGGAGGAATAACATCAAGTCTATGTTTTGGATGCCTTATTGTCCGGGAGATTGGTGATCAAGTTCCTAATCTTCGTCTGTTGCATAGGATTCATTCGTAGTACTTTACCTTCTGTTTTGCTTTTGATTGAGGTTTTCGGTAACTTTATTGTCCAGGATTTAGACGTTTTTTGAGTCTGGTCGTCTGTTGCGAGAGTACTGAAACTTTTTTCTTTTGAGTTTGGTAGAATTTTGAATTCCTCGAGGATGTTGTTGATAGATCTTTTGACCGGTGGTTGGTGAACATATTCCCGATGCACGTCTGTTGCAGAAGCTATTAACACTCCAAGAGAATCCACTCACTCACCTTTAACGCTTAATTTCGGATCTTTCAGTTTTTATATTGAGTAAAATCACAAGCCCAAATATTTTATGATGTTTTCATTCAGTTATGGTTTTTGTCAGAGTTCGTCAAGTTGATGGAACTCTCATGAAGCGCTAACCGGTGGTTGGTGAACATGTTCCTAACGCACGTCTGCAGTAGCGTAATGAGACTCCTGACAACTGAACGAATTTCCCATTTCTCATTGATTGATGTTGTACATTTATTGACCCAATAGTTAGACCACATCCGCTAATTATTTTTAAAGTTTTTTTCAGTTAGTTTTTTTTGGTGAAGTTAGTCGCTAGGCGCAATACTTCCACCTTTCCGTTCATGTTTATGGGGGGGAGATTCTTTCCAGCCCCCGGACCGTATTTTGATGATAAGACATTTAGTATTTTTGAAGTTTTTGAGTATTATTGATTATAGTTTAGATTTTGCAGTGTTGCATTTATGAGTATAGTTTAGATTTTTGCAGTGTTGCACCCTTTTGAGTAATTTTTGAGTATTTGCAGTGTTGCACCCTTTTGAGTAATTTTTGAGTATTTGCAGTGTTGCACCCTTTTGAGTATTTTTGAGTATTTGCAGTGTTGCACTTTTTGAGTATTTTCGGAAAATAGGGAAGACGTAATCCCGAAGGTTCCATTTTTGAGTTTAGTATTTTCGTTTGGTGAGGTCGTGGAATTCTGCGTGTTTCACGGGTCATCGAAACGCTTTAGTTTTGAGTTTAGATTAAGCACTCTTAGTTAGTATATCTTTCATTCTTTTTTTTTTTGCATATTTAGATTTGAGATTATAGTCTTTGAAAACTTGAACTAGAAGAAAGTTCATCAGTTTACAAAGAGCTATATTAGGTTTTTGTAGAGATTAAGTATCTTTTGAAGATTAGTTACAGATATTCAGTTTTGAAGTCTTTGAGTATTTAGCTATCTTACGTATTTAAGTATAATTAAATTTTTTTTTTGATATTGAGCTTGATTTTCGATACGGTTGTTTCGAAACTCAATTTTTGCGAAGTCTAAGGAAGAAGTTTACCTTAGACCAACATAAATTTACTTTCACTACTTTATTTTTAAGATTTTTGAAGTTTTGTAGGAAGTTGGATATTACCAACTTCTCTCCAAATAATTTGATATTCAATAAGTTTTTGAATATTTTCTTTCGATACATTTTTGAATTTTTTATGTGGTGTGAATTAGTGAACGAATCACTGTACACCACCCCTTTCTATAGTTATAAGACTTTCTTTTTCTTTGTTTTGTGTTATTTTCGAAGCACAGCCCAATGCCCGGCTCTGCTAGGAAATTCTTTAATCCTGGTCCTTACAACCCGGAGTACTACGCACGTGTAACTGACGATATGTCACGAGTTGCACCCGCTAATCCTCAGGATGATTCCGGACATTCAGCCCACCACTCTGGTGTAGGCACGGATCATTCAAGCCCACCCGCTCGCGTTCCAGCGAATGAAGGGCAACCTATAGGCTCACCTTTGACTCCTGAAGAGCAAAGAAGAGCACAACAAGCGGCTAATCAATCTGCCTACATGCAAGAGATGATCTCGGCAACGGTAGACTTACACCGGATGGATGACAGGAAATTTTTTGTAGAAGAACTTTCGCGAGGTCTCGCTGAAAGTCAAGCTATTTTGTTAAGACATGTAACTGAGTTGTTACATAGTAGGGAGAACAATGCTAATAATCAAAATGTGAGTTATGCGAGTAATGCTAATAATAGCAATAGTAATGTTGATGATAATGTTAATCATCCACCACTTTCACAGCCAACCCCGGCTTTTCAAGCCAGTCGGCCTCCTAATTCCGCAGTAATTCCCTACGTCGACATGCCTACTCCTCAAGGTAGGTCTGTCAATTTTCCAGCCAGAACTGTGGCTGGCGATATTGTTGATTTGACAAGTTTCGTGCCGGTTGCGCCTCCTTTGGCTACACAACCTGCATCACAACCCGTTCCTCCTGGAGCAAGTTCAAGTACCCCTCCGGTACATCCTTCGAACATGGCTCAGGGCGTGAACGTGGACGAGTTCATGACGCGCATGAACTCTATTCGTTTGGATAACGATCAGTCTGCGGCTTCTCAGCCGAAGGCCATACACTCTAGTAATTCTACTTCTGGTACCTACCCACTATTCCACAAATGGGGAATTAAGTTTGATGGGAGGAATATGCCAGTGGATGACTTTTTGTTCCGTTTGGACCTTATTAGAGCTAGCTATCGCTTTTCATGGGAAGAAGTGTCTGGTGGTTTCCACCAATTTTTATCTGGACCTGCTGAACAATGGTATTGGAGGTACCGCAAGCAGAATCAGCACGCGTCCTGGCAAACGCTACAATTGGCGTTAATTGAGCAATTCCGCAGCCTTGAAACGGATACGGAACTGACTCGCAGGTTGTATGATCGTAAGCAACAATCAGGGGAGTCCTTCGATGACTTCTTTGATGCTATGATGCATATGAACTCCAACTTGCGAAACCCTAAGAATAACAGGGAGATGATTGAAATAATTAAAGCTAATGTGAAACGACAACTAGGTCAGTCATTGATTTCCTTTAGCACATATAGCCTTCAAGAGTTAGCATACCAATGTCGCACTATTGAAAAGTTTTTCGGTAGTTTAGATAATCAACGACAACCTTTCGTACCAAATGCGTACAAGCAACCTCACCCGTCTAGACGCTTCATCAACGCGTTGGATGAGGAAACTCCTGGAGATGAATTAGCAGTTGCACTGCCTGAGCAGGTGGACGCGTTCCACCCAGAATTAATGAAATGCTGGAAATGCCAAACTGTGGGCCATGGGTTCCGCGATTGTGCAGATCCAAGACAAATAATTTTCTGTTTTAGATGTGGGTTACCAAATGTCTATAGTCCGAATTGTCCTAGATGTGCGGGAAACCCGAAGCGAGCAAATCCACCATCCGGGGGGATGCGCTCGATAAAAGCAAACCCGGAGTCGTAAGCACCAGGAAGGAAGAACCTTTGCTTGACACTCCTCAAATTACTATTTTAAAAAGAAACAATAATGAATTTTTGACTGATACCCAAACAAGTACACTTTTGAATTTACCTGATATTAAGAATAAATCTGATTTACTTTATAAGAAACCATTTCATGAAAGGCTACTCAATTATTATGAGGTTAGGAAAAGAGTAGTAGCATTTCCTGAAATTTCGAAACGGATTCGTAGAACACGAGATCGTTTTCAATTAAAGCGGACAACCTACCGTAACGTTGCTGCCGCTAGATTAGGCAAGGAATCCAATGATCCTCGTCCCTATGTGACTGTGGAGATGTTGGGAGACAAGTTTCTTGGTCTTCTGGATTCCGGTGCGAGCATTAGTTGCTTGGGTACAGATTGCGTAGACTACTTGAAAGCGAAGCACGTTAAGGTTAGGAACGTCGAGTCTACGGTGTCCACTGCGGACGGGAAACAGCAGAAAATTAAAGGAATGTTTACTACTGATGTCCAGTACAATGGCATGCTGTTCAGCATGGATTTTTATGTCGTGCCAACTCTTTCTCAGCGTTTATATTTAGGCGTTGATTTTTGGCGTAAATTTGGACTGGCACCTCATTTGATTTCTTCCATATCGGATTTTCCATCAGATGGAAACTCCACAAACCAAGTGAAGCTCAGTCACGAAGAGTCCACTCAACTTCGTGATGTGATTCGTGGTTTTCCTTCTTTCGCGAGCAAGGGGCTCGGGAAAACGACACTGGTAGAGCATTACATCGATACGGGTGATGCTATACCAATTAAGCAGAGATATTATCCTGTTTCTCCTGCGGTACAAGCAATGATGTATGAGGAATTGGATCGTATGTTGTCTTTGGGGGTCATCGAAGAAAGTTCTAGTGCATGGTCTTCGCCAGTTGTGCTAGTGCGCAAGCCTGGGAAGAACCGCCTATGCCTAGACTTTCGGAAGGTGAACTCGGTTACAAAGAAGGATGCGAGGCCAATTGCCCATATTGAGGGTCTGTTAGCACGCCTTTCAAAAACTCGCTATATTTCTAGTGTGGATTTGAAAGACGCATTCTGGCAGATACCGTTGGAGAAAACATCGAGGGAAAAGACTGCTTTTACAGTACCTGGTAGACCTTTGTACCATTTCAAGGTCATGCCATTCGGTTTGTGTAATGCGCCGCAGAGTCTGAGTTATCTTATGTCTAAGGTAATTCCGACAGAATTGCGGGATCTAGTGTTCGTTTATCTCGATGACCTTTTGGTCGTGTCTGAAACATTCGACGAACACTTGGCGATATTGAGGCGAGTAAGTCAGGAATTGACCAGGGCAGGACTGACGATCAACGTGGAGAAATCCAAGTTCTGTTTTGATGAGCTTCAGTATCTAGGTTATAAGGTTGGGCAAGGCTGTTTGAAAGCTGACCCCGACAAAATTGCAGCAATTAATGAATTTCCGGTACCTACCACAACTCGTCAAGTAAGACGTTTCTTAGGAATGGCGGGATGGTACCGGCGATTCGTTAAAGATTTTTCTACGCTTGCCTCTCCTTTGACTGACGTGCTGAAGAAAGGTAAAGCGTTCGAGCTTAACCAGAAGGCTCTAGAAGCCTTTGAATCCATCAAACAGGCGTTGACGACAGCTCCGGTGCTGGTTAACCCTGATTTCTCGAAGGAATTCGTGATTTTGTGTGATGCATCCGCGTCCGGTATCGGGTGTGTTCTTTGTCAGCGGGACGAAGATGGGGCTGAACGCCCAATCTATTACTTCTCCCAGAAGCTGAACGCTGCGCAAAGAAATTACTCCGTCACCGAACGTGAATGCCTTGCAGCTGTACTTGGTATCCAGAAGTTTCGATCGTATGTCGAGGGATATCATTTTAAAGTAATCACAGACCACTCTAGCTTGAAGTGGCTGATGAGCTTAAAGGATCCTACTGGCAGGTTGGCCAGGTGGAGCATGCGTCTCCAAGGATTCGATTTCGTGGTAGAGCATCGAAAGGGAACTTTGAATGTCGTGCCAGACGCTTTGTCAAGAGTGTATGAGGCAGACAATTTGACGGTAGAAGCCTTCCTTTCATGCCTAGCTCGAGTCGACCCCGAGGAGGTACTCCACTTGGACTTAGAGGATTCCTCTTTCCAGTCGGCAGGATACCTGGACCTCATCAACCACATCAAGAAGGAGCAGGAGCGATTACCAGATATCAAGGTATCCGAGGGATACGTGTACAAACGTACCAAACATTCTATTGGTAATCCCCTCGCAGACGACTTAACGTGGAAACTGTGGGTTCCATCCGAGTTGACGAAATCACTTATTGAGTTAGCTCACAACCCTCCAAGATCTTCTCACGGCGGGGTAGTTAAAACTCTTTATAGGTTGAGACAGCGATTTTATTGGCCGAGTATGTATACTCAGGTCAAGCATTTTGTTGATTCCTGTGAGGTTTGTAAAACCACCAAAGCTTCCAACATGACGCTTCGTACAGAGATGGGGAATAGTTTTGAGGTCGATCGACCTTTCCAACATTTATATGTTGATTTTTTGGGCCCCTATCCTAAATCGAAAAGCGGAAATGTATTCATAGTCATTGTTGTAGATCAACTAACCAAATTCGTTTTGATCAAACCTTTAAGGAGAGCTACAGCCCTAAGTGTAGTTAAGTTCTTGCAGGAGAATGTGTTTTTAGTTTATGGTGTGCCAGAGAGTATACTCTCCGACAACGGCACTCAATTCTTAAGTAAGGAATTTCAATTGTTGTTGAATACGTATGGTGTTAAACACTATAAAACGGCAGTATATTCGCCTCAAGCGAATGCTAGCGAACGAGTGAATCGCTCGATTCTTGCGGCCATACGTGCATATATTAATCCGAAGCAGTCCAATTGGGACGCTCATCTATCGTCCATAAGTAGTGCACTTCGCACAACCGTTCATTCCACTCACAAGATGTCCCCCTATGAAGCTCTGTTTGGTCAGAGAATGATTGAGCATGGGGCGGACTATCGTCTGTTGAGAGATTTAGGAGGTTTGAATAATTCGGAGATAGATTGGTTACCCAAAACTGCGAAGATGAACATACTCCACTCTTATTTGAAAGAGGCATTAGCGAAGGCTCATGCTGATTATGAAAAAGTATACAATGTGCGTAGTCACAAAGTCAATTATAAGGTGGATGATGAAATATATAAGCGAAATTTTGTGCTTAGCGACTCTTCGAAGCATTTCAATGCGAAGTTAAGTCCAAAATTTATTAAAGTTAGAGTTTTAAGAGTAATTGGTAACAATTTGTATGAGGTTGTGGATAGCAAAGGCTATAAATCGACGGTACATACGAAAGACCTTAAGAGGTAGTGTGAGATGTTGATGTGTTGGTGAATGCAGTGTTAGTGTTAACTTCACTTTTCTTCTCTACACATTCCAATATGTATACTCACAAACATTTACTACTGTGATAATTTTTGTATTGTTGTGCCCGGCGTATGCTCAGCTGTGCATGAGACCCTTGTGCTTGTCCAATTATTGTCCCTTTTCCTTCTTCTTGCAATTTGTTTTTGCAAGGAGAACCATTTACGTTTTGTGTTTATTCATTTGTTAGATAGATCAGATTATCTGGGACAGCGAAACAAATGATTGTTTTTTTTTGTAGCAATATGGGAAATATTCTCCTTTTCCTTCTGCTTTGGGAACAAATAAGATTTGTTCCAAAAAGCACAAGTTTTGTAGGGAAAATATTTTGACAGCTGTAATGACAGTGTGACTTCACCCCAAAAATTTTTTTTGATGTGTGACCACCGCCTTAAAAGCGGTGAATATACCTATATTTAGATTCACACCAGTCACTAGATGGCGCTCATCTCACATTACAGATGCCCAAATTAATGGCGATAGATTTCCGTTTTCTATTTATTCCCACTTTCGGAGAAATTTCCCTTGTCAAAAATTTCCCTATTCAGGAAATTTTACCTGTCAGATTAAATTCCTTCACGGAACAGTCCCTTCAAGCTCTGACAGGAGACTTCCCGAATTTAAACCTGTTGAAATTATCTCTTCGGCTTTTTATGTCCAATCTGACATTTGCGCCACTAACGATAGAGAGTTTCCAAACTGGAATCTGAACTGGTTCCATGTATTAGTGTCGGTATGCTATACGCCAGACCGACTTGGTGGTGAAATCAGTTTGTATAATTTTTTTTATACCACACTGAAGAGAAACAGGAATTCTGTGACATTTATTTTTTCTTTTGATGACGTACTTGTCCAGTGGAGATTTTCCTCATGGCAAGGTCAGATCTGAGGTATAAGAGTATTTCTGGTGTATAGACCAACCAACCCATACATCAGACATGAGGACGATGTGACATATTTGTCCGGACATAAAGTTGCATGAGTATGGCGAATTTATTTTTCGCAAAGTTTATTTTCCTCTAACTCATGTACAGCATCCCACATCTGATGAAATGGTTGACACACGTCAATTGGACAAATTGGAAGTCATAATCCAATTGTTTAGTTGGTTTATTCCAAGTTCCATGACGGTGGTGACATCTATGTGTGTACCTAATAAACCAATAATGCATATATTACTCTATGGTCATTATCCGTTGCCATAGAGAAATTACTTTTTCCTTACTGTGACTGGTTTGTCACTCTATGGTCAGCTATAAAAATATGATCGTAGATCATATTTCTTTCTATTTCTGACTCGACCATTTTACCTATCAGTCTCGTGGCAAGCAGAAGTTTTATTTTACGCAGCTGGAAAAAATTAAGTATCCTGTAAGGATTTTCTTCAACGTAATAAAAGGTATGTAATATTGAAATAAGTTCCCCAAGGCTTGAATATATTCAAACCAAGGAGAATCTTATTAATTATTACTTCCTCTTTCCGAATTTCAGGTGAATTTCCACATCAACTTTAGAGTCCAATAGGACGAAATTTTTTTTTGTGAACGATTTTTTTTTAAGCGTCGGTGGTACCACATGGTGGATACTACGACGTTGCGCGTATCCAAGACATTTTTAGGACATCCAACCCTAATTTTAGCAGGATATTACATAATTCCAAGGTAGGTTTTTTATACATTTTTTTCATTAATTTCTGTCATTTGACTTGGCGTGGTTTTCCTCTTAGGAAACGCCAGAGCACATGGGTTTGGCAATCCATGTGGTCATCGACGCATCCAGGGCAGGATCATCTATAATTCAATGAATTTCCTATTACATCTATACCTACTTTTCAACACTGAATTGTTGAGTTTTCTCGGCGGTTTCCGGAAGGGATTCCGACGGAATTTAATTAAAGCTCCATCTACTTTAAAGTGAAGTGTTGTGCCTTCTTGTTTTTGTGTTTTTATTTTCTGATAAGCCACGTGCGGCCGACGCAGTCCCGCACACAAATTCATAAAATTTCACTGTCGTCTGGACACCCGTACATTCGAGGAAGTGGTGTGTCGTCGCTGGATAGTGTACCTCACCCTTTCGCCCACTTGGTTTTGTTCGACGACGTGGAAATTATCTGCGCTTCTTCTGCACCGTCCTGACGCCACGGTTGCAGAACACCTTCACGATATCCACGGACATCTTGGTATGAATTCGGAAGCACCACCTGCGGTGCCAAGAAAGCCCACCTGCGGGCACATACACCTTGTTTGATTACAAGTACTTGAGCAGGAGATCTCTAAGATCAATTTCGGAACTTCCATCTGTTTGGACATATTGTTCCTCAGATTGGATACATCTGTACTATAGACACCACGCGCGGTGTATTCACCAGGCGCACCTCAGCTCTGTTGCGGATCCGCATTGGATTTGGACGCTTTGGCTTCCGATCTTGCGAAACGTTTGCATCCCTACAACTGGAGTCACGTCTTGGTTCTCTTCGAGTCTTCAACATCATCTGTACGAGTTACTTTTATCAACATTGAGGATATAAAGGAGTGCGATTTCAAATCCATCTCAACAACAGAAAAACCAATTACACTTGAGTATCATTTTCAATTTTACTTTATTAATAGTATATATTTATGGTAGATGTATTCATTCTATAGTGATTTATGAAAGTGCTTAATAATTTTTGATCCCTGAAATAATATGAAAGATAATCATTAGACTCAGTTTTCTTTTATCTTTTTGAAACTTAATCATCTAAATTTACCGCGTTTAACTTAAAATTTTGCTGCCTACGTTAACATTAAATGTAATAATTTGTGCATTAGAATCGTTAAAAGATTCGGTTTTTTGAATATTAATACTTTACTATCGCGAGACTCTTTTTTTTTCTCTTCCTGAACTGCGAACTAATTTTGGCAAAACGTTGAAATATAATTGCTAAATTATTGAAATCAATCATAGATAGTCTGGTAACTATCTAACAATCATCGTCGTCCTTTAGTGTAGTATGTTTTGTGAATTTGTGTTCTCCATCCTTTGGTGTGTCCAAGTATTTCATTGGCAACCAACCCCAGAGTCACAAAGACTCCTCACGCCAATTATCAATTACCTTGCTAGGGATATAAACTCCCTACCCCGCTGTATAGCTGGTAAATTGCATCTTGTAAATATTTGATATCAAGTTGCAACAGTAATAAATCCTTGAGTAAATTTTTGAAAATAAACAGTTAAATATTTTTGAAAATACGATATTAGATAGGAGCAGTGCACTTCTTCATCTAGGTATTTAAGATTTTTAAACTATATTGATTTTAAAATATATTTACTATATTGCATTCATTGATATCATATACAAACGGTATATGCATTTATATCCAACTTTTACTTTTCAGCGACCCTCCCTGATACTGGCCTGAATATTGATCCTTCAGTTTGATACAGTACCATTTACTTATCAACTTACTTTCCTTTAAGAAACCTTGTTGTGTTCTTGGGTATTTCAAGTACCAATCCCATCATTATTGTCTTTCTGAATTGCATGCAATTCACTCCTCACATTGGGTTTGCTTCCATTGTGTTCTCACTTACCTTTTTACTTCATTCAGTATGATTTTGTTTGTCATCTTGTTATGATATTGTTTGTATGGTATACCTCTATGGTACTGACCTACCTTACTTTTATGATGATGCTGATTATTAACCTATACGGTTATTGTATACTCCTTACCGGATTTCATACCTGAGTTGTGTTTACTCATTAGCCCATCGTTGGCTTTGGAAATTGATTCGACTTTACGTTGCAAGTGGTAATACACTACCTGTGTTTACACTTTTATTATCCTATTATACTTTCCTGAAGTTAATAATAGATATTTGGTTGAACCTTTGTTGTGATTGTTATATGTTTTGATTTTTGGTCAAACGGAAGTTAAGGTTTATGACTCCGTAGTCACCGCCTATAGTTAATAAATTATGTATGGCTTAATTTGAGATATATTTGAATAATTTTGACTACAATTTTCGTGCGGTTGAGTATCTTTATTTAGTATTCGATATACTTTCGAAAAATTATTTTCGGAATCGGTTTACTTAAAAATACTTACCATATTGTCAGCATTTACAAGCCGCTGTGACCTATTTGTTATACTTCGTATTGATTCAATTTGTTTCATTGTCGTGAATTTACGTTTCTGTACGCGTGATTATCTTTAGTATTAATTTAACTTTAATTGAATTTTAAAAGATTACCGACCTTTTTATCTTTGGAGATTTATGTAATCATTTTTACCCTTCTGGTATTGAAAATCGATACTATCAAGATAGAATCTTGAATATCGACTTTGTATTTAATAACTTTACTTTTGAAATCGAATTGAATTCGATGTTATTTTCGGTCGAGTAAAAATATTAGAATTTTGACTTAAATATATATTGAGTATTTATGAATTAAAACTCTTGTTAGATTTAAGACTTTATTAAATAAAATTTTTTTGACGTTATAGAATTTGAAACTTTTTGCAGTCTTCATTTATTCAGTAAATTCAGATGCAGATTTTATTTTCAGATTTTCTATGAATAATAAGAATTTAGCTATTATGGAATAGGTTAGTTTAGGTCCGATGGGGGTTGTATAGAACTCTCTCTCTCCCTCACATATACATGAACGGTGGAACATTTTTGATGTAGGATGTTTGGGTTAATTTAGTTAGTTTTGATATAGTATAGTGATTTAGTGATGTAGGTCAGGCTTGACCTACATTCATGTTAAGGGGCTTCTTATTAATATTCCTTTTTCTGTCATAGAGA
Organism: Platycheirus albimanus; assembly: GCA_916050605.2. Classification (NCBI taxonomy): domain Eukaryota; kingdom Metazoa; phylum Arthropoda; class Insecta; order Diptera; family Syrphidae; genus Platycheirus; species Platycheirus albimanus. The sequence goes on from OU696696.1 coordinate 84,502,328, forward strand.
AGCCATGGTTCGAAGAGGGAGTTGATCTTCTTCGGAAATGGGTGGGTTAAGAGACAGGGGTTGTCGTCTACACCTTTGACAACCCGCCATCATGTCAGACACTTCGCTCCTGCACTCTACGTAATAGTTGAGCATGGTAGAGACGAGGAAATAGACAGCTCAAGATGTCTTCTAACATCCAAAGACATCATAGTAGAAACTATTTAGTGTGGTCAATGTTATTTGTGGTGTAGGGAATTTTTCTACTCGGAACTCCATAGAAGTGCAAGGTTAACTTTTTTTTTCTCAATCAATCAAAATATCCATACACCTACGTGGGTGTCTCAGACCAAGTGAGTCTGAGAGAAATAGTCATTCGCATCTAAATGAACAAAGTATCTTGTGCCACAGGCCTTAGTCTTTTAGAAAGAAAGGGATATATTAACATCCGTATCCAGATATGCAGGGTAAAAACTTGTAGCACCGTCGCGATCCCACAGCAAGGACTCACCTCCCTTCTGCTCTTGAGTGGAGCGGGGCAATGCTGCATATCGACGCGGTGGTCGATCAGCGACAACCTCAATTTGCCTCTCGGGTCAATGCCTTCCAGTGCGTGTAGTGGACTGAAGGGTAGTACGGGGAAGGGGAATTGAGGATATAGAAATTCGACTTACTAATTATATTTTTCTTCTGTACCAACCGAGTTCGTGAGGGACAAGAGATTCTGCTTATGTCATTTCCCATGACACATGAAGGCAGTAGGCCTTTGTGACTGGCGAGGTTTAGGGAGTCAGGAATCTAGATTCCTTCCGCGAACCCTACAATGATTGGGTCGGCTTCGGATCTTTTGAGTGTGGTAGTAATCTCGTGGGGAATAAATTCTGTTTCCGCGTGGATTTTCGGTATGAGTTTTCTTTTGAAGTTTAAGATAAAGTCTCTGGTGAGTTTAGTTTTGAGCATGTGTCGAATTAATTTAGGTATTGCAGGTCATCGAAGCTACCAATTAAAAATAATAATAAATTATCCACCCGCATTCTGGTTTCCTCCGGTTGTCACAAATCTAGTTCTGAGGTGATCAGCATGGTAAGTTTTATGTTCTAAGGGATGTAGGTTCTGTTCTGTGTGTGAACCTATCTCTCTTACTAATCGTGTCTATGGTATTAGGGTGTATTGGTGTATGTTTCCATTCATGGTGGAACTTTGCAGAATGCGTAATCATTGTGTATGTATACATCTTGATACCTATGTGGTCCTGTCATACAACTATGTGAGAAGCGAAAGAATCAGAATGCTGTGGTGGATAAGTCTGTGTATGGAGAAAAAGCGGCCAAGGATTGGCATGATGAAGATATACCTAGTAGAGACATGGTGTCTGATGGTAGGTGATAGTATGGACACTGTATTCTACTACCAACACCAGGGGATATTGTAGTTGGGGCACTGTCTGGCGGTAGGGTTACTTGTAAGTTGGTCTTATGGTTTGGTACCCTCTACCGGGTGGTCGTGTCAACTTGAATACGCAATCGTCATCATGCATGTCAATAGCAATGAGGATGCATGTCCTTATTAATTGGCTATTGACGGAATTGCTTGATGCATTAGTGTCGCCGGTCTAAGGGAAGATATACCCAAAGGAAATTATATCATTTTTTTTTATGATTTTCTTCGGTTATTCTTTCATTTGGCTTCACTTTGTGCGTTTTTGGGAGATCAGTAATTTCCGTCAATTTTTGGAAAGCTCTCTTTTTTCTACGTTACATAATTATCATTTGCCAAACACCAAGGAAATAATCAATGGCAAAAAAGGAAAAAAATACAAAAAGGTTGAAAAAGTAAGTAATAGAAAATAATTATTACAAAATATTATTGATTTTAATTATGAACTATTTATCTATTTATTTCAGAAGACTAACGGCAGCTACAAACGATGCACAATCTTAAGTTATATGAAACCTGAAGACGATATCTTTCATGTAAGAATCGTCCAAGTTTCTTAACTAATATGATAGCATTTCCACAAACAATCCCCGGTGTTTTTTTGTGCCATCGAGAAGAGCGGCATGAACTTGAATCCACAACAAAATGGAACGACTCTATTCATACCAATTCCCAGGTGACAAAAGAACAAAAAAATGTAGTCTCTGTTATAACTAAATATCGAGATGCCATCAGAGACCTTCAACAAAATGACATCAAAAAAGCCAAAGAGCAAACGGATATTGCCAAAGATATATACGCCATACAGACTCAAGTTAAATCTAATGGCGACAAGTTTATAGAAGAAGCAGATCGGAACTTGAAGCCAAACAAAATGAAACGAATTGACCAGATTAAAGGACTAAAGTAATAAGATTTAAGTGTAATTGTAGTGTTGGTCTTTTGAGTTTATAATAAAAAAAATATTTTACTTAATTCTCTTTAATTTCTACAATCTTTTCCTTTATTCGGCATTTTAACTTTAACATTATTTCTTGCTCTGAATACCAATGCAGACTCTTGGGATTTGACAACAGGAGTACACCGCGTCGATCTTTCGGTACCAGCATTGCAGTTGTTCTAGAAAATTTGTTTGGATTCCTTAAGATGTTCGATAAGATCTTGGAACTCAGCGGTCTTCTTAACATAGAATCTTCTTGGCACGGCTAGCATACTTAAAAAACAGTCAAGCTAAATATTTGATGAATAGTCAGACAAAGCAAATTTTCCTTGAGGGTATTGTATATATATATCTGCATATAAGTCTATGAAACTGAAACATCAATGTTTGACAACTTCTGCTCAAGGAATTACGATACGGAATATGTTTCATGCCATCCGCCAGTTCGTTTTTACAATTCCCCAATGCCAAGAGGGATTTATTAATGCTTGCACCTTCTTTGAACCTCACATTTCCACGAGTAATAGCTGCTGTTTTACTTCCTGCCAAATCAAGAGCATATATCTTTGGACTGTTGGACAACAAGGTGGAAATGATATTAGCTGCTACTGTTCGAAATGAATCTACTTTAAATATATTTCTTGATTTATTGGGTAAAAAAAGAAACAGTTGAAGCATTTTAAATTAAATTAATGCTTCCAGCAGCAAAAATATTAGAAAGGAAATACACTTTGTGGGGACAATATATTAATACCGCTTTATGTCCACTCGATCGATATTCCGGTTGATGAGATCTAAAATCTGAAAAGATCTCTAAGAGGATTATATTCATCTATGAAATAATATTCTCCCTTGTCATTTTGTCCTCCACAAGCAATGAATCCATCACTTAATGCAAAACATTGAATACATTCAGCGCATTTGTAGCATTGAGCAGCCAATCCAATGTCAGGGCATACTCAGAGATGGGATTTCTGCGCCGGATACCAAGGTCAAGGTCTTATCTGATGACGATTCTTCTGAATGTGATCATAAGATGTGGTAGATAGATTCATGTACGATGAAGTACTTTTACTGAAAAAACTTGTCACAGCGCCTGGTATGCTGGCTGAGCTTTCGTCGATGACGACGCACTTCGACGACGACAACGACGACGACGAAGACGACGAAATCGACAACAACTACAACGGATTCGACGAACGAACGAATAATTTTGGAGTAGAGAATTTTCTTGACCACCATTTTTCTGCGATCGCGAATTACTGGAATACACAAAACTATATTTTCCTATTCCAGAATTTATTCAACAAAACATTTTTTTGTACACAAATATTAGACACAAAAAACAGAAGTTTCACGTTTGATCTCTGGTTGCCTGGGTGCACGTCATTGAATAGGGTACGTTTGTAGGGAAAAGAAAAAATTACTTTGCAATTGGTGGTGCAATGAGGTATATGAAATTAACTTCCTTTTATTTATCTTAAATTAACTCACATTTTTGTATTTTTAATCCTATGTCTTGTCTTTTCAATAGAAGTCTGTAATATTTTTTGACAGCAAGTTTTAGTGATTTTGACTTCTGTCACCTAGCTATAAAAAATTATAGCAATCAAAAAGGAGTACGTATATTGTGTATTCTTTCACTCTTCTGTATAATCACGTATATCTCCCCCGCTTTACTTTTCTTGAAATTTGAAGATGAAGACGTTGCAGAATAATGTAAATCCACAATAATAGAATGTATTTGTCACGTTTCTTTTTTAGGGGTAATGGGTGAACCCAATTATTTTTTTGTAAAGGTGGCTTTACATGAAGCTGCAAGCCATGATCTGCTAAAAAAGAGGATGCAAAATATATAAATCATATTTGTGTGATATAGACTGAAGACGAACACGATCATTTCATCGTCTGCTTTTTCGTCTGCACTATAATTTGTTGCAGCTCCATCTAAAACCACTTTAAGATACAGACTGCCAACCACAGACCAATACAGACCGCCAACTCATACTCTTCTTGCCTGAAACACCCTCGAAATATTTTTTTCTGTCAGTGAATACGTGTACATCTCTGTCTGTGCATTTTTTGATGGCAGCCATCCCTGCGTATGCCATTTATTTTTTGGTGTATTTGCTAAATGGGTTTAAAAACAATTGAGAGCGTCACACTCTCAAAATAAATGGCATATCAGCTGATTTTCAGCATGTAGGCAAAAAGAGAGACCAGTGAGTTGCCGGTCTGTATAGTCTTGGTGTAGCCACAGTCGATTTTGTCCAACAGACTACTATAGATTTCATATACAATGGTTAAAATCTTGAATGTTCCAATTCTTAAACAATATAAACGCAATGATAATCAAAAATCATTAGCTGTGTAACCCCGCGTGTATCAAGGTGAAGTTACATGGAGCTGCAAGCCATGATTTCATCATTGCCTGAAGCTCCATGTAAAGGCACCTTTAAGATATAGGTCATGAAAATTGCCCATGTAGCCCCTGTGTGTCATCGAACTCGCCCTCAATTTCCACCATTTTTCTTTTTTCAATATTTGACAACTCGATTACGGCTAAAAGTTCATTCTATAAATTCATCGTTCGTTCATTACAATTTTTTTTCCTTTTTTTACCGGCTTGGCGGCTTTTCTTTCCAAGTTTCCGAAGAGTTTCATATTTGTGATTTTTCATCGTGTGAAATAAAGTTTTGAATCCAGAAATTTCAACACAATCATAATGGCTGAGGAATCATTTTATGGTAATTATTGAAGATTTATTTATCAATTGCAAAGCTGTGTTTTTATTTTATTTAATCAACAATTTTTTAATATATTTCCGAATAAAATGGCGTCCACTCTTATATACGATTCGTCGTTATTAAATTATCGTAACATGTATATAATTACATATATTACTTATACAAATTTAATTAAAACTAAAAAAATATCAATTATTTTGAATTACAGGAGTAACTCTTTCCGGACAAGACAGCACAGTCGAATGGGATGTCATTTCTAATGACGAAGATTTCCCAAGAGGACAAAAGCTGATTATAAAACAAATCTTGCTTGGCGCTGAGGCGAAAGAAGACGAGTACAATGTTGTTGAGGTAAGCATCCTTTGAATTTAGGTAACGATTTGTTCTTAATTATATTTTTTGAATGGTACTTGCAAACTGTACCTTTACTTCGGCTTGGTAACAAATCAAAATATATACAAACATTAACTCCAAATAATCGGCGATACCCATTGTCCCTTCGCATTATTATTTATAATGGAGTGCTTTTGGTTGAACAAAGTGCGGCTTTTGAATCCCGTCAAGTGACAGTATTATTAGGAAATTTTTTGAATTATAAATTATCCTTCACAAGTTCCACAATTATTTAACGCGAGTGTCTTTTAAATGTGTCTCTAAATCTAATGTGTTCGTTGCCAATTTGTGCGGGTGTTTTAGGCATTTTTGAAATCAATTTTTATTTACATCATAATTTTCATAAATGAAATAATTTGGACACAGCAGAGACGCAAAATTAGCATCTATCAACAAATCTGCAAACATGCGTCTGGTGGCGTTGATGTGACCGTTGAGTTTTTCCGTAACTCCAGCCCCCAAAACTCGAACGTCTGTCTATTCGAATCCTTGATATTACCATGACACCTTATTTTCGTTCTTTAACTGGACAGACTATTTTCAAGTAACCTGCAAATAATTTATGCAATGTCTTTGAGCTTGTGGATAGTATTTTTTGGATTTGCATATCTGGCAGGCGTGGGACAGAACTAATTTTAAAAGCGCACACCGAGGTTTTCTTATGTATTCGACCCTCGTATAGAAGTAACACTGAGATAAGGCTTGTCTATACCCTATAGATCACCTCATTTCCACCATATTGCAGAACAAGGACTCCCCTATTTGCGACTGTAGAATGGTCATCTTAACACTGTTATGTAATGTTCCACAGCAAATGTGACCAGTTAACATAGAACAAAGTATTTTTAAAAGCAAGGAACTTCTCATTGAAGGTAAACTTTAAGCGGGTTTTTTCAGTCTGGATTTCGTTTAAGTGCCACTCCGGTATTTCAATGATGCATTCAAAGCGCCCACTGAACTGATTAGTTTTCCAATTTCATGGATGATGGCAATGCGACTGGCTGCAAATATTTGTTTTCCGCTGGTTCTCTTGTTCTACTGCCTTTTTAAGCTCCAATAAAGTTTATTCAACGTTTTCATATTCCTTTCGTGAGACCGTTTTAATATTACACACTTGCGAACATATAAAGCAAGTTATACGAAGTCAACTTTGAAAACCCTACTGTTCCATAATGTGTCCTTTTTTAAGATTATAAACATTGGCAGTGATAGCACTAGTAGTCAGCCCTTTAACTTTTTTTGTATGTTTAACTGGTCCAGAAAAATCCGTTATTTAATTGCTGAACTGAAACTCAGTTTAACTGATTGGTTGACATTTCCAGATTGGGAAATAAGAGAGGTATTTGTTTAAATCGCAACCTTAAAAAAAATTATTAACCATAATTCATAAATTCCAGTAGTCGGCCACTAGAGTTGCCAGAAGTCAGCCCCCTTTAGTAAATCCATTTTATATGATTCATAAGCCATTGCAAAATGTATTAAGCTAAGTGTACACGATTGCCAGGTCTGCAAATATTGCCGGATCTGTCAGTGAAAAATTTGTCTCGAATGGCTAACAATCGTGTACATACCAAATTAATTTGCAGACAAATTGTTTGGCTCCTAATTTGTAGACAAATAGGTATCTGCCAATTAATTTGAAGATATCTGGGTTGGAATTTTGTAAGGTGATAGTTAATAGTCACAATCGCGAATTTGGTATCATGTAAGGTGATAATCACCGTGACTGTCGCCTTTTTGCGATGAAAATTGAGTGAAACCTATTTAGGTGTCACATCCATACATTTTTGATTTTTGAGAAGTAATTTGACGGCAAATAATACAAAAGATAAAATTGAAAATATTACTTTAGTGTTATATGATTTCAAATTAAAATATGTATATGTATCTATATATATAAAAAGTAAACTATATTTTGTTGGTCGCCGATTCACGCCTTAACCCGTTTACCAATTTCAACCAAACTTTGCCACATCTTTGGTATTGGTCTATATATGAATTCGGTGAAGTTTCGTTGAAATCGGTATGTGTGTTTTGTGCGTGCGTGAAAAATAAACTTAAAGCTCACTTAGCAAAACTCAAAAATCATTTATTTGAAATATAATTCAGTCATAGTCGGAATTTTATAATATTGGATTTTTGTTTTTAGTTTTGAAGTAAAAAAAGCGTCAATACTCGATACCCATACATAAACATCTGTTGTTGCTTTTGCTTTTTTTGTAGTTGTATATGGTTTATCGCTGTGTATACAAATACATCAAAGCATTATTGTGAAGCATGAAATTTGATTTTCGAAAAAAATGTAGTCGTGACCTACATATGTACATAATGTATATGTAATATATCGTATATGTATACATACATACCACTTATGATGAAGCCTGGTCGCTATGTTTTGAGTAATAGTGAAACTGGAAAAGTTTTCTTGGTTGGCCAATAGATGTTGCATAGTTGGATTTGTGTCCAAGCGATGATGGTGTTTCGATGTGGTTAAGGAGTCTTTTGGTTACCTGCAGATTTAAAAATAAAGCAATAAAGTTTCAATGGTTATTTTTCTCTTTTTTTCATAAAATGGTAATTGTATGCGCGTTAACAGTTGGGGGATCATTACAGTTTTTAAAACATCAAAATCACGCTTTTTGGGTGTATGGCGTATGAGCACTTTTTGTATGTTGGTTTTTAAATAAAAATTTGTAGTAGCTATGTACCTACATTCATACATAATACATAAATAAATGGCATTTCTTTAAGTTCTCAAAGTAAAAGAATTGTTTGAAAATGTGCCAATGATATAATATACGTAAGATTTTATAGATGCGGTAATTTTGAAGAAGCAGTGATCCTGCAGACTTTAACTCTCTGTGACATTATGTTCGCGCGAAATTTCTTAACATGTGATAAAATTAAAGCCAAACATATGTATAAGACAAAAAAACACCAAACATAATTTCTTAGATATACTGACGATTTTATATAGTGCATCCCAGCCAACATGAATGTTTTTGTTTGCATCTTTTATTGGTTAATGTTCCTGGACCTACATCTGTTTTGAGTTTAACAAGAGTATATGGGCGTCTTTGTCACACTTATCGTCATGCATGTGAAGAACTGCATTTACTTGAAAATGATAATCATTATGGAAGCATCCTCAACAGGTTTACTGATCAAATAAGAACAATATTTTCAATTATTATCAAAACATGTTTTCCATCAAATCCGGTAGAATTGTGGCAAAATTATCGTGACTATATGACTGAAGATATCTTGAATAGAATGCGTCGTATTTCTAGAAATCAGGAATTAATCATTACGCTGGAAATGTATAGTGAGGCATTAGTTATAATTGAAGATATTGTGCTTAACAATCACAAATAAAACATTGTCACAATTAGGTTTGCATGCTCCTAATCGACCAATACATGATGCATTTAATCAAGAAATGCAACGTGAACAACAATATGATATAAATGAAATGAACACATTTATAAATTTGAATCTTCCCAAATTGAATCGAGAACAAAAAGTGCATATGATACCATAATTCAAGCTCTACAAAACGAAAGCGGAGGAATGTTTTTTTTTTTTAGATACGCCAGGCGGTACCGGAAAAACATTTTTGATTTCCTTGCTATTAGCGACTATAAGATCACAAAACAATATTTGATGTTGGTCGTACACCGCAATCTGCACTTAAATTACCATTGAATATGCAAATTAATGAAAATCCAACATGTAACATTTCTAAAAATTCTGGAATGGGAAGAGTTTTGCAACAATGCAAATTAATAGTGTGGAATGAATGTACAATGGCACATAAGAGATCGATGGAAGCTTTAGATAGAACTTTGAAAGATTTACGAAATAATCAAGAAATATTCGGTGGCGCTCTGATATTGTTGACTTGTGATTTTTGTCAAACGCTGCCAGTGATTCCCCATTCAACTCCAGCAGATGAATTAAAGGCATGTTTGAAGTCATCCAATTTATGGAGAAATGTTCAAACACTCACTTTATAGGGTGGAATGGGATAAAAGAAAAAAAAGTGGTATACGGTTTTTAAAAATCTTATTGTGTTTGATAGCTTTTACGTACTTCGATGCTTGAGTGATGCTATTTTTAACAAGCTGTTATAAACAGGAATTCTATTGGATTTTTGTTAATGTAATACACTCGGGTGTATACTTACTTTTATCAGTTTATTAAATTGAAAAAAAAAATCCAGGTTCTCATATTTTACACAAATTAATTTGACGGTATAAATATAATTAAGAATTCAAACTTATCGCTCTATATTTAAAATGTTTATATCTATCATCGTTTATATCACCGCGCTATCTGCTCGGAAGGGCAGAACAACGTCTGCCGGGACAGCTAGTATTCAAATAAAAAGAGAAAAGTCAAGTGCTATGTTCTCATTGAAACTCTTTTACACCGAAAATATAATCAGAAAGCAAGGCACACTTTAAATGCAAGGATATGAACTGATTTATTTGCAAATTTATTCAAAAATAATTTAAAAAAAATCCAAAACAAATGGACCGCCTCCAGTTTTCTTTTATGAACCTTTGTTCTGGGTTAGCTTCTTTTTTATTTTGTGTTTTCGCAGCGTCCAAATCTAATAAAAATTTGAGTTTTAACATTGCTTGCAACAAAAAGCTACGATTACTACTTACTCTTTTCCACTCAGCGACAGTTTTTGATGGCGGTCCATTCGAATTTAAAGTCCTAACCAACTTCTCCCACTGCTGCTTTTGGGTAACCCGCCCACTGCTCGAAGAGGCCGTGTAAAGTCGTACATACATACCCCACACAACGTATCAAATAAATGTTCATAAATGATAACTTAAAACATAAACTCAAATAGCTTTACGTCTGCGCGTGCGTATATACATACAAATAAACGAAAATGGATGCTTTCGCTTTACCAAATGTCACCAAAGCTAGACAAACCCACCACAATAGAGTTGAAACCAACAAATGGTCTTAATCTAGTTATGTACTCTTTTATTTAGGTTTAGGCCCGTTTTCCGAGATCTCAGTTCAGTATCTGCCAAAGTGAAGTACTGAAACCTTCTTTTCCTGAACTAACCTAAAAGTAATACAATGACAGTACATAAATAAAAATGTCAAAATTGTAAGTGCTGCCAAATACCCACCAAAATTTGGCGATCATCTTACATGATACCAAGTATAGGTGATAATCAAAATCGACTATTACCAGAGCGACAGTCAACTATCACTTTACGTGATTACACCCCTGGCAATCGTGTACACGCAAGCTGACAACCGTGTACACACCAAATTTGCAGAAAAAAAAATGTATTCATCAATCATTTTGAACACAAATTAATTTGCTGATGTGGCAATCGTGTGTACACAAAATTCATTGGGAGATCACCAAATTTGTTTCATTTTCTGACGTTTCTGCAAATGTCTGGCAATGAATAAATTTGCAGGTGCAGTTTAAGGAACACTTGCAAATTTATTCATTGGCAGATATTTGCAGAAAATGAATTTGCAGATCCAAAATTTAATTTGGTGTGTACACGGTTGGCAGAAAATCTACAAATGTTTGCAAATCTATTGTCGACATTGTCAGCCAAATATTTGGCAACAGATTTGCAGACATTTTGTAGATTTCTGCAAACCGTGTACCTACATACAAATTTAATTTTCAGTTCATTTTCACACATTGTCAGACGTTTGCAGATCTGACAATGATTGTTAGACCTACGAATCGTGTACACTTAGCTTTAACAAACATTTTTTGCAACAGTTTGTAATAAACAAATAGAAGACATAAGACAATAAAAAATTTATAAAAAGGAACTTATATTTCAGTCAAATCTTATTCAATATAACTTACCTTCAAACTAATAAAACATAAACCATCTATCATCTGTCATCTACCATATACCATCCACCACCTACCATCTTATTATAAACAAGCTGTACTATAACAAATAAAATATTAAAGGACAGTAGATTACATAATGGGACAGATGCGATTGGAAATTCACTGGCGTTGGAGCGTTTCCTTCAATTTAGTATAGTGCAAAAATATTGCACGCAACTGATTTAAAAAAAGCTTCCCCATAAGACATACTGCCTGTTTATGTGGAATAGAGTATAGCTCAATTTGTATTGCGTACCAATATTTTTAGTAAATATTTTGTAATGGCTTACTTTTTTTTTAGCTCAGGAATTTGAATTAATTTTTCTTTTTTTTTAAACCGATTGAACAAAAATAAAACAAAACAAACAAAGACAATGTTAGGAATCAAATAAGCGATCAGGAAAAACAACCAGGATTAGCAGAAACAGATAACAAATGTAATTTTTCCCTGGTTAATCCGTAAAATCCCTCAATAAAAATTGAAAGCAAATTAATTTGGATTTTTTCCTAATGGGCGTTTATAGTATTCAGTAAAATTATGTCAGTAAAAAAAATGGTAATATATGTAGGTACCTATTTACATATAATCAAACATTCTGGTTTTTTCTTCTTCTTTCTGGTCCCAAGTGCGTCAGTCAATTTTTTTCGGATGAACAAAACAGTAAGAAACTAGAACGCAATCAGGTGAAATGAATTGTTTCCTTTTGAGTGAAATGAAAATCAGCTGAAACGAAAAATGGAATTCAGGAAATTAAATTAGGACCTTGGGGCCAGTTCGCTATAGAACAACAACAACATTATGAAAACTGAATTTTTTTTTGTTATAAGCGTTTTATAGCGATCAGGAAAAAGACCTCTGACATTTCACAACACAAGTGTTTATCTGCACGTTGCAGTGCATTGATTTTCGAATCATGAAAGTCTCGATAAAGGTCAAGCAGGCGACTTGCGTGGAGCAACAAAATTGCATGAGTGAGAATGAGCAAGAAAAGGATTTGAAGTCTATTTATGGCTTGAAGCAATTCACACAAACTTTTGTCGCTCTGCGTTGCTGGTGAGGGTGACACGGTGCTTACGAATTAGCAACCTGATATGTACCAGTTTTTTCTGATTGAATTGCACATGTACTTTTTTTAAAGAATTGCATAGGAAAAGTTTTTTTTCTGGCTGATAATCTGTCAATTGGAACTTACATTGTAAATTTACAATTTTTTCTGTCCGCTATAATTGGCCCCAATGTTTTTATATACTTTCAATTAACAACGTATATCCCATGCACTTTAAAAGCCATCTTATTCTTAACCCTTAACAATGTCATGCATAACATATGTATTTCGTACAAACAAATCTTTCCTCACGTTCCCTCAACCCTACAATCAAAACGAAGTCAAAGGTATATAATGATTTGAAACATCAACGGAAAAATCTACGCCTACCAAAATATAGTTTGTTTTCTAGAAAAAATCTTAGAGTATAGTTTGCAAAATTGCATGTTTCAGCTAATGCTTTGTATAAGTTTATACACTTTATTACACAGTGATTTATGTGTAACGTTGAAACGGCTTAGTTAAGGACTATTCGCATGAAAGCGACCAACGAATGAACGAACATTCGTCCAATTGACGTTTTATTCACAAGCAATTTATTTTATTCGTTGCGAACAACGAACGTCATGTTCGTGAGATTTTGAGGTTAGTCGCGCACGAATAATTTATTCGTTGCGATGTGGATGGTATGTAGAACGCGAATAGGGTTTGACAATTCGTAACAGTCAGATCAAAATTAGCAACGAACAACTTGTTTTCATTAAAATTTCTTTTTTCTTCAATTAAAATGAAAATTTTAGCATCTCAACATTACATTTAATTAGTTTCTATCATTTTGAAATATGAAAAATTTCATTTTTTGGTCGCTCTCATAGCCTTTTAGTTTTAGTTCTTTGTTTGACATCAATTATGATATGATTATGATATAATCGTTTTGATCTGGCAAACCAAGGCTATATCAGTTTGTGATAATATTATGCTTAGGGATTTTCATTTTCGACTAGTTATAAATAGCCTCATACAGTTTTTTGAAATCTCATAATTGCTTCTGAATTTGTCGCATACAAACAAAATAAACGAAATCTGTAAAAAAAAAGTCAGTTTTGCTTCTTAACACATCCATTAATCTAATATGTACATAATATTGTTACTGACTTTGTGCAGAGTTCTATTTATTGTCGGATAAATATGGGACAAGTCAACGGACTTGGCTTTGATAAATTTTATAATTATCTCACTAAAATCCTGCGGGTGGCGTCCGTATGAAATTGGGGAAATAAATACAAATTGCTACCCAGGTTGGGTTTGAACTCAGAACTCTAGGTTAAGCAACTAACCACTACATCCACTGTACATCGCATACAACCGAAAGATCTAACAAAAATAATTGGGCGTCTACAATTTTTATTGTCATAGACAAAAATAATACAATTTTTTTCCTTTTATTTCAGTAAATCATATACACACAATGCGATCTTAAACATTTACTTACCTATTTATTTTAGAATTTCACTTCGATGGGTATTGTTTAGAAAAAAAAAACCAATGCAATACAAACAAGATAATAATTATATAGCGCCCAATAAATTATGTCTGTATGTATATTTAATTTAAAACTCGATAGGATCTACCGCTTATTGTACATTCCTCAGAAATAATTGTTATACATATTAATAGAGAATATTCCAATTCACTTAAGATTGGGATTTTCCGTAAAATTAATAGATTAAAATAATAATTGTTGTTGGGTTATTTATATTTGATAAAAAAAATGTACTTCATATGTTAAATGTTAAACTGATTCATCGGACTAAACGTAAATGTGTACTGTTAAGTTGGCTGTTTAATAAATGGTTTACCTAAAACTAAACTATCTTCTTGATAATTTTAAATTTTATTTCATAATTTATTTATGCTCTACTTTTCTAAGTTAGTAATTTGTGTTGTTGCCATTAATGTCGTACCATTGTTTTGCGATGGCAAAATATCAAGAATTGCAGCATCTTTTGTTTCCTTAAATTTGAAAATACTTTGAGCTTCGGGATGCAATCGACAAACGACTCCTGCTGCACTATAATTCCATTTCCAGCAAATAAGTTCACAACCAATCATTGAGAGGTCTTCTTTCATTGAAAGAATATTCTAAAATAAAAACAATATGAAACGACAAATTAAAAAATATATTACAAAATCATATAATACCACAGCTACTGTTGAATCAATGGAGAAAATTTCTTGACCACAAATTATAACGACATCCACGCGACCGTTTTGTTCATTCACAAATTTTATCACTTTGGATCGTAAGTACTCAGCCGATGAGTACTTGAGATTTGAATGTACATTGACAACGCCCACTTCAATGCCCCTAATCTAGAAACATAAATTGATTTCTTACGCGTTACATAATTGATTGATTGTGTTTATGTTTACATTACCTTTTCAACAGAAATAACAATTTTAGGTCTTGAACTTGCATACAAGACGAACATAAGATTCAATGCAACACCACACAGTATACCATATTCAAGACTCCAAAACAAACAACACAGCAAAGTTACCACAAATGGTATAAAATCGATTTCTGTAATAGAAAAGAAAAACAGGAACTTAATCAAAAATTCATTGAGCGTTATAATGCTAACCTACTCTTAGCCTTCCATAGTTCATAGATCTTTCCAACTTCAACCATGAATATCATAGCTGCGATAATGATAGCTGCTAAAGTTGCTTTCGGAATATAGTAGAATGTTGTAGTAAGAAACGCAAGAGCCATAAGAACCAAAACTCCAGTGATAGCACCTCCAAGGGGCGTCTTTACTCCAGATGCATTATTAATTGCTGTTCTTGTGAAGGATCCTGTCGTTGGCATTGACGAAACAAAAGATCCCATTATATTGCAGAAGCCAAGTGCGATCATTTCTTGAGATGCATCAATTGTTTTTCCCTTACCTACGATGAAGTAAATAAGTAGATAAACGTATTTTATAACATCGAGGAAGAATATGGTTTACTCACTAAATGTCTTTGCAATAGCGATGCTTTCTAATATAGCAATCAAAGGTATCGTTCCAAGCGATGAACCTAGTTCGGAAATCATTTCTGTAAAAGAGTATGAGGTCCCATTGACAATTGTGTTAAACGGTGGCAATACAAATGGTGGCAATCCAGGTGTAATTTGTCCAGACAACTTGAAGGGTGTGTAGCCATCATGTGTGAGTGAGTAGGCTAATATGATTCCAATGATAACAGCCAATGCATTTCGAGAAAGTGATAAGTATTTGGCCAAGTACTTGTTGAGACTCTTGATATCTTTGACTTTCTATTTATAAAATGAGAATTTTTTTTTTTGTTTTTTTTTTAAGATTGTAAAATTAGATTGTTTGTTATTGAATACCCTCATACAGAGAAGTATGATAAGAGTTCCTACTCCGAGCAAACTGTCATTCCAACGTGCGTATGTTATATTTGTAAAGAAGTTCTGCCAAGAAGCGAAAAAGTCGTTCGACGTATCTTTAAATGGTGGATATTAGTGAAACCAAAGTCTTTGGCGTTTTTTATGCGTTCCTTACTTTTGATTCCAAATAAATTATTGATTTGACTACTGCCAATAGTGATTGCTGCCGCAGTGCTAAATCCAATTGTAACCGGCATTGATATAAATTGGATAAGAAATCCCATATTCAATAAGCCCAGCATAAGGATAACGCATCCCGACATAAAACATGCTAACACTACCAAATCTGGAGTGGAGGTAGCATGTTGTTGAACCATGAGTGCCATTATAGCTGTTGGTCCTAAGGAAATAAGGAATTCTTAGTTGTTTCTCAAACATTAATTCATTTTTTGTATCTTACCAACTGTTATGTCTTTACACGTGCCAAAAATAATGTATATAAAACATCCCATAAACGCAGAGTACAATCCATATTGAGGTGGTAACCCTGCTATAACTCCGTTTGCTATCGCTTGTGGTATTGTTGTCAGACCCACTGTTAGACCAGCAACGCAGTCTTGAAGAAAATCCTTAGGTTGATATTTCGGAAGCCATTGCAGAAATGGTAATACGTTCAATAAAGTTTCTCTACGAGCTAGTTTCTTAGATTTCGTTTTAAAAACTTCACATATATTTGGCAGACTTTCCTTATAAAGGCTGGCTATAGAAAGAAAACGTAAAATTATAAGAGCAATGTTCTTATCGCTGTTCCACTAAAATACATAATGAAATATTAACTCACATTAATTAGTTTAAGTTTGTATTAATCATTTAATAACAAAAAAAAAATGTACTATTCTCCGAGCCTTTCCATTTTGTTTTAAAAGAAAAAATAGAAATTTTCTCCTAAGGACGAAATGGACGAATTTTGTATCATGGTAGCCATTCCGATTGATCAATGGTATGTGTTTAAAATGTAAGAACAACACCAACGCGTTGAAAATTCAGGCGAAGCGTGACGATTAAATGTCAAAATGACGCTTCTATTTGATTTGTGTTTCTTCAGAAAAAAAAAACAGTCAAACCAGATGATGCATATGATTTACTTATAGCACTTTTCATTATAGGAAAAGAAGCGTCCAGAAGTCTTCTGAAACCGTTCCATTGGTAAGCAACTGACACTTCTGACGATTCTGAAAAGAGAATTTTGCTTCTGGATTTGAAGTCGGAATCCACTCAAGAAGCACAAATACAAATTTAACTCAAATAATTTCACCCATAGAACATTCATTGGGGAAAAATCTATTCGCATGCAGCAATGCCAAAAGTTAATGTCCACAATAATGTGACACGTGACATGTCAAAGGTCAGCAACGAAGTTTAGTGAGTGGTATTTGATACCAGGAACCACTAAAAATCCCTTTATATCGCGAATCGGCCTACGCATACCACTTTGACATTGGCAAAACTTGTGAAACTGATGCCTGCAAATACTACATTGTCTTAAAATTGAACAGAAGCGATTTTGTTTGTTCCATTGGTTTTTAGAATGAGTGGTTCCCCGAGTGAAACCAATGGAAATTAATTAATTTCTTTGCAACACAAGAAATTAAGTAAATCATATGAATCTTTTTTCTTTCTTTGTATTTTGTATTTCATCCACTAAAAATACTGCTTTGCTATTTGCGATTATTCAACTTCAAGAAGATTTATAATTTTTTTATGTATGCCACGAATGCGCGTCAGTACGGATCTTCCGATTCGGATGCCATGAACACAATAAATGCCCCGAAAAAAACCTTTCTCCGAACGGATACCATGATAGGGGATTGAATATTCTAGTACAAACAAAGGTTTATTTCCTTTCAACCGAGCTTTCATTTTTACTTGCGATTATAGGTACTATAAGGCAAGTTATGCATTCGTAAAAAAAAAAAAAAAAAATTCTAACAATCAAACATGACATTACGATGATAGAGAAGTCGAAAAAAGTGGGTCCGACAATTCTGTCTGTCTGTCTGCCTGTCTGTCTGTCTGTCTGTCTGTCCGTGTGTCTGTCTGTATAGTTACCTACAGCCTAAACGGCTGGACCAATTTGCTTCAAACTTGGTACATAGTATTATTATGACGTCCTACAGAGGGGTTTTTGGAATTAGCATCCTAGCTATAAAACTAACGGTACCTGCCATACGAATTTTTGTGAAAAATTAAATTTTCTCAAAAACGGCTCCTACGATTTTGATAAAACTTTCTGAATGATGTTTTCTGTGCAAACTTTATGTTTTGGTTGGAATAGATTTTTCAGGAAAAGTCTTATAACGGTACCTCCCATAGGACCGGTTTTTTGAAATCCGATTTTCTCGTAAGCCACTTGACGGATTTCGATGAAATTTTTAATGTAGAAGCCCTTTTATAAACAAAATAATATAAATTCTTAATTTTTCCAAAAAAAATTTTTTTGAGTTTTTAAAAAAACTTTCAAAATTTTTTTTTAACTTTTGTTTTTTCCAAAAACGGTTTAATCTATATTTTTTTAATTTTATTTTTCTGATAAAAACTACAAAGTGCTAAAAGTTGGCATACTGAAAAAAAATTTGGAATATATTTTCGAAAAGTTTTTAAAAAAAAAAACTGTTTTTTGAAAAAAACTGGTCCAACGATTTTAAAAAAAAATTTCGTCAAAATTCAAAAACGTAAAAGAAACCTGATGGCTTACTTCATTTTCTCCAAAAAACGTTTAAGGTATTGATTTTAAAGTGATTTATAAAATTTCATATGATTTTTTCAACGCTTTTTTTCCAAAATCTCAAGCACCCAAAACCATTTGAACACATTAGAGCAAGTTTGTACGACCCAGTCGTGCACTTTATTTAAATGTGTTTTCGGGATTTTTGTTTAAAATACCGCGAAGTAACCCTAACAAAGAAAACATAAGCAGCAATTTTCGAAAATTTAGTACACACCGACGAAATTAAGCAAATCTTTCGAAAGTGGGAACATATCTTGAAAGTGGTGTTGTTGTATTAAAGCTGTCCTTGTGATACTCGTGGTTGTCCTTGAGATACTCGTGGTAAAGATCAATACATGTTAGCCAAGTTTGGGGACTTTCTTTTAGTACGATGATTTTGAAAAGCCTTTCTTACTTATATATGGGTTCAAATTCCCAATAACACTTTTTCAGTACTGCAGTTTTGAATGACTTTTTTTTGTCAAAACAAAACCTTTGAGCTTATGCGGGTGATGTGATTTGTACACCTTCTGTATTTTCTAGGTCGTATGTATCAAACTTGAAATCATATTACCGCAAATTTGTAAGGAACAATAATTGTTCACCGATGGAAATTACAATTCGAATAGAAATTATAAGCATAAATGAAGAACATATCGACAATCGGTTATGTACAGGTGCAATATCTTGGCGCGATAACTCAGTTTTCTGTGTTATGTAAAACTTGGCGAAATATTTTGCTTGACATGCGCCACTCAATTCGAAGCTTCATTATGAGTTAGTTAATGGCTGCTTTTACAAGGAGTGACGTAGGTTAATATAATTATACGAAATATATAGCGTGACCGACTCAATTAGTGTTTTTAGTGGGAAAACCCCACGCACCAAAAAAAAAAAAGTATTCCTGTACTAAGGTGACAGGAGAATAATTGCAATGACGCCAATATTTAATTGTTTTCTGAGGTTAAGCCGCGAACTGCCGAACAAATCAAGATATAAAGTTTGCAATCGTATTTGAAATAAAAGATCGCTTAGGGAGTGAAAAAAGAAGATCGATTATTATACCGAAATAACTGCCTGCGGCCCTAATGTTCACTAAGAATATTTATTAATTATCAAGTTCCCATTTTTTGAGAAGCATACACACTTGTTTTGTTTTTGTATTACCATGATGAAGTTAAAAAACAAACACTCGATATTATTTTCTTAACACACACCTATTGGTTCTGCAGTCATTGTTAAACAAATGAGTAAATATTCCGTGTATATAAAGTTAACCCAAGTATGAAAACAAATTTCATGTTCTTGACATGCCAACTGCTGGCTTTAAAATGATTCCTAGTCAAGCTTTTATATTAAACAAAGCAACATGGCAAAGTTTTCGCTTCCTCCAACATCTCTACTATTCTGTATAGCAAATGAAACTTTATTTATTTATAAATTATTGACCACATTTTTAAAAGTTAACCGATAATGATGTGTTGTTGTAGTGGTTCATCGTTACAATAGATTCGTGTTAATCAAAAAGTATACAAATTTTGGTCATAAACTTAATAAAGCCCTAAGTTTTTAATTGGGCCTTACTAAAAATAATACCAGATAGCGATGAAATCGAATTTACCTCGTGCTAAAAATCGGAGTAAATATTTGTATTTACAAACAATCTATATTACACTGATACATCTGCATTGGACTACCAGCGTACTTTGTAAATTTTAGTCAATTACCGTCGAGTGAGAAACCCAGCTTTTTAAAGGCACAATACAATTCTTTATATTTACTTACCTGTAATTACAGCTTGTAAAAGCTTAAAATACAAACAAGATACCATTATATTGGTGCCTGATAAATAAATTATGATAATATTGGAATAAATCACCTTTAATAAAAAAAAAAGTCATTCTTTGGCATCATCGAGATATCACCGTGCCTGAGCTGTATAAGCTCTCCATAACAATACACCTAATACCGCTTTTTAAGTTTCGTTTTTGGTAATAAATGTGTCCAGCGATTAGCCAATTAACTATACTTAAGGATGCCTGCGGCAATCTCAAATTTTGACATATATATTAACGATAGAAAAGGCACGTTAACGTTTCTCAATTTTGTTTGCCTACAAAAGCTAATTAAACAAAATTAATTGTGTGCGAATCAGTGGGCCGAAACTTTTTAAAACGATAAAGAATTAATATCTCTCCGCTTATAAAAACTAAAAAAAAGGGTTAACCCCTATTAATTATAATAATTATTATTATTCGTGTTCACTATTAGTTAGTTATTTGTTTTTCTTAAATATACAACATACATGTGTATGATTCAACTACATTATGTACCTACACAGCTGGCCAACAAAATAGGTGCACTTAATGTTTTTTCATGCATACTTGTTTATTTAAATATTATTTCAACATTATATTATATATAATATTAACATTTAAGGCTTTTAAATTAAGTAATTATAAATTTTACACAATAAAACTGTGGGTGTAGACATTTGGGCTTGGAAAAAAGAATGGGTGCGTCTTCCTAAATCATCAATAATGATACATAGTTTGTATGTAAATTTTGTTGTATTTTATTATTATAATTTTCGTTTAACTTTCTCTAATATCCCGAGTATCCGCCATTGTTATCCACAACTTTTTGAAGTCAGCGTGGCATTGACTCACAAGCTTTTTGCATGTTTCTTGGGGTATAGAATACCGTTGCCTCTGAACAGCATCCCACAATCGGTTCCAGTTTGGAAAATATTGACCTCCTAGTTTCCGCTTAAACTCATTCCACAAGGGTTGAGATCTGGGGATTGACTTGGCCATGAAATATTTGAAACTTCTTTCTCTCGAAAGCAATCTTTCACAAGATCGCCGTATGTTTCGGATCGTTATATCCTGCTGAAAGTTTTACCAGAGAGGCATGTTTTCTTCGGCAAATGGAAGATGGAAGATGTTACTAATACAGAATATAGGAAATAGGACCCACATCATACCAGGAAAAACAGCCCCAGACCATTATATTTCCTCCTGACATTACGCGCAGAATCTGATGAGAACAAATAAATTTTTGTTTCGTCACTCCAGAGGATATTGCGCCATTTTGTTGTTCCTTCAGGTCCGCTCCAACTTCTATGGCTAAGATATAAAATTTAACAACACCTTTTTTTTGACCAACTGTGTACATATTTATCGGAGTTTATCTACTAATAGTAGATATACTCATATATTTATATTCTGTAAAGAAATTTTTATTCAAAGATCCTTGTCATACTTTTTAAAAATTACTGACTTTTTCAGCAACTTAAGTAGAAATGTTTATTTTATTCATGTTTATAGTGTATTTCTTATTCTTAATTGTTTATTATATGTTTAACCTATTTATGTTGTAAAATAATACATTCACAGTCTTTTTAATGTTAATTGCTTAAGGAACTTGATTGGTTGTCATCGTTGTCCCATTACAGTTTTGTAAGCTCATGTGATCAAGAATGACAGCATCTTTTGTTTCCTTAAATTTGAAAATACTTTGAGCTTCGGGATGCAATCGACAAACGACTCCTGCTGCACTATAATTCCATTTCCAGCAAATAAGTTCACAACCAATCATTGATAGGTCTTCCTTCATTGAAAGAATATTCTAAAAAAAAAAACAATATGAAACAACAAGTTAAAAAATATATTACAAAATTATATAATACCACAGCTACTGTTGAATCAATGGAGAAAATTTCTTGACCACAAATTATAACGACATCCACGCGACCGTTTTGTTCATTCACAAATTTTATCACTTTGGATCGTAAGTACTCAGCCGATGAGTACTTGAGATTTGAATGTACATTGACAACGCCCACTTCAATGCCCCTAATCTAGAAACATAAATTGATTTCTTACGCGTTACATAATTGATTGATTGTGTTTATGTTTACATTACCTTTTCAACAGAAATAACAATTTTAGGTCTTGAACTTGCATACAAGACGAACATAAGATTCAATGTCACACCACACAGTATACCATATTCAAGACTCCAAAACAAACAACACAGCAAAGTTACCACAAAAGGTATAAAATCGATTTCTGTAATAGAAAAGAAAAACAGGAACTTAATCAAAAATTCATTGAGCGTTATAATGCTAACCTACTCTTAGCCTTCCATAGTTCATAGATCTTTCCAACTTCAACCATGAATATCATAGCTGCGATAATGATAGCTGCTAAAGTTGCTTTCGGAATATAGTAGAATGTTGTAGTAAGAAACGCAAGAGCCATAAGAACCAAAACTCCAGTGATAGCACCTCCAAGGGGCGTCTTTACTCCAGATGCATTATTAATTGCTGTTCTTGTGAAGGATCCTGTCGTTGGCATTGACGAAACAAAAGATCCCATTATATTGCAGAAGCCAAGTGCGATCATTTCTTGAGATGCATCAATTGTTTTTCCCTTACCTACGATGAAGTAAATAAGTAGATAAACGTATTTTATAACATCGAGGAAGAATATGGTTTACTCACTAAATGTCTTTGCAATAGCGATGCTTTCTAAGATAGCAATCAAAGGAATCGTTCCAAGCGATGAACCTAGTTCGGAAATCATTTCTGTAAAAGAGTATGAGGTCCCATTTGCAATCGTGCTGAAAGGCGGCAACTCAAAGGGTGGCAATCCAGGAGTAATTTGTCCAGATAACTTAAATGGTGTGTAGCCATCATGTGTGAGTGAGTAGGCTAATATGATTCCAACGATAACAGCCAACGCATTTCTAGAGAGTGATACGTATTTGGCCAAGTACTTGTTGAGATTCTTGATATCTTTTACTTTCTATTCAGTCAATAGAAACGATATGTTTTTTTTTTAAAGATTGTATGTTTAGATTTTGTTTTTAACTTACTCTCATGCACAGAAGTAAGATAAGAGTTCCTACTCCAAGCAAACTGTCATTCCACCTTGCGTGTGTAATATTTGAAAAGAAATTCTGCCACGATGACAAGAAATCATTTGAGGAATCTTAAAATGGCACGTGTTAGGAAAAACCAACTTCTGGTGAAATTTGTGTTAAGTTATCTTACTTTTTATTCCAAATAAGTTATTGATTTGACCACTAGCAATAGTGATTGCAGCTGCAGTGCTGAATCCAATTGTAACCGGTATTGAAATGAATTGAATTAAAAATCCCATATTCAATAAGCCCAGCAGTAGAATAACGCATCCCGACATAAAACATGCTAGCACTACAAAATCTGGACTGGAGGCGGCATGTTGTTGTACCATGAGTGCCATTATAGCTGTTGGTCCTAAAATCATAAGGAATCCATAGTTGTTTCTCGAACATTAATTCTTTATTTGTATCATACCAACTGTTATGTCTTTGCATGTGCCAAATACAATGTATATAAAACAACCCATAAACGCTGAATACAATCCATATTGTGGTGGTAGTCCTGCGACTACTCCATAGGCAATTGCTTGTGGAATTGTTGTCAAGCCTACTGTCAGGCCAGCAACAAAGTCTTGGAGAATATATTTAAGTTGATATTTCGGAAACCACCTTAGAACGGGTATTGTATTGAATAGAGTTTCTTTTCGAGCTAATTTCTGCGATTTGGTTTTTAATATTTCGCACACATTTGGTAGGTCCTCCTTAAAGAGGTTATCTGGAATAGAACAAAAACCAAAATATTTCTCTATTAGTCGTTATCAAATCAAAAAAAACAGATGCTTTAGTAGAATAATTTTAATATTCATTGGGTTAATACACATTTGAGAAACGAGGACGGTGGAGTCAGTTCAGGTTTTAAAAAAAAACACACAACTTCATTGCACCAACCAAAACAATTGTACCAACACTCCATTTTGCAAAACTGTTGTAAAATAAATGAGATCGACAATATACTATCAAGCGTCATCAAGAGAGGATATATTGGCGTGCTCGTATTCATTTTTCAGAAATACTTTTATCCACGTTGCACTCTTTTTTGGGAATTATATCACATTTATTTTGTCTTAAATCGTCTAAGCAATTTTCACAGATTTTTGACCTGTTATCAAGTTTCTCCAGTTGTTTTGTAATATGTAAAACTTTGTATGTCTTTATTATGTTAATGATGAAATAATAAAAACAATTTTGTTTTATTAAAACACACACACACACACACCTGTTGATTCCATTGACATTGCCAGACAATTAAATAAAATATTCCGGGGATTTTTCTTAAGTATTATGGCGCAAAACGTATTTTGTTGCACTTAGAGGTTTTGTTACTTAATATTTAACGTTCTGACCATGCCGGCTGTTCGATTAAAAGTAATATTGGTCACGCTTGTACATTTACAAACTAAACTAACGCTGTTATTTTTTGCTTCTAATAACTTTGCTTTTTCCGGCGATTATGATAGAACAAAAAAAAAAAAAATACTTATTGTATGTGCTGTTCAAAAGAAGAGTAAACCGATAATGATGTATAGTTGTCAAGTGTCACAATTCACTCGTGCTTATCAAAATTCACAAGGTAGGAACAAACATTGAGGCTATAAATTTAGTATTATAAGTATTTAATTAAATATACAAGCAAGCGTCTGAATCGATTTGTATGTGCTAAAATCTTTATAAAGACCATTTCTGTATGTTTGGGAAGCTTTTTTTTTAATAAATATTAATCCAAGGGGTTCAGATAAGAGAAAATGAATGACCTATAATAATTTTGCTTGGTGATTACTTCACAGTTTATTGCGATTCGTATTGTTTATTCAAAGCTGCTAAATAAACAAATCTTGAAAACTTTCACTTTTTCCAATTACTGGGTTATCAATCAAACTAAACTGTATAGCAACTGGTTTAGGCGCACAGTATTTTATTGTTTCCATTTATTGTACCCTTTTATGTTATTTTATGTATTTGAGAATCCCAAAAAGTAAGCGTTTATTGTATTGTTGGAACACGTAAACCAATTAAATTCTCACTGCAATGTTTTATTTTTATACAGGGAGTCCCCTAATTCATCAGCAATATTCTAAAACATGACTCTTGGGTATTCTAAAAAAAATCTCCAATTTTAATATCATTTATTGCTGATTTAAGGAAAGGCTTACTTGTACACTAACCCATGTTATGTGCAATTTTGCTGTTAGTACGATTGAAACTTGGATTAAGACTTTATTTTTAGAAGAAATAGTAGCATTATTAAAATGCGTCTAGCCTGTTCCGTTTTTCCTGCCCATGCTAATTTTCCCCAGAAGTTGCTTTATTTTTTTAATATCTTGTTTGGATAAACGTAATATTAGTAAAAACAAAAAAGCAATGACTAGTATGCAGAAAACATAAAGATACTTGGAGAAATTTGGAATTTGAAATAAATAAATAAAAATAAATAAATAAACAAAATCCGACGCAGGAAATAAATTTCCCATACAAATTTTGTACTGTAAGGTAATTTATTTTTTTTTTTTTAATGGAAATAGGCCATTACTTAAGAAGGATTTTTTCTAGGAATATACCCACATACCCAGGAATCATGCCCTTAGATATTGTTAACGATTTAGGGGACACCCTGTTTATGTCAAATATTTGTTCATCTGCACGAGACTTTATAACAACTTCTTAATACCTGTTTGAAAAGAATTAATTAACCTCTGCGCCTTGTGATGATTAGCGGAGACTAGCAATCATTGTTGACCGAAATTACTTTTTCAACTTCTTGCTCGATTGTGACTAACGTTTTATAACTTCTTCGATTTCTCTATTTCAACTGGGGAAACAAAAATTTGCATTTTAGAATGCCAATACACGAATATCATTCGCATTATAGACTTGTTTAACGCGTCAGAAATCCTGTATCCTGTAAGGAAAATAAGTACGCTCTTGCTATCTGGACCTTTCTCGAACGTTGGACAATAATCCGATAATATAATAAAAATTCGGCTTATTTTGACCTTAAATGTATCAAGTATAAATTGAAGTTTCTGGTATTTCTTTCCCAAATATTTTACAAATCGTGGGAATATAGCATAATTTTACTGTACAGCAACCGGCAAACAAATTTTTTAAAAGAACGAACATCGCTATAACCTATAATAAAAAATTCGTATAAACCTCGTAAATTTTTAAGATTAAAGCGCTTAAAATGGCAAATAATAACCTTCTAGCAAAGTGATATGATATTTAGTTGAACAGTGCTCACAAATTTGTTTGTAAGACCTTGTATACAAATTAAAAATTAAATGTGTGTTCATTTGTTTAAATAAAACAAATAGTAAATGCAAATTAATATTTAAAATCAATTTGAAATTTTTAGGATAGCATTTTAAACAAAGTTGCTAAACAGCACAAATATACACAAATTAAAACAAAACTGAACTCTGAGAAACTCGGTCAAAATTTGAAACAAACGGGACTTACTTTATAGGACAATTTTCAAAACAGCTGGCAAAATCTGTAGATTTTATTGATCAGTTTAAACTAGCTGCATTGACGGACGACTAATGCTGTTTCAGTGCAGATCTTTAGGTTTATATTATGGGCCGTAACCATGAGCCAAAGGATATTTTGAAACAAAAAATTTTTTTAATTATGTATTAAACTTACAAGGAGATACAACACTAGTACTCGTATTTGAACAAATAAAAAGTGGTTCATGCGAATATGTACAAGTTTTCATTAGTTTTAAATCGTTATGAATATTATTTCTTGTCTTAGGGCAACAAAAAGAACCCTTTTTATGCAGCGTTTTCTCTACCAGTGAAAACATGTCTGGGTAAATTTAACAACACACAAAATCACACTTCCAGGCTTTGAATCCAATTTATTAATCACATATTCTTAAATTTTTTCTTTCATACAAATTTAAAGCTAAAAATAAATAAATCTGAGAGACGGGTTTTACAAGACATATAAAATACAATTTAAAACTAAATTATTTTATTTTGCAAGTAGTGGGGCAAAATTGTACTGTAACACAGTAATATATTTTTTGCCTTGTCGAATGCAACGTTAAAGAAATATCAATAGCAAACTATTGCACTGTCTTTTCAAGCTTTACATTTTGAAAAATCCTTTTCAAATAACATAAGTTTTTCCACTTGTTTTACTTAGTTTCGATGGCGCTTCAACGTGTGAAGCTACTTGTCCTTATTTACTCTGATTTTCCAGTGGCCTCGATATCTATTTAACACTCCAAGCAGTTGGTGTGGTGATCTCCCTCCACCTGAGGAACTTCCCCTTGGTTCTTCTCGATATAGGGGCGATGCAGTGATAAGAAAGATTATTATCTACGCTTGATTTTAGCGCTGATGTTGTTTTCCATTTATGCAACAGTGCCCCAGGCAGACAAAATCTAAATAATTTGAAGTTATGTATATCTATCAATGTCCACGCTCCAAACAAGTCCGTCCCGAGTCTATGAAAGCATATTTCGTCTTTTCCTCATTTTTTATCAGTACCATTCTGCTTGTTGCTAACTAATAGAAGAAACCAGTTACTGCTCGTTTTATTCTTTATATCACGTCATTGTGTCAGCAAACCTTAATAATTCCGTTAATTTATTAAAGATAGTTCCTGATGTACTGGCATTGTCGTTAAGAATAACATTTTTAAGCGCAATCTTGAAGGTGGTGTCGAAAGTTTCAGTCTATATATTTCGACGGAACAACAGCGAGCATTCTCCACACACTTCGTAAGATTTAAGAAAAGACCCAAGAATTCCAGATCGATACTTACCACCTCTTTATCGATTTTTCGCCTTTATCGCCTATGACAGCGTGAATAGGAACGAGCTATACAGAGCCATGTCACTTCTTGGCATCCCTGCTAAACTCGTTCGATTGTGCAGGATGACTATGGAGAACTCGCGCTGCTCCGTCAAGGTTGGTAAGAAGACCACCGACTCATTTAATGTCGAGAAAGGCTTACGACAGGGTGACGCGCTGCATGTAACCTCTTCAACATCATTCTTGAGGCAATCATACTCAACTCGCGTGTCAACACCAGCGGTACGATTTTTTTAAATCCGTTCAATTACTTGGCTATGCTGATGATATTGACATTATTGGAAGAACGAAGCGCGCTGTCAGTGGAGCATTCGCAAGTATTGAAGTGGAAGCGGCTCGAATGGGTCTGGCTGTAAATGAAGATAAAACAAAGTATGGACAGATATAACTTCGAAGTTGTCAAGGACTTTGTCTATTTGGGTTCCGCTATAACCTCTCAGAACAATATCAGTAAATAGATCAGTCGTTGAATCACTCTTGCCAATCGCTGTTTCTTCAGGCTTAGAAGGCATCTTAGTAGCAAAGCCCTCTCTCAATGGACGAAGGAGACACTATACAAGACCCTAATCATCCCAGTCCTCTACTGTATGGGGCAAAAGCGTGGACATTGACACAATCGCATGAATACAGGCTGGGGTGCTTTGAGATGGATGGAGTATGGAGGAAAAGATTCAATGACAAACTGTACGGGCTATAGGTACAGCGACATTGACCTGGTTAAGAAGCCGAAAATATAGCGGCTTAGATGGCTGGGCCGTGTGGAGCGTATGGACTAAAACGCACCAGCCCGACGAGTCTTCAATTCCAACCCGTAGGTCCGAAGCATCTAAGGTGGCGCGATCAAGTGGAGAACGATCTCAACCAACTTGGTGTGCGCAACTGGAAGCCACTGGCTAGGGACCGGCCTAGCTGGCGGGGATTGTTGGTTGAGGCCGTGGTCCACAATATATTGCTTGCGCCACCTTAAGTAACTAAGCGAGCATTCTCCAAGGTATTCTGAAGGGTGTTGGAAGGGTCCTCCAGGATCTAATGCAATGACAATGGTATGGGCTTGAGAGTTGAGACGCTTACAGAAAACGTTAGACAGGATAGTGATGCTTAAAATACAAATGTCTATGGTTAGAGCAAAGTATGTAGTCGATTTCCTTTCGTGGACGAGGCAGAGATAGTACTGAAAATTAGCTTCAGTTACAGTTTATCAATAAAATATATGTATGTAGTTATTTTATTTTGTAACCTTTCTCATTCCGTAAATGCACAATACATTTAAGTTTAACTAAAGGTAGTTCCACACTATCCCACAGTGGTACGACATGTCAAAAAAAAGTGTGAAGGAATGTGTGATGGTTTTACATTCAATCCTAAAAAAAATGTCAGATCTAAACACATGTCAAATCGTATGAGATCTGCGCTGTCATATTCTGTTTCCACATTATTAGCTTTGTTTGTTGAACTTTACCCAGGGTCGCCCTGGGTTTTCTTGACAACTCCAAGAGTTGTCAAAAAAACCTGGGTTTTTCGGTTCTCAAAAAACACATGACGGCTGCTGATTGTATATTTTTCACAACGCACAAAATCAAAAGTTTCCATTTTGCTTTATTTGTTCGATTTGTATTTACTTTCATCAAAATAAATGCATTCACTTGCATTTCATTTAGTTTTATCGAAAAAAAGACATGGAAAATCAAATACAGAAGAAAAATACACAAGAAATGCTTGACAGCAAAAGTCAATTCAACAGCTGATTCGTTACCTCAACTCGCCCCAGCTAAATAGCAAGATCGACTTCAGGGTGACTTCAGGGCGACCCCAGGTTTCAAAAAACAGAGAATTTTGTATTGAGGGCGAGTTGAGGTAATTCAAAAAACACGCTGTGGCGACCCCAGGGCGACCCCAGGGTGACTTCAGGGCTCAACAAACAAAGCTATTATACATCTGTTTCATCACACATTTTTGACATGTCGTATTACACTGTGGGATAGTGTGGAACTACCTTAAATATTATTATGAGTTTTATTGAAGTGAATGATACATTTCCAAATTTAGGTTTTGTGTACTTTAAATATAAGATAAGCCAAAACAAATTATGTATATTTAATGTTTTACAAAAACATGCTAATTACTAAGTTTTTTTTTTTGTATCGAATTGACTCATATTAACAATATTTATTTTCCTACAATAAATTCTTGTGACCGATGTTTATTTGGCAGTGTCTGCTTTCTTTTATTGGATGGCAATTTTAGTTTTATATGTTTATATCATCTCAACCTACATTTATGTGGTTAGTACATTCGATCGAAAAGATAGTACATTACTGTTGCTTCTAGATTCAGCGTTCTCTTAGTCCAGGTTTTATATAATCCTTAGCTTGCTCTTGTACATCAATGTTTTATTTTTGTTTTATGATAAGAAAAATTAAATGATCATTTTTGCTTGCAAAATCATAACATAATTACTTGAACTTCAGTGTTTATATGAGATCTTCTCTTTTCCTTGCGATTATAGGTACTATAAGGCAAGTTATGCATTCGTTAAAAAAAAATTCTAACAATCAAACATGACATTATAATGATAGAGAAGTCGAAAAAAGTAGGTCCGACAATTCTGTCTGTCTGTCTGTCTGTCTGTATAGTTACCTACAGCCTAAACGGCTGGACCGATTTGCTTCAAACTTAGTACATAGTATTATTATGACGTCATACAGAGGGAATCAGCATTCTAGCTTTAAAACTAACGGTACCTGCCATGCGATTTTTAGTGAAAAATTATTTTTTCTTAAAAACGTGCTTTCAGTTTAAACGTTATGGTTTGGTTGGAATGGGAACGTTACTTTACGGCGCAAAACGATTCGTCGCGGCACGTTTCGTCGCCGATTTAAAATGCACTTTTTAACACTTAGTGCAAAAAGATAATGCTCGGAATCACGGTTCGTCGCGGTAACGATTCGTAGTATTTGGGGACAAAGATAGTACTTTTTTAAAAAGTACTATTTCGTACTAAACATTTTTTGTTCCAAATTACGAATATTCAAAAAAAAAATTAAATATATGTATATTTTTCCTACATTTATTTCTAAATACAGAGTTTTTTGCAAAATATTTTCTTTGAAATTCGAAATTTTATCTCTTAGAAAATAATATTTTGAAAAAAAAAAAAAATATTGTTGGAAGGGGCATTCATTACCTATCAGAAAATGCAAAAATTATCATAATAGGTTCTATATTTCAAAAGTTATTGATAAAAAACGGAGTAAAAATCGACCCTCTAGGACGTCTATTAACGAAGTTATAGCCAAAAAACAAAATGACTAAATTATGAGAATTTTTTTCATTTTAAATCATTTTAAAACCAAAATATATAGCATAATATGAGTAAAAATAATAAAATCCGATTTTCTCGTAAGCCACTTGACGAATTTCGATGTAGAAATTCTTAAATTTTTTTTAATTTTTTAAAAAAGTTTAAAATTTTTTTTTATTTTTTGTTTTTTCCAAAAACGGTTTAATTGGCATACTCAAAAAAAATTTGGAATATATTTTCGAAAAGTTTTTCAAAAAAAAACAGGTCGAACGATTTTGAAAAAAAAATTCTTTAAATTCTAAAAAGTAAACGAAATTAGATGGCTTACTTCATTTTTTCAAAAAAACGTTTTAACTAGTGATTTTAAGTGATCAATAAAATTATATCATTTTTTCCCTGATTTTTCCCCCAAAATCTCAAACCACTGTAACACATCAGATCAAGTTCGACCGACCCAGTCGTGCACTTTATTATTTTGAAATATACAACATAATGTAATTGTTTTTTTTTTTTTTCAATTTGTATGACAAAAAGATGATGTAACAACTTCAAAGTTCACAGAAAATAAATTTACTTTAAATTTGGTTGATCATTAATTTATAGATGAAATCACAGCAATAATAAGTAATGTACTCAATTTTAAATGTACATATTTTTTCAAAGTGGAAACTTATCATCAATTCATGACGGAAATTACTTTAAATACCTCACATTATTATTAATTATATGTATATTTATCAATTTTAATTTTTAATTTTATTTGTTTGTTTGTTGCCCTCAAAAAATGCCTCAAAACTGCGTTGTAAATAGCTCATATACAATACAATCCGAATCTGGCGCCTAGTTGCCACTGATTGAAACATTAATTACTTATTATTCATAGTACACTATATTTATAATTTGGTTTTCTATTGCAAGTAGAAGGCCATACTATTGGAATTACAGTTTTAAACATGCGGAAGCGCTCTTAACGGCAAAACAAGACATTACTAAAAACTCCCAAGTGATTTTAAATAAAAAACATTATAAATATTAATTTTGTTTATATATATTTTTTTCACACATGTTTAAAACTGTAATTCCAATAGTATGGCCTTCTACTTGCAAATGTGTAGAAACAAAATTCATTTTATTTTTTCCTTACTTGAATACTACTTGTCACATTTTGAAATAGTATGTTCATGTTGAGCTCTCGTTTCATTATTTTCAATGATGACAATATTCTCAGCATTTTCTTTTCTCCCTTCCATCTCTTCCTTCTTCACCTACATCTGAAATGAGTTAATGTTTTGTTTTGCCGTCCCCGGCCGAGCTGAAAAAATCCCAAGTGATATTACTATAGGTTCTACAATGTTTAAATATAATTTAATAAATTGTATTTATTTTATTGTTATTTTTTATTTTTATTGACGCGTCAATGCCAATGAAATAAATTAAGTTGTGATTAAATTAAATTATTTATTTAAATAAAAAACATTAAAATTGGTTTTAACCATGTGCCATTTGCGAGGAAACAAAACTTGTTGATGTTCCTCCTTTTTTCACCAACAGATACCACTTCCTTTAATAATTTTAATCAATTCAATATTCAAATACAAAAATAAGGTTTTTCAATGTACATATATGTACGTACATGTACATACATATAAACATAATATTTTGCTACAATTGACACCAATGTCAAAAAGCTTTTCATCAGGCTTAAAAATATTTAAATCTGAACTTCATGTATTTTCTTTCTTATCGTCTTCAGGTCTTCACAGTGAAAGATTCATTAAGGATTCCAATTGCCGTGTTGAAAGCCGGCGAAACTCGTGCCCTCAATCCAGATGTTGAATTCTACGACACTTCGGTGACATTCAAACTAATCAAGGGCAACGGACCAGTGTACATTCTTGGCCAAAATCTCAAAGACGATGTCGAAGTTGTGGACATGGAAGATGAAGACACCGATGAAGAAGATGATGGTGAGGAGGAAGAAGATGAGGCAAACCCCCCAAAGAAGAAGCAGAAGGTTGAAAACAACACCGACGCCAAAAACATTAAAAACAATAAGAAGAAATAAATCACCAACTTACTTAGGGTCTTTATTTTTTCTAGTTCCTTTTTCTCCCATACAAACCACAATTTCCCCCTTTGCAGTTTAATTAGGTTAAAATTTTAATTTTTAAATAAAAATAAAAAAAATAACGTAAGCGAACCTAAAGAAAATAACATCTAAAAAATAAAGCTGCGATTTAATATCATTGTTTTCAGTTAAACACAGCAGCTATTCGATTGGTGGAAGCTCGTGTGTAGTGCAACACCTTAAGTGTCTAATTCCAAAATAACAACAAGCAATATCTTGTTTTATAATTTAAGTGACTTTTGAAAAGAACATACAAAAATTAAAATAAAAACTTAATCGCCCAAAAATGTAATCAATCAGAGAACCACCCATCAGTCTCTAATTGAAAAAATTAGCTATACTTAGTTAGCTATTAAAGTGTTTGCATTATTTATTAACTTTGAAAAGAAGATAGTTAGAGAGACAAATGTAAATTATTTTAAGAACTAACCCAAGATTGTATAGTAAAATTGTAACCCATGTCTACAATATGCGAATACATGTGTTTGACTTCCTGTTACAAGCAATACAATTCTATATTGTAAATTGGAGGGCGCAGCTCCCTGCACACAAAAAAGAACACACTTCAAATCTTGAACTTGAATACATTTTGAATTTCTTTTTGAATCTATTTGTATATAAATGATAACTGAAAGCAAATAAAGTTTGTTTACTATTTTTAAGCATGTATTTTTTTTTAAGCTTCTTCGTCGAAGGACTTAACGCCACTTCAAGCAAACGTAACGTCATTTCTAATTTTGCAGAATTAATTAATGTTGAAGTACTGATGTCGAATCTGAACAATAAAGTATTGATTTGACTCTAGAATAATGATAAATTATTGTATACGATACTTTCCATTTGGAACGTTGATACGGAATATTTAGGATAATCTAAATCCGTATATCTTGATTAATTGAGGATAAGGCATAGGTACTTAGGCCTGGGACTTTTGGTATATTTTGATGTGACGTCAAAATAGATGTTTCGTCTATTCATTTTAACCTTCGGATGACAACAGGGGTGTGGCAGTCAGTACTCCAAGAAGTTTTATTTTAACTTTATATTCTGGTTCGGCTTTATGTTTCTGTCGGCTCCGTGAAATAACTCACCAAAACAAAAATGAAATAACCCCCCAAAAACTTGTATGAGATTGGGGACTTTTTCATATGAAAGAACTCCCCATTTTTGTGCATTTATTTCATGTTTTTTGGGGGTTTATTTCATTCATTAATTTGGGGAGTTATTTAATGATGAAATAACTCCCCAAATTGAACTATGAAATAAGTCCCCAAAAAAATAATGAAAAATTAAATTTGAGAAAAAGAAAAGAAAGCAGAATAAGATTTTGTTTCTGAGATTCGCGCGAATTTTCACTTTTATTTTTCTTAGATCTCAGAAACAAAATCTTATTCGGCTTTCTTTTCTTTTTCTCATACTGAAAAAACTGAATACAATTTGAGAAAAAGAAAAGAAAGCAGAATAGGATTTTGTTTGTGAGGTTCGCGCGAACTTTCACTTTTATTTTTCTTAGATCTCAGAAAAAATATCTTATTCTGCTTTCTTTTCTTTTTCTTAAACTGAATAAAATCTGAGAAGAAGAAAAGAAAGCAGAATAAGATTTTGTTTCTGAGAACTAAGAAAAGTAAAAGTGAAAATACATTAAAAATGTATATTAAAATCTTATTTTGTCTTATTAATTAATTTTTTTTTCATTGGAAAATATATAAAATGGTAAGACAATTCTTGTTGGGCACTTATTTCACTTATTTTTGGGGCATGAAATAAGCTTTTTGGGTACTTATTTTATATTCGAATTTGGGGACTTATTTCATAATGAAATAAAGCCCCAATTTGGGGGGTTATTTCATTTTTTTTTTTTGAGTTATTTCACGGAGCCGTTTCTGTCTACCGCTATACGTATTTCTAGTTTAGTATTGAATTGGCTGAAGAAATAAAGGGGTTCTAGGACACCCACTATAGTCGAATGAAGGGGATCTAAAATACAAAAGCAATAAAGGTGTGTGTATTTATCCACAAAAACAAGATAGGAAAAGCAAAGCTTCGTGAATACAATGTAATTTGCCCTGCATATGTCCTGAACAAATACATTTATGCATTAATTGCCTAAATAATTATTATTTTATATTATTAAGTTTTATTTTATGAATTTCCTGTTTTTTGTGTCTGAACTATTGCTTCAATAATAGTCTTAAGAGCTGTTTTAGAAACGTTATTAGTGCACAGAATTTTGTTAAGCTTAAGTTGAAAATCAATTAAATACCAAATAAAGCTACTAGTAACGTTCAATTGTCACATAAGGGTTTCGTCAAAATAATTTTGTCGACCAGTGTATTTACATTAGCTACATTTAATCTTGGCACCCTTTTGGTCCCGACTTAAATGTCTGGCAATGGGTAAATCATATTACTCACCCCTATCATGGTAACCGATCGGAGAGAAAGTTCCTCCGATTCGGAAGAAAAGTACGAATTTTGTATCTGGCAGTCGTTCCGATTGATTAATCGGACATTCTTCCGAAAAAAAATTGAAGCATGAGTTTAAATGTCAAAATCACAGCAACGCACATTGAATTCATGCGATACAACGTGTCGATTTTATTTGTCTTTCACATGCGGAACTTTGGCCGATAGAGAAGTATCCGATTACGTCAAAGAGAAATGTTGTTTCATATGTTGTTGTTTTCCTTCAAAGTAGGATTTCACATTTGACTTTGACTTTAGGAGCGAGAGGGAAAGAAGTATATTGCCGTTTGCTTAAAATCTCTATGGCAATAAAAATACATATTTTCAAATAAAAAATATAGACAAGATATTCAATATCTTGTGTACCTATTTGTTTTGTGATTCGCTTTACTTTTTGACATTTCTCGAACAGCAGACTTTTTTAGCATTGCGAGAATTCAATTCTTTTGTGACATAGTCATTTTGGCACACACACAATTACAAAAAAAAATCAATCTCGTTTTTATTATTTAGCCTGCTTCCAGAGCAGGGTTAAATTTTAGCCAGTGGGTTAAATTTTGACGTCTTCCTTGCTTATGAAGGTGTAAGAGAGATGGAGATAAATATGAACCTTCTTTATTTGTTTTCGCTTACTCATATTTCACGATAGGTATCTCCTTTTCCATTTAATGGACTGACTTGTGATACAATTAGTGTGTTCAATGAATCTGAGCTGCACAGAAAAGAACAGAAAAGATCTGAAAAGTACAAAATTTGGTGTTCAATGAGCAAAAATCCTGTTCTTTTCTGTTCTACAATCTGTCACTTTGTGTTCAATGAAGTTGTCCAACTCAGTTTAGAACAATATTTCCTACACCTACTTTTGAGGTGGTGCAAGTGCGTGAGAACTGTCAAAAGTGTCAGCTGACTTGTTTGAAATTATTTGAAAACTGAATTTTTGCAATTATTTGAAAAGTTGCGACGATATAAAATAAAATAAAATTATAAACTAAAAACTAAAATGGATAAAGTGCAAATAGAAATTAGGTCCGCATCAGGTCAAGTTTTGACTGTGGAGTGTTCTCCAAAAACGGGATCTGCATTAGAAAATAGTGAGTATTGTAAATTGCGTTTTGTGCAAATTCAAAACATTGATCAAATTTCAGACAACGAACTCTGCACTCAATTGCTGTCTGAGAATTTTCCGAACCATGTGGAGAGCTACATGCATTTCTGGAGAATATGATTTTCCAGCTTCCAAAGCGCTGTACTCACTTGATGATGCAAACCTGTTCACTATTTCATGGTACAATTCCCGACTTACTCTAAAGTGGGTTATAAATTCTTTTTCATTATATGAAGGAACTACTTCTTCCAAATATCTTGAAATTGCATTTCTATCGTCTTTGCCTACAAATGATAGAGTCAACTCATCCAGTTCATCACTTTCATTTATATTCGAGGATGTGTCTTCCGATGAACTTAAAAAGTTTGAACTGCTTGAATCTTCTAACATCTCTTGCAATAACACCTCCAAAATATTCATTTTATTTTTTTATAGTTTGTAATTAAAAAGATTTGAACGCAAACTAAAAATTTTACAAAAGATTTATTTGAAATTTAAAATTTCACAGCTGATAGAGGAGCTGTCAAATACGAAACTACATTTTTCTGTTCTAACTTGTTCTGACAGTTTTCACACACTTGTGCTGTTCTGTTCTGTTCTGATCTAGTTTTTCTTCATTGAACAAACTTAATGTTGATATTAAAAAAAAAAAAAGAATAATTATAAAATACTTCCTCAAATTATTGTTCACTTTGTAAACCGAATTGATTGTTTAAGTTTTCAAATTGTTATGTTTCTCAAATCACTTTTGTAAAAGCTAGTAATCACAGACTAGTAAAAAATGTATCTGCGATGGGAAATATTTTACAGAGATTTGGGATTGTTGTTTTATAAAATAAAATTATTGGTGAAAAATCAATTAAAAACATGTAAAAATATAACTTATATGAGTCAATTTTTATTTTGGTATTTTTTTAAGCTGTCTTGTATAAAAAACTAACATATTTCATCAAGATACAATGTTTTCTTAAGGAAAATTTTGATGTTCAAGTGGGAAATAAAGGCGGAAAGTAGATACAAAATATCCCTTTTATGGTGGATTTACATGTAATCTTCGACGTCTGCATCTGCAAATTTGCAGAAAAGTAAAGCGGAGGAACTATACGACATAACACGAAAGAGTGAAAGAGTACACATATACCTACCAGTATTTACTTGCTATAATTTTTAAAGCCCGATGACAGATGTCAAAGTCATCTGTTTTGCTTTAATACATAAAGATAATTTTTCTCACAAAGTGTTTATTTTCTTATCTGGGCAAGTTTTCATTCATTACAAGCCCTGTACTTCGAGATAAGCTTTTGCATGTCAAGAATCCTTTCCGAAGTGAACTTCCTTTAATTATCAAATCGCAAAATCTCAGTCTCAGTGCCGATAGAGGGGATAATGCCATTCGAATTGATATTCCCCGTGCGACAGTCCTGGCAACAAACTTTTTCTTCAATCCATCGTTGGCTCTGTACTTTGGATTTCGAAATAAAAGATGCAAGGTTAGGAAGGAGTGTGCTGCCGACATGTACAAGATCGGAATTCAAGTTGGAATCTGCTACATGAGGTGAGTGTTCATCGATTCGTTTTTATTCCGCAGCCTTACTTTTGGATTCCATCGAAAACAGCAGGGAAAATACTTTGGCTTTGAATCGCAAGCTGTCTCCCTATCAATGTGGAATATTTTGTTTCCTCGAAGGTAAGAAGACTCTTTTAGAAAATACTTTCATTTTTAAATGATGTTTTTTAGAGATCCAAAGACCAACTCGGACCTTACTGACCTCTCAACTCACATCAGCAACGTTATCCGGAAACTTGGAATATCCACGTTAAATCTACAAAAATGGATTGAATAGGAGCCCCTTTGCATAATTTTGCAATCCGAAACTCTCCTAACAGGTCTAATGAAGCTTCGCAGCCGTGATACAACTCTTTCGTAAACAATTCACGTAACGGAGTTGTCCAATTATTTACAAGAAATAATTTTTTTTTTTTACGGGGTTGTTGTTGATTTTTTTTTTATTAATTATTTCAAATAATTTGATTTTTTTTATAAACAATTTATTTTAGCTGGCTGCACTTGTTATTTCGAATAATCTTATAAAAGTTTTAAACTTATCGTCGCTGTTTTTTTTTTGTGTTTTGTTATTATTTTTCCGTTTTTTTGTTGTTGTTAAATTCAAGAAGAAAATAAAAAATAAAAATTATATTCGTCCTCAATAAAAAACAAAGAAGAAAAAAATATTAAAACAATATGCCGTTAAACATAAGTAAATAGAGTTTTGAACAATAATTATGCCTTTGTTTCAACAGCTGCTGGTGTTGATTCTACTTTTGCTTTCGATGCTGATTCCGATTCGCTGGCAACCTTTTTCTTGGAACCCTTACCCTTCTTGGCACTTTTTGAGGGGTTAATGGAGGTGCTTACGAGTTCCTTGAGTTCAGGTTGAGCTATACTGTGCTCACTGGTGAAGTTCTCCTCAGCGAATGTAATGCCGGTAACCAAATTGACACCATTTGGCATCAGCAGGACAGTGTGTTTGAATTGTGCCATGTATTCAGTTGGTTTTTCAGATAACACTTGGAATGGTTCAATCATCTTATGGGAAACACATTCAACAACACCCATTCGTGCCTTAGTCTCCTCATCAAAGTGTCGCAGATTGAAAGGCATATTTCCGTATTTCGTCTTAACCTCAGCTAAGAGAGCTCTTGATGCCTTCAGTTTCAGTTGATAGTTTTCGTCGGTCTTCTTGTAGATTGAAATTTTTGTGTCCTTCTCACGACCAACTCCGTCCCCTGAGCTGATGATAACATCAATGGCGTAGACTTCGTGGGTTTCAAAAGTACATTTTTCGTGTTCCTTGCGTTGGGCTTCGCTTGGATTCTGAATAATTGTCTTCTCGCCATCGATTTTGAATTGTTTCAATTGATGACTGAGAATGCCTTTTCGATTGGTTTGCATTTATACGATTCGGCAACTTGTTGTACGGCTTCGGTGATTGCATAATTACTAGCTCCATCTTTAATCAGCCTTAAAGCAGCTTGTACTGCCCAGTAAGCTGCGAGGGTTACATCAGCCTTCTTGCCCGTCACTTTGTTTTCCTTAGATGCTCCAACGACAATTGTGTGTGCTGCTACAGCAATAAATCCATCAATATGTGCACCCAAATCTATTTTGACAACATCGCCTTCTTTCAGAATGCAATCGGGGTCATTCTTCGTTGGTGAAAAATGGCACACACAGTTGTTAACTGATACACAGGTTGGGAATGCAATTCCCTTTTTTAAGTCTTTTTCCTTTTTGTAAACTTTGCCTGTTTCTTCAGTCATTTGACTATCACTCTTTGTACAAATTTCCCTCACAGAGGCATCAGCACCACAGAGATCGATGACTGCTTTCAATGTTTTATTAACAATTTCACCAGCCAATTTATATTTGGTCACAACTAAATCCTCGGCGATGGTTTTCTCTTGAACTTCCTCCAAAGACGAGAAGCATCATTCCATTGTCCCATTTTTGTGTAGTACTTCTCGAAGGGCAGTTGGGAGACAAGAATACAACATATATTTAATCCAGTCAGTTCGGGCTGCGTTGGTATTCCTGAACTTCCTCAAAGATGTCCATTGAATTATCATTTTCTAAAGAAGTAAAATGAATTTTAACAAATACATTCAATTATGGATACAATATATAAATAAATACATATATTATGTACTTACTTTTTTGTTTTTACTGCTTTTGTTGTCATATTTTTAATTTTTAAAGTCCTCTAAATGAAATGGAGCGCTTTTGTAAAACAATAATAAAAAAAAAACAAGTGATTGTTTTGACAGCTCAACAAGAAAAATTATGGTGCAGATGAAAAAAATTATGGTGCAGATGAAAACGCTATAAAAAAGATGAACATGTTCGTCTTCGCCATAACTTTCATCTGCATGAGTCGAATTTCCTATAATCTGCATCCATGCAGACGTCTGCATTTTGGTCTTACCTCTCTATCACACTAGTATGATTTTTGTATCTTGCATCCTCTATTTTTGCAGATGATGGCATGCAGATCAATGTAAATCCACCATTAATCTCCAATTCACACAGCAAAAAGCTAAAATTCTGTCCATTTCGATGTAAACGTCAAAATTTAGACAGGTGATCAAATTTAGCCAGAATTTTAACGCAATTGACACACAGCCTTAAGCTCGCTCACTTTCTTTGCTGTTTATATCAAAAACGATAAATTGGCAACGCTTGCTGGCTAATTTCACTAGAAAACAAATGCAGTTCGATGGGGTTGAAATCAAATATCAAAATGAATGATTGCATTCAACGAAGAAAAAGTTAAGTTGCCAAATTTTTAAAATTGTTAAGGTATGCTTAGAGCAAACCTTTTTTTTTTTTAATAAATGTACATCAAGAAAAAATATCGCCCAAAATCGTAAACTTTTAACGATTTAGCCCAAAGTGTGATTGGTCTACTATTTTGAGATTTTTGTCATAAATTTACAAAAAAGATAGCCCAATTTACGATAAATAGCCCAATATGCTGCTATATACCACGGACCAATAAGATACAGACCGCCAACTCACTGTACAGTCTCTCTTTTTGCCTACAAACTGAAAATCAATTGATATGCCATTTATTTTGAGAGTGTGACACTCTCGCTTGCTTTTTAAAAAGGGAGCAGTAAGCACACCAACAAAATAAATGGCATCCTTCAAACCAACAACGCGATATTTTCAGTCGCAGACAAGCTGTCAAAAATATTATTGTTTGTTTAACTTAAATAAAAAAAAATTATTCACGCTTACCAAAAGCATCAGTTTAATTGAAATCGTTAAATAACATTTAATTAATATTTAATCATTCCCAAAACTCATTAGCCTACATTGCACCTATTTCTTATTTTATTTTTCTAGAAGCACAAGAAGAATCTGGCAGCAAAGAATCAACCGAATAAACGAATTAACAAATAAATTAAATTGTTCATACTTCTAAGAATATTTTGCAACAAAAACAATTTCAAAATGATATAAAATTTTTAAATGTTATGTTGAGATGCTTAAATTTTCATTTTAATTGAAGAAAAAAGAAATTTTAATGAAAACAAGTTGTTCGTCGCTAATATTAATCTGACTGTTACGAATATTGTCAAACCCTGTTCACGTTCCACATACCATCCACATCAGAAAACGAATAAAGGCTCGCGCAAACCAAAGCGGCCGCGGTGGCCGTGGTGACCTAGCAGGTCGCGCGATAAAGAGGCGGGCTAAATCTGCTCAAACCAACGCGATATTTTCAGTCGCGGCCAAGACGTCAAAAACATCATTGTTAGTTGAATTGAAATAATAATATTTATTTAATAATATTTAATAATTAATATCTAAATATTCCACCAAAAATTGATGAAGCCCTACTACTTTTAGACGAGACAAAAGAGTAAAAAAAATTCTTAAGTGTATCTTGCATATTTCTCATTATATATTTCAAAAACATTTTTAGTTTTTAAATATTCAAAATGGCTTGCAATACTTTCAAACAATAAATAAAAAGCTATCACGAATGGAAGCTGCGATACGGCGGGCAAGTGGTGCATGCAGTGTTCTACATAGATCGCGTGGCTGAACGCAGCAGTGGATCGTATTCACAACCCACATATCGCTTAGGTATGTGCCATTTGTATGGTTTACATGCTCCACAGTACACTTATTGAAGGTAATATATTGCGCAGGTTGTCAAAACCTGATCTGTCACTTTGGCAGCTCAAATTAAAAAAAATGGCTGAACAGGGAGACATAATGGTGGTAAAAATCAACAAAAATTTATCTTTTTTATTAAATATATGCTTATTTATATAAATTTAATCATCTAAGACAATCACTTTTAAAAAAACCACGAGATTTCTATACTATTTTTGCATGCAAAAAACTTAAAGTGTCTCCAGAGCCAGCCATTTTTCTTTATTTTGACAGATGCGCAGAAGTATGCAAAAATGAAAACGCTAAAGATATTACCTTTAATATGTGTACTGTGTACATGCTCATCATCTGTTTGGTGATCGCCACCGCCACCGCAGCCGCTTTGGTTTGCGCGAGCCTTAAATTACTTGTGCGCGACTAACCTCAAAATCTCACTGTTCAATTGTGATATACGGACATGACGTTCGTTGTTCCAAACTAATAAAATAAATTGCATGTGAATTAAACGTCAAAATGGACGAGTGTTCGTTCATTCGTTGGTCGCTTTCATGTGAATAGTCCTTAAATAACAAGAAATCCCGAATGACAGGTGCGATACGGCGGGCAAATATTGCATGCAGCGTTCCACAAATACCAGCGTAGCTGAACGCAGCAGTGGATCGTATTCACAACCCACATATCGAGTATAGGTATGGTTTACACGTGTATCACGGACCAATAAGATACAGACCGCCAACTCACTGTTTAGTCTCTCTTTTTGCCAACAAGCTGAAAATCAGCTGACATGCCATTTATTTTGAGAGTGTGACGCTCTCCCTTGCTCTTTAAACCCATTTAGCAAACACACCAAAAAAATAAATGGCATACGCAGGGATGGTTGCAATCACAAAATGCACAGAGAGAAAAAAAAAAGAAAATGTTCATTTCCTATTCTGCACTTCTTGTTCTTGCGTTTTCGTCTGCACTAGTTTGTTGCAGCTTCATGTGAAGCCACCTTTATTTACGAGGTTATACAAAAGTATTATTAAAAATAAAAAAATAAGTGATTCAGTTCACAAACTTAGAAGAAAAAATATCACTAAAAATAAAACAACACAACCAATCAACTAAAAAATCAAAAGTGTTGACAATGTTTTGAATCAAAGAACACGACAAAGTGACAATACGAAAAAAAAAACAATATTTTTCTTCGCATAGTTCAAAAAGAAATCGCTAATTATTTTTTCAGAAGAAAACAAACTACTCCTTTTGAAGTACATATTTTATTGCAGATTAAAATCCTTTTCTGTTTTCAGGCATTATTGTCGCAGAGCGATAGGTAATAAATAAAAGACGCACACGTTCGAAGGTTATATTGTTAATTGTAGTAGTGTTTTCTAGAAAACTGCTGCCGTTTGGTTTGCAGGTCGGTGCACACATTCTCATATGCTTGATAAGATTTTGATCCGTGTAAATGCTGCTTTTGTAGAAATAAAGATGCAGAACAATACAAATCCACCATTAGTATAAATTC
The DNA here is from genome assembly GCA_916050605.2 of Platycheirus albimanus. Classification (NCBI taxonomy): domain Eukaryota; kingdom Metazoa; phylum Arthropoda; class Insecta; order Diptera; family Syrphidae; genus Platycheirus; species Platycheirus albimanus. The sequence goes on from OU696696.1 coordinate 84,546,880, forward strand.
GATAATGCATTGAGCAAGTGGAACGAAAACTGAACACGTTCATTTTGAATGAATCAATTCGAAGACTTCGCCTTCCGGAAACGGAAACCGTATTATCTATAATCATCGGTGGCAAGAAATTTGGCAACCACCCGAGTACCGAGTTGAAGACCAATGTACAAAAATTACAAATGTTCTTTCAATCACATCGTCTGAACAGATAGGACGTGTTGTAAAAATGGTGAGCTAAATTACATCTTGCAAATTAATTCAATACAAAATGTTTTACATTTTACTTCATTCAAATTCAAGTAGTGTAAAATAAAATTTTTCGATGTCGACAACTAATATTTTTTTATTGAATGTGCTTAGAATACACGTGGTGTGAATTAGTTTTTCACGACTTGTTTTTATTTAATTTTAGTCTCATCGTAAGTTTTCGGCACCTCGCCATGGATCCATGGCTTTCTACCCCAAGAAGCGTGCAGCTAGGCATCGTGGTAAGGTTAAGGCATTCCCAAAGGATGATGCTTCTAAACCAGTGCATCTTACTTGCTTTGTTGGATACAAGGCCGGTATGACTCACATCGTTCGTGAAGCTGACCGTCCTGGATCAAGTAAGTTTTTCCAAAATCGAAGTTGTTTAATATAATATTGCTACATTTTCCTGATGATAAAAAGTTAAAATTTATGGTTAGAAACAAATGATTAACCGTGATTAAATCCGACTAGGGCGGACTGATAAAATCTAAATTTAAACTCGAGGTAGATGATGGCTGCAGTTGTGTAACACGTTTTTTTTTTGTTTTTTTTTTACAAATTATAGAGATCAACAAGAAGGAAGTCGTTGAAGCCGTCACAGTCTTGGAAACTCCACCAATGATGGTTGTCGGAGCTGTCGGTTACATCGAGACTCCATTCGGTCTTCGCGCTCTCGTCAATGTCTGGGCCCAGCACTTGTCCGAAGAATGCCGTCGCCGCTTCTACAAGAACTGGTAAGAATCAATTTAAATGAAAATGTGTTTTATTCTGTACAGTTGTTGTACTTATGCTTTTGGGTTCAGAATGATGATAGATGGTATCAGAGTCTAATGACGATAAACCTTTATACCATCTCTGCTGCCTTCCTTCTGATTGAACTCAAAGCAACTAGTGCATTAACTCAGTTAGTTATTTGTTATAAAATATTAAACTAATGAAAAACTAAAGCTCTTCGATCAATATGAGAGGGCTTGTAAAACATTTAGTCGTGTGAGCGCATAGTTCCTATCTCATTGAGATTGAGTGACTATTTTTGCTACTAGCAAGCACGGCATGGGAGTGGAATCTCCGCTCGTTGCATCTTTATTTTAGATGTAGCGATGAGGTTTGCTCCTTTTCTCTTATTTTTGTCGAGCAGCTTTTTTCTGAGACCGGAAATTCTATTCACAACGTACACGTGTATACGTAATTGGGAATTCTTCAACTTATGAACTTTCTTCGTGTTGTGTTCCTAAACGCATAGGTACAAGAGCAAGAAGAAGGCTTTCAGCAAGGCCAGCAAGAAATGGACCGATGATGTCGGAAAGAAGAGCATCGAGAATGACTTCAGGAAAATGATCCGTTACTGCAAGGTCATCCGTGTCATTGCACACTCACAGGTAAAACTTCATTCATTTAAGTCTTATGTGACGTCCTTAGATCTGCAAAACCTGTAAGTAATCTCTTCTCCTTGCGGAGTTGGGGTGAACGCTTGTTGAGTGGAATCTTAAAAGGCGGACCCGCTGTGCCATTCAATGCATAGTTATTTCCGCAACGTCGCAGAACAAATTGCCCTTCGGGTGGCGATTCTTGATATATTCCGTTAACTGTTCGTAGCCTTTCTGGCCATAATCTTGCAGTTAAACCATATCACGAACAATTTTATCTATGTATAACTATCTTTTAAAGGGAATGTGTAATTAATGTATGCTTTATTCATTTAGATTCGTTTGATCAAACAACGCCAAAAGAAGGCTCACATTATGGAAATCCAATTGAACGGAGGTTCCATTGAAGATAAGGTAAAATGGGTCAAAGAGCATTTGGAACAAGCTGTCCCCGTCTCAAAGGTCTTTGGACAAGATGAGGTTATTGACTGCGTTGGTGTCACCAAGGGTAAAGGATTCAAGGGTGTGACCAGCCGTTGGCACACAAAGAAATTGCCCCGCAAGACGCACAAGGGTCTTCGTAAAGTGGCCTGTATTGGAGCTTGGCATCCAAGTCGTGTGTCCTTCACTGTGGCACGTGCTGGTCAGAAGGGTTACCATCACCGTACCGAGATTAACAAGAAGATCTACCGTATTGGAGCTGGAATCCACACCAAGGATGGCAAGGTGGGTTTTTGTTTTCCTAAGTCCTTTTAAATCTATCCCACTTTGATTTATATTGATGATAAAACTTTCTAGAGCCAAAAAATAGAATATTATTTGAAACCTATATGATATTTAAATGATAGGACTGATTTTTTTTTTTAATTAAAATATTTTTTTTTCATAACGCGCCTTTACTTAATTTTTTTTTATTTTTTTTTAGGTCATTAAGAACAATGCATCTACAGAGTACGATTTAACGGACAAGAGCATCACCCCAATGGGTGGTTTCCCTCATTATGGTGAAGTAAACAACGACTTTGTCATGCTAAAGGGTTGTTGCATTGGATCCAAGAAACGTGTCATTACTCTGCGTAAATCTCTTTTGATCCACACTAGTCGCAAGGCTTTGGAACAAATCAAGCTTAAGTTCATTGATACATCATCAAAAATGGGTCATGGTCGTTTCCAGTCTGCTGCCGACAAATTGGCATTCATGGGACCACTCAAGAAGGACCGTATCAAGGAAGAAGCTGCAACCACTTCTGCTCCAACAGTTTAAGTTCCGAGATTGTCCAACTGGCCGAGACGTCATCCATTGGCTTTTATATGATATGGATAGATATAATTTTTATTTTTACGATAAAATAATATAAAAATAAAATTGGAAAAAACAATTGAAACATTTGTAATTGAAATATTTTGAATGCAAACAAATTTTGAAAAACTGCAGGGGTAAGTGGATCTTCCCTGCCCAACTATCGACAGTAGGAATGAATGTACTAAAATTTTCCGTTCTACTTGGGGACATTCTTTAATATAAATGTAGGTCAGGTTGGTTATTAATGTGCTGTTTTGCCCAGTAGTTTTGGAGCTAGCAACCGCTGGGTGTGGATTTTTATTCGGCGATGTGATGAAGACGTTTCCTTACAAACGTGCACATTATTTAAACAACAAATCTTTAGTTGTTGAAGACAAAAGACAGTTATGAGAAAGCTCTAACAGTTTTAAGACTTCATTTTGCTGTGTTTTTATTGAATACTTTAGGAAATATTCAAAGCTTTGGAAATCCGGAGCAGAATCAAGGTAGATATTTGTATTTTTATACACTATTGCCTATTCTATAGAATGGGTATATTGCACTTGGTGTGGAGCCTGTAACACGGAGAAATAATACCGTTAGGTATAGAAGAGTATGTATGTTCTGACTCAGAATCAAAAGCCTAGTCGATTTCGCGATGAGCGTCCATACGTCCTTCTGTATGTATACTCTCTTGAGGTCACAATTTTTAAGCCAGAAAGCTAAAATTTGGTATATTATATAATCTTTAATCCAAGAGTAAGGCTAAATTCTTGAACCGGTGAAATCTGCCCACAATCGCCATTTTTGTTCAACAACCTCTATTTGACAAAATTAAATTTGTGTGTTTTCTACAGTTACGATCAAAGCACAGTGCTTAAATTTTGCACATGACGGCTATAGGTGAATCTTCTCTAAATTAAATAAAAATCTTTCACTTTGGGCGTGGCTGAAGCCCAATTTCAAAACAATCAATATTATTTTTATAAAATAACGATGCCTAGGATTCGAGCAAAAAATCTTAAATTTTGTAGGCAAAAAAATTGATTTTGGGTGTGGCTGACACCCACTTTTCATTAGAAACTATACAAAACTTGGTTTTGAAAATAATCTAAATATGTAATATTAATGCTTAAATTTTTCAAGAAAAGTTTTTTTGAGTTTACAAAACAAAATTGGTCAAACGACTGGATTTTTTGTTTCTTTAAAAATCGAAACAGTAAAAGAAATCAGATGGCTTACTTCATTTTTTCCAAAAAAACGTTTAACACTGTAGTACACACGGATGTCGCTCGTGCATACAAAACCGTCAAGTGTCATTTTAAGTGAGCCTTCTAAACTAAATTTGTCAACTGATTAGTATCTCTTTTGATTTGTTCGGGAAAGCATAGCTTTAAAGTTAAGTACCAAAGTCAATTGCCTACCATAGTAGTCCGCGCGAGTGTTTGTGTAACAAATTAAGGTGATATGGCTTTATACACATTACAAAAACAAAATACAAAATATGAAACATCCCTACTTTTTCCAAAATTTCCAACCCCAAGACCAATATAAGAGCAAGTTCATGCGACCCAGTCGTGCAATTTATTTGGTTTAATTTTTGTTCGTAAAATTGTACATTGGCAGAATCAGTAACGATCTAACGATTTTGAAAACACGTTGGCTAAGAAAAAATCGAAGCTTTAATCGAACATTATTTCGTTTAAGCCCAGCAACTGGTACCTTTCAAGTAACGGTTTCCTTCTTTCTGTATTTGTTCAGAAATGACTAACAATTTTTATTTGGTTTATTGATTTCAATTATGTATAATTTATAACTTAAAAGAGCTGGTCCATTTTTTAAAAATGAGTATTTGTTTTTTGCTCTAAAATTTGATCGGCTTTTTTCAAATGGCCATTAATGTACATTGGCAACAGCTTGATTTTAGAAAAGATTTCCAGATCGATACTCACAAACCTCTTTATCTATTTTAAAGTCGCCTATGAAGGCGTGCAAAGGGATGAGCTATACATACATACCCATATCACTTCTCGTCAGGCTGACTATGGAGAATTTGCGCTGCTCCGCCAAGGTTTGTAAGAAGACCACCTTCTTGAGGCAATCCTAGCAACTAGCATTTGAACACCAGCGTTACGATTTTTTATAGATTTGTTCATAGCTAAGTATCTACTATGCACTGTCAGTAGAGCATTCACAAAGATTGGAGGCGACCACCGTTAGACTCGTGGACCCTAAAAAAATCAGAAGAAAAACAACTGGGGGTGCTTTGAGAAAATGCTTCTTCGGGTGATATGATATTCGGTCCTTTATTAATAAATATAGTATGGAGGAGAAGATTCAATGACATCAAGGAAAAAAAAAACCAATTGTTGTTTTTAAATCTTCTGGGCTGTTTCATTTTCTATCATACTTAAAGCAATATTAACAACAAGTACTACTACATAATTGATCATTTCAAACAGCAGACTATATTTTCTCTAAAAGTAACAAAGAATCCAGTAAAATACAGCAACAAAATTGTAAATTTGATCATATAATTGTATTTATTAACTTAAACAGAAATCTTTTTGGCGTAAAAACTACATCATTCTAAGAAAATTTATTATTTTAAAACGTCGCTTGTGTGCAAGTTACTGGATAAAAAAATATTTGATCTTTCCAATGATCCACAAAACAAAAAAGCACGATACTAACTACTATTGAACGGACAAAAATTCATTCAGCGAAACGACTTTTTTCATAATTCTAATAGCGGTGTCGTCTATACAAATGCAAATAAAAACTTATCTTTTTTTTATAAAATACATAAAAACTTTAAAAAGAAGTTTTTATGGAAACAAAAAATTAATTTTATATACAATAAAAAGAGTATTTAAGGCGATGGCATTTGCTTCAATCGTTCAAATGCTGCTTTTTCTAAGGTTTGACGGTGATCGGGATGTGCTATTTGGATCAGTGCGTGCGCTCTTTGACGCATAGTCTTTCCAAACAACGATGCAATTCCAAATTCGGTGACAACATAGTGCACATGTGCTCGGGAGGTTACAACACCAGCACCTTAGAAAAATAAAATAACAAATTTTTAACACTGAATTTAACACTGCTATTAAGGGTGTCTATGTACCTGGCTTAAGAATGGGTGAAATTTTGCTCTCTCCTTTGTTTGTTGTCGATGGCATTGCAATAATGGGTTTACCTCGTCCATCAGTGCCTTCAGCTGCACCACGAATAAAGTCAACTTGGCCACCAAATCCAGAAAAGAATCGTGTTCCAATAGAGTCAGAGCAAACCTGACCAGTCAAGTCTACTTCGATGCAAGAGTTAATAGCGGTCATCTTGGGAAGTTGACGAATAACACTTGTACTGTTGACATAGTCGATAGTAAGCATTTCTAAAAAAAAAACAATTTCAAAATTGAAAAACGGCTACTTTTACATCATTAAAATACTAACCAATAAATGGATTATTATCGACAAAATCGTAAAGCTTTTGGTCACCAATCAAGAAAGATCCAACAATCCTTCCTTTATGCGTTGATTTTTGTGAATTGGTAACGCAACCCTTAGCCACCAAATCGACAACACCGTTGGCAAACATCTCAGAATGAATACCTAAGTCTTTGTGGTTGTGCAGGGCATTAAGGACAGCATCGGGAATGCTTCCGATACCCATTTGAAGAGTGGCTCCATCTTCAACTAAATTTTCGGCAATTATTTTGCCAATTTTAGTTTCCACATCGGTTGGTGCTTTTCCACCATGAGCTGGCAGAGGTTCATCGATTTCCACAGCATAATCAAAATGCGACGAATGAACAATCGAATCGCCAAAGGTTCGAGGCATCTTTTTGTTCATTTGGGCTGTGTTCGATTTCATAATAAATCAGTTAATCAAACTAAGTACTTTTCTAAGAACATTATTTCTCTTACCTACGATAATTTTCGAGTGCTGTAATGCAGCTCGAACACAATCCACACTTGTTCCAAGCGAGCAATAACCATGCTGATCTGGAGGCGAAACATGAACGAAGGCTACATCAGGTTGATAGATTTTTCTAAAGAAAAGTTGAGGAATGTCTTGCAAAAAGATCGACATATTATCGCCACGTCCTTCAGCAACAGCTTTTCGAACGTTGCCGCCCATGAAAAATGATGCTGATCGGAAAATATCTGCACGCTCGGGCTGAGCATAGCCAGCAGGTCCTTCGGTATGCATATGACATACTGTAATATCTTTAAGATTATCGCAATTCTCTACCAGTGCAGAGATAAGAGCATTTGGTGTTGCGGCTGCACCACTGCAAAAGACGAGGTTACCTGTTGAAACACAAAAATTAATATCATTGTAAATCAGAACAAAAAAGAAATAGTTTTTTTTTTATAAGTGGCCCTCGTTGAACTGAAAGTGAAGTCTGATCAATCTAAAAACAAATAGTTTTTTTTGGCACAGAATTCTGTCTATAGAAAGTAAACACCATAATTAAAGGGACTTAAATTTATTTATAATTTGACTTTTACTATTGGCTGAGTGGTAATGGTAAGGTATACGACATCTCACTGCATTTTTCTAAAATAGGTCAAAAACTTGGCTTAGTACTACATTCACATGAAATGCTTGTAATTCCACAAAACAGGTGGTAACAGTTTTACATCGAATCTGTGCAGCTGGTAGAACTTTAAAGTTGATTTGGATAGTACACCATATTTTATCATGTGAGTTGTCTAGACTGCTGACCTGTGTTTATAGATATGTTGTTTGTTTTTCCGGGAAGACTTTTGGTGCCAACTTTTGAAAGTCGGTTTTATTTCACTTTCGAATTCAAATAGTTGGTCTTATTTCAATTTGGGAAAGAGAAATAATGTAAAATTATTTTGAGAAATAACATCAAGTGTGCGATATTTCTCATTTATAAAGCGAAATAAGGCTAACTTTAGAAATTCTTAACTATTCTTCGGAATAAATTTACTGATGCATTTGCGACCAGAAAGAAGAAGAAAAAGACAGGATGCGTTGCTATTTCCATTTTTTTACCGACATAATTTTACTGATCGCTATAAACGACCGTCAGTAAAAAAGCTCCAAATTCATTTGTTTTCGATTTTTACTGATGCTTTTTACTGGTCGCTCCAACTAGGCTTAATTTTTCTTTGCCAAGGCAAATATGTAATAATAATAATAATAATAATAACAATTAAGCTTTGTTTGTTGAACTTAACCCAGGGTAGCCCCAGGTTTTCTTGACAAAAACGGGAAAACCCAGGGGTGGAATCGGCTAAGGTGATTTGTGATAAGTGATAGTCACAATCAACACATTTCGTCTGGCTAAGGTGATTGTCACATGTAACAATCACCTTAGCCAGGCGCAATTTGTTGATTGTGACTATCACTTATCACAAATCACCTTAGCCGATTCCACCCCTGGGTTTTCCCGTTCTCAAAAAACGAATTAGGGATGCTGATTGTATATTTTTCACAACGCACGAAATCAACAGTTTCCATTTTGTTTAATTTGTTCAATTTGTATTTACTTTCATCAAAATAAATGCATTCACTTCATTCAAGAATTTGAAATTGTGGTCACAACTGAGGCATTGAGCTGCGAACAAAGAGTTTTGGGATGATCTGGTTGCCGATCCATGCTTGCAGGAGGAGTTCAAGTGTTCAAGTATTGCTGCCAACAGAAGCTTCCGAACGAAAACTTTGGATTAATTGAACAAAAGTTTCAAAACAACTGAACAAACACAAACAAATTGAATATGCAAAGCAAATACAACAACTAAACCAGCACATTTACGTCACGAGGTTCAAGAGTATACATAAAGAAAGCAGCTATGAATTAATTATTTAAAAGACGGCGAGACAAAACCAGATGTGATAATGAAGCATTCACTTAGATTTTAATTGGGGTATTTAACAATATTATTTTTTCTCCACAAAAGCCCTTAATAATTATTGTCAGTGCGAAAATTAGAGCAAGTGATACAAAAAATCCCAAAACTGTTTAAGTTATGAAGAATGAATTTTTGTTTTGTATTGCTTGTTTATTATAAAATACATTTTATGGATAGACAAATGATAAGAGTTCATTGCATTTACGGACAAAGTCCATGTAGTATAGTCGGTAGAAAACGAAAAGCATTTCAAATTATTGATTGGCATTTTTATTTTTTAATATTTAATAACCAATTCAGTCGTGAGAAATGTAATTTATCTTTGATAAAAACTGGTTTTAAAAGTCTCAATATATTGTTTGTTTTTGTATTAGTGTTAAAAGCAAACTTTCATAGGTTGATTTGAAAGATGAATTTGTTTGTATCTATGAATAGAATTTGACAAGCATTTAAAATTTCGTCTGCACGCGCAAAAACATACTACTTGATTTTATGAATTACTTTCGATCAAACTCCATAGTCCATGGCTGCCAAAAATAGATTCTAGCAATCATTCCCAAAAAAGATTAGCAAAGAGGGGCAGCCATAGAAGTGGGCTTGGCTCTTGGCACAAACAAAAATTGTTTTTATATCAACAACATTTGAAAAGAAAAATGGTTTGATTAGAAGCATTTACAAAATATGTATTTGTACTTTTTTTTTCTGTTAACTGAACAAAATAAAATGCTTTCTTAATTTCTAATTTCTTTTTAAAAACGACTGGAAATTTAGTTTATTAGTTAACACTATGCTGGGGAACCTCATAAAAATAGGTTTCATCATACCATTCGTATCTAGAGTTTTAATGACGATGTAAATTATTTTGTCTGTGCATCGAGCTGCAGAATAAATGTATTCACAGATTTTCGAAATATCTTACAAGGACATCATCGTTTTCTTGTACAGCCAGGCAGCCGTTAAAATCCTAGAATTCCACCCACATACCTATATCTTTCTCTTAGAGTTGGCGGAACAGTTCAATGCTCACCTCTGCTGAGTGCCAAGCCATAGAATTATTCCGGGGGACTGAAAAGCCGACGAACTAGCCAAACAAGGAACGACATTATCCATGTCAACTGATCACAGATCCAATAGCTAACAGGCAAAGTTTACTTAGGGCAGATGCTGTTGCGAAGACAAATTTTAAGTGGACAAGTGGCTAAAAAAATATAGCTACAAAACAGGTTTTTCCAAAGCTGTTTCTGAAGCGCAAGCCGCAAAGCTTGGCTTGCTCTTAATAAACTTTTGCAGAAAGCTGTAGCAATGAAAACGAAGAGGAGACCATTGTCCATCTCATTTGCATTTGTCCTGCATTGTAATAAATAATAAACTGAAACTCATTTTAGAATTCTTTTTTAAGGATAAAATAAGAAAAAAGTTTTTTCTTAGGCTTCACGCTTCGTAAGAAACTCAAAGTGGTTTCAAGTGTAAATAAAAACACCTAAGCGTTTTTGGTATCAGAACGGTCCTTCATTGGAATGAGTGCGACTTCATATCCTATAGAGATTTTAAGCAAACGGCAATATACTTCTTTCCCTCTCGCTCCTATAGTCAAAATCAAATGTGAAATCCTACTTTGAGGGAAAACAACAACTGGAAACAACAACAACAACAGGAAGAATTTAATTGTTTTCCCTCAAAGTAGTGATTTGACATTTCTCTTTGACGTATTCGCATACTTCTCTATAGGGCTTTTAAGCAAACGGCAATATACTTCCCTCTCACTCGCTCAGAAATGTCAAATGAAACTTTCCGTATGAAAACAAATCAAAATTTGTGATTTTTGTATGCAAAAGCGATCGGACTTCCAAGAAAATAAACGAAAAAATGTCTGGCTTTATAATTTTAAACAATTTTTTGCGAATAAACAATAGCTTAAATAGTGCCAAAGTGTTGTAAACAATTATTCTATAAAAAAAACTTGTATTGTGCGTTTAAACACGGAATAAAAGTGCGACTTGTTTTGGCGCGATTTATTCACTTTCGGTGGATTGATTAATAATTAAAAAAATATATTTCAATAATATTTACTGTGTTTTTATTTATCGTGATAGTTGTTGAATAAGCACAATAAGTTTATTTCAACAAAATAATATAGTTTTATTGATTTCGTGCTGCCAAAATATACCAACAAAGTTGGACATATTTTACCGCAATATTTTTTTTTCTTTCGTTGGCGGGATTCTCCAAAGAATTTTATTTTTTCTTTAAATTACAATAAAAAGTGCATTTACAATATGCCGACAAATTGCTGTGTACACGGTTGTAGTAGCAATTCGATTGCAAGCAAAGAAAAGCATTTCTTTACTTTTCCAATCCTATGGGCCTCTTCAAAATGGAAACGCATTTCTAAGATGCGAGTGAAATCCCGCCAAGGAAAGAAAAAAAAATATTGCGGCAAAATAATGGCCAACTTTGTTTGTATATTTTGGCAGCACGAAATCAATAAAACTATATTATTTTATTGAAATCAACTTATTGTGTTTATTCAACAACTATCCTGATAAATAAAAACACAGTAAATATTATTGAAATATATTTTTTAATTATTAATCAATCCACCGAAAGTGAATAAATCGCGCCAAAACAAGTCGCACTTTTATTCCGTGTTTAAACGCACAATACAATTTTTTTTTATAGAATAATTGTTTACAACACTTTGGCACTATTTAAGCTATTGTTTATTCACAAAAAATTGTTTAAAATTATAAAGGAACATTTTTTTCGTTTATTTTCTTATAAGTCCGATCGCTTTTGCATACAAAAATCACAAATTTTTATTTGTTTTCATACGGAAACATTTTTGACATTTCTCTTTGACGTATTCGGATACTTCTCTATTCTAGCTGACAGCCACTACTGTAGGCTAACCTAATGCACCCAGAAGTGCAATCAGTATGAGAAGATAACTTAAATTTCCGTGATTTGATGTCAGAAACCACTTATGAACTACTAATGAAATATTTTCTGTAAGGTTTAATTCTATCACTCACAAAAAGCATCAAAACTGACCAGAAGCGAATAAGTTTGATTCACTGGTATTTAGAAAAAATGTTTTTTGAAGCAAAAATGAAACACGGTTACAAAATTTAAGTATTTTTTGACAAGCTAAAGATACCCTTGGTGCGTTCTTTTTCTAACGATAGTCGACATATTTGTTGTAATATCAAAAAAATTTGTTGGAGAGTCATTGTTAGGATTTGTTGGGTTTTTTACCAACAATTTAGGAACGATACATTTGTTAGGATTTGTTAAACTGTCAAATGACCACCTTCAACATTTGTTTTATATTGAGGAACCAATTAAATTATTCTTCTTTATCGCTCAAAAGGCGAAAAATCAATTTTATTCTTTGTTGTTGATCACTCAAAGAAAATAAAGACGTTCTTGCTGCTCAAATCGAGAATTTGTAATATTTTGGTTTGATTATTAATAAAACCTTTGAATTGTTTAATACAAAACGTCCAATTTGACAGATCAACAATCTCAACTCATATCATGGAGATGAGTTGGAAATAGTAACAAATCGTAACTATGTATTTGACACTTCAAAGTGAGTTTAGGAACGCTTTTATGACGTCATATAATTAAAAATCATAACTAATTTGGGTTAAAGGAACGCCTTTTAGTTGACTATAGTTAACAATTGTTGACTATGGGTAGAAAAAGAACGCACCACTTATGAAGAATGATTTTAAATCAGTAGGTCTGTTTGCTGTCGACACTGGGGCGCCTTGGTGCGCCCTCAACATGCACTGAAGCGTTTGATGTGACTTTTTTCACCCCAGTGATTGTGCACTGTGTTCGATGTAAACAAGGGGCACGCACATAATGCGCTCTCACGCGCCCCAGTTTCTTACTTGGGGTAAGAAATCAGAGCTGTCAAAATTTAAGTCAGCTGTTGGCAGAAGTTAAATTTCGGAGAAAAAATAATTTGGTGTATACAATATCTGGTAAATCTTACTAATATTACCTCTGTTCGCGTACCCAAATGAAACAGTTTGCATTCGATTTCATACGTTTACATTAACACAAAAAGCGTTCGCGTACTGAGAGATGAACGAAAGAAAATAACAGCTGATTTATTACCTCTGTTCGCGTACCCAAATGAAACAGTTTGCATTCGATTTCATACGTTTACATTAGCACAAAAAGCGTTCGCGTACTGAGAGATGAACGAAAGATGAACGAAAGAAAATAACAGCTGTTTTATTCTTTCGTTCATTTATTTGCAAGTATTTGCCCACTGAAATTTCATCTGGTAAAAACTTGAACTCTGTCAAAATCGAATGACGTAAACATTTGTTGTTGCAGATGACCCTTACCGCGAAGAGCTAACCAATCAAAAAATTCGAATTTGACGTTTTTCAAGTTTTTACACAAAAAGCGTTCGTGTACTTTTCGGGAAGTGAGAGAGATTTTTCTCTCATTTGAGAAATTTTGACAGTTTTCATTTTTTGGCACAAAATGTACGCGAACAGAGGTATTCTTTCGTTCATTTATTTGCAAGTTTTTACCCACTGAAATTTCATCTGGTAAAAACTTGAACTCTGTCAAAATCGAATGACGTAAACATTTGTTGTTGCAGATGACCCTTACCGCGAAGAACTAACCAATCAAAAAATTCGAATTTGACGTTTTCAAGTTTTTACACAAAAAGTGTTCGTGTACTTTTCGGTAAGTGAGAGAGATTTTTCTCTCATTTGAGAAATTTTGACAGTTTTCATTTTTTGGCACAAAAAGTACGCGAACAGACATATTATAAATGTGAAAGTTACGATGTTTGTTGCTAACTAACGCCAGAACGGCTAAACGGATCTGGATAAAATTTGGCATAGAGATAGCTTATAGTCTGGAATAGCAGATAGGCTACTTTTTATCCCGTGGGATAGATTTGTTTTAATTTTTGAAATCACACCATAATGGCTAAACGGATCTGAATGAAATTTAGCACAGAGATAGATTATAGTCTTAAATAGAATATTGGCTACTTTTTATCCCGGTATAATGTATGGTTCCCGTGGGATAGATTTGTTTTAGTTTTTGAAATTTCACAAAAATGGCTGAACTCATCTGAATGAAATTTAGCACAGAGATAGATTATAGTCTGGAATAGCATATTTGCTACTTTTTATCCCGGTAAAATGTATGGTTCCCGTGGGATAGATTTGTTTTAATTTTTGAAATTACACCAGAACGGCTGAACTCATCTGAGTGAAATTTAGCACAGAGATAGATTATAGTCTAGAATAGCACATTGGCTACCTTTTATCTCGGTAAAATGTATGGTTCCCGTTTGATAGATGTTTTAATTTTTGAAATCACACCAGAATGGCTGAACGGATCTGAATGAAATTTAGCACAGAGATAGATTATAGTCTCAAATAGAATATTGACTACTTTTTATCACGGTTAAATGTAGGTATTAAATTATAAAGCTATAAAAGAAGAAGAAGCTAGATTACGATAGACTATACTCCTCAAGCTACCGTCTACTTCTTGATCGGCTGAAATGCGAGCGAAGCCGCGGGTAAAGGCTAGTATTAAATAATTCGTAGATTATTTTTTAATTTATTCAAATGTTTATAGTCAAAATGCCAAAATATAAGCTCTCTGATGAAAATGGAGAAGTTGTACAAATAAATGTTGGCAGGAAAATTGATTATGTTGCACTGGGCTGTTCGATGTTAAAACAAAACCCGAGCAGCTATGCAGTTTTTTGACAGTTGAAGAAATTGCACTGACATTCCCTAGTGCGCACTGGGGCAGGGAACATCAAACAGACCTAGTGATTCAAAGGATTTGATATTAAATAATCCGCTATGACAAAAAAGTGTTTATTCGAAATGGAAAAACCCTTTGTTTGAGTACAACAGACTTAAATTGAATCGGTGAGTGTAAGAACAGTACAAGTACAAAGGGCACCAATTAAAAAACACTGTCTTACTACCTTAGTATTTTTTTTTATAACATTTTTCAGTTTTTTCTTTCATCATATCGGGGAACGAAAACCTTCAAATCACCCATACATTATTTTTTTTACAAAAAATTAATAGGTTTTCTGTAAAACACTTTTTTTTGTTTTTCTCAAAACTAAGATTTTGCACTTGTACTGCGTGAAAAAAAATTAAGAAAATTAGTTATAAGACTTGAACATTTGATATTTAGTAGATAAGATTTTATCTTATCAGTTTTTGTAATCGAAAGTTATGTAAACAATAAACTTAAGCATGAAAATATGCATGAAAACATAATTAAAATATCCTTGAACATTTAGGTATAGCAACAATTTCCTTTATTTTGAGGAAAGGAGTTTAAGTTTTCCAACTTCATGATTTTCAAGCCGCAGATAATGTTAATCTATTCAGAGTTTGTCAGATGGGGAACATTGTTTTCTTGATTTATTAATTTTTTAAATGATATCAATGTACATAGGTATGTTGGAAGTGGTAATGAAAGATGATATAAGAATGACCATCAAAAAATTTAATAAATGATTAATCATAATTTTAAAGCAAAAACGATATCATATTATAAAAGCCGGGTAAGTATACCGTTAAATTCCTCATCATGACATTCAGTTGATAACAGACCTATCATCTGCTCTCTACGTCCACCTCAATAGAGCAAAAAGTCTCGACAAAGTGCATCTATAAATAGTTCACTGCCAACAACTTGTTTCCGATGACGGTAATTTAAATGTAAATCAATTATTACATTGTTGTTTGTAGTGCATGAATTGAATATATGTACATATAGAAGCAAAAAAGAATAAGGGAATTTGCCAATTTTTAAAAATCAGGGCGAAGCAATGTTGACTTCAAAATAAAATATTTTACGTACATTTATGTAGGTACGTACGTGGCCTTCAAAAGAAAAACAATAACAGATTAAGAAATTACATAACAATTTCTTAGAATTTGTGATTCTAACACTGGTCATGGCCAAAACACTGGCAAAAAGTTAGAAACTAAATAGCTGAATAGAAGAAGGGACAATGTTTTTTTTTAACTTCTAATTCCAATTCAATAATTACTTACCAGGTTTAACACATGCAACTGCTTCCTTCGCAGATACAATTGGTGGCTTCCTGTCGACTGGGTGAGCCAACTCATTGGTGTAAGTGAAGAAGTTATTAATTTTTTGGATCGCTGGAATACCAGACCGATTCATACGAGCTAAATTTTTCGATAGCATAGTCGCCATTTTCAGTCAGTTTTATTAAAGTATAGGTAGGTATCTACTATAAATAGTGAAGGACAGTACGAATGTTAAGAACTAGATTTTGATTATAAATTAAAAGTCAATTGATTTGGAAGAAAGGAAACACTAACCACAGATTACAAATTTACCGCACCGACGAACCACCTTTGAAAAACTGAAAAAGCTTTGAAATTATTTTCCACTTTGTAGTTGTGCTGCGTTGTGCTGTGCTGTGCCCTGTGCGTGCTTGTCTTTTTTATCTTCTGTGATAAACATCAAACAGAAAAGTGACAGCAAGTTGTCAAGTTTCGACGGAGTGCGTTTCAGGTTTTTACCAATAGAAATAAGGTTTGTTCCATAACATGCTTGATTAGCTCCGGATTTTAAACAAGCCAATACATTTCTATCTTATAAAAAAAGTTACTTAATTTCTATTTCTATTTTATAAAAAAAGTTACGTTGTCATTTTATTTATCAGATGCAAAAAGTAAAGTTCCCTTGAATGAGATGTTGCACCATGGCCTTCGTTTTCGGGATGAATTTCGGCACGCGTCCATACTTATTCGGCTTGGCCGGTCGGCGTAGGCAACGGCAGTAGTAAAGAAAACAAAACAAGAAGGAAGAATGAAAAGGTTGTGAAAAAGAGAAAGAAGGGAGATAGCCTGTTGTCAAACTAAATGTGGAAACCTTAATGAAAACACTTTTTTAGCAAATTGGAACTGAGAATTTGTATGATAAATTGGGTAGTTTTAATCTAATTTGGAAATTTGCTCCGAAATTATTTTATTTCTGCCCTAATGAAAGAAGTATATAACAGTTTGCTTAAAAACTCTATATAGTTCTGGTGGTCCACTTTGAACAGCTGCTTTTTCATAACATTGGTTTAAAAACAAAATATGAAAATTGGTTGTGAACAGACAAAACAATTCTGGTGGAATTCTTTAACACTTTTTACTGACATGTGTCACAAACGCGTAACGTTTGCCTGCCGATTTAAAATGCACTTTTAAACACTTAGGCTGTGTGTCAATTGCGTTTAAATGCTGGGTAAATTTGATCCCCTAGCTAAATTTGACGTTTACATCAGGGGTATTCACGATCTGTTGTTACTTGTCTTGCATCATTGTAAAAGTGGAGAAGTGCTACGTTTTCTTGCAATACAACAACAAATATACTGGCTGTCATTTTGTTACACTTTTGCACTTTATCTATACCTCAACCCCATTGCAACAGGAAAATACAACAAATACAAAATTTGTACTTTTGATTTTGACATTTGTGTCAACCTGATTTTGACATTTGTGTGAGTTTTGCTACAGATTGAAAGAAGTGAGTTCAAGATCTACAAGAAATACAAACAATTTCGCACTTTTACAATACTTGTTTGCACCAGATCGTGAATACCCCTATCGAAATGGACACAATTTTAGCTTTTTGCTGTTTGAATTGGATTAAGGCTGCGTGTGTCAATTGCGTTAAAATGCTGGCTAAATTTGATCCCCTGGCTAAATTTTGACGTTTACATCGAAATGGACACAATTTTAGCTTTTTGCTGTGTGAATTGGATTAAAAGGGATATTTTTTTCATCCACTGTTTACCTTTATTTCCCACTACTTGAACATCGAAATTTTCCTTAAGAAAACATTGTGTATTGCTGAAGTATTTTAGTTTTTTATACAAAAGATATATTATATTTTTACATATTTGTATTCGATTTTTCTCCAATAATTTTATTTTACAAAACAAAAATCCCAATTTCCTATGGCAGATAATTTATTTACAAAAATGATTTGAGAAAAATAATACCTACTTTGAAAACATAAGCAATAAATTCGGTTTGCAAAACGAACAATAATTTGAGGAAGTATCTTTTGATAATTCTTTTAAAATATCAAAGCTGTATCAGAAGTCATTTGATTAAATGGAAAAGATGACATCGTGAAGTAGGAGTGAGCGAAAGTAAAGAAAGAAGGTTCATATTTATCTCCATCTCTTTTACACCTTCATAAAGCAAGGAAGATGTCAAACTTTAAGCCACTGGTTAAAATGCTGGCTAAATTTGATCCCCTGGCTAATTTTTGACATTTGCATCGAAATGGACTCAATTTTAGCTTTTTGCTGTGTCAATTGGATTAAAAGGGATATTTTTGTATCAATATTATTTGGTCAAAAACACCTTTTTGTCACATACATGAAATAAAATTAAAATAGAATTTTTATTATTTATTGTTTTCGTATTTCTTATTGTATATTTTTGATCTACATTTTGCCTTTACTTCCCACTTGAAAGCCAATTTTTTCCTAAAGAAAACATTGTATCTTGATGTATATAAGTTTTTTATACAAAAGACAATTTAAGAAAATACCGAAAATAAAATTAACTCATATAAGTTACATTTTTACATGTTTTTAATTCCAAATCTCTGTAAAATATTTCCCATCGCAGATTTTTTATTTACTAGTCTATGAACACTAGTTTTGACCAAAAGTGATTTGAGAACGATAATAATTTGAAAACATAATGT
This sequence comes from Platycheirus albimanus, assembly GCA_916050605.2. Classification (NCBI taxonomy): domain Eukaryota; kingdom Metazoa; phylum Arthropoda; class Insecta; order Diptera; family Syrphidae; genus Platycheirus; species Platycheirus albimanus. The sequence continues at coordinate 84,565,425 of OU696696.1, forward strand.
ACAGGGTGGGCCAAAAGAAGTCATCCATCCGATGTTGTTTGGCTCTCTTTTGTTTTCTATATGAAACACTTCGATTCTGTTTTTTGATTATGTTTATTTGAACCTTTAGAATTGTATTGATCAAGTCGAGACGATGATATTGGCCAAATGGGCCGTCACAATTGATTGCTCGTTTTATGGCATTTTTCATCACTTCAACGAGAACTTCGGGCGACAGGATTAAGCCGGGCGATCTTGCGGGCCAGTGCAAATCAGAATATCTGTTCATGTATCGCTCCATGGCTTGTTCACTTATATTCTGCATCTGTCTAGTCCACAAATGTCAAAACAGATTTGTAATTGGCGGCTATTTGCACAAATGAAAGCATCTTCCAATTAGGTGATTTCTTTTTGTCCACCTTGTAAAAACAATCAATTCGGTTTGCAAAACGAACAATAAATTGAGCAAGTATTTTATAATAATTCTTTTAAAATATCAACGTGGTATCACGCAAGTCATTCAATTAAACGGAGAAGGAGACATCTCGAAGTATGAATAAGCGAAAATAAATTCAATATTTATCTCCATCTCTCTTACACCTTCATAAGCAAGGAAAGAAGTTAAAATTTAACCTGCTCTGGCAGCAGGCTAAATAATATCCCAATTTAACCTGTCAAAATTTAGCCATGGGATCAAATTTTGTTTTCTCATATTGTTTTTTTTTTAAATCAGCTAGTATAGTATAAGATTGTATTTTATCATGAAATAAAGAAAATAATAATAATAACAATAATTAAGCCAGTATTTTAACGCAATTGACACAAAGCCTAAGTATTACATTTTACATCCTTTATCTACCTATCCATCATCTAAGGCGGGGAAGGTGAATAAATTTGAATGGGATTTTTGTTGGGAGATTTTAACTAAAACGTGATAGGCATTGTGCTAAAAAGGTTTCACTACCTACAATGAAGTCTTCAATCAAATAAGCTAATCCGTATGATGGGCAGCAATAATCAATTACAGAGAAACCTCTGCTACTGAAAAAGGTAAACTCTCTGTTGCTATCTATGTGCACATTATCTTTACTATCCGAATTGAGTCCAAATCCATCAGTCATGATCGATAATGTGTACCTACCCCACATAAGGAATATTGGCGACATTGACAGAACTGTTTCAAGAAGTACTATAGCATATAACATTTGTTTTAACAAATTTAAAATAAAAACATTTTTGTTTTAAAAAAAATTCATTTACAAAATAAAAAAAAAAATTTCCAAAATTAAAAATTATTGAAACTTTTTTTCTAAATCAAATCAAAGCAACAGCAACAATTTCCACTATTTTAATTGTTGTTGTTGCTTCCCATGGTATTCTAGAGCATAGTTTTTCGTCGATAGATGGCGCACCTCAAGTGGGAATACTATAGTTTATATAATATGGAATGCCTGCCTGAAGCACAATAATATTTAATAATTAAAATTTGATATTTTGTACACTTTTTTTGCCAATGTTTTTTTTACATCGCATTTTTTAAATGAAAAATCATCATCTGATTCCCTTTTAAATATGAAAATATTATTTTCATTTAGTATTAAAAAAAGTAGGTACTAAATCTGTGCCAAACGAGTTGAGGGTAAATATTTTGCGGCATATCGTTTTCCGGCTAAACGTTACGCTACAAAACGTTTTGCGACCAAAAATAGCCAACACCAACATTGTGGAATAGTGTGAAAATACCTTTAATCACATTTACCAAAAAAATATCAAAAAATCAATTTAGCTAGGTATTAATTTTTTTTTTTCAAAACCTGTTGAAATTATGTAGAAAATACAAGGAAAAAACTTACTTGCTTCTTTATACAGATACAGACCATGAAAAAGAATGTACAATAAAAAACTTGGTGCTTAAAATTTTCCTATATTACATACACAATTATTTATTAGCAAATTACTAACTATTATTCTAGTTTAAATATTATTTTTTTAATTATGACTAGGAGTTCTTCGTAAATATAAAATTTTTATTCTTATACTTCTTAATTGTATCTATGCACAATAAAATTCATGTAAAAAAATATGTTAACATAAACTAATTGTAAATAAAAAAAAAATGCAAGAAAATTAAATTTATTCTTGGTTTCAATTAAATGATAAAACAGTGATTTTTTAAAAATATGTTTCAAATTTTTTTGGTATTCAATAATGGTATTTGTTAAGACGATCATTCTTGAATGATGTCCTGTAGCAGTATAAATGTACATAATATATATCGTATTTAAAGTCTAAATAACAACATAGTTTTTGACTCATTTACATACACATATAAATTTTTAAAATTTATTTTTACTTCTTATTTGGTAAATGTGCGCATTTTTAAAAAGAAAAGCTGTTTTTTGCAATTTGCTTTTATAATTTTACTTGTATTTCAAATTTGTTTGATAAAACATAATCGCTTTTCAATAAAAATAAAGGATAGTTTATTTTACTATATATGAACAATAATCTGCAAAGTAAATAATTATTTTTACTAACAGAAATCTGCGTACACCTAAGGTACACTTCACAAATCTTTTAAAAACCATGCGAACAAAATATATAAGGATTTTTAGATTTTTTTAGGGATTTAATTTGTTTATTAATTTTTTAATTAAAATTTATCCAAATACATATCATATTATTATCATTTTTTGATTTTTTTTACTTTGAAAACAATACAAAAATCGTTTATTAACAAAAAACTGCAAATGTACGTAGACTTTTGTCAATAAATGTATGTACAAAATTAGTTGAAAATCTCAATAACAGACTAAAACAATAATAATTATTAATTATATTAAAAAAAAAATTATTTCAGATTCTATATTCTTTTTTAATAATTATAAAAACATAAACAGTTGTATCATAACAAATACAATAAAATAACTATATTAAGTATGAACCAATGTGCTTTGTTATTGATTTTAGATTAATATAATAGGAACACTCGAAATAAGACAACGGGTTTAAACATTTTAGCATCCAAATTATTCTGAAGCCAAAGCCAGGTGAAAAATTCGTTAATACGAGTCCGCTCCTAACTGTTAAGATATCGTTATCATACCATCACTCTATGAGGTTTTCAATGTAAATAGAGTTATAGGTACAAATATGAATCTGATCACAATTTATTAAGTAAAAGAATTTTTGACAAAATAATTAAACAGAAATTGATTGTATAGATCATTTTTGGGAAAGGGCAAGCTACTTTTTCACTCGCTTCATTAAAGGTTCAGGCATAACGTCTGTATTATTGAACCTATTCAGTGAATTTTTGTAAGGAGATACTTCAAAGATGGTCTTATAAAAGTTTGGCAAGGTCCTGACAAGAATTTGAAGTCGTTGTTTGTTAAAAATTATACTTGTTCTACAAAATAGGTTTATTAAACCCATTTTGAAATATTACAAGTTCTACCGTTTTGTATGTATGCATGTAAGATATTCGATCTATACGAACAAGGCTATAATGAAAATACACGTTGTGTCAGTGCAAGAAAAAGAAGAAAGAAATAACTGTTCAGCTATTAACACGTGCTGTTTTTATGTTCGTTCATTTTTGCAACTGCACTTAAGGTACATAAATATGGTAAGGGAACGGGTCTTGTTGTGAATTTAGAATAAGGATAAAGACAAAGTAAGTTTTTTTTGTAAAACAAAACAAAATTTGGGATATTTATGTAATGTACACACATTCGCTGCCATAAGAAGGAATTTGCGATAAGATTCTCGAAAAAATTATACACTTAACAGCAAATAAACTGGGCCGCCCGCTGTTTAGCAACTCTGCACTGCATTGATTTTCTCAAAAAGTATACAACTTACAACAATCAAAGTTATACTTGCAGAAAGTTGTTTTTCACGTTGATTAAAAGTATAACTTTGATTGTTGTAAGTTGTATACTTTTTGAGAAAATCAATGCAATGCAGAGTTGCTAAACAGCAGGCGGCCCAGTTTATTTGCTGTCAAGTGTATGTGTTTGAAATAAAAAGAACGATCTTTGATTTTATATACAATGCTGTCAGATAGAAAATTTAAAAAAGACAAATTTAGTATGGCTTTAAAAGTCAAAAGCAAATCAGATAGATGGTTTTCACACCCCCTGAACTCCAGATTAGTTACTAGAAGCAGGTAATAATAAGGGTTATCTTGGTGTTGTAATGAATTATGTATATTAAATATAGTATCATCAGAAAATCAATAAATATTCAATTATACATTTTTTTTGCAGACCCTGAATTCAGTTTGAGAGGTTCGAAAAATCGAAGTACATATGTATATGTTATCATTTCAGATAAGATTTAAATGGCATATTACAGAATGTAATACAAAATTACAAACTAGGATAATTTAAACCAAGTGCAGATATATGAAGATCATATTTTCTAAACGCGAAATTTTATCCATAAATGAAAGTTTTGTAAAATGGTGAAAGCAGTTTTCGCTATAATTTTTGAAATACAACAATTAAATGAAATAAAAATGAAAACTTTCGGTCTTAGTAAGTTTAATACGCATGCATGGCCAACTCTTTATGCTTCATAGACATAAAGACAATTACATATTTTCATTGCAAAATATTTCCGGATTCCGGCGTCTCTTTTTTACAAATAAATAAATTAAAGTATAAAATATAGGTTAAGATTGTATAATAATCAAACTCAAAATTATAATTAGTCTTGGGCAAGCATTACATAAATAGTTTGAATATGTTTTAATTTTGGTCTATGTCAATTTGACAAGCCGGCATGAATAAAATAAATACAAAATGCAATATGTCCAATCCCTCACATTAAATGAATGGGTCAGAAATACGAAATTTAGGTAAAATCATAACGCACACATTTGTATATATAAACGCCCCAACCACTTTAACCGTAACATTGCTCTTAGGTCCTTCATTTATTAAATACAGGGTGATTCACGAGCGTTGTGCCAAAAAGCTAGAGCGTGTAGGTTAAGTTGAGACAAGAAAAAACTCGTATAGGAGGGGGGCCTATTCCCCTCCGTTTAGCCGGGAGGGGCAATTTTCTGAAAAATTCACTTATTTTGTAAAAAAAAATATTAAAAATCAACGGCTTCGTTTGCAACACCGTGTTATACCTTTTTGGAAAGCCAAAAACTTCTTTCATTTCGTTTTTAAATTAAATTGTTTTAACGAATAGTTTAAGAAACATAAATTTTCAAACTCAAAATTTAGAAAAAAAATTTGAAAAAATTATTTTAAAACTAATTTATTTCAAAATTTTACGTAATTAAGTATAATTTTTGTTCTCAGAATTCAACGCTTCCATTAATCTTTAATCCAACACTGAAAACCGTATGGCTCTACGACTTTTTGTTGCCAAGGTATTCAAAAATAACCGAACCTACTTCTTCACAAAAACAAGAAAACCTAGCCTTACGGGATGGCACAAGTGACCATTTAGCCAATTTTTTCGTGTTTTTGTGAAAAAGTAGGTTCGGTTATTTTTGAATACCTTGGCAACAAAAAGTCGTAGAGCCATACGGTTTTCAGCGTTGGATTAAACATTAATAAGAGCGTTGAATTCTGAGAACAAAAATTATACTTAATTACGTAAAATTTTGAAAAAAATTAGTTTTAAAATTATTTTTTCAAATTTTTTTTTCAAAATTTTGAGTTTGAAAATTTATGTTTTTTGAACTATTCGTTAAAAAAATTTAATTTAAAAACGAAATGAAAGAAGAAGTTTTTGGCTTTCCAAAAAGGTATAACACGGTGTTGTAAACGAAGCCCTTGATTTTTAATATTTTTTTTAAAAAAATAAGTCAATTTTTCAGAAATTTGCCCCTCCTGGCTAAACGGGGGGGAATAGACCCCCCCTCCCATACGATTTTTTTCTTGTCTCAACTCAACCTACACGCTCTAGCTTTTTGGCACAACGCTCGTGAATTACCCTGTATATCTTTAATCGCGTTGAAATTTGACGCAATTGACTATGAGTTGTGGTCTGAAGAAAGGAGCAACCTCTCTAAGCGGCGAAATCTTTAATTACACAATTTTGAAACCTAAACCTTAAAAGGTAAGAAAAACCTAGAATTTATCACAAATAATAATTTTTAAAATATAATGAATTTAGATAGGTTGCACTCTGTTAGTAATCGACTAAGTATTGCTAAATTAATACAAAAAAGGATAGTATTGGACGGAAAATATAATTTAAAGGTAGGTATTCGATGAATTTGATTTTCGAGCACGAGGACTCATGCAAGAATAAGATCCACTAACCAGTTCATAATAGTTCTTCTATTTGGATAATCAATTAAGTCGTACTAGGATCGAAATTTCATCTCACTATAATCTATCATTAATGCAGAAACAAAATAGGGACAGAAAGGAATACACAAAATTATGTGATTTCTTTAATAATAAGCATAATCAAACATAAAGCTTGTGTAAATAGTTATCTACAGCACTTCCCATTGGAGGACAAAAATTGCCCACAAGCATCTGGAAATCTTCTATAACCGTTCCGTTCCATTTGTATAAAAGTGACAATTCTGACGATTCTGAGAAGAGAATTTCGCTTCTCATGTCAACGCATGTGACATATTGTTGAATCCAAATCTGATGATTTAGGCGTCGAAGCCTAATAGCACTTTCCATTAGTTTCACTCGGGGAACCAATCATTCTGAAAACCAATGGAACAAGCAAAATCGCTTCCGTTCAATTTCAACACAATGTAGTATTCACAGGCATCAGTTTCACAAGTTATGCCAATGTCAAAGTGGTGTGTGTCGCCCGATTCGTGGTGTAAAGATATTTTGAATGGTTCCCCGTATTAAATACCACTCGCTCAACTTCGTTGCTGACCTTCGAAGCCTTTATCATCAGATTTGGATTAAAAAATATGTCACATTTATTGACATTACCAAAACTTTCGGCATTGCTGCATGCGAATAGACATTTCCCCAACGAATATTCTATGGGTGACATTTGAGTTATATTTGTATTTGTGCTTCTTGAGTGGATTCTGACTTCAAATCCAGAAGCAAAATTCTCTTCTCAGAATCGTCAGAAGTGTCATTTTCTTACCAATGGAACGGTTTCAGAAGACTTCCGGATGCTTCTGGACGCTTCTTTTCCTCCAATGGAAAGTGCTATAAGAACAAATTTGAGTGGACATTTTAGTAATAATAATGACATTGTGTCAAAATTGAGCCGAAGCAATTTTGCTTGTTAGATTGGTTTTCATAATGAGTGGTTCTCCTAGTGAAACTAGTGGAAAGTGCTATGGCTGTAAGTATTGCTCGCGCATCTTCCTTATTCCGTTTGGGTATGTCAAGTTGTCTGGCCTGTGCTCTTACATTTTTCAGCAAAATAAAATATCATCAGTGTTGAAACAAATTGCGACATCTTCTAAGTTCTGGCTTGTAGAGTTTTTTAAATTACATACTTAACATTACAAATTTCTTGGAGAAATCTTAAAGCATTGTATATGAAATCTACTTTTGGTTCGAAGTGTATTATAGATAATATCTATATACGAACATTCGAAATCCATTTTTAAAAAATAGATTTGTCTGTTAACCCTTGAAAAACTTGAACTAGTCTTTTTGTAAAACTGCGGAACAATGTAACTCAGAGCGGACCTGATCTAAGGTTTTAGACAACCTACCAACGTGACAAAAATATGTAATGTTGTGGATTCGCGTAATGCATGTTTTTACTTTATTTTATTAGGTCAAGATAAACAACACAAACATATGTATACAAAATCAAACAAATTGAATAAGGAACCACATAACGGAAGGTTTTTTATGAGCTTTTGGGGTTGTGGAGACAACTTGAGCCAACTAAGAATTAAGTTCAGATAAGTTAATTTATCTTTTTAACAAAAAATAAGTGAATTCATTGTATATAAAATCTATAGTAGGTAGTCTGGAGAACGAGTAAGAGATAACGTGGTTGTTGGGCATATAGATGTCGCTGATAATAATCACATATTTAAACCTTTCAACCTACATCTTCTCTCCAAAAACGAGAAATTCAGCAATTTGGTTTGGAGAGTCTTGGTGTCGCCACAGCCAATTTTGTCCTCCAGACTACTATAGATTTCTTATACAGTTGTGAAGATTTGTTTGACCAATTTGTTTTGTATTTGTTTGAAATTTGAAGGAAACTCCTTCTTCGGCTGCTTCGGTCGTATTAATTTATAAATGAAAGAAATTCATTTGGTTTCCCAACGTTTCGGCTGAGTTTTCAGCCTTCTTCAGGGGCGCTTTATTAACCATAAATTGATAACAAAAAAGGAACATTATACAGAGAGAAAGTTGGAATTTAACAATATCACTTACAATGATCGGTTATTAAAAGAGTTATTTAAGTTAAGTATTGAAAATGAAAAACAACAATGTATATTTGTTTAAAAAACTATTTAAAATAAAGACAAAGTTTTTAGTTTGAGCACTTCTTAGTTTGAAGTTTTGTCAAAAACTGTTTTTAAATTTGATTTTAACGGACAGAAATATTTTATGTGTGGGTGGTACTTATACCCCAGTAGAAACAAGTGAACAGTATACCGATGATATATTTTGTGTGTCCTGTTTTCGATTCATATTGTTTTTGTTGTTAAGTATATGTAACGTCTCCAAAGTGTATCGTTTAGATGTGTGTTTTTCGGTTTGCAGAATTTTAGCATTGTCGAAATCTGGAACATGTTTGTTTTCTATGCTATGACTGGCTAAAGCTGTCTTATTGGAACTCTTTGTTTTAATATCTGATCTATGGTTCGATATTCTCTGTTTTAAAAGTTGCTTTGTTGTACCTACATAGCTGAGTTCACAGATTTCGGTCTCGTTTCCTTTGCAATTGATCTTATTCACAACGTCCGTACATCGATCTTTTTCAACTTTTGTGGTTAGTTTTGTGAATAGCGGTTGGAGGGTTTGGTTTGATTTGTATGCTATATTGACATTATTTACTTCGTTGGCAACTGTTTTTTTAAAACTCTCAGCTAGTTTTGGAACATAAACCATACTTTTAAAAAAGTCTGTTTTTTTCTTTTTCTTCTTCCTTTCTGGGCTTTGTTGTTTTGATGTGGTGTTGAAACAAACTACGAATCACATCCCATGGATATCCATTATCACAGAGAATTCTTGTGACTTTTTCTTTGTTGGCTGGGTGGAATCTCTTGTCGCTAATGGTAAAGACTCTTTTGATAAGGTTGGAAGCTGTGTTGATTAAAATGTGTTTCGCTTGGTTTGACCTGAAATTGATGATCCTCCCAGACCAGTCGAACAAAAGTTTGAAATTTTCCATTTGGATTTTAACGTCTAAAAACGCAATAGAATTGTTTTGTTCCTTTTCTACAGTAAACTGTATTTTTGTATTGAACCCGTTGAGATGAATAAGTAGTTAGTCAATTTTTCGGTGATCCATTACCGCAAATATATCATCCACATATTTAACTAAGATTTTTGGCTTATCAAGTGAAATGAAACATTCATCCAGCAAAAAATCTAAAACTAAATCCGCGATGGTGGGCGAAACATTATACAATGGTGACTTTAAAATAATTTCATTATTTTTTCTACACAAATCCTAGTTTTCTGAACATTTCCGACAAATGAAGATGTTTTTGCATGGCTTAGATTAGATATAATGTAGACATATTGAAATACCTATATGAACTGGTTAGAAGAATAGTAGGGGAATATTATATCTAAAATATTTTGTTTTATAAAGGAACAAATGGGTATGTTGTGTTTTTCTTTAATTAGTGTATTTATGTGATATAATGATTTGAATGTGTTTTTGTGGTATAAGATATTTAATTTGAATATTATCAAAAATAATTTGACTAGAGTGTACACTGGAGGTACTTCTTTTAAATAATTCGTTTTTGTTTTGTTTTCAATTTACAAAACACTATAAACTTTCAACTATAAGACTTTCTTTTAATATAATTGTTGATACTCTTTTAAAAGAGCATGCACACGCACAGGTGTAATGTTAATATGTTACCATATTGTCTTATTATTTTAATAAAAGAATTATTTATAAATATGCACCCCTTAAGAATCGATACTCGAATAAGCATTAATCTATGTTATTATTTTGTTATAGTTTTTCTAAATTATTTTTTTATGTAAAAGTTGTAAGTTTGCAAAATTTATAGCAAATTCTATGTTTGAGATTTATTTTCTGTTCGTTCTTGAAATAAAAAATGTTCTAATTTTCTTCTTTTTTTTAATTCTTTTCATTCTTGATTTTTTGAGACGTGTTCACCTTGTGGGAATTGTCATATTCATACAAAGTTGAAAATCTCTTTGATCGCCCCAACCACCATTGCCTTTGCGTAATTTTGTTTTCTTAATTAAACTTACAATAGTCAAGGTTAGAGATCTGGGAAACATTTGACCAGCATTCCGAGCAATACGGAGCACTTGCTGCACCTTTGAGATCACTTGGTTAGATTCACAGTTTTTCTTTTTGTGATGAACACCACTGAAAGCAAAATTGGTTTTCGTTTATTAATAGTTATTTAAATAAGCCATCAGGTTTCTTTTACTTGTTTGAATTTTTACAAAAAAAAATTTCAAAATCGTTCGACCAGTTTTTTCAAAAAACAGTTTTTTTTTTGAAAAACTTTTCGAAAATATATTCCAATTTTTTTTTTTGAGTATGCCAACTTTTAGCACTTTGTAGTTTTTATCAGAAAAATAAAATAAAAAATTATAGATTAAACCGTTTTTGGAAAAAACAAAAATTAAAAAAAAATTTTGAAACTTTTTAAAAATAAAATGCACGACTGGGTCGCACGTACTTGCTCTGTAAGTGCAATACTACGACGAAAACAAACTTTTCGATCAATAAGAACAACTTATTTTTAAAAAAATTGGTAAAAACTAAAAATAATTTGGCTAAAACTGGAAAACTCTATATACGGGAGCTAACGTTAAGTAACTGTTAGTATATCCAATTCAGATGTCGTCTTTTGTATGATATAAATGATATAAATTTCCGCTTATGGCCAAATTAATAAAACTGATATTAATAATTTTCGCTAATGTCATGTGTAGCAAAAAACTAAAAATGCAGTTTTCTTTGAAGTATTCTATATATGTAACATACAAAGTTTCATAAATATCGGGGGAGCCTTTTTTGAGTAAATTAGAAAAAACGAAAAAATTGGCCAAAATCTAATGGCTCTTTGTATAGGAGCCACCATTAAAAAAAAGAACATGAAAAAAAATCAATGCCATCTGAAAGGAAGCTAAAAGAAACTATACCAAACAAAGTTTGAGTGACAACTTATGGCCATTTGAAAAAAAGCCGTTAAGAGCAGATCCCCGTAATTTGCATTTTTAGCCAAAAACTGAAAACGCAGTTCTCTTAAAAACACTAAAAAAATATAACACACAAAGTTTAATCAAAATCGTTAGAGCCGTTTTCGAGCAAATTAGAAAAAAACAAAAAATGTTGGCTAAAACTTATCGGCTCGTTGTATGGAAGCCACCATTTAGAAAAGCTTCAGTGAAAAATTTATAAAGCCATCCTATAGAAAACTATAAAAAACTATGTCAAACGAAATTTGAGTCGATTCAATCAAGCCGTTGTGAACTTATGGCTATTTGAAAAAAAGCCGTTAAAACCTGATTTTCGTTAGGACTATTTGAGCCAAAAACGGAAAACGCAGTTTTGTTAGAAATGTTTAAAGTAAGCTAAATTTTGAGTTTAATCAAAATCGTTAGAGCCGTTTTCGAGAAAATTCAAATTGAAAAAAACCGTTACTTGAAAGGTACCAGTTTGAGCCGGGCTAAAACGAAATAAAAAAAACCTCGACAACCGTTTTTCTTCAAACTACTATATATCAAGTTTGAAGAAAATCCGTCAAGCGGTTTAGGCTGTAGCATGACGTGAAAAAGCGCACATCCGCACAGACGCACAGACACACAGACGCACAGACGCACAGACAGACCGACGGACGGTATGGCGAAAACCACTTTTTTGGGCTTCTCTATCATCGTAATGTCATGTTTGATTAAAACCTCGATTTTTTTTTTCTGCACGAAACCAATACTTGCCCTATTGAGCAAGTAAAAATCAAAAAAACTTTTTTTTGAAAAGTTTAAGAATTTTAATTATTTCTTTTATAAAAGCGCTTCTACATTAAAAATTTCATCGAAATCCGTCAAGTGGCTTACGAGAAAATCGGATTTCAAAAACCGGTCCTATAGGAGGTAGCGTTATAAGACTTTTCCTGAAAAATGGATTTCAACCAAAACATATAGTTTGCACAGAAAACATAATTCAGAAAGTTTTATGATAATCGTAGGAGCCGTTTTTGAGAAAAATTAATTTTTCACACAAAAATCGTATGGCAGGTACCGTTACCGTTAGATTTGGAGCTAGAATGCTAATTCCAAAAATCCCTCTGTAGGACGTCATAATAATACTATCTACCAAGTTTGAAGCAAATCGGTCCAGCCGTTTAGGCTGTAGGTGCCGATACAGACCGACGGACAGACAGACAGAATTGTCGGACCCACTTTTTTCGACTTCTTTATCATCGTAATGTTATGTTTGATTGTCAAAAAAAAAATTTTCTTTTACGAATGCATAACTTGCCTTATAGTACCTATAATCGCAAGTAAAAAAGTGTATCAAAATAACATATTATTGTAACGTAAACTGTGTGCAATCTTAATTGATATAAGTATACTAAAAAAGTTTATCCTTATTGATCACACTGTCTTTTTCAAACTAAAATAAAAACCCGAAAGTTAAATTTACTTTTTATTGAAATTACCTTGGACGCGTTTCGATAGAACTTGTCTTTCATCATCAGCGAACACGACTGATGATTAAAAATGTCATCTTCATCTTGAAAGGCATATTGCATTTTTGGTCCAAAATGCAAGTCATTGTTTTGATTTGGTAGAATGTATTTTCAAACCGCGACGGTGGTTTGACATCACGAACGAACGAACGGAGCAAAACAAAAAACAAAAAATGAACTTGTGCGTTTGATTTAGATGCACTTGTTGGCGAAGAGTAAAAGCTAATTTTACACCAATTGGAATAAACAAGATGTTATATTCCCATTATCCGCGTTCATTGATTTTTGGTCTTTTTGGATAAAGTAACTTTCATATGCATCTAAACGTCTCGCATCATTAACTTGTCGCACCAATTTTAAATTGTCCTTTTTAATGTTAAAGTGGTCATTCGTTAGTACGTGGTTAGCAAGGGCTGAAGGTCTACAGTTGTTTGTTTTTATGTATGTAATATGTTCTTTAAATCGCGTTTCAATGTTTCTTTTGGTTTGACCGTAGTACACTTTTTCACAATCTCCGCATTGTATTGAGTATATTCCCGATTTCTTTAAAGTTTCACTCCTATCTTTCGTTGAGCATAGGACATTCTTTAATTTGTTGTTGCTCGAAAAAACCATTTGCATGTTGTTGCGATTGAATACACTTTTTAATTTGTTTGTCAGAACTGGGTTGTATGACAAACAAACCCTTTTAGGTTCATTTTTTTTATCAATTTTTTTTATTCTGTGCATACATATAATGTCGTTAAGTTCGAGTTATTTATTTTTCTCATATGTTTTAATATGAGATCGTCGATCATTTTTTGGTTATAACCATTTAAATTGGCGATATCTTTAATATGCTCATACTCTTTTTTGTAGTCAGCAACTGATAGTGGTAATTTACATAAACGATGGATGTATGAATGGAAGGCGGCTTTTTTGTGTTGAATGGGACAATGAGAGTTACTCGGGATGCAACGTTTGGTACTTGTTGACTTGTGGTAAATAGCAAAACTTAAAATTCTTTCTTTTCTGGTTATTGTAAGATCTAAAAATGGTAGTTTGTGATCTATTTCTTCTTCAACCGTGAATTTTATTTTTTCATATTGTGAGTTGAGTAGCGTTAGCAAATTTGATATTTCTGTTTTCTTAACTATCGCGAAAATGTCATCCACATACCTTAACCAAATTCTTGGTAGCTTTCCTGAGTTCTTCAAATTCATTTCAAAATTCGACATGAAAAGTTCGGCAATCAAAGGTGAAAGGGGATTGCCCATACTTGTTCCATGTTCTATTTCATAAAAAAACCCACGAAATTGAAAATAATTTTGTGCCATACATTCTTTTGCAACGTTAACATATATTGTTTTCTTTTCTTTGGGTGTCTTATTTGATTCCAAATATTCATCCAAGGCTTTAAAAGCTTCTTTAATAGGAATACTGGGGAACAAGGATACCACATCGAAAGAAACCATAAATTCATCTTCTTCTATTTTAACATCTTTTAGTTTGTTGACAAATTCAAAAGAATTCTTTACTGAAGCACTTTCGATTGGTGGTAGGTTTTTTATTTCATTTACAAGCCATTTGGCTAAGTAGTAACATGGTGAATTTATATTTGATATTATTGGTCTCATGTTCTTTCCTGGTTTGTGAATTTTTGGCAACCCATACAACTTTGGAACTTCAGGATTTGATACGTGTAACGTTCTTTTTAGATGATAACCAAAAATCTCACTTACTTCTTTCTTTAAAGCTGTAGATATTCGAATCATTTTTGGTAGTGGATTTTTGGGTATTCGAACTTTTCATGTCGAATTTTGAAATGAATTTGAAGAACTCAGGAAAGCTACCAAGAATTTGGTTAAGGTATGTGGATGACATTTTCGCGATAAAAAAAAAAATCAAGATGAAGATGACATTTTTAATCATCAGTCGTGTTCGCTGATGATGATAGACAAGTTCTATCGAAACGCGTCCAAGGTAATTTCAATAAAAAGTAAATTTAACTTTCGGGTTTTTATTTTAGTTTGAAAAAGACAGTGTGATCAATAAGGATAAACTTTTTTAGTATACTTATATCAAAATAACATTTTGTATATCATTATCTGGTCTTCAATTTCCATATAAAATCAATTCGAATTCAATTAAAAAAGTAAACAAAATTTAGGACCTAGGTGTCATGTTTGATTCTACATTTTCTTCGAAGATTCATATCGATTATGCTGTTGCGAAAGCCAATTCCTAAGTTGGCTTTATTAAAAGGAAAAGTACATAGATATGGATTTTACAGATGTTATTTGGAGTCCTTGATAAAAAGTTCATTCCGACAGAATAGAGCTATAGTTTAAAAAATTCGATTTGCGATTTCGGAAAAAAAATGTTTATGTATGTATCTAGAGCCAAAAGTTTTTGCAGCTTGATATGGTAAATTCTGCCTAAGGAGCTTTTGAATTTGAATGTAATGGGATTTTAAACTAAGATAATTATACGATGCATCCCTTGAGATAAAGGTTTTTCTAAGGCTGTGTCACCTTTTAATATTAAACACTACTTATATCTTTTTGACAAGAAGGTGACTAACAATAGGAACGAATATTAGTGTTTATTATTAATTTCATCAACAAAATTAGGCCAACTTTAAGAATACAAACTTTTTAAGACAATCACACACGATCGTTTCACGTCTGGAAGAAAAGCACAACTATGTTAATAATAAATGAAAAAAAAAAATGGAAAAAACGTATGACTCGACTTATACATACGTGTGAATTTTAAATAACGAAATCAAGTGCGGTTTTTTGATATTTATGATATAATTAATGTTGTTTATCCTTTTGTAAAACTGCAATTCAATTTTTTTTCAAAAATAAAATCAAACCAAAAATTAACAGAATAAAGTTCAAAACAATAAGAACACAACGTCATTATAAAATCGATTTGAGCGTAGGTCGGCTTATGCTGTTATGGGTTTTTGCCACAGAAATATTACAGTGACAGTTAAATATGTTGCCTAGAATCTCCTTAAAACGCCATTTGTGTATCGATCGTCTTTGGATTTACACGTTAAACGTTTCGTTTTAAATTTGAATTTGTACCCCCCAAAAAGCTTAGAGAATTTATAACATCAAAAACATCTGAAAATAATCACTCACCATTCCCCTATGTGAAATACGCGTGGCCCTTTGACTATCATAGCATGTAACTTTTTTCCCAAACATTGTTGCGAAACATGCTGCAGCGACCAATCCCAGTTGTAGTCATCATATGAGCAAAAATGCTTTGCACACACACGTATACCATGCCAAGTGCTTCGATTGAAAGAGAAACCCATATTGTGTTTGCTACTGATCCATGGCATCACCTCAACCTGGTAATATTTTTAAAAATGTAAAATAAATAATACTGAAAGTGTTTCACATTTTTTTTTCGAGTTCAAATTATTTTAAACTTAAAATAAGTAAACCTTTTATGTTCATGTCAATCTACAAAAAAAATATGTAATCAAAATGAATTCAAAATCAAATTCAGCATTTACATTTTCTTTTTTTATTAGATTATGTATATAATGAAATGCTGATGCTAACAATTATTAGTTTAAATTGGATCCTGGAATTGCTTTATTGAATAATGCACTTCTAATAAAATATAGTCCCAGTTTTATTTGTTTGTTTCAGTATTAATTTGTCATTTATAACTACATATGTATGTATGTATGTACTAACATGTATACATATTATGTAAATCAAACAATAAATAGAAAAACATACTAACAAAAAAAAACTTTTGAATAAGCAAAACTTAGTTGATTATAAATTTATTGAAATCAACCTCAAGACCATCATGCAAAATGTAATAGTAATTATTTAATAACTCTACCTGATGGTTATTTATTATGTAGAACAATTATTTTTAAATGATGGGTTAATATAGCATGATGATGCGGACAAGCCCAACCTGATGTACCAAGCCTATTCTAGTTTCTCATTCAATTTCAAATAATAGCCACACAGTATTCAGTTAAACGCTATTATTTTAAAGTACCTGCTTTTGGTATAAAACATTATTTGTTTTCGGAGTTCTATGCACCCGAGAAACAACCTATGAACAGTAAAAACATTTAAAATATTGAACATTTAAACACACAAAAAACATAGATGTACATACATATAGGTACATATACATAAATTGGCAATGTTTTGTGATGAGGATATTTTGATGGATGAAGGGAGAAAACGAAAACAATTATTGTAAGCTAAATTTTGTTCAGCAGCCGGTTTTAAAACTAAGAGATTCTAGTTCATAATGTGTGATTTTATTTTTAGGAGAGCTTTATATCCAGCTGTTAACCCTTAAACTGTTTTGTCACCTCAGTATTGGAGTGATCTAAACGAAAAAACCAGGATTCAAAAAAACGACGTTTGAAGTTTGAATATGATTGAAACAAAAACCTTCAGTTAAATATTCATTTAAAGGCTATTGAGTTCTACTTTAAGCTTTATTCTTGTTTCAATCTGTTGATGGATTGTTTTGTAATCTCAACTCGAAAAAAAACAAAAAAATGAAATTGCTATGTGGCATGACTTTTGATTCAAATAATGCGTATTTATATGGTATAAGGCACTTTTTGACCAACCTATGTGGTATTTAAAAATGTAACAAGATGGCGAATGATCATGGTTGTTAGAAAAAAGGTCGGGAGTTATTGAAACTTGGTGATTTTGTTCATTTTTCGACCTTGCTTCAGTTTTCCCTCAATAACTTTTTTTCCTTACATCCTACGGCAAAAACATTTGTTATTTTTTTGTTTGTATTTTAAAACATTGATTTTATTTGTTTGTTAACAACATACAAATCTAGTACATTTGATATAAAAAGATGTACCTATAGGATAGGTAAGGTTTATATATGTAATGCTAATATATCTTGAAAGAAGATGTAACGGGTTTCAAGCTGCTTTCCTTTCTTCCAAAACATTTAAAATCTCCGAAAATTCAGTTTTCTAATAGAACTTTGTAACGCTTGTCGGCTGGTGATGGTAAGTGAAACTCTGTTTCAACATCAGACCAAAATTCAATACCTTCGCTCCCAAGTATTTGTCCTGATTTATCAAACAAAGAACAAACTTAACGATGTATTTTTTATGGAAGATGTAAAACGTTACCGAGGCAGTCTAGAGATAGAACCCTTGGATATTCCAAGACACATGGGAACAAATAACGCAACGCAGAGCACGCAGAATTAAATATAAACAATGAAAATGATGCTAAAAGGAAATTGGTTATGCAAAATGAGTAAGGATCAGCTCACAAAGAAGTACAGAGGTCCAGATAGAAGGTACAGATAGAACAAATATTGGCAACGATAACCGACCATTTCTCTGCACTGCTAAACGATCACCAAAGTGCAAATGTAAATTATCAACAATCGAATACACGTAGAAAAGATCTTCTAAAGACATTATTACTGACACTCAGGTATGTCCAGAAGTAAGAACCGCGATTCCAATTTAAAAAAAAAAAACAACAAAGCAGTTGGGCTTGATAACAAGCTTGTCGAATTCCTCAAAGCAGACGCCAACTTGCCGGCCCATATTTTGTTGTCACTCGTTAAGGCTGTTTCGCAGAGAATGAAAAGACGAAGTTATCGTCAAGCTACCATGGGAAGTTGATTTCAAGAACTAGATCAAGATCAAGTCTACTCTCAAGAAATATCAAGCGGTCTTTCGGAGTGGTCGATGTGTCGATCAAATTAACACCTTGCGAATTATCTTTGAACAATCATTGGTGCTAGAAGCTAGAGGCTTTCTTGATAAGATCGTTGCATAAAAGAGTCGTAAGGTGTTTTATTTTGCACCGCGCGTAGCTTTCCAAAGGATTTGAAGTGCCATAGGTTGAGGAACCCCCTAAATTAGCCCCCCACCCTCCCCCTTTTTATTGACAACCTCTGCATAAGTCAGATTTGCTGATGTCTAATACGTGTTGAATTATAACTTTTTTGGCTTGGCTAATGTCGCTGTACAGAAACCTCAAGAACTGCAATAACTGGCGTGTTATTACCGTTATGTCCGTCTTTCCGAAGTTAATAACAAATATTATTCTTGAGAGGATAAAGTTCAGACATCAAGCGGGTTTTTGCAGTGGTCGATCATGCGCTGACCCTATTCACACCTTGGGAATCATCCTTGAACAATCATCTGAGTATCAGCAGTCAGTCGCCGCTGTACCTCATGTTGAAGATTTTGAGAAGGCGTTCGATCGGGTAGATCGTGAATGCAAGAGGTCTTTTGTTTTGTAAAATGTGCGTTAAGAAGTAAGACAAGGATTTCTCTAATCATAATGTTCTTGTAAGGAATTCACGATGTGATGACTGCCACGGTGGGTACAAATTGATTAAATGGTATCCAATGGAGAGTGCTGGTTCCAATCAAATACGAGTATGTCAGTCGCTGCAACTGAACGCTAATAAGGCCAAAATAATGACCAAATGAACCGGGTAAGATGGAAAGATCTTGTTGCTGCCCTATGCTCCAGGAGGAAACGATTCAAACAGTAGTACAAGTGCTCAGCTGATTCATTTTATCATTTTTAAAATGCCATGGCACAATGGTGCAACTGTAGTTGCAGCTGAAGTTGAGTTTACTTGAACTTCAACAATCTTTTGAACTACGAATTTGAAGTACGCATTAAGTACTTTTATTTTTGACAGAGCTACGGACTGCAGCTGTAGCTATACCATTGTGCCAAGGCATTAAAACACAAAGTCCACGACAAAAGAAAATATAAATTAAAATTATTATTTTTAAAACCTCTTTTCATAAATATTTTGTAAATTCAAATATATGTTCGTGTGTGTTTGTAAATAGGTATTTAAAACACTGTGTAGTTGCTTGAAGATTAATGTTAATAGCCAAAAATTTTAGGTGCATGCACGTGCCACTTATTATACTTGAAAATATATTGGTTTTGGTTTCATCCAACCCGTTTTTTCTACTCATTCGATTGAAATTTGAAAGTTTAAAAAGCAGTTTAACTTAAAACTAAATCTAAAGATTTGAATAAAAAGAAAACTTATAAAATATATATAATAATGCATATTATTAAATTCTAATTTATAATTGTGTTCAAAAGTAGGATACAAAAAAAAGAATTTAAGTGAAAAAAGTGAAAGATGTTCTACCTTCTGATAAACTGAATACAATGATGGTAGGACGTGATAGCTCCAAGTTTGTTGTGCTGTACTTTTTTCAGTTGTTAGTGCATTTGATTCACTTTCGGCATAGTGACTTTTCAAGCCATTATTGGACTTGCCTTTGTGCTCAGTATTACTATTAGTTTTTTTATTCGAGTTATACTTTTGCTTAACATCAATATTTTTATTGTTATTTATATTATTGCCTTTGAAACTATATCCTAACAAACTGTTCGAACCAATAAGCGAAGAATACTGACCATTATAGGTTTTTTTATTTGTCTTGTGAGAATTAAATTATCGAGCAGTAACACAACAACAATGGAAGAAATAATATCATATTAGCAAAATTAGAAAACATTAATAATTTATTGTAATATTATTATATAAATAATGTATATTTTTTTTTTTAATTTCTTTTAAATAAAGTTTTGTTTATATACAAATAGACATACTAAAAAGCAGTCGAAGCTTTTCAATTTTTCGTTTTCGTTTATTTTGTTTGAAAATAATCGGAATTCAAAATAATATGAATTTATGAGATGATATCTTAAATGGAGTTGTGCGATTGATTATTTGTTGTGAAAAGAAACTATGTATGTTTTTTTCTTTCTTTTTAAACTTACCTTGCTATTGTATGTATAGTAATTAAAGGTTTTTAAGTACGTTCCCAATGACAAAATGTTGCATTGTGGACATAGATCAGTCGCCCGTTTTTCCATCAATTCCAGCAGGTAAAGAAAATCTTCAGCAACGTAATGATCTTCTTCTAGGAACAAAACCAGACCTTAAAAAAGACAATTATATTATTTTTTGTTTTTATTTATTTTTATTAATTTAATACTAACCAGTATGAAAGCGAGTTACTTCCAATTGATCGAATACCCTATTCGCCTTCCACCACCAGTGGTGTTTAGTTTGGGTAAATGGAGCCTCTCTGTAGTGGCCATACAAATCTGGATGCAATGCATTGTTACATTTTCGTATGATTGCTCTGAGTTAAATTGAACATTAAAATTTTTGTAAGAAATCTGTTTTCAGTCGATTAAGAATCTTAAACAAAAGGGATCCTTGTGGTTGCTATTGCAAGTGTGGCATCAATCAAGATTGGTTGATTTTGGCTAATATTAAGTTCAATATTGTGGGATCTCCTATTGATCGTTCTTAAAATTAAATCGCTCAGATCAAGAATTTACATATAGGAAAGTCAATATGGGCAATAGGGATTGATAAGGGAATTTTTTTGTAGCAGGTCTTTTTTTTTCTCGCGATAGATGTACTACCCCATTCTACAAATTCGATTCTGGGTTCAATTTACCTTGGTTTTTATCTGGAGTTCTGCCTCTCGCGAGGAGGTGACTAATCTACCCAGAGTAAAAACTTGTCGAGATAAGTGCATTCCTAGTAGTTGTTAGGATCCGGTGATTAATTGTAGGATGTTTCCTTTCCTGCAGAGTATTAACGCACACACAAGAAGTGTTGAAGCGTACATCACCAGGCCTTGGCTCTCCGGAGCTGTTCACTCCAAAATATTTATACTAAAATAGATTGATTTACTCTTTACCATGGTCGCTGGTGATAAGAAGTCAAGATATTCAAAAGCTACTGTGTAAATGGTTGTGAACACAGGCGAACTTTGTTTAAATATCCTTTAAGGGCAGGAATGAGCTTGCGCAACATAAATTGTGGAATGTTAAAACAAAATTTAAAATACATAATATAATAATTATGTAATAATAATTATTATAAAAAATAATTTAATAGAATATAGAATAAAACTGCAAGGAGGCAATAATATTGAGTGTATGAATAGTTCATGTTTTTAAACGACATCTTGTTGGTGTAAGGGCGTGTATTTTATGTTTCATCCATTATTTTAAACTCAGACCTGAGAAATGCCCATCGAACTTTAAAAGGGGTAGAAATCAGGTGAACTTCCCGGGTAATCCGAAATAATAATCTCCCTGTCTTCGAAATACTTATTGTCGGGAAAGAGAGCTGAATGCTGTTTAAAAATGTGATTTACAGCATAAGAGGAAAATGTTTCTTACGTTTTAACTCTAAAACCCAATGTTAGATATGGTTTATGATTTGCTAACACGTGTGAATTTTTGTTCTCATACTTGTCCAAATTCCTGGATTGTGACATGTTAAAGCAGAATAAAAAAAACTTGAACTGGCTTCCGATCTCTTTCTCCAATTTCAAAGTCCGATCAAATTTTCTTACAGCATCCATTGCATATATAAACTATAGTATTACCACTTGAGGTGCGCCATCTATAGATGAAAAACTAAGCTCTAGAATACCATGGGAAGCAATAACAACAATTTCCTCCATTTGGTTAATGATTGTATGGCAGGTGCTGGTATTTTTTGACCTAGCGCAAACATGAAAAACATTTCCTGATATACTGCCAAATAATTACTAAGTACCAACCAAGTTAAAAGCAAATCGGCTTATCCGTTTAGGCTGTTAAGGTGCGAAAAGACACACAGACAGACGGACGGAATTCGCAGACCACTTTTTTTATATGACACTTTAAAAACTTACTGGTCTCTTTTCATATCCCGGGGACAGTCACCCGGATCCACACCAGGAAACTCATATGGATGAGTCTGTATAGAAAAGGGATAGAATATCTAAAAGAGAAAATAGTTTATTTAATATTTTTATAATACCTATTTAGAATAATTAAGTTACAAACCTGCATTACTTTACAAAAGTCTATTGTTTGCACCAAGTCGTTAATATCTTCATCATAGTAATCATGGGAAAATATTAACAAAGTTTTTGAGATATCGCGAGCTTGTGCCAAGCTAACGATCAAATGGCGAAGGTATGTGATGCGCGTGTGAACCTATCAATTTTTTTTTTTGTTAAGTGTAAAAAAAAAATATTTACTCATGATTTTTCAATACCTGTATCACAATTATCACAGAATCATTTTGAAGAGGACCAAAGGTATCCTCATTTAAAACTATTTGAAGTTCATTGTATTTGGCAATCATTCGTTTAATTTCAGTTATGTTTGGTGGATGATAGACCTCAAGATATAGGTTTTGTGTTCCATTGTGATTAGCTAAATGATCTTTTCACATATAGTAAAAGGAAGTTTAATTTGTATTTGAAATATTTTTAAACATACCAATTGCTGTAACGATGGTCTGATTTCTTGTTTTTACTTTGAGAAATTTATGAAAAACAGATGGCACCATAGACAGTATGGCTGCTGTTGAGTCATTTGTTGGGTCTCCCACAATTGGGTCTCTAGATTCAGCTGAATATCAAACAGAATATAAGATTTCTACACGCATTTCACGCATTTTTGAATGTTTTAAACTTACAATAGTACGATACGTGTATTTGGAGTAAAATGAAAAGTACGAAAATTGTTATTGTAGCACGTATGCAGTACGCATTCCTACGCCTGTACATCGACCCAGTATTGGGGAGTGGTAGCGGAATTCGTCTTCCTGTAATTGAAAAAAAAAATATTGCTTCATATAGCATTCGAAAATTTTTGATTAGGACAAGAGCAAATTACTTTAACACTAATACTTAAGAAGACGTAGGCTCAGCGCGCATTAAGCGGCCATTTATTAGATTCGCGGATCTATGCGGCTCGCTCGGCCACCTGGCCGTGTGTGTGCGCTGGCCGTCTAGTCATTATATATAATTATAGGTTCTTCTATATACAATGGTCTAGTGTGTGCACTGTTATATTTCATAGAAGAGCTCATTGGAAATTAAGCGAATTATTTTAATCCAAAAGCAAATATATTTAGTACCAGCAGAAAGTACCAGGCGTTGCCCAGTCACCCGAGGCAAAAGTACTTTCATGCAATATCTTCAAAATGAAATGAAACATCAAGGAAACTTTTAAAAAGAAAAAAAGATTTTTTATTTATTTTGTCGTTTATTAAACCAGGATGAAAGGCCTACCATAATACGCGAAAGCAAGTGGCAAAACCGAACGAAAAATTTCTTTCCGATCTTTCAAATACAAAAATTTAAGAAATAAGAAGCATTTGTCTCTTTCTTTCTCTTTGAAAAAATTTAAAAAAGAGCGATTTGAGAGCGTACCTATATTACGTACGGAAACAAAAGTGAACGAAACTTGCCGAAACTCATTAAAAAGTCATTCGGATTGGGTATACAAAACCGCATGTATTTCTACTATTTCGTAAGGCAGCGTACTTACCCAAAAAATGAAAACTGTCAAATTTTCTCAAATGAGAGAAAAATCTCTCTCATTTACCAAGAAATAAGCGAACACTTTTGTGTAAATTCTTGAGAAACGTCAAATTCAAATTTTTTGATTGTTTATCTCTTCGCGGTAAGGGTCATCTGCAACAAAAATTGTTTATGTCATTCGATTTTGACAGAGTTGAAGTTTTTACCAGATAAAATTTCACTGGGTCAAAACTTGAAAATAAATGAACGAAAGATTAGAACAGCTGTTATTTTCTTTCGTTCATCTCTCAGTACACGAACGCTTTTTGTGTTAATGTAAACGTATGAAAAAATCGAATGCAAACTGTTTGATTTTGGTACGCGAACAAAGCTAAAAAGATTTATTTATTCCTTTTTTTTTACAAACGAACTATTCTTCATTTTGGGACTTTTCGAACTTCTTTTTCTTCGGAAAATAAGTTCTCATTCAAGTTGATTGATGAACAATCCGAAATTTTCTATCAGTTCTTTTGGGAACGTAACGTTTTCTCGCAAAACGATATCCCGCAGTAACGTTTCCATACCGATTTGGTTGCCTTTTCAAACACTTAGTGCAAAAAGATAATGATGCAAATCACGTTTTCCATTTTAATATGTACTATCGGCGGGATTGGCACTACTTTTTGAATTAAAAAAAAAAAAAGTACTATTTTGTACCAACATTTTTTTCAGTAATTTTGAAAAATATGAATATTTAAAAAAAAATATTTATTGTTCCAAAATTTTATTCTGAACTTAGAGTTTTTACAAAATATTTTCTTTGAAAATCGAAATTTTATATTAAAATAATTATTGGTCCTGAGAAGAACCGAAAAAATCGCTCAGCACTCCTCCTTATATACTCTCAATTCGACGAAGAATTTTTTCTAACATTTCTATTGTATTTTGTTAGCATTAAGGTTGGTTCTTGGTGATTCTCATAATCTGGCTACCCTTTTTAAATGCATTTTTTGATTTTTCCCTTGAAAAAATTGAAAAAAATCGGCAAATCAAGAAATTTTTATTTATTTTGAAAAAAAAAAAAAAAAAAATATTGTTGAAGGAAGCATTCATTACCTATCAGAAAATGCAAAAATTATCATAATAGGTCCTATATTTCAACAGTTATTGACAAAAAACGGAGTAAAAATCGACCTTCTAGGACGTCTATTAACGAAGTTACAGCCAAAAAACAAAATGACTAAATTATCCGAATTTTTTTCGTTTTAAATCAGTTTAAAGCCAATATATAAAGCATAATATGCGTACAAATAGTAAAACATTATATATCATTGGAAAGGTACATTCATTACCTTTAATAATATGTACGAATTAGAACAAAAGCTCAAACATTTCAAAAGTTATTGACGAAAACATGAGCGAGAAGACCAACATCCAAAAAAATATTGAAGCACAAAAAAATTATTTTTTCTTCTTTTGATTAATTTATATTCTTCGGGACTTCCAGGTACTATTGATTACGAAAACTGTTTGACATAGGCGAGGCGCCTTCCTGAAAAATATACATACCCTTAGCGGAGCAGCGAAGCTGCGTGAGCGCGGTGTGCCCCCGAAAAAGGAGGAGAAACTCAAAAGATCCCGCGAAGCAGGCCGCCCAGGTCAAATTAATTACAAATGTTACTGACACAGGCGCCTGCCTGACAAATTTACATACCCTTAGCAGAGCAGCGAAGCTGCGTGAGCGCAGTGTGCCCCCGAAAAAAGTAGGAGAAACTCAAAACCCAGGTCAAATTAATTACAAATGTTACAGACAGAGGCGCCTGACTGACAAATTTACATACCTTTAGCGGAGCAGCGAAGCTGCATGAGCGCGGTGTGCCCCCGAAAAAGGAGGAGAAAATCAAAAGATCCCGGGAAGCGGGCCACCCAGGTCAAATTAATTACAAATGTTACTGACACAGGCGCCTGCCTGACAAATTTACATACCCTTAGCAGAGCAGCGAAGCTGCGTGAGCGCAGTGTGCCCCCGAAAAAGGAGGAGAAACTCAAAAGATCCCGCGAAGCAGGCCGCCCAGGTCAAATTAATTACAAATGTTACTGACACAGGCGCCTGCCTGACAAATTTACATACCCTTAGCAGAGCAGCGAAGCTGCGTGAGCGCAGTGTGCCCCCGAAAAAAGTAGGAGAAACTCAAAACCCAGGTCAAATTAATTACAAATGTTACAGACAGAGGCGCCTGACTGACAAATTTACATACCTTTAGCGGAGCAGCGAAGCTGCATGAGCGCGGTGTGCCCCCGAAAAAGGAGGAGAAAATCAAAAGATCCCGGGAAGCGGGCCACCCAGGTCAAATTAATTACAAATGTTACTGACACAGGCGCCTGCGTGACAAATTTACATACCATTAGCAGAGCAGGTCAAATTAATTACAAATGTTACAGACGCAGGCGCCTGCCTGACAAATTTACATACCCTTAGCGGAGCAACGAAGTTGCGTGAGCGCGGTGTGCCCCCGAAAAAGGAGGAGAAAATCAAAAGATGCTGCGAAGCGGGCCACCCAGGTCAAATTAATTACAAATTTTACTGACACAGGCGCCTGCGTGACAAATTTACATACCATTAGCAGAGCAGGTCAAATTAATTACAAATGTTACAGACACAGGCGCCTGCCTGACAAATTTACATACCCTTTGCGGAGCAGCGAAGCTGCGTGAGCGCGGTGTGCCCCCGAAAAAGGAGGAGAAAATCAAAAGACCCTGCGAAGCGGGCCACCCACCCAATTGGTTACGAAAACTGTGAAATATAGTAAGAATTTTGCGAGATATCTAATATATAAAAGCAATCTTTAGTTTTTGAGCATAAGAGAAGGCAAAAGCAAGAAATTCGCGCGAATTTCTTTCTTTTACCTACTCTTAGTTTACATAATTATAAAATAATAAATTGAAAATAAAAAAATAATTGTACTATTTTGTGTTTCAAATCAAGTTACAATTTATTAAATTTCTATAAACATTTTGTTAAACCCTAATACTGTTTAAAAATCTTGTTTACTATTTTTGCATTCTTAAATTTATTATTATATGTACGAGTACATATATGAAATGTCATTTCAGGCAGACGGCAGTTATTGCCAAGTCCTTATTCTTACGCAAAAAAAAATTGTAAAACAACATATACGATGAAAAAAATAAAGAATTTATCTATCTAATAAATTGAAATTGAAAAAATATCTCTTCGAGAAATAATTTGAGCTCTGAAAAAAAACCGCCTTAGTACAACGTATAGTTATACTAAGAAAAAATCGCTCAACACACTTCTTTAAATACTTTTTTTTTTTTTTTTTTTACGATTATTTATTGAACAATATAATATTTACAATTGATTCTTATTCTATTTTACTTATGATACTTAAAAATATTTGTTGGCACATTAGGGGCCTAACTATATACATTGATAATTTTATAATACATTTAAAAAAAAAAATTGTCATTAATTATACTTATATTAATAGTCAAGTGGGGGTGTCCATCTCGGGTTGTTCAAATCCGGTTGTCCTTGATGTGTTGGTGAATTGGCTACTAGCCACGGTGGTAAGTTGACGCTGCTTCCTCGTAAAACTGGATAGCCTCGTCGTCGTTGATTCTGATAATTCCTTCGTCCATTAACGCAGTTATGTCCAGGTATCGTGGTTCAGGATGCCGTTCTTCACTGTTGATTGTGCTCACTAGAGGATTCGGATGGTTGACTAAATTTGTCGCCAACCTTCTAGCCGATTCCGTCATATACTTGTCCAACGGTGTTATCGCTGCTGCCTCGTAGAGTCGTTTGTTGCTTGGGTACTTCTTCCGTCGTTGATCGAAGTGAAGATCCGTGCAAATCCTTAGCATTTTCCTTTCAAATACTCCGATCTTCTTCATACTTGTCTTTGATGTTGTGAGCCAAAATACTACCTCTTATATTGGTATTTATACTAATTCATAATAGTAGTGGAAAAATAGAAAAATAGTACCAAATTTCGTTCTTGGTGATTCTCATCATTTGACCCTCTAAATCATATGAAAATAATATTTTCAATTAGTATGAAAAAAAATATAGTACAATCGTACTAGTCGGCGGGAAAACATTACGCGGGATATCGTGCTGCGGGATATCGTTTTGCGGGAAAACGTTGCGCGGGAAATCGTTGCGCGGGAAATCGTTTTGCCGGAAAACATAGCCAACCCGTTCTTTTTCCGTTATAAATGAAGATGATTTTTTATGAGAAATGAGAAAATTTGGAATCGGATTTGGAAATTGTCTACGAAATTATCTCATTTGCCAACTTTAGGTCATTACCATGGGTTAAAATTTAGGGACTGTGAAAGTTTTCCGTCCAAACTTAACATGGACAAATGAAAAAGATGGCATTTAATAGTATGAAATCCTACCAACTCTTGTAGCTGGTACATGAAAAGTAATGAATCACGCAATTTTGTTTTAATTCCATGCATTTTTCAACTGACGCATCGAAAGTAAAAGCAAGTAGCCATTGGCGCTGGGGCATCCCCGCAGGTGTAAGCTCGACAATTGGTTAATTTCAAAATTCTCGACAAACATTTATTTCTAACATGTGTCAAACACGCTGAAATGCAAGGAATAGTGGGGGTCTTACACGAAACTAAATTTTCCTTTGCAAACTTTCCATGTGTGCATTAAAGAATTGACAGTTCTGTGCGAAACCTTAGCAAATGTTGTTACCAGTACATGAAAAGTTTGTGAGCAACCCACTTTTGTTATACATACATCCATGTTAGCCCCAAAAAAATCAAAGGAAAGGAACACGTCAAATTTCTTTCATCGAATTCTTCGGAAATATTTGTGCTGGGGTTCCCTTTCACACTGTCGTATTTTATTAATAAACTCAACGGCACGGAAACTTGGCCACTCTCGATTTTTGCTGTAACTCTTCCATAAATGTAAGTTTCTGTGGTCGTGGTGGGTAAAAACCGCTCTCTTCTTCTTTTTTATACATGTTGTCGATCATCTGGTGCACGTTAAGGTTACAAATAAACATACTACACATAATTTATAAATTAGATTAAATAGCATATAACCTGACCAAGGAATGAGGGAAAGTGATACAATCATCTTAATGGCGATCGAAATGGTAATTTATATATCGCACCTCCGGTGCAATAACAATTTTCTGAAATGATGAGGAATCACGTTTAAAGTTTGCTTGCTTATTCAAAATGCAAAAACGCCCTAAAATAGGCCTACAGAATCGACTTCAAGAGTCCTAAAAATAGCTGACTATTCAGTCGATTTCACCACATATATAACTTGACATTTGGGAAATTATGGCGTTTTTAACTCATTTTCAGAAAAAACTGCAATTGTGTCGATATGACACCGGAGGTGCGACATATAGTAAAGATTGTGGTTAAAAAACAGGTAGAACCCATTAACGCCGTCGCGTCGGTACCGCCACCCACCGTAATACAAAAAATGGCAGGACATGTAAGAGGTTATCAACGAATGATTAAAAGTATACTAAAAGGAAATTTAATCCTGTAATTTATTAATTGACCTAAGAGTCTACTCACAAATTACTTCTTAAAAAAAAAAACTTGGTTGTCTGTAAAGTCGGTTTACGGACGATAATTGTACGTGATAACCAGTTAACAAAACAGTTCATGTGTAGGTTGTATGTCTCACCTACAGTCACCAAGGAACCACCCATTAGTTTTGACAATTTTTGTCTCACCACCCAAACCAGCTACAACCACCCACCATTTTTGACAATTTGTCCTCTTTCCGACACTATCCGCCCCCCCCCCCCCCCCCAACCTGCCCCATACACACTCACACCAGAATCAACCAACCACCCAACACCCTCCCCTCCCACTTTATCGACTTTCTAGGCTATTAAAGCAGCTTGGTAACGTGAATGTCTTATTTTCTTTCACAGCCAGTTACGTTTCGTATGTTTAAGACACAGTTGCACTGAAAGAGCAAGAACGATCAATGAGCGAACATTTTCTTTTAAACAATAGTGTTCATCATAAAGCTCTTAATGTTTCTTTTAACTAAATCAATTTTCTGTTGTAAACTATAATAATGATGTGTACGATTTTTCTAAAGCCGATTACGTGTCTCTAAATAATTTTATCTCTTCGGTTGATTGGGTAAGTATACAATCAGCCTTTTCTAGGTTTGTACCAACTAGAGTAGTAAAAAAAGAAAATCAGCCAACATGGTTTGATAAAGAATTAATAAATTTAAAACGTGCAATGACTACTATGTATAAAAAGAGCAGAATAAATTTATCATATCGTAAAAAATTTTGTCAGTTAAGAAAAGAGTAAGAGTACTTGAAAAAGTTTCTCTACA
Source organism: Platycheirus albimanus (assembly GCA_916050605.2). NCBI lineage: Eukaryota > Metazoa > Arthropoda > Insecta > Diptera > Syrphidae > Platycheirus > Platycheirus albimanus. The sequence goes on from OU696696.1 coordinate 84,595,968, forward strand.
AACAATACCTTTGGTCTCTCGAGTCTAAAATCAAGCACAATTCTAAAGCATTCTGGTCTTTCATAAATACAAAAAAGGAGTCTGTTGGCATACATTCTGAGATGGAATTGAATGGTGTTGTTAGTGATAAGTTGGATGTAATTAGTGATATGTTTGCAGATTTTTTCCAGTCTAATTTCGTGAACCGTGATATTGATTGTTCTTATTTACTTTTTTGTGATAGTATCACTGATATGGAACATCTTTTAATAGATGAAGATGACATTTTAAATTAATTATCTTCCCTTGAATTGAGTACTAGTGTTGCACCTGATAATATTCCGCCTATGGTTTTAAAGAAGTGTAAATTTGGTCTTCTTAGGCCAATTTATATTTTGTTCAATAAATCCTTGTGTTATGGTGAGTTTCTTGATAGTTGGAAGTGGTCTTATATAACTCCTATACACAAGTCCGGTTCGAAGAAAGTTACAGTAATTACAGGCCTATAGCAAAACTTCAAATAATACCAACAATTTTTGAAGCTATAGTCAAAAAAAAGATGTATGCCTCTGTTTGTAATTACATTTCAGACTTTCAACATGGGTTTGTTTGTGGGAGGTCTACTACAACGAATTTGACAATTTATACAAATTTATGTCTACGTGCTTTGGAAAATAGATGTCAAGTCGACTCAATATTTACAGATTTTTACAAAGCTTTCGACAGCGTTCAACATAACATCCTAATTAAAAAGTTAGAATTTTTAGGCTTTCACTCAAACTTGTTGCAGTGGCTCAGAAGCTACCTTACGGGAAGAAAGCAGTTTGTTAAAATTGGACCTGAAATTTTAAACTTTTCGGGTGTTCCACAGGGAAGTCATCTTGGCCTACTTCTGTTTTTATTGTTCATAAACGACGTACCAATGCATGTTATTCATTCTAATTGTCTACCTACTGTATGCAGATGACCTGAAAATATACAAAGAAATAAATTCCTTAACTGATGTTCGAAACCTACAAAGTGACCTTAATAAAGTATCTGTTTGGTGTAACCGCAATGGTCTGTGTTTTAATGTCAGCAAATGTTCTGTGTTAACTATACCCAAAATTCTCAACCCCATCTTGTCTGAGTATAATATTTGTAATATATGTATGTATATCTGAACAGAGTGTCAAGACAAAAAGATCTAGGAGTTATTTTTGATGAAAAATTGAATTTTACCTAATATTATGATTATTTAATATCTATAAGTCAAACTCGTTGTTAGGTTTCTTACCTCGACATGCTAATGATTTTTAAGATCCTGTCAGCCTGTTACTCTTAAGTCCCTTTATGTTTCTCTAATTCGTTCAACTCTTGAGTATTGTTGTATTGTTTGGAATCCTTTTTATGCTAATGCCCGATTACGTCTCGAAAGAGTTCAAAAACGTTTCACAAGGTTTGCTATCAGGAAATTTAATTGGTTTTTGAGACCTTCATATGAAGCCAGATGTGCCTCAATCGATTTTAAACCATTAAGTATAAGACGTGAATCTGCTGACGTCTGCTCTTTTTGCACGAGATGTTTTAACTGGTCATACACTGTTCACAGTTGCTTACATTGTTTAATTTATATGTCCAATAACTCTGGCTTCTTTAAATTACAATAGATATGAGCACGTAATTGACTTTAATATGAGTCGAAATACTTACTTGATTTTGAATAGCATGTAATATGTCGTATTTTCATTTTTACTATTTTATATTATTTTTTAGTTTATCTTATTACAATTTTTTTTTTATTATCTATGAAAGTTAATGTACTTGATGGATCTTAAATAAATAAATAAATAAATTAGTTTCTTAAACTTCAATAAAATAAATAATAACTGAAATGAGAGAGACATGGAACAACAATCGATACAGAAAAATCAGCTCAAAAATATTAATTTACCAATGAAAACCCATAATAAATTTAAATATTTGTAGAAAATTAATATACAAAGGATCTGGATGAAATTTGGCACAGAGATAGATTATAGTCTGGAATATAGGCTGCTTTTTATCCCGGAAAGTGCATGGTTCCTATGGGATAGCATACAGGAACCATGTTTTTTATAGAAATTAAAAACAATTTAATTTCAATAGAACAGATGTTTTTTAAAATGTCAATATTTAAACAATTTCCAAGGCAACTGCAGAAGTACACAAAACAAAGAAGTAAGAAAGAATTTCGGCCCTAATAGTTAAAGAGCTAGCTATGCAAAATAGTATGCAATTTATAAATCGACGAAACCCCTCTAGTTAGTCTGCCATACTATCATTATTCATTGATCCGGTCACCTGGCGTCTGTCCAGCGGTGATTGTGAGAGTGGTAGGCTAACAAAGGTAACAAAAATGAGGTTTTTGCTAATATTGACTTATATTTCAAAAAGGGTGAGATTTAGGCAAAAAACATGTTCTACAAACTTATAGCTTAGTAAATTTCAAATAAAATTGCTAACAAAAGCTGCTTCCTGGTAAATAGAACCAGGAAAATTTATTTTTTGGTATATTTTAGCAGGCAAACCGACCGGTAAATGTTATCGCCTTCCTGGTAGATCAGATCAGAATTCCTGGTACAATAAAGTTTATCTGCTTCCATCATCTGAATTAATGTATTCTAATATTAGCTGGTGTAAATAAATTTACAATACAAATTTGTGCCAACTAAAAACGATATTTTCCAACAGTAAGCACTAATTTTGTATTGTAAATTTATTTACACCAGCTAATATTAAATCTCATTTCCAAACAGATTACCAGCTAGACTACAAACCACCAGTTAAGACCAGATCTCATAAGAGATCACCATTCACCAGCTGAGACAAACATCTGCTTAGACGACATCTCACCAGCCAAAGCAATATTTACTTACAGTAAGCACTAAATTGTTGTTACGGTTACCCAGCGGCAGATGACACAATTCGGAAACATGTGCGTATGTAAAGTCATACCCTAAAACCTCGTGTCAAACAAATTTCTTTTCGCGGTAGTGGTTGTCAGCCCTGGATGTCATTAAACATCCATTCAACGAAGAAAAAAGAAGACAAGATACATAAAAGAAGAGAATCACAAATAGAAAAGAATATTCGATTACGGTTTGCACGTAGGATAGTCGTAGTAAAAAAGAAAGTACTGCTGGAACACAATAGAAAAACGCAGCCGGAACCGCAGCCGCAACCGTAGCGCATGCCGTACGTACCTAATTAGAAGTGCCCACAATGGAGTCGTACGTACTCCACGTTTTTTTACAATTTCCACTGAGAAACATACATACACAGCTGGTCAAAAAAATAGGTGCAATTATTTTTTTTTTATATAAACTTAATTTTTTAATATGTTTTGTTTATTTAAATATTATTTTAACATTAGTTTTCATAGGACTATCAATACTTAATGAAATATTAATATTTAAGGCTTTTAAATTAAGTAATTATAAATTTTATACAATAAAACCGACGGTGTAGACATTTGCGCTTGGACAAAAAAAAAAGGGTTGTCTTCCTAAATTATGAATAATGATAGTTTGAATGCAAAATTTGTTGTATTTTATAATAATTTTCGTTTACCATTCTCTTATAACCCGAGTATACGACATTGTTATCCAAAACTTTTTAAAGTCAGCGTGGTATTAACTTTACAAACGTTTGGCATCTTTCTTGGGGTATAGAATACCATTCACTCTGAACAGCATCCCACAATCGGTTCCAGTTTGGAAAATATTGGCATCCTAGTTTCCGCATAAGCTCATTCCTCAAGTTCTCAATCGGGTTGAGATCTGGGATTGACTTGGCCATGAAACGATTGAGACTTCTTTCTCTCGAAACCAATCCTTCACAAGATGCGCCGTATGTTTTGGATCATTATCCTGCTGAAATTTCCATCGGAGAGGCATGTTTTCTTCGGCAAATGGAAGCATAACATCTTCCAAGATATCCCTATAACCGTACTTGGTCAATACGTTATTAATGCGGAATATGGGACCCACACCATACCAGCAAAAACAGCCCCAGACCTCCCCCGTGTTTGATTGTTTTCCGGGTATAGTGAGGGTGGTATAGTCCTTTCCTTTTGGTCGCCTGACATTACGCCCCGAATCTGATGAGAACAAATAAATTTCTGTTTCGTCACTCCAGAGGATATTTCGCCATTTGTTTGCTCCTTCAGGTCCGTTCCAACTTCTATGGTTTAAGGCTAATTCTTTTCGGGACGTTATATTACTTGCTCTTAGTAAAGGAACTTTTCTGGCAACTCTTCCTTGTAGGTTGAAGCTCTGAAGCCTTCTGTGGATTATGCGGGCACTGACTTCATTATTGATTTGTGCTCCTATTGTCCTTGAAGAAGCAAAAGGGTTAGATTTAGCCAAAAGGAGGACACGGCGATCAGTGGTGACTGATGTTTTTTTCGGCCTCCAACTATTTTCGCGCACTAATCTGGCCTTGAGTGCATTTGTCACAAAATTTTGGGATCTTCTTAGGGCTTCTGCTATAAATTTGTAAGTCCTACCTTCATTTCTTAGCTGTAAAACTACCCGTCTTTTTTCCGCCGAACAGTGGACGTTTCTACCCATATTAAAAGTCTAATAAACTATTATATACTATTATTTATTATTTTATTTATTAACAACTATCATTTATGGATAGTAAAATTATTAAAAAGAGGTTACCTTGAAATTTAATATTTTTTTGAAATAACAGAGATATAAACTGTGGATTTATTTGGAGAACACCTATTTTAATGACCAACTTCTTAAAAACACCAAATCCTAATGCAACAAAGAAAATAGAACAGCTCAACATAACACACACAAAATGCAGTAAGCTCAGCATCAGTGTCAACAGAATAACCGTTTTTTCTTAAAACAAGAACTTTTTGTAAGGCCTGCGATCAAAAAAACAGTTATTTTGCATCAAAGACAACAGTGGTGCGAAAAAATTTGATCACACCTATTTTTTTGACCAGCTGTGTATATATGAATATAAAAGATGATAAAACATATATCGCATCATGTATAGTCTTTTCAATAAATTTTTAATTACCTGACCTAATTTCTAAAAGGATTTTATTAGCACGTTGCTCTTTTTTTTTTTTTTTTTTTTGTATGGAATGTCAAAAATACGCACGTATTTATTAAAAGTTGGCCAACTCGTCCGTCGCGGTTTGCGGCTGCGGCTGCGGTTGCGGATCCGTCTCGTTGTGTTCACAACATTGCATTCGTGTGTATTCAATATTTTGACATGCGATACGGCTGCGGCTGCGGTTCCGGCTCCGGCTCCATTGTGTTCCAGCAGTCAAGCATCGCACGATATTTTTGGTACATAAAACCCGCTAGGCATGTAAGAAAAAAAAAAGACAGATCCGTGTGAGAAAGCGGTTGCGGTGTCCTTTTGGGTGGTACAAGGAAGCATTTAGTGGTGAAGGAAATAGTCGAGTGAGTTTTGTGGAATTTTTGTACAACGTCGATAACGTCGTAACGTTGTACACGAACGAGGTGCGTGTTCGCGAAGAGGAACGCGAAACAGTACAAAACTAGGGGTGGTAAAAAGGTTAGACACAGACCGAGTGGTATCCTTGCGGCCGTGCCCAGAAGCAATTTCATTGACGACGTCAACAACAGAAAAGCGCTAAGCGCTAGTGTGGCCTGGCCACGGCGCATGCCAAAGATATTGCTGGAACGTGACGGTGTCGCTCGGGTACAGGAGCAGGTGTAAAGTTTCGTGGCAGACGGCCCTGAACACCCAAGTAAATTTTTGTCTAACCATACCTACATATACAGGGTGATTCACGAATGTTGTGCCAAAAAGCTAGAGTGTGTAGGTTGGGTTGAGACAAGAAAAAAATCGTACGGGAAGGGGGTCTATTCCCCTCCGTTTGGCCGGGGGGGCAATTTTTTAAAAACGACTTAAATTTGAAAAAAAATTAAAAATTATTAAAAAATGTCGGTAACTCCTAGAACGCCATGCTATACCTTTTTTTAAAGCCAAAAACTTATTATTTTATTGTGAAGAAGTAGGTTCGGTTATTTTTCAATGGCTTGGCAACAAAAAGTCATAGATCCATACGGTTTTCAGTGTTGGATTTAAAATTAATGGAAGCATTGAATTCTGAGCACACGCCACGTTAAGTCATAGCCTTAGGGCTTGTAGCAGGGAGGTCAGCTGACCACGTTGTCTCACCGCCTCCAGAAGGGACCTTCATTTGACATGCAGAGTTTATATGTCTAAAAAGCCTTTTATTATCTTTATCACAATTAAGTTTGTCTATCTATATTTTACGATAAATAGTCTTAACTTTAGAGTTTAAGTGTAGCTACTTAGTGTCCTATTTATGTATATATTTTAGTTTATATGGTGGTTTCACTAAGTAAAGTGTAATCCATCTTCGTTTGACTTGGGATAACTTGCCGGTAATATTGTTTCAAACTCCGTGGTTAGGACAAAGACGCCGTGGGCAGGGACGACGGGTCCAAACGAGTTCTCATTGGACACCGGGAGAATTCATAGTTGATTTTTAGATTGCTTAGGAAGGATTTCTGATCTTATGAGAGCTCTTATCAGGTAGGGTAGATCTTCCTCGTAAAATTGTTAGCCATTGGTTTGTTTAAGTCTACGACATCTTCGTCCCCCATAAGTTTTTTGTTGTTGTTGATTTGTCTGTTAACTCGGGTCCGTTTTAATAGAGAGAAGCTGAGCCAAAAGCAAGATGGAATAAGAGAATAGGATCATTTAGTAATAAAACCATATATTGTAGAAACTTACCTACTAGAATCTTCATGGATAGCTTATAAAAAAAAAATAAAGATTTGTTATTACAATCCAAGATCCGTAATCTTCTCATTATTGGAATGATCGAGGGCCGATTGGTCTCGATGTTTGAGTAGGGAGTTTATTTCAGGGGGCGTGGACGCTTTGGCAGACGATATCGGCATGACCTAAGCAGACGGTTGTAGAGGTCTCTATCAATTCAGGTGAATCAAAACAATTAAGCCTTTTCCGATTCCAGGAGAGGAAGGGGTAGGCCACCCTGCAAACCTATCTGCAGAGGTCTGTAGTGGTGAGATGAGGTGTAAGTGAGGGTTGAAGATTTGTGGAGGCATGAATTATTTTGTTGTGAGGTGAGGTCCCGTATAGGAGGAAACAAGATCCCTCCCTACGTCCGGCGATCTTAGCCGTGCAATCGCCAGCATGCTTGGTTTCTTTCCTCGGGGCTATCTAACCTAATTTTTTTATTGGGTTTTCCATCCTTTTCCAATCGTCCTGATCCCTCTCCCCATCCTAGTTTCACATATTTCTTATTCCCAAGTGACAAAGTTTCACTTCATCCAGTTACCTCATAACATTGTATTGTAAATTTATTTGGCTGACGTACTAAAGCAAAATTTAAACAAGTTTTGCCTTAGTACAACTTTTTATTTAAATAACTTATGAAGTAGGTACTCAACACAAGCAAAACCCGATACTTGAACACATTTTAAATGTTAAAAGTTTTTATAATCCTTTCCGGGTGTGTTGTTCTTATGAATCAACAAATGAAATAAGAATGTATAACATTCATCTCCGTAGGACTCGTGGTTTGAAAGAGAAGGGCAGATCTATTTCGCACTTTGATGACTTTTTCTTTAAAAGGTCAACTTTAAAAGAAATAAAGTGCACGACTGGGTCGTACGAACTTGCTCTAATGTGTTAAAATGGTCTTGGGTGCTTGAGATTTTGGGAAAAAAGCGTTGAAAAAATCATATGAAATTTTATAAATCACTTAAAAATCAATACCTAAACCGTTTTTTGGAGAAAATGAAGTAAGCCATCAGGGCCCCTATTCTGGTTCTATGAAAAGAGCTGTGAAAACACTTTTCACTGAAAAATACTGTTTTGCGATTCTTGTTCTATTCAGCAATGAAAACTTCTGTCAAAAAGTTTTCATATGAAAAATTTTTTATCATTGATATTTTTTTGTTGAAAAGACAGCTGAAAAGTAAAAGAAATAGATTTAAATAAAATAAATAGAGGAGAGCATCTGATGAGCAAAAAAGTTATCTAATCGATTATTTGGAGAATAATATCGATTTAGCTCACGATAGGTAGGTAAGTACCCACAAACATATGTATGTACATACATATGTATATATGTACATACATTTTTAAATATTATTTTTTAGGGAAAAGCTAAAATAATTATGCATTGATGTAATAATATATTAATAGGTTGGAATGTGCAGACGGTGGAAGAACCAGAGAAACCATGTGGAGGTCCTTGGCAGACCAGTTGAATGCCTTGGGAGGCGCCAAGAAAGATGGCTCAAAATGGAGGAAATGTTGGCGCGCGTTGCTACGCCATTCCGGAATTTTTGCTGATTTTTGAAACCAGTTAAAAATTTATGAAAAAAACCAAAAAAAAATATTAAAAAAAAATTGAACCAAAATTGTTAAAAGCCTGCATTTTGTTTCCTTCCACCCGATCGGCCATTCCGGAATTTTCGCTGATGTTTCAAACAGCTAAAAAATTTATGAAAAAAATCAAAAATCAAAAAAAAGCAAATCATCCAAAAAATGTTAAGTCTGCATTTTATTTTTGTCTTCCACCCGATCGGAAATTGCGGAGTTTTTGCTTATGTTTCAAACCGCTAAAAAATTTATGAAAAAACCAAACAAAAAAAAGTTGACCAAAAAATGTTAAAAGCCTGCATTTTATTTTTGTCTTCTATCCGATCGCGACTAGGTTTCTTTAATAATGGTGAAAGTTTATCGATTAACTCCCGACAATGGAATTTGGGAAAACGATAAAGTTGAATGAAACCTTCTTCGGAAAGAGTTTCAAAAGGATTTGTGTTGTCCCTCATACTTCTTCGTAGAGTTCTCATTTTAAATCTAAAAGAAGGACAACATTTTGTTTAACCCTTTTGTATATACAATACATACAAAAGTAGATAAAAAAAAACCTTCCAGAGGTTCTGCGCTCTTCATCCAAAACTAAATACATAAAAATCGAACTCATTTTTTTAATGTACCGAAATATTTGAATTAGTTATATTATTGATTTAATAGCTGTCAGATGAAAACTTTTCATTCAGCAATAAATTCAGCATACTTTTTCATAAACGTAACGAGAATCAGCTTTCTGAGTAAAATGAAATGATAAAATGAAAACGTACAATGAAAAGTATCGTGAAAAAAAGTTTATCATTTCATTTTTTCACAGAACCGGAATAAGGGCACAGGTTTCTTTTACGTTTTTGAATTTTTACGAAAAAAATTTTCAAAAAACTGTTTTTTTTTGAAAAACTTTTCGAAAATATATTCCAATTTTTTTTTGAGTATGCCAACTTCTAGCACTTTGTAGTTTTTATCAGAAAAATAAAATTAAAAAATTATAGATTAAACCCTTTTTGGAAAAAACTAAAATTAAAAAAAATTTATGAAACTTTTTTAAAAAACTCAAAAAAAAATTTGTTTAAAAATTTTCGAAATTATATTATTTCTTTTATAAGAGGGCTTCTACATTAAAAGTTTCATGGAAATCCGTCAAGTGGCTTACGAGAAAATCGGATTTCAAAAAACCGGTCCTATGGGAGGTACCGTTATAAGACTTTTCCCGAAAAATCTATTCCAACCAAAACATAAAGTTTGCACAGAAAACACAATTCAGAAAGTTTTATCAAAATCGTAGGAGCCGTTTTTGAGAAAAATTAATTTTTCACAAAAAATCTTATGGCAGGTACCATTAGTTTTGGAGCTAGAATGCTAATTCCAAAAACCCCTCTGTAGGACGTCATAATAATACTATGTACCAAGTTTGAAGCAAATCGGTCCAGCCGTTTAGGCTGTAGGTAACTATACAGACAGACACACGGACAGACAGACAGACAGACAGACAGACAGACAGACAGAATTGTCGGACCCACTTTTTTCGACTTCTCCATCATCGTAATGTCATGTTTGATTGTTAGAATTTTTTTTTTTTTTTACGAAGGCATAACTTCCCTTATAGTACCTATAATCGCAAGTAAAATAAAATGCACGACTGGGTCGCACGAACTTGCTCTAATGAGTGACAGTGGTTTATGGGCTTGAGATTTTGTAAAAATAAAATTTTCAAAATTCTTAAATAAATACTTAAACTAATTTGAGCTGAAAAAAAAGTACGCCATTTTATTTCATGGATAAATTTGAATTTATGAGAATAAATTTAGAAAAATCTGTGGAGCGGTTTTTGAGAAAAAAAGTTTTTTTTGAAAAACTTTTTGAAAAAAATTTTCAAAAAAAATTCAAAAACGCCAGTTCATAGGTATTCAGCAAATACATTTATTTAAAATTTAAAAAAAAATTTAATAAGCAGTTTTCAAAATATTAGTTTTTTAAATTTTTTTTTTTTAAATGCTTTTAAAAATACAAAAAAATATTTTTCAAAAATATTGGTATGCAATACAAATTGAGCTACCTACAGCTATATGTGTGTGAAATTTCGAAAGAATCGGTTGAGTCGTTTTCGAGATAGTCGAAAGCAAAAAAAACGGTCCTATGGAAAGTACCGTTCTTAGCCATTTTTTAAAACTTTTTTTTCAGCCATATGATTGGTCGTACCTAAAAAGCAACACTGATTTTTTTAATTAAAAATCGTTAGAGCCGGTTTTGAGAAAAATAAGCTTTAACGTAACGGTTGTATGGCAGGTACCGTTATTTTTTGAGCTAAAAAAAAAATTTCAATTTCCTTTCTGTACAATACCTAAAAAAGTCTATATACCAAGTTTGAAGCAATTCGGCCCACCCGTTTGGGCTGTAGGTCTACATACAGACAGACAGACAGACAGACAGACAGACATATAGACGGACAGAATTTTTAGACCATCTTTTTTCGTCTTCGCTATCATCGTAATGTCATGTTTGATTGTTATCTCATAACTTGCCTTATAGTACCTATAATCGCAAGTAAAAATGGATGTGCTCCTCTCTTCCAAAGCACAAGGCCTATAGGGATCAAACATATCTTTTTGTCATCCTAGAGATAAGTTTTTAGTCGGGTTTGCTTAATGAGTTAGAGTTAAATTACGCACTTGGATTTTCTATGAAATAAGAATGTATAACATTCATTTCCGTAGGACTCGTGGTTTGAAAGAGAAGGGCCGATCCATTTCGCACTTTGGTGACTTTTTCTTTAAAAGGTCAACTTTAAAAGAAAAAAAAATGGATGTGCTCCTCTCTTCCAAATCACAAGGCCTATAGGGATTAAACATATCTTTTTGTCATCCTAGAGATAAGTTTTTAGTCGGGTTTGCTTAATGAGTTAGAGTAAAATTATGCACTTGGATTTTTCTATTGTTTAATTATTTCTATTTACCTAACTAATAATACAAAAATTTTATTTAATTGTACCTATTTTAAGAAATCTTTCATGTAAAGTAAATCGAAATTGTTTTTTAATTACTAGTAGATCAATTCTTTCGTATTTTGCTATGGTTCTCTTTCTTTTCGTATTGGCTTTTAGTTTTTTGCAAGTCTGCTGTTTTGACTTTGATAGTAAAGAACAATTTCAAATTTGAAAGTTGAAACCCCTTAACATACACAAATAATATAAACTTTCTCCCAACAGCGGGTACCAGTCAAAATTATGTTGCACTGGTACCTACATTCTACTGGAAATCTGGTATAATTTACCAGTAAAAAATAATAATTTTGGTATATACTACCATACTCCCGATAGAGGGTACCAGACCAATTTTATATTTCCTGGTACATTCTACAAGGAATCTGGTATAATTTACCAGTAAAATTAATATTCCTGGTATATACCTACCACACTCCCGATAGCGGGTACCAGGCAAATTATTGTATATTTCCTGTTACATTCTACCAGGAATCTGATATAGTTTACCAGTAAAAAAATAATATTTCTAGTATACACTACCATACTCCCGATAGCGGGCAAAATAAAAAGCACAACTGGGTCGCACGAACTTGCTCTAATGAATTTTTTTTTTTTTTAAATAAGTTTAACAGTTTTCTCGGAAAAACTAAGTATGCAATAAAATTTCAAAGCTATAATGTCAATCTAGGAAAAAAAACATTGAAAATCGTTCGACCAGTTTTTTTTAAAAAGGTTATTTTTAAAAAACTTTTCCAAAAAATATTTTGAAATTTATTTGAGTATGTAAATATATGGCAATACGTAGTTTACATCTGAAAAAATAATGTTAAAAAAATCAATATACCCGTTTCCAACATACATATTTCGAAAACCAAAAAATTTTTTTAAGAAAATTATAAAAAATCCAAAAAAAAAGTTTTTGAAAATTATGAATCACTTTCTGTGTCTAAAATTTTATTGAAATCGGATGTACGGTTTATGAGAAAATTTGATTTGAAAATACTGGTTCTATAAGAGGTACCGTTATAAGACAAATTTTGAAAAATATTTTCTACCCAAAAGATAGATTGTCTTAAAAAAATAGCATTCTGAAAGTTTTATCAAAATCGTTAGAGCCGTTTTTGAGACAATCAATTTTTTTCTTTACGATTGTATGGCAGGTGCCGTTACTTTTGGGTCTAGAGCAAAAATAAAAAAATTGTTTCGAGGGACGGCAAAATAAATCCTAAATACCGAATTTGAAGCAAATCGGCCCATCCGTTCAGGCTCTAGAGGCGCGCACAGACATACAGACATACAGACATACAGACAGACAGACAGACAGACGGACGGAATTCCCAGACCCACTTTTTTCGACTTCGCCATCATCGTAATGTCATGTGTGATTGTTATCTCAAAATTTGTTTTCTGCACGAATCCATAACTTGCCTTATAGTACCTATAATTGCAAATAAAATCGAGAATCTGACGAAAAAAAAACATTTAAATTTAAAAGCTTATTGCAAAGGTTGGTGTAGTCAACCTTCGAAAAATCCAAAAGCAGAAAAAAAGTAACTTTGTTTTCGTCCTCGGACTCTCTTTATAATAGCAGAAACACAACTCTCGAAAGAAAAGGCTTTATTGATATTGGTACGTAATCTTGAATAGTAGGGCTTTTTAGAATAGGTATTTCCTTTGAAAAGGGTAAATACTTGTTGAATGAAATTGAAAATATGTGTTTAGGCCCGAAGAAGGTAAGGTGGAATAATTTCAAAAAAATTTGGATGGATCATATGAAAACCGAAAGTTTTAGACTTGATTGATAACAGGCATTCGACGATTTCTGAGCTATCTACGCAAAAGAATTCGAAGAAAACTTGACAAATCGCATATACGCCCTAATACGCCTTTTAATAGTTCTTTGAATGAACCAGGGACTTTTGTGGTAGGTATATGTTTTCCGTTTAACTTTTACTTTAACATGTTCATCAAAAAGCTTACAAATATTGCTGTTGAGAAAGTGAGTCTGATAATAAACAGAAGACGAAGAAAGTACCCCATCCCAATCAATCATTTGAACGTCTAACTCAAGTTGATAATAGTCAATGTTTAGAAAATCGTGGTAATCATAATTTTCATTTCAATGAAATTTTTAATGTAAGCCTCTTTATAGACAAAAATTAAATTAAATTTAAAAAAAAAAAAATGTTTGAGTTTTTGTTTTATCCAAAAACGTTCTGATAAAAACTACAAAGTGCTAGAAGTTGGCATACTCAAAAAAAAACTTGGTTGTCTGTAAAGTCGGTTTACGGACGATAATTTTACGTGATAACCAGTTAACAAAACAGTTCATGTGTAGGTTGTATCTCTTTAACCACCAACAACCTACCCCACTTACAACCACCCACCTTTTTTGAATTTTTTTTTCTCACCCCTTCCCCCCAAACATCAACCTGTTACCCTAACATACAACCAACAGCCCACCATTTTTGACAATTGTTTCCACCCCCCCACACAGTAAATACCCCCTTCCTTACTACCAACAACCACCAACACCACCTACAACCACCACCAACCATCCACACCGCCTACAACCATCATCAACCAACAATGACAATTCCCTCCCAAACACGAAATCCAACCACCCACCCCATCTAAAACCACCTTCAGCTCACCCACCACTTTTGACAATTTTTCATCGCCCCCAATCAAATCAACTATCCCCACCACCTAAACCACCGACCACCCAACCCACCTACAACCGCCAACCAACCACCCACCATATTTGCCAATTCACCCCCCCTCCCTCCCCCAATCATACCAAATACCCCCAACTCCAAACACCCATCCCATCTACAGCCACCAAGGAACCACCCATTAGTTTTGACAATTTTTGTCTCACCACCCAAACCAGCTACAACCACCCACCATTTTTGACAATGTTTCATCTTCCCGACACTACCAATAATCCCCCCCACCCCCCGCCTGCCCCACACACACTCCCACCACAACCAACCAACCACCCAACACCCTCCACTCCCACTTAAACGACTTTCTAGGCATGATACAACTAATAAGATATGGCATTGCGCATGGTGCCAAACAAAACGTCAAACTATTGTCAAAGTCCCGGGTGTTCTTATGACGTAGGCACATAGGGTAGAGCGAAACAAAAAAGTTAAACGGGAAGGCGAAAACGAGAAGGCAGGTGTTCTTAAGGTGTTCTTATGACGAGGTGCGCAGAACAAATCAAAAATGAAAATTGGAATGCGTTATCTCTAGTAGTTGTATCATGCTTTCTATGCTATCAAAGCAGCTAGGTAACGTCAGTGTGACTGTGACATTTTTCTGTGCATGCTGCCCAGATATGGCATTGCGCATGGTGCCAAAAAAAACGTCAAACTATTGTCAAAGTCCCGGGTGTTCTTATGACGTAGGCGCATAGGGTAGAGCGAAACAAAAAAGTTAAACGGGAAGGCGAAAACGAGAAGGCAGGTGTTCTTAAGGTGTTCTTATGACGTGATGCGCAGAACAAATCAAAAATGAAAATTGGAATGCGTTATCTCTAGTAGTTGTATCATGCATGCTGCCCATATATTCCAAACCGATTTATTAGACGTTATCACGTCAAAAAAAATTTGGAATATATTTTCGAAAAGTTTCAAATCTTTCGATCAGCGATTTTGAAAAAAAATTTCTTAAAGTTCGAAACAGTTAACGCAATCGGATGGTTTACGTCTTTTTTTTTACAAAAAAACCTTTAAACTAGTGATTTTTAAGTGATCAATAAAATTTCATATCATTTTTTCCAAAATCTCAAACGCCAATGTCACACATTAGAGCAAGTTCATCCGACCCAGTCGTGCACTTTTTTTATAGTTTGTCGAGAGGGATTCAAGAAGTCTAAAAATTGGTGCTGGATCAATATGTCTATTGGGTCTATTAACACATCTGGTGAGAAGATTACTTGAGAAAGGTTGTATGTATTTCTAAAAAGACATAGTCAACTTCGATTTCCAATATCGACTTGCACAAAAAATAATTTAATTATTGTTTCACATATTATATTACCGCACCAAATCTCTTTCTCCTTATTATATACCCGCAAAACAATGTTATACCTTTTAACTTGATAAATATCAGCTTTAATTTTTCTCGTTGTTGATCAATACCCAAAGGAGTAGGAGGAGAATTTGGAAAAAAGTATGAAAACGTGAAGGTATTTGGTGCGCCAAAACAATTTAGCGGATTAGCTGTTTCAGAAAAGAGGTCATCAATGTAAATGATAAACAAAGTCAAAATTTTTAAGAAAACTACGTTTTCGAGCCTTAAATGTTTTAAACATATATCTTGTTTTGAAAGTTCCTTTTTTTTAAAGATAATCAACAAAGTTTCACAAGAGCTCGTTGGAATTCTTTCAATTTCAAACAGACGCAAGAAAATAAAAAAGTCTCAGATTCTATGTGTCCCGACAATTTTCTTTCAATGAGTTTACCAATTTTTGGTTTTCTTAAAATTATTACAAGCGTGTAAACAGATAGTTAGGCATTGTAACACAAACAAATTTCATTGTCAGCCAATTTTCTAACAAAAAATAATCCTATTTTGGAAACAATCAACCAACTTTGTAAGCAGACAGTTTTCACTTGTAAGAAAATTGGCAATTGTCAGCCTATTGCTAGCTATTGGAAGACTTTTGACCGGTCTGACAATATTGTAAGATTTTCCAATTTTGTATAATTAGTCTTAGTGGCGTCCAACTGGTATTGCTCCAAGAGCCTTTTTGAAAATCTAAAAAAGCAACGCGGGTACTACCGATTGGTGGTGGGTTGTGGCTGGTGCATTTAACTTTATCGAACACGCGATTATGGCGGAGCGCGTACGTATTGAGATGGACATACCTTTGAAATCCGCATGCAGAGTTCTGTGATGACGTTCAACGTTCGACTGCTTTGGTAGGACTACAGGAGCATGGCAGTGTACGCAATGGTCCAGGTTCATCACTCATTTTAAATAGCGAGATGATGGAGAATGTATTGACAACAAAAATACTCGGGACAACCATAATGTATTATGTTATGAAGTTTCAGAACCGACTTATACCCGTAAAAATCATCCAAGTTCATTCCCAACAGTGAAGTTTTAAAATGCGAAACACTCGTATAATTTGGTAAGCCATGAATGTATCGCAAACAGTCATTGAATGCAACGTTAGTCTTCCGCTTGCATTCATAATCTAGACAAGGATATACCAAACAATTGTAGGAAAAGAATGGCAATAGTAAAGATTTCACCAAGTGTGATTTCATATTCGGCAGCAATAAGTTCGATGATGTTCTTAACGCACGTAATCCACCGTAAACTTTTCTAATTGTACCTGACGTAGCATCACAACAACTCATTTTTCTATTTATAAAAAATCCTAGATATTTAACATGTTCAACATAAGGTAAAGTAATGCCATTTAAATCAAGCTTGGGAACGTCATGCAAGGAAATATTCCGTCTTGAACATACTATACCTAGTGACTTAGTTAGATTTAACAGAATTTTATTCGATTCAGCCCACATATGAATAGAACACAAATCCTCATTAACTCTGGCGATGCAATCTTCCAATAGACCAGGTTTTCTTGATAGGTACAGAGCAACGTCATCTGCAAATATATGTACATGGCTATTTGCAATAACATCAGGCAGATCGTTAATGTACACACTAAACAAGATTGGTCCTAAAACAGATCCCTGAGGGACGCCTTTATTGACAAGATAAGGACAAGAGATTCCGTTATCGGTTTGTACTGTAATTAAAAGGTTTCTAAGGTAGTTAAAAATTATTTCAAGAGCAGAATGGGAGTAATGAAATTTTGGTTTTGAGTTTTTGCAGAAGAATTGATTGGTCAATACTATCAAAGGCTTTAGAGAAATCAAGCATCACCATAATGCTAATGTCATCACGGTCCATTGCTGCCCTTAAATCTGAGGTGACTTTGATGACAGCTGATTCACAACTATGGTTTTTCCTGAAACCTGATTGCCATTTAGACAATTTATTATACCTATCCAAATCTTCCTGTATCTGCTGGGCTAATAATTTTTCAAAAACTTTAGATATAAATGAAAGTAAACTGATTGGTCTAAAATCTGATGGACCAGCTGGTTTCGATTTTTTTGGAATAGGAATTACTTTGGCATTCTTCCAGTTTTCCGGAAACTGACGACTGTATATACAAAAAATAAAAATGTGCACTAGAAAAGGAAGAAGTACCGGCAAAATTAGTTTTACGAAATTCGGTGAAATCTCATCCAGTCCTGTTGCATTAGATTTTACTGAGCGAATTGCTATCTCAACATCCAAGTCATTAACACACCTGAATTCAAACAATCAGTGGGGTAACCTTCATCATAATCAAACGATACCGCATTAGATGAGTTGGGTACAAGAACCGAACCCATAACAGAAGGACATTTTCAATGACACCAACATTTTTCAGATTTTTCCATAGAGTTTTTGGATTCAGCTGTGGATCAAGGCGTTTCATGAAAAAGGAACGTTTTGCGTTACGAATCAAGGTGGTAACTCTATTTCTTGAAAAAGTAAACTGTTGACGATTATATTCCGATGGGTTTCTTTTATAATTTCTGTGAAAACGTTCTCTTTCCTTAATTAAAACCTTAATTTGTTGGGTGAACCATGGGCAACTTTGGGGTTTCACTACTTTTGCATTTTGAACATACGTTTCATAAAGTTCATTTATAACATTTGTTAATACAGACACTTTGGTGTCAATATCTGCGATATTGTAGATGTTACTTAAGCCAAAGGTATTTAAATCATTATATAAATTGCATAAATTGGTATGATTAGTTGCCTTAAAACTTAAGGTTTTGACAAAGTTTTTACGTATGTTGAAGTTAATTGAACAAAATATAAGGTCATGAATAAAATCTGACGTCAACCTCAACTGATCATTCCCTCTTACTTGAGCAACTGAGTTTGTCAAGAACATGTCAATTAACGATGGATTCCTGGATGATAGACAGCATGTTGGCCATCTTTTGTTAACAACAACAAGACCTACTTTATCGCATATATATTGAAAAAGTTGAGTTGTACCATTATTTTCCAAAATATTTAAATTAAAATCCCCTCCAATTAAAACACTTCTATATATATTACTTAATCTGGTTACCGTATCTTCAAATTCCTTTATATACTCTTCCTTGAATTTACATGGCGGACAATACACCGTCACCAGCAGACACTTTTCAAAATCGTTTTTAACTTCAACACATAGAAATTCAATAGGAGAGAGTGAAGACGAATAAATATTTTTAGCCCGCAGGTGTTCTCTAACATACAAACAAACACCCCCACCAACCCTATCCATCCGGTCATTGCGAAACAAGGAAATTGAGACAAGTCTTGTTGAAACATAAGAGTTCAGCCAGGATTCCGAAACCATAACAACATCCATCCTTGAAGTACCGAGCATTTGGTGTAAAACAGTATACTTTGACCTTTTTGGTGATTTTCGGCAGAAGAGGGAGCTCACGAGAGTATAAAACTTTTCCCCTTCCCGCCGATTTAAGCCCAAAAATGTGTTCTGTCAAAACTCAAATTTGACAGTTGAGAAAAATTTTCTTACAAATTTTATTAATCCAAGTCGATAAAGTTCATCTTCTTAAATATAGTCGGAAAAACTAATGCAAACAACTGCTGACGTTTTAAAGTTGCGTAAAAAACTTGTTGTTCAACGAGATTTCTTAACTTTTCACACATTTTCTCCCCTTTCTTTAATATTTGACAGTCTTCCCATTTTAGCCCACAAACTAAAAATGTATGTACGACACATAATGTACATACGAGCGATATGTTAGATTTAAGAGTTTACTTAAGTTTATTTAAGGTCCGTTTGCGGGCGCCTAGAAATCGTATTCTTATTTTGTACAGAAATTATTAAAATAGAACTATTTGTCTAAAGAATTAAATTACACATTTAAGATTTATTAAGTTAAAAAAAAACTTACTCATTTTTGAAGCTCCTACTCAGCATCTACGTTCCAAGTGGAAAACTTCTCAGATAAAAACGAATCTCTTCCCATTTAGAGGAACACATCTATAAGAAAAAGATAAAGAATAATGTAATATAATGTACATATATTGCAGATATTATTAATCTTTATAAGAATATTGTGATTATAGTGGGCTTTGTGATGCGAAAATATCAACACATTCAATGCGATTTCGTATTTGCATTTGTTTTGCATTTTTCGTATCGTTTAACAATTTGTTTTAGATGTAAGCTTACTTTAGAGATACATTTAAAGAAGCAAAAAACCTTTTATCTATTAGCAGATCAGATAAGTGTAACAAATGGATGTTAATAGTAACAACAAACAAGATAATTGTTTTTGTGTTGCGCACAGATATAAATTGTAGCTAACAATCCAAAGTTGAATTAGTGTCAGAAAATGACCAGTGGAGGGACAGACGGGAGGAACATTATTTTTCCAATCACGAACTGAATGTGAAGGTTGACTTGAAAAAATGTAAAAATAAAAAATATATTGTCAACTGAATAATTGAACGATTTGGCGCGAGATTACAGCTTCTATAAAAGAAAGAGATTAAAAATGCCGTACATATAAATATTTATATAGTGATGATGCTTAACAATAACTTTTTGAAATAAACATTTGTTTCACATTTCAATGCGAGATATATATTTTTTCACAGATGAATTAGTGTGTACATAAATGTAAATGTCGCACTTAATTGTTGTTTATTCGAAATGTTTAAACAAATATGGATCTGCTTAGGTACAAACAATAGGGGCAGGGGCATAACTCCCAGGAACATAAGTCCATAATGAACTTATGTCCTATTCGGGTGGGGTATAAGTCCATTATTCGATTATGGAACTATGTCCCAAGTCTGTTGTTATGATTTATTGTGACAACAAGAGCGCAATTTGCTTAACATCAGCAAACCTCTACCACGCCAGGACGAAACATATTGATATTCGCCATCATTTTATCAGAAAACATATTGATGATGGTAATCTTAAAATTGAATACGTTTCAACTAAACAGATGGTAGCAGATGCTGTCACCAAACCAGTCGTCAAAGAGACTCTAAACAAATGCATTACATCAATGGGTCTCAAGAACAGCATTTGAATTTAGTGGGAGTGTTGAAATATAAATGCAATACTTTATACTACCTTACAATATTGAACTTAGCTTCTTATTATACTAGTATATTTTGTTATTTGTTTATAGCTTAATTAATGTTTCTATGAAAATAAATATTCATTCTATTGTTTCTACTCAACAAAGGTTTATATTTTTCTTAGCTTAAACGTTCTAGTTTTTCTACAATCTGTACTAAAAAGAGGTGAATAAGCTGGGCCAGCATCTCTATTAACGTTTTTTTGGTGCAAGTAAATTTGCATTGACTCCAATACCTTCTAAAGGACGTCTATTGGACTCGCAATCAATTAACTTAAAGTTATTAGTATTGTATGTGGCTATGAAATAACATGATCAGATATCCCGCTTGTGTAAGCCTCTTTATTGTGGATATGACGTATGTAGGTAGATGTTCCTTGGCGCGGGTTTTAAGACGACGAATGGTTTGGCTTATGTAAACTTTCTTGCAATCAGCTGATGAACATTCTGCAACATAAACTTCACATTTATCTTCATTTTGGATTGGGTCTTTAATTGAACGGAGCATATTTTTGATTTTTGTTGAACTTTTCGGAATAACATCAATGTTAATTTTTTTATAAATTGCACTTGATTTGTTAGGGTCGAATTCGACGTCTAGGCGGTCGTTCTCCGTTTTCATTGGCAAAAGAGATGTTGATTCAGATTAAATTGAAGCTTCTTTGCATAGACGTTTACACTTCCTATGTACAGGATGCGTTGAATTTATGTGTTGAAATAATGTGTTTTTAATGGGACATTACGAAATAAT
This sequence comes from Platycheirus albimanus, assembly GCA_916050605.2. NCBI lineage: Eukaryota > Metazoa > Arthropoda > Insecta > Diptera > Syrphidae > Platycheirus > Platycheirus albimanus. The sequence continues at coordinate 84,617,290 of OU696696.1, forward strand.
TTTCTTCAAAATTTTCTTTTCCCTAAAATACAAAACAGTTAAACTTACTTACTTAAGGTGGCGCAGACAGTCCATTGTGGACCACGGCCTCAACCAACAATCCTCGCCAGATAGGCCGGTCCCTAGCCAGTGGCCTCCAGTTGCGCACACCAAGTTGGTTGAGGTCGTTTACCACTTGATCGCGCCACCTTAGATGGGGTCTTCCAGAACTGCGTCGGCCCTCCGGGTTGGAATTGAAGACTCGTCGGGCAGGAGCGTTTTCGTCCATACGCTCCACATGACCCAGCCATCTAAGCCGCTGAATTTTCAGCTTCTTGACCAAGTCAATGTCGCTGTATAGCCCGTACAGTACGTCATTGAATCTTCTCCTCCATACTCCATTGATACATACAGGCCCGAATATCACCCGAAGAATCTTTCTCTCAAAGCACCCCAGCCCCAGCCCCATACAGCAGGACTGGGATGATAAGGGTCTGGTATAGTGTCTCCTTGGTCCTTTGAGAGAGGGCTTTACTACTAAGATGCCTTCTTAGCCCGAAGAAACAGCGATTGGCAAGAGTGATTCTTCGACTGATCTCTTCACTGATGTTGTTCTGAGAGGTTATAGTGGAACCCAAATAGACAAAGTCCTTGACAACCTCAAAGTTATATCTGTCCATTGTGACGTTTTGTCCGAGCCTACGGTGATGATCTACTTCACCCGAGGACAGCATATACTTTGTTTTATCTTCATTTACAGACAGACCCATTCGAGCCGCTTCCACTTCAATACTTGCGAATGCTCCACTGACAGCGCGCTTCATTCTTCCAATAATGTCAATATCATCAGCATAGCCAAGTAATTGAACGGATCTAAAAAAAATCGTACCGCTGGTGTTGACATGCGAGTTTCGTACGATTGCCTCAAGAATGATGTTGAAGAGGTTACATGACGGCGCGTCACCCTGTCGTAAGCCTTTCTCGACATTAAATGAGTCGGTGGTGTTCTTACCAACCTTGACGGAGCAGCGCGAGTTCTCCATAGTCATCCTGCACAATCGAACGAGTTTGGCAGGGATGCCAAGAAGTGACATGGCTCTGTATAGCTCGTTTCTGTTTACGCTGTCATAGGCGACTTTAAAATCGATAAAGAGGTGGTGAGTATCGATCTGGAATTCTTGGGTCTTTTCCAAAATCTGCCGAAGTGTGAAAATTTGGTCAACGGTTGACTTACCGGGCCTGAAACCACACTGATAGGGGCCAATCAGCTCACTTGCGAAAATCTTCAGACGACTTCTTGGTCGGGAGGACGGAAATTTTGTTCTTCATCAAAACAGTTCAACAGTTTACTTATTTTTCCCCAAGAGAAGATTTAGCGCTTTTTTTAAATCGCAAAACGCCAAGGCCACTGTCTTAACATTAGAGCAAGTTCGTGTATTTATTTATCTTAACAGTGCATTCTAAAGTAAGAATAATTTATTAATTTACAATTGAACTATTTTCGTCAAGAAACCTCACAAACTAACGGTCATTAAATGTTGCTTTAATTTATGAAAGTCGTGTGTCAACGTGAAAAATTACCGATTTCCTATTCTGAGATTCAGCTCACCGTCAGCGGTCATCGTGTTGTGCAACGTCAGAGTTGGCCGTGTAATACAAGACTTGTAGAAAGCCAGTGGACTTGTCTAAAGAGGTATGTACCTAACATTGAGCGCCACAACACAGTCCTTATAAACAGTCACAGTTTCTAGTTTTTAATTTCTAATTAAAAATCAAAGGCTAAACATAAATTTTTGCATCGAACTTATTTCCAATGATTTTCATTAAAAAACATTTTAAAACAGTAAATGTGAATTTTTTTTATATTGTCGAAGAATTCGCGAGCGTGTTCAGGTGAGTTGCGTGTTTTTAACGTAAAATAATTTCAAAATCACTAAGAAACATTTTGTTTCAATCTGAGCTTTTAGAATTAAACTAATGTTAGATAGCCTTAATGACTATAAACCATAAACCATTCTTTCAACGACAAAAGAGAAAAGAATACTAGAACTATTATTTTAGCAGTTCATGTTTAGGAAGCTCAATTTTGATTAGCGCCGGCACGCGATTACTTGTTAGATTGAATGTCTGCGGATATATAAAACTAATTTTTTGTTATAAATTATTCATTATCTTAAAGCAAATGTGCTAATGAATTTAGTGATCGGACTTCAAATAGCCTTTTTTCAATTAAATTTTAGTTTCTCATATCGTATCCAAGTATCTTAGTTTAAATTAAATTTTAGTTTCTCATATCGTATCCAAGTATCTTAGTTTTACATGTATGCCTAGATCGAACTATATACACTGAGTTCAATAGATATTGAATTGAATGAAAGAAACGTTTGTATAGGGTTAATATATTAATTAACCTATTAGATCACCCCGTACCAAGGAGAATTGGATTCTATGTAAAATAAATCTGTATATCTGAAGACTTGAAATTGTTTCATGGTTACATGACAAAATGTTTGTATGTTTGTATTGAATTCATTAATTCAAATTAAGATGTGATAAATAGATAGCAAAATAGTGCAGAATAGAAACGAAGAATCTGTAAAAGCAGTAGCAAGGAAATTGACTTCGAACTCTACAAAAATTACCAAAGAAGGTTTAAAATTACGACTCATAGCGCAAAATAAGCTGGCTTACGTTTCGGACCTGGCATCGAAAGCCGCACGGAGTCGACTTGACTAATAAAAAGTCTGTCCAAGGAATCAGCTACCATAGGTTCCCTTAAAGATGACAGCTGTAACTGGGCTGACCTCTCTAGAACTACCAGAAGGGACGAAGATAGTACTTTTAATTCCTTAACTCTGGAAAGTTCTAAAAAAAAGTCTTGGTCATGTTTAAGAGCAATTAAAGTTTTTTTATTCCTGAGATAAGATCGTTATCGTTCGTGCTCAAGACCCTGAAAAGGCTTCTTAGTTTGTGTTCTCTATCCAATATGCGTTCAATAATAGAAAACTTGTGGAAACTACACAAATTGTAGAGAAGCAATCCAAAGCCTCTGAAGCAAAAAGTATACCTACTCCCTAACTGGCTTCGTTTTTATTGAAGTTGGCTTTTACAATGTCAAGGCCAGCGCTGTAAAAATACAATCCAAAGTTTATGAAGACACAAGAGCTTTATCTATGCTTTAGGACGCTAAACAAGTAATTTTTCAGGTTTGGATATCAATAGCAATATAATGTCGCATAAGTCATAAGAAAACCTATTAAAGAAGATTTATAATCTTATAAACAGGCCAGGTTTGGGGGATTTTGCACTTTTGAAAGAGTTCAAATTATTCTTTTTCTCACATTTTAAAGAAAAGTCACCGCACAGAACACATACACAATACCATGTTGCATATAGAAACCAAAATCTCACTTCTGTTTTTATATATCTTGGTCAAGCGATTTAATTGCTAACCTATTTGGCTAATATGTGCTCATTCATACAACCTAGTACACATTTATTTCGAACTTAAGACCGCTAAGATACCCAAATAAATTATCGGCAATTAATTGCAATCGTTGTTTGTTATTAACTGAGGTTCAGTTACGCAGATGGAAGAAACATTTGATTAACTTACTCTATGATGGTTAGATAGTTCTGCATACGGCTAAAATGATCCCTGAGTTATATGAGAAGCGCAAAATCCTACTGAGATATTTGTATCGAACTTAAATTAACGGTAGGAGTTCAAACCTTACAGTACCTTGCTAGTTCATGAAAGCAGAACCCTGTTAAAAAGTTGGTATTCTGGTGCCAATCATTCCTAGGATTTGGCAACACAAAACCGGTTCTTGTCAGGGACCTGGAAGGAAGAATCTATTGTTGAGCTGCTAAACAAGTAGGTACCATAACTTGCATGGTTTTACCTTACTACCTATTTATTTTTCCTGTGAGATAAAATTTGATTTAATTAATTGGATCCCTGACGTGATGTATCAGTCTCTGCAAGGGAAAGAAAAGTCGACCGGTCTGAAGATAAAAGTCAACAGGAAAAAATAATACACACACATTTTTCAACACATAAGTAAACATGCACCTGACGAAGGTGTGGAACAGTTTAACTAGATTGGTAGTTTTTTTTTTTTTTATAATTTACGCGCACTCAAGGGGTTATTAATACCCTTAACATGAATTAACACAGTGCGAGCGGTTAGGAAAGTAGGATAGGAGATAAAAGGAGATATCGATGCACATTAGTTTTGAACGTCTGTATATCACAATGGGAGGGAAAAATCGAGCCGGGTAAAGCATTCCACATTCTTGTTGTGCGGCTAAAAAAAGAGTCTCTATACTTAACAGTACGTCCGAAGTTAGGCTCGAGGGTAAATTGATGGGCATTCCTAGCGATGCGAGTGTTACGGGGAAATTGTTTAAGGGGAGGAATGCATCTGGCTATTTCGCTGGAGCACTGTTTGTGGAAGTAGCGATAAAACAAGGATAGACAAGAAACATTACGGCGATGTTCAAGTGAAACAAATGTTTCGGTAATGGTTCTTTCTCCTATCAGTTTTAAGGCTCTTTTTTGGATCCTATCCAGGAGACGCAAGTGAGTGACAGGAGCACCTGCCCAGATATGAGAGTTATACTCGAGCTTCGGGCGAATGTATGCCTTGTAGATTGTAGCCAGATCAGAAGGGGAAAAATATTTTTTACATCGATTTAGGAAACCTAAGCATTTTGCGGCATTTTTGGCGACGTCAAATATGTGATCGTTCCACAAGAGTTGGTTCGTAATACACATACCTAGAACGCAAAGCTGTTCGGTTTCCTCAATGCAAGTGCCGCTCATGGATAGTGGCATAGGGGGTAGGTTATGCTTTAACGACAAAAGACAGCATTGAGTTTTTGAAGCATTAAATTCCACACGGTTGACGATTCCCCATTGGACAATGCTGTCCAGATCGGAATTCAATGAGCTTATCATACGCTGCCGTTGCAGTTCCACATCCGAAGAACATGGACGTGAATCTGGAAACGAATATGAGAAGCTGAGAGTACTGTCGTCAGCAAAATAATTTAGCGGATTAGAAGTATTAGACAAGAGATCATTAATAAAAATAAGAAAGAGTGTCGGAGACAGAACAGAGCCTTGGGGCACACCAGCATTTATTTTGTGGGTAGCAGACTGAAAACCATCCAAAACAACGCGAATTGAACGGTCCGAAAGGTAATTTCTAATCCATCGAAGAAGGGGTTCATCGATGCCAAATGCACGCATTTTCGATAAGAGAGCCTGGTGCCAGACTCTATCAAATGCTTTTGAAATATCGAGCGCAATAATCTTACTTTCTCCAAAACGATGTAAAGATTGGTTCCACTGTTCGGTGAGATATACCATCATATCACCAGTGGACCTATTTCTGCGAAAACCGTACTACCGGTCATTAAGAAGTTTTCGCTTCTCAAGATATTTCTTGATCTGAAAATTTATCAGGGTTTCCATGACCTTGGAAAGAAGGGACGTAAGTGCAATTGGTCGGTAGTTTGAGGGAGATGAAGATACGCCTTTTTTTGGAACGGGCTGGACAAATGCAGTTTTCCATCCACTCGGAAAGAGACCTGTAGAGTAGGACAGATGGAAAAGCTTACGCAGTGGTTTTGCCAGCGTGGAAGCACACCTCTTCAGAACTATTGGGGAGATACTATCCGGGCCAGCGGATTTGTGTATATCGAGATCTTTAAGAACTCTTGCAACTGAACGAATGCGAAAGGAGATTTGTCCCATAAAACCATTTACGCTCTCACGCTAACTCGTATCAGGTTATTGCGGTACGGACATGGACGTTGCAGGCAGAATAAATTAAGTTCACTCTGTTTTCAGTATTGTGTCTCTGTCGGAAATTTTTATCAAATGTTCTTACTCGCTAAGTCAAGATTAATAGAATTGAATGTCTGTGAAATCGGGCAAGTTTAAACAATATTCTCGAAGGTGGTGCAACCACAAATTGCTGGTATGGAAGTCTTGTTGGCGCCCTTGGTATGTCCCAGAAGTGGTTTAAGGACATGTTATATTATTAAACTTATACCTAGCACTTTCCATTGGAGGAAAAGAAGCGTACAAATGACACTTCTGACGATTCCGAGAAGAGAATTTCGCTTCTGGATTTGAAGTCAGAATCCACTCTAGAAGCACAAACACAAATATAATTCAAATGTCACCCATAAGAATATTTATTAGTGAAGGTCTGTCTATTCGCATGCAGCAACCCCGAAAGTTTTGGTAATGTCGACACATGTGACATAGTGCTAAATCGAAATCTGATGATGTAGGCGTCGAAGGTCAGCAACGAAGTTGAATGAGTGGTATTTAATATGAGGAACCAGTCAAAATCCCTTAAAACCCTGAATCGAGCTGCGCACTCTACTTTGGCATTGGCAAAACTTGTGAAACTGATGCCTGCAAATACTATATTGTGCCAAAATTGAGCAGAAGCAATTTTGCTTGTTCCATTTACCTACAACGCTGAATTAAGAAATAAACACCTGCATGCAGACCTTACAGTTGTTAACATCATTTGTTTAGAATTCATCAGATAGGTACGCTACCACGATATAATTAAAGCTAAAAACACAATGTACCTGTGTTTCTGCAGAACCAAAGTAGGAATGTAGGTAGGTACTACATTTTATTGATTAAAGTTTGAATTATTCTTATTTCAAAACAAATCGATCTAATACAATTGTATCGCCGTGTTAATGAAATCGGTCATTAACTGATAGTGCCCAATAAGGAATACCTATAAATAATTTGAACCTTTTTGTTTGTGTACGTTTTTTGCTTACAACTCAATAGGTAAAATATAAATTATACATCCCAAATGAATAGGAAAAGGAATGCATTTATTAAAAATTCAAAAGCATCAAGTGGAATAAATCATTTACCTTTTTTTTAACATTGAAAAGGATCACGAATTCACGATGTGGTTAAAGCTAAAGTTAGTTAGGTATGTCTTTTTTCCTCACTTCCGGGATTTGATTTGTCTTATCCGCTGACATACCTACTCTTGTTTTCTTTTTTCCTCTTTTTTATTTTCTAGTTTCGCACAGGAGCATCCTCTTGAAGGATTATGAGTTTGCAAGAGCGCAATTGATTTTTGCATTTATTTGTCTTAATTTTTTTTTTATTACACATGAAAGTTGATATGCAAATGGTTTAGGATTAGATATTAAAATAAGAATATAAATATTTATGTATTGCATTTTTTACCTTTCACATAGTGTGTCCTTCAGCAGCAGCTTGCACGCTTTATTATTTTTATTTTAGCTTAATTTCTCAGCGTGTTTTTGTTAGGCAACAGAAAAATATGCCTTCTATACCTATTTTCTTTTCTTTTTTACTTTTTATGCACTAAGCACACTAATCAAATTGTTTTGATTAGATCAAGGCGATTAAATAATTAAAGCATTAATTAAACTGCATGACACTCTTTTCACTCATAATAATTTTTTTTTCTAGCACACAATTAAGTTGAGTCAAGGAGGACGATGATTTGTTGGATGAAGATATAAATGGGCAAAATGACGATGGATTTCGATGGCATGGTTACGACTTTGAATTATAATCACATAAATATAGTGAGTAAGGTTGTTGTTTCTGATTTATTTATTTACTGAAATTTTTTGTTTTTTTAAATTACAGAAATTGCAAAACGATAAATAGTAAAGTATTTTCATCCGCCTTTAAAAAAAAAACTCCGAAAAGAATTTCCTTGCTTCTTTGCACACCTCCCAACTGACGTCTAATTTTTGATTTTTCCTTTTGAGACCTTTTGACATTTGTTTTTTTTTTTGTTATGGACACATTCCAGTATCGAACTTCCAATAGGTACAATAGTTCGGTACTACCTTATCTCCGTATTCCAGTTCACAAACATCGATAATGCAGTTCGTTTTAATCTGGCTACAACATTAGGTCTGTTTGATGTTCCCTGCACCAGTGCGCACTAGAGAATATCAGTGCCCATCTGCCCATTCACTGCTGGACTGGAACACATACACAATGGAGCCGGAGCCGGAGCCGGATCCGCAATCGCATCCGTATCCCATGTCAAAATATTGAATACACACGAATTCAATGTTGTGAAAACAACGAGACGGATCCAGGTAATTACAAATTTATAGAAAAGACTATACAAGATGCGATATTGTTTTATCATCTTTTATATGCATATATATGTATGTTTCTCAGTGGAAATTGTAAAAAAACGTGGAGTACGTACGACTCCATTGTGGGCACTTCTAATTAGGTACGTCCGGCATGCGATACGGTTGCGGCTGCGTTTTTATATTGTGTTCCAGCAGTCAAGCAAAATCACTGACTTCAGAATTCTCGGCGTTTTTTCTTTTTTAATAGATTGAGCGAGTAAGCGAGAGAGAGGGAAAGATAGAGGGAGGGAGAGATCAGGAGCCTTTTATTTACAAGCATATGTTTACTTTTTGGTTTGCATTGGAGACGACAGTACAAAGAAAAAATTGGAAAAAAATAATTCGGACAGTGAAATGTTAACACAATTCAATGAAAAAAGTGTTTTTAAAGAAAATGGTGAACTAAATACAAATAGTTTAAATGAAACGAGTGCCCATTGTTATTTTTATAAGTTAATTTTTATTATTTTTATAAGTTTACATTAATTTTTAACTATGCTTTTCCATTCATACTTCATTTTATTTGTAACTTTAAAAGACATTGTCTTAATACATTTGTGATCATCAATTTTTTTGAATAAAGAATTAAAGAATATGGCAACACATTTTATTTATATTTTGTTTTAGACAACAGAAGTTGTTTTAGATACTCCAACTCGCTTGCTTTTATTACATTTTTGTTTTCAAGTCTGTTTTGGTATCAATTTCGCTGAGCAAGACGGAGTTCACATCGAACACAGTGCAAAAACACTGGGGTGCAAATATTTTCACATAAAATGCTTCAGTGCGTGTTGACGGCGCACCCATCAGGGCGCCCCAATGTCGACACCAAACAGAATTACTTGTTTGATGTTCCGAAAACAGGATAAATTATTTTGAACCAGAGAGAATATATTTAGGTCCTCTGTGTTTTGAACACCATTTAAAAATAAGAATGGGAATAATTGAAAGGCACATAGTTAAAATTAAAAAAAATAATTTTTCATCACATCTTCGACATATTGATATATGTACATACTATACACCCGTATACAAGGACTGCCAGGTGCCAATTTCACATTGGTTCCACTTTTAAACTCTCTACCATGGGAAGCAACAACAATTTTTTTTTATTTTATTTGTTGTTGCTTCCCATGGTATTCTAGAGCTTAGTTTTTCGTCGATAGATGGCGCACCTGAAGTATTAGTTTATATATACAAGGGAGTTAAAATTCCGAGATTCCGCGAAGCGGGCCACCCAGGTACTGTTGATTAAAATACTATTGACACTGGCGCCTGCCAGACAGCTGGACCTACCCTAAGCGGAGCAACGGTGAGAGAGCGGGTGTGCCCCCGAGAAGGGAGTTAAAATCTTTAGATCGCGCGAAGCTGTCCACCCGGGTACAATACTATTGACACAGGTGCCTGCCAGACAGTTGGACCTACCCTAAGTGGAGCAACGAAGTTGCGTGAGCGGGTGTGCCCCCGAAAAGGGAGTTAAAATTCCAAGATTCCGCGAAGCGGGCCACCCAGGCCCGTTGATTCGTTGATCTCACTTTGAGGATTAATCAACAGTATCCTCAAAGTGAGATCAACGTAAATACCAAAATCAAAAATCTCATAAAAAAGTAATTTTAGTAATTTTCAATTTTCTGGAGAACTAAAAGAAATAAAAGCTTTTGTTTTTTTGCGTTCGATTAAAAATTGATATGAGCATTGATCACAGAATGAAAATTTTATTTTCCATTTCACAATTTCAAACAAATATGTTTTGTACGTTTTTGTATCAAAATTTCGAGTTTGAATGCGAACATTTTGAAAACTGTTGAAACAAATAATTTAATTTAAATGTAGAATTAAAGAACACATTTCTGGCTTTTAAAACCATTAAAGTAATGTATTTTAAAGGTTGCCGTTGTTTTTCAATATTTATTTTTCCATTCAAGACATTTTTTTTTTTCAAAAATCACCCTTACCTCCTAAACGGGGTGAGGTTGATTAGATCCCCATCCTCCCATAGTAAAAAATATTTGTATTTGACCACTCTACATAAAACCGTTATTAATTATTGGCGCCTCAGTTATCGTACTCGTTCCGTTTTATCAGAATAATGGAAGTAGGTATTATGTGATAAAAAAAAATGATCTCTCTTTTAATGGCAACATTGGCCGGGCACCGTTAATCCTTAGCATAGAACAATAATTCCAAAAATTCTACTGGAGGCTACCTTAAAGGCATTTGCAGGTTTTAACCAATTTTCCACAGCGGTAGAGTGTGGGCGATACCGCACTTTCACGAAGACAAACAAAAACAAGAAGTACCTAAAAAGTTGCGCGAATATCACTTGCATGTAAGATTTCAGTACCTAATAAACAAATTACATATTATATTATATTTATATGTATGTATATACTTTATCAAAACTATAATAAATCACATTTATATAAATATCTCCAACATCAAAGCCATTAAGTTTGTAGCGCAATGATTAATTTCCAATTGATGCGGTTTTCCTTATCTGATCTTGGAGGTATTTTTCTTCCGCAAGGAATTCCATGGGGCCAACTGGTTTCATTGTAGAAATATCAAAATCATAAACGCATGGTATACTGTTGGGGATATTTATTGAACTTATTTTTTCATCTGAGATCCCTGGAAGGAAAAAAAACATAAACATTATAAATATGTATTAACTTTTGACAAAGGATATTCAGGTCACATTTTATTGCATCTTATCTAATCTTATCTTATTTTAGATTAGTTTTGCATTAAAAAAAAAAATGTTGTTATATGATAGGTAATTGAATAAGTAGATGAGTTGTATGCATCGAAATATAGATATGAAGCTGAATTCTCAATTCACAGATCTATTTACAGCCGCTTGAACCACAATTACTTTGAAATTATTGACACGATAAAAAAAAATGTGTGCAGAAAATCTCAATGATGATGAAGATTCGTGAAGAATTTTGAAGCTCAACTACATGCCACTTAGGGACGACCTGACAGGCTTGTGTGAATTGTGCAATTTAAGAGTAAGTACGTGAAGACGTTCTACACTTTGTTGCAAAATGTCCTATACTACGTGAAGCAAGGAACCATCTTTCTGGAAAACACTGCCTTGTGGATAAGAAAAGCATTAGTATGTTGAATGGAATTGATGTTGGCAAATTATTTGGCTTTAGGAATAGAATTTTAGAAGGAAATTTTTAAAACAGATATATTTATTTATTCTTAATTTATTTTTGTTATTCCCCCTTTTTCATATTTGAGTGAAAATACTTTTCTTTTATTAAACCAGTCAATAAGGGAGAAAACACAAAGACTTATAGCACTTTCCATTGGTTTCACTCGGGGAACCACTCATTCTGAAAACCAATGGAACAAGCAAAACCGCTTCTGTTCAATTTTAACACAATGAAGTATTCGCAGGCATCAGTTTCGCAAATTTTGCCAATGTCAAAGTGGTGTGCGTAGCCCGATTCGCGGTATAAAGGGATTTTTACTGGTTCCTCGTATTAAATACTACTCACTAAACTCTGTTGCTGACCTTCGACGTCTTCATCATCAGATTTGGATTCGTCAATAAATCTCATTTGTGGACATTACCAAAACTTTCGGCATTGCTGCATGCGAATAGACATTTACCCAGTGAATATTCTATGGGTAAATTTGAGTTATATTTGTATTTGTGCTTCTTGAGTGGATTCTGACTTCAAATCCAGAAGCGAAATTCTCTTCTCAGAATCGTCAGAAGTGTCATTTGCTTACCAATGGAACGGTTTCAGAAGGCTTCCGAATGCTTCTGGACGCTTCTTTTCGTCCAATGGAAAGTGTTATTACTATAAAAATATAAAAAGATAATTAAAAACAAACACTTTTCGAACTAAAGCTTATAATTTTATTTTTATAACTTTTTACTTTTATAAAATTTATTTCCGTTACATGAACGATAAACAAGAAGTAAACACATATAATACAAAAATATGTAACGGGTTTCGTCGTGCATTGGAAGTTTGTTAACTATTAATCAAACAATAGTTTTTGTCGTTCCTAATTAGCTTTCTACCACTGTATGACTTTGTTTCTTTTCTTTTCCTTTGCTTCTATAGCCATTATGTTACGTACATTACGTTTGTCAAAACTAGTGATTGCTTACAATAGATTTCTATGTTTCAACCTTAAACGTCTTTCAACGCCAACAGTAAGCGTCTTTGTATTTTCCGTTTGAATAATTATTAAATCACTTGTTTACAACATTGTCAACCTGGCAGACGGTAATAGCCAAGCAAAATAGTTGTTATCATGGATCTCAACTAACAATAAATTTATCTTGTATAAGGTCCAAAATTTCAAATTCCGTGAGCTATTACTTCAAAAGTACTTTTATAAGACTTATTTATGGCTGTTAGTCATGTTTTAAACCTATTTTTGAGTAAAAGCTTAGCTTACAGCTGTTTAAGAAATAACACAAGTTCTAAATTTCAATAAACTAACCACCTTACCTTGGGTAGGAGGATAGTTAGTTTATTTTTATTGATATATTGCAAGAGTAAAAAAATGACAAAATGTGCAGTCTATTTATAGAAAGAAAAGTGCTGAGCTTGGTAATTTGATTAATATAGCAAAATACCATCTAATCAAGTATTTAATTATTATTTAAAAGTAGGTTAATGCCAGTCAGCACATTGTTATTGGTAGTGCATTGATGAGCATTATTTGGATTCGTAAACAAAGCAATTGAAAATAAAGTTTTACAAGCTGTGTAGGAATGTATAATATGGCTGATGTAAATCCTTTCGAAACTACTTCTTAGAAGTCTGAAATGATATGGCTCCTATAAGCCTTGTTGTTTTAAGTCAACGCAAAGATCTCCTTACATTTCAACGAAGCATTACATATTATAACCAATCCGAGGTATACAAAAGATAATCCACGAAAGTATGTACGAAATTGAGAAATTGATATAAATAAAAAATATCAGCAACAAATATTTTCCTTTTATTTTTCTTATTTCGGTAAGATCTCCGTAGAGATATGAAAAGCATATCATTGACTATTACTTTTTAAGCAAAGTCAATAGCCTTTAAAAATAAGATATTGCTCCTTTATCAAACTTTTCTAAAGCTTTTTTTAAATAAACTATGACAAGTTTTTGTTTGCAAAAGTCTTAAGAAGATGAAAATAACTTGTCAAAAGTGCGCCAAATAAATTTGTATAAGACCTGTTATAGTTACAATAGACATAAGAAAATAGCTTCGCTTGGCCCTTATTAAATCTAAATTGTTACTTGGCTATTATGTATGGACTGCTAGTCTAACGTCAGCTTCAAACAATAATTGTCAAAAAAATGTCGCTAAAATAAGAGATCCCACTTCAGGGAAAAAATATCAACTTAAAATTTTGACATACTTATATAATGTATAAAGCTCGCGACAGCTGTTCTTAAGAATTCAAAAAGTTGAATTCACCACCAAAAAATAACGGAAATTTTTAAATTTCATCCTTGAAATTGGCGATGTCTATGGGTCTGTTTGATGTTCCCTGCCCCAGTATGCGCACTGCGGAATGTCAGTTCAATTCGTTCAACTGTCAAAAAACTGCATAGCTGCGGGTTTTGATTTAACATCGAACAGCTCAGTGCAACATAATCAATTTTCCTGCGAGTATTATATTTCCACAACTTCCCCATTCTCATCAGAGAGCGTATATTTTGGCATTTTGTCTATAAACATTTGAATAAATTACAAAATAATCAAAAAATTATTTAATATTTACCAGATATAGTATACACTAAATTATTTCTTCTCCGAAATTGAACTTCTGCCAACAGCTGATTTAAGTTTTGACAGCTCTGATTTCTTACCCCACGTAAAAACCTGGGGCGCGTGACAGCGCATTCAGTGCGCGCCCCGTGTTCACATCGAACACAGTGCAAAAACACTGGGGTGAACAAAATTGCACATCAAACGCTTCAGTGCGTGTTGAGGGCGCCCCAGTGTCGACATCAAACAGACCTTATGACATTTTGCCTTAAACAGTCCCAGCTAAAGCAAATGGAGTGTAGCAACAAGAAATTTTGTTGAAGAAAAACGAAAGGCATACCGTCAAAGATTTTGTCGAAGATGTTGTTGCCTATCATTCAGACGATGTAGTGGGTAACATTTTCGCTTATAAATAGATGCCGAGCCGAGCAGAGCAATCAATTTGCGTGAGCAGTCCTGAATATGGAAGAGTTCAAATCTTCACTATCCCGCAAATCATAATGAACATATACATACATACCGATACCAGTATAACATTGGCAAAACTGGTATGTGCAGTTCTTCAAAATTCAACAATTTTGTTTGTTCTATTGGTTTGCAGAATGAGCGGTTCTCCGAGTAAAACAAATAGAAAGTGGTATAATCATCTCTTTTTCATAAATTTGTTCAAACTAAGGTCGTAACTAGGAAAAAACAAATTCAAAGACATACATGAAAACGCTTAGAAATACAGTGATGGAGAGGTCGAACAATTTAATACTATATTGCTTTATTGTTTTGAATCTTAAAAGACTGCATACAATGTGAAATTTTGATTCACATTGTTTTTAGATCTCAGAGATTTATTTTTATATTGCAAAAGTAATTTTGTATCACAAATTAAGTTTCTATTTTTAAGAAGTTTTCAGATGTGATGATGTGTGGGTAAGAATTCTTAAAATCAATTATCGAATCTGAACGCCACCGAAACAAAATGAACACTTGGCGTTTTCTCGACCCAACACACTATCATCAATGTACAATGTACATTATACGAGCACATCCGATTGCTTTCGAAACAGCCAAGAAGAGTGAATGCGAATCAATCCAAGATTCATGATCATGGTCAATTATTTTGAATTGATTATTTAAAAATGTAAAAGAAAAAATGCCAAGATTCTAACTTATAGTACTCTTAAAGAAATAAGATAAATGTGCGTTGGTAACAAATAACATAATTCATGAATTTTTTGTTAACAAATTATGGCAGGTCAATGTTTAATAGACATTGGAAAAAAAAAAATACTCATACGCCAAAGTGTATTTGAATAATTTTGAAGAAATTTGTTACAGAAATCATTTGACAAGTTTTGTTTTTTTTAAATTAAATCCAATTTAGAATTTAAAAACTTCCTTTTAAATGTTTTGTCAGTAAACAACCCTCAAATTAAATGAACCAAATTGGTTAACGATTCAACCAGAAGCCTCCATAAATAAAAATTTGCGCAACTTGGATAAGAATGAAATGCTAGTATTGTTATGCATTAAAATAAAATTGTATAGACTAAAATTAAACAAGCCGAAACATAAAACAACTTGTGGCAACACAACTTACCTTCAATATGTTTAACAATTGCTCGTATTATTGTTCCGTGTGCTAAGACCAATACTCTCTTCCGAATTTTAATTTGCGTAACAATTTCACTCTCCCAATAAGGAATGACTCGATGCATTACCGATTCAAGTGTTTCAGCATCAGGGAACTTATCAGCTGGAATGTCGGCAAAATTCGGATTATTTCTTATTGGTGCATAGTAAGGACTCGAATCATTCATAGTCGGTGGAGGCACGTTAAAACTTCTGCGCCATAGTTGAACCTGTGAAAATTGACTCTATAAACAAAATCTGTCCTATCGTCACATTTAGTAATATATGTTTTAAAAACCTTCTCTTCGCCATACTTTTCAGCCATTTGACGCTTATTTAGTCCGGTTAAGTCACCATAATGTCTCTCGTTCAATCGCCAATTCCTATGCACAGGAATCATGGAGCACTGCAATGCATTCAAAACTATCTCCAATGATTGTTGAGCACGCTTCAAAGCCGATGTAAATGCAACATCGAATTTCAAATCATGTTGCTCAAGTGCTGCTGCCGAAACTGCAGACGCATCGATTTTACCTTTAATTAAAAAAAAAAAACACACTTCGACATCGGCATATTGGAAGAACAAAAACATTAAAATGCGGTGTCACGCACAAACTCACTCACTCACCTTTTTCACTCAAGTTCACGTCGTGCCATCCACAAAACAAATTTAATTTATTCCACTCACTTTCACCATGCCGAAGGAAAACAACTTTAACAAGTTCCATTTTTTTAACCACCACTACAGAGTACAGACTACACCACTAATACCAGCCGGAAACTACTGTTCGAACGTCCGTTTACAACGTGAAACACTAAAAACTGAATTATTAACAAAAACAACCCAAAGAGTCACAAGCTCTTTTCCAAATAGAAAAAAAATGCAAATCTAATAAGAGTGTAGTAGCGAAACGATTGATTAATTGAAGATGGGACATAGGAGATGGGAGATGAGGATGATAACGAGAAACCCCAACGACAAACGAGGTGGAATAAACTTTGAACAAGGCTGAAAGAGATGCCATAGAATTTTTTTTTTTTTTTTTTTAAACTAATGAAAAACGATACGGTACGATTTTGGTTTTATTGAAGAGAAAGAGAGAGAGAGAGAGAGAGAGAAAGAGAGCAATTTGATTGAGTAGGATAACATTTTCATGAGAGTATCCCCAGCTCCCAGCATTATTTAGTTGCTGATTTGGCTATGTTCACGATTCGATTAATTCAGAATGGATTATTACGACACACAATATTTGTACAGGATTACAAACTGCGATGTAAGTAAATGATATTGGTAAATACTGCGTTTGCATCAATGTCCATCACATATCTTATTTGTTTGCGTGATATTATGTGGGCGTACTTATTATTTTGCATTCATAGAATGCAAGGCATTCTGCAAAATGAAAGAAACCATACAAATTCATGAAATGCAGGTTTTCGCTCTGGAAAATTCAAAATATTTTTTTAAGCTAACAGTGAGGCCTGCAAAGTTTTATTATGCGTAAGCAAAGTCAAGAAATTGAAGTGGCCCTTTATTTTTTGTTAAAACGATTTAAAAAAAAATCCTAGTATCCATTGTCTAAAGCACTTAAAGGCATTAAGGTCCACAAAATGTCCTTTAGCCTTTTGGGTTTCAAGAAAAAAAAAAAAAAAGTTTTTCATGGGTGGTAGATTTGATGGTTCTTTATGAAAAATTACAAAAAAAAAAGTACTCATACGCCGTAGTGCATTGGAATAAATTAGTTTTACGTCCGATTTTAGTTTTACGTTCGATTAGGAAATAAATTGAAGGGAGTCCACTCTGCAAGATACATATAATAGCAATGACTAAAATCAAAGAAATTGGAGGGCTATTAAATGAAAAAGTTCTTTTTGCGCATGCTTAAATTTTACGAAATTATTTGCATGCAAAAAAGATGTTGTTGCATATCATTCAGACGAAGAAGTGGGTGACAATTTTGTTTATAATTATATAAACCAGCTCTTGATGACGCGCACACACAATAACAAATAAGTGAATCTAGATTAAATCTGAGAAAAAATCTGAAATGTTCGTGGAACTCACCATAATGATGAATTCCACGACATCGAGATTCAATCGATTCATGGAATTCAATATAAAACAATGCATATTAAAAACAGAAGTTTGGCATATTATTTAACCATATATTTGAACTGTATGGCTATCGACTAGTTTTTTCCTTTAAAGTGACTTGCCTAACACCAACACGCCTTAGCCGCAGACAGTGTTTTACACAATAAAATATGTGCAAATGTAGATCGATCCTAGCTTCAACATTTTTACATATACAGTACAGTATTATACTCTTATCGTTAGGAAGAACATACGAAGCTGGCCAGTCCAAATCATAAACTCTCTCCACCATTACTTATCCTCCTCCATATTTAACTGTCTGGACTTGATACCTAGGATTGTACCTTTGTCCCGGTGGTCTACGCACATATCTGATGAGAGCAAGTTCAAAAAGTTTATGCAAAATTATAAAGTACCTATTAAAGTATCATGTAAAATGGCTAAGTTTTTCCTAACGATAAGACTATACTATTTCGTCTGAATTTTTTTTATTTCGGTACTGTACCTACTACATACATACATATGGGTATGTTATGTATACGAAAATAAGATGTTTCACTTAAAACTAATCATTATACAAAAAATTCTTACAGAAATAGTAAACATTTGATTTTTGGTTTTTTAACATAATGTTATATTTATGCTTCTTGAAGAACAAATGAAAAGGAACAAAACAAATAAATAAATACATTGAAGTAAAAAAAAAAATAACGATCAAGGATTCAGAGACAATTAATTAATTTCCACAGATCTCTAGTGTAAAGAGAACTTTGATACAGCTTCTCGCTGAAATAGCTTTTCGATCACAAAAATATTCAAATTAAATAAAATAAATAAAAAAGTAAATAGAAGGAAAACATAAAGTTTAAAAAGCTATACATATTATAAGTACACTTCGTCGCTCAGAAAAAACTAAAAAAGTCCAGTGAGCACTCATTCGGAGCTTCAAATTGGTAATTGAAAGAAATTGATTGAAATTTAGCTTGTTTTCGATTAAGAAATATACATACATATGTACATAGGAACATCGAACATGGTTATCTTTAATTTTTCACTGAACAACGACGGTAAATAAATTTAAAAAAAATTTTGATTTCAAAAATAAGTATTAATTCTTTAAAAACAGGAAAACAAAATAGTAAAAGCTGATTTAATTCAAATTTTAAATACATAAAAAAAAAGTAAACACAACGATAAACAAAAGCAAATAATAATTATTATTTATATATTATATAACCCTGAACGGTTCGGGTAACTAATTTTGGGTATCATAGTTTCTGCATGTAGCTGGGCTTTCGGGTGGCGACATGGAGTATGATGGACTGATCGGTGAAGCTCCAGGTACCAGTAAGTTTCTTGCAGCAGGTGAATATGCTGGACTTGGAAAAGAGTAGCTCGAAGTAGCATATTCTGGACTCATTGGAGAATACTTCGGACTTTCTGGCGATTTTTGTACATTCGATGTAGTAAATGTAGTGTCAGGTGAAGAACATTCTGATCCTGACCCAATGTTAGAAGGGCTGCTGGGCGTGTATTGAGAACTTTCTGCATAACGTTCATATCTGCTTTGATTATAACGTGGCGGCGATAGATAATAAGGACTGTTGGGTGAGTATAATGTGGAAGCAGTAGGGCTCGATGGAGAATAAGTGGGACTTGTTGGAGAATACGACGGACTTGTCGGTGAGTAGCCTGGACTTGTTGGGGAATATATTGGACTTGTCGGAGAATAGCTTAAAGTTGGATTTGTAGGCGAATGTGTTATACTTGGTGAAGAGTATAATGGACTTACTGGAGTGTATGATGGACTTGTTGGAGAGTATGATGGACTTGTTGGAGAGTATGATTGACTTAAGGGCGAATACGTTGAACTTTCTGGAGAATAATTCGGTGTCATCACAGTAAAACCAGAATAGGAATAATTAGCGGGAGAAAATGTTGGACTTGTTGGTGAATACTGTCTTGAATTTTTTTCTTGTTTCACCTTTATTCCTGCTGAGTTCTGGGCGTTATCGACCGGAGAGTTCATTAGAGGAGAAGATGGTGAGTATGGTGAGGAATTTTGCGTTATCGGTGCTGAAGGTGAATATGGCGATGAGTTATGATGTGAAAATGTCTGTGCTAAGTAGTTTGGTGAGGTAGGAGAGTAACTAGGCGATGTTGATTGGCTAAAAGGTTTTATGTCGTAACACGGTGAGCTCGGGGAATATCTTGGAGTAGATTGGCTCGAACAAGCATTTGGACTAGTTGGTGAATAAGAATCACACCGTGATGATGGTCCAGGACTCTCAGGAAGATATTGACAGCTTATTAAATAATTAGGTGACGTTGGAGAATATTGTGTTGGAGAATCCATATTTATTACTTTGGGTGACCAGGATCCTCCATAAGGGCTGCTAGGTGACTTTGGGGAGTAATATGGAGATCTAGGACTTTCGTAGCCGGAAACGGTTGGAGAAAAACAAACACTTCTCACGCTATTGGTTGAATCCGAAATAAATGAAGCCGCAGGCGAGGGGTATGGTGTAATAGTATTTCCAAACAGAAGGCTGCGGCCATCGTTAGCATTTTCATCGATGTACATTGCCATTTTACATTTATTGTCGTCCAGCAAGAGGTCAAATGAGCCTGTTCCTATACGGGGAAGTTGTCCAAGAATTATATTTTCGGATACACCACGCATGGGGTCAACTTCAGCATGTGACGCAGCATCCAAGAGAACATCAACAGTTTCTTCAAAAGAACACCTCATTAAAGCACCTACATGTTGACGATTTATTCCGTGCCTTGTAATGGCCATTAAGTGTCCTTTAGCTGTCATTACATCACATAAGAGAGTTAAATGACGATGGTTAACATATAGTCCATAGAACTGTAATACAGTATTCATTTCTTTGTCAATAGACTTCCGAACTGCTTCTATTCCAAATACACTAAAGATCTCGCAAATGTCATTGCTATATGTTCGGATATAATCAACATCGCGCTCAGATAAGACTTTCATTAAAGCTGTTCCATCAGTTTCTAGGAGCCATTCAGCAACTGACCTGAATTCCCCACTTTCAGTAACTATTATTCTTTTTTTTGTATCGACTTGTGGAAGATGCATATAAACTTTGCTGATCTCTTCTATGCCTTGCAATGTTAAATCCGAAAGAATCGAGTTCTCAATACAACGTAAAAACAAACTATCTTCCATGTTTTCAAAATCCGATTCTCTATCATCATCATTGTAAAATTTGTATTCTTCCGGGGAATTCATTATGCGAATTCGCAAAATCAATTTTTCAGCATTGTCATCATTAAAAATGCATTTAAGATCATCCCCAAATGCAAGACTTATTTTCTCAGCGATGAGTTCCATTGTCAATTTTTTCTCTGTCATATATTTTCGATTGAGCTCGAAGCGTAAGAGCCAGGGTGATATATTTGATGGATTAAAATCCGGCATATCATAATAAATATCAACAAACTCTTGGTCTTCCAAAACAACAGTCTTTCGTGGATCAGGATCATAATAAATAGCCGTATTTACTGTAACTGTTCTTAGAGTCGTGTGTTCCAATCGACAGAGGACATCCTTTGCTTTTTCTACATCTCTGGCTGCTGGACCAATCAAAAACACAGTAAGTGATGGGGATTTTGGTTTTTTGGAAACATTGATGATTTCTTTTAAACGAGGCACACCCAAAGTAACATTTTTTGCTGAAACACCTGCGAAATGAAAGGTGTTCAACGTCATTTGAGTTGCTGGCTCTCCAAGCGATTGGGCGGCAAGTGCACCAACCATTTCTCCTGGTTGAGCTTGTGACATTTGAAAACGACTAACGATTTCACCAACTAGCATTTCAAATGCTTCCGAGGACAAACGGTACTTGTCGATGATAATTTTTGAACAAAGATTCGCACGAACGAGACATTGAAAAAGAAATGTTGCATTATCATTTGCCTGCTGCGAAATATTGTCTTCACCTTTAACGATAGTGCAATTCTTCAATAGATTTCGCACACCATGAATCACCTCGGAGGGAGTGAGATTTGTTGGTTGTTGCTCATCAATGTGAAAGATTTTTTGAACATTCCAAATCATTCGTTGAATATTACATGGCAGAACAACTTTAGATTCTCCTGTTGGAAATATCTGTCTTAAGGCTTCACGATCACGGCACAGTTGTTCCCATTCGGTTTCCAATTCTGCAACTAAAGTTTGTGACTTCTGCAACACGCTCCGAGTTTCGTTGGTAAAAAGATTTTCTATGTGACGTCGCTGCGAGTAGTCGAACTTAAATTGCTTCTCAAATGCTTTATTGGATAGCTTTATGGTAGCAAGGTTTTGAAATTCTACAGATTCTCCAGCTAAACCATCTTCACCGTAGCGATATTGAATTACATCTTGTTCGGCATTGCGTACGGTGCCGTCATACTGAACCATAACTGATTCCATGGCTTTGATCAACCGCCGCTGGATGTAGCCAGTTTCGGCTGTTTTGACTGCAGTGTCAATGAGCCCCTCACGACCTCCCATAGCATGGAAGTAAAATTCCGAGGGAGTTAGCCCAGCTAGGTATGAGTTGGCTACAAATCCTTTTGCTTCCGGTCCAAAATCATCCTTGATAAAATGTGGCAAAGTGCGCTTGCGAAAACCATACGGAATTCGCTTTCCCTCGACATTTTGTTGTCCTACACATGCAATAACCTGGGAGATATTTATATTGGAACCTTTAGATCCAGCCACTACCATCGATTTCAAATTATTGTACTCTGTAAGGGATAACTTAGCCGAGCCACCAGTTTTATCACGTGCATCGTTTAAAATACGATTTACTTGGTTTTCAAATGTCTGCCGAAGAGTGTTACCCGGCGACGCCTCCAGGTTCATATGATGAGCATCGTTTATAACTTGAGCTACCTTTACCTTGGCATTGTGAATCACTGACTGTATTTCAAAGTATGTATTTGGATCAGCAATTGTATCAGCTATTCCAATACTATGCCCCTCATAGAGTAACCAGGCGTTGACGACTTTTTGAATGTTTGCATAGAAATGCCCAGCTATTTCATGACCTAGTTCAATGAAGCAGATGTGAAGGAGGGACCCGGCCGAAGCGCCTAGTGATTTCTTGCAAAGCATTCCCATTATTAAGTTTCCAAATTCAACGATGACTTTGGTATCACCTAAGGATATCCACTTATACGGTCCATCATCCTCATCGTCGGGATGTGTCGAATGCGTTTTAATCATGTTAAGATTGCCTGGAATTATTAGAGAGAATAGTTGCTTACCGGTCCACATTGGCTTGGGTTTGAAAATAGCAGGCATTGGCATTCTTCCATCCCAAGTTGGTAAATACATTAAAAGATTCATGAGCTGTTCCCTGTCAAGAAATACGTCTCGTTTGGTTAACTTATATACACCGATGAGTGCATCCTGAACAATTCCCATAACGGGTTTATTCGACTGAGGGGTTAAGATTTGTCTAGGCGTCACATGAATGTTGTCGATTTCAGCACGAGTTTCCATGCTCTGGGGAACGTGTAGATTCATTTCATCGCCGTCAAAGTCAGCATTGTAAGGCGAGGTACAGGACAAGTTCATACGAAATGTAGACCATGGCAATACCTTAACTCGATGACCCATCATACTCATCTTGTGCAAAGTTGGCTGCCTATTGAACACTACCAGATCTCCATCGCGAAGATGTCTCTCCACAACGTAGCCAACTTCGATGTTTAAGTCACTTGATCTTGGATGGAAACGCAGATCGACGCGCTCTCCATTAGGCCGGATAATAAATTTAGCTCCTGGATATTGGTCACATCCACGGCTAACCAATGCCTGCATCCATTCAATATTGAACGGAGTGACTATTTCAGGATAAGTGAGATTGAGAGCAATAGACCTTGGAACACCGACTTGAAGAATTTCGAGATTTGGATCCGGTGTTATGACTGTGCGGGCGGAGAAATCAACTCGTTTGCCCATTAAATTACCGCGCACGCGTCCTTCTTTCCCCTTTAAGCGTGATTTGATGCATTTGAGAGGTTTTCCAGATTTTTGAAGAGACTTTGGTAAGCTAGGTGAATTGTTGTCCATGAACGTGGCGACATGAAACTGAAGCATGTTGAGATTTTGATCGATAATTCGTGGAGCAACTCCGTTTGCTAAGTTTGTTTTTAACGAATTATTGGCTTGAACGATTTCTGCCAATTTATAAGTGAGATCGTCTTGGTTGCGTGTAGTTCCATACATTACAACAGCTGGACGCACACACAGTGGTGGAACTGCCAGAACTGATACAATCATCCAGTCGGGTCGAGATAGTTTTGGATGCATACCAAGAAGAAAACAGTCCGTATCGGATATACGCTTGAGTATTTCATGAACCATTTCAGCAGTTAGGTTTAACTCTTTTTCTTGGTTAGGTGCATTGATCTGTTTCCAATGGGCTGTTAGTGTCAAGCCAGAGCGTTTAATTTTTGGCTGGTACTGACCACAGCCGCCATGATATTTTCTGCCATCGATTCGTTTGTGGAAATCAATTTGTTCACCTCCTTCACATGTTTTCTTTTCGTGTGAAGCCTCATAAATTCTTCGGAGTCGGATCTTCGGTTTGTCTTTGGTTCTGTGAATAATTTCTTTAATCTTGGGATCTGTGGGGGAAACCAGCAGTCGGGAACATGAAAAA
The DNA here is from genome assembly GCA_916050605.2 of Platycheirus albimanus. Lineage (NCBI taxonomy): Eukaryota > Metazoa > Arthropoda > Insecta > Diptera > Syrphidae > Platycheirus > Platycheirus albimanus. The sequence goes on from OU696696.1 coordinate 84,641,604, forward strand.
CATACACACTTCATTATTTTAATAATTTTTAGCAGGAACCCAATGTGAAATACTGGCTTTGCAAGTTCTATATGACCAAAATGACCTGGACACTCAACGAGATCATTGGTACAGGTAGTGCACCGTGAATTTCGATCGATAACACCCTGTCGAGGATCCATTAGACCTCCAATTAAAGGCTTGCCTGCTTCCATTGTTATAGAAAATTCTATTCCACCTTCAGTCACCGACATCCTTCTGATTTCTTCTGGCGACAAGATTCCGAATTGGATTGATTTGACTCCACGGGATGTTTTCCCATCGAATTGAATTGAATTCATATTTTGTGTTTTAGCTTACTTCTTTTATTGAACCTAAGAATAAAAAGTGATGGATAAACAACTTAATATAATGTTACAACGTTTATGTAGATTAAATTACAATGTTTAGTAGCAAAACAATCTCATTTTTCCAAGGAAATGATATTCTCCGCAGTGATTTGAATATCTTTTAGATTGCTTTTTTTTTATAGCTGAAACATGATAAGGCAGTGCAATACACCGTTATCATTTGGAATGTAGTGATGGTGGTTTATGTATATGATAACATAGTTGAAGACATAAACCATAAGAAATTAAAATTCTTCGTTTCGGCTGGTTCGAATCAACTAAATTTCGAATTTATTGTAGGCTTTTACATTGCATATAATATAAACTAATTATTAGTTTATTAGTTTTTTTAGTTTAAAACTATAGTATTCCCACTTGAGGTGCACCATCTATCGATAAAAAACTAAGCTCTAGAATACCATGGGAAGCCAAAACAACATTTTTTTTATTTTAATTGTTGTTGTTGCTTCCCATGGTATTCTTGAGCTTAGTTTTTCGTCGATAGATGGCGCACCTCAAGTGGTAGTACTATAGTTTATATATACAATGGCTTTTCCCTTATCTACTTACGAGTAGTACCAATTGTACAATCGTGGTTCAGTGGATCAATTTTATTTTATTCCGATTAAACTTATCAAATCCAAGGATTAAATGAAAATAAAGTTGATCCACGGATCAAGAATTCAAAAACGAGTTCAGTACTTACCATCCACTGTACAACTGGCCGTAGTACTTATACATACTACGCTTTCATTAGGGCCGAAATTTGCTTTTTTCGAAATTAGAGTTTTACTAATTTCGTTTGACTCCAGACTAACTTCCATCTTTCTCTATCTCTCTTGATTTTCATTCCTTTTTCTTGTATTGTTTTTATTGTCGTTGCCCTAGATTTTTTTTCAAAATAGTTATTTGGGAGCGGTTCGGAAGCCCGTTTTTTAAAATCCCGTTTTTTATAATCCCGCAAAAAAAAAATTTAAATCCCGATTCTAAAGTACCGCTTTTTTAAAATCCCGCTTTTAATAATCCTGTTTAAACAGAATCCCGTTTCTCGTGAGCCCGCTTTTTAAAATCCCGTTTAATCCCGCTTAGCCCGTTTCTAGAGCAATATCTAAAATAATTAAAGATAGAAAATCAATGACTAAAACAGATTTTTTGCGCCGTATAGCTCACAATATAAAACTTTAATATTAATATTTCGAAAAAATATCTAAAATCTTGAAACCTCATTTTTGTTATGTTCTATGTTCTTTATTTTTTTATTTGTTAAGTTACAAAATCAATAAAAAAAACTTCTCAAAATATTTGTTTTTTGTTTTCTTTTTGTCTCCTTTCATACGACATAACGCCCATGAACATTATGGCACCTCATCATCATCAGCATTGGGCTGTAAAATAAATTCAATCCCGCTTTTGGAATCAACACAAGGTGTTTTATTTTAAAAATCGCCGCGATTTTTAAAATAAAACACCTTGTGTTGATTCCAAAAGCGGGCTTATAAAAACGGGAATTTAATAAACGGGATGGTAAAAAACAGGATTTTAAAAGCGGGATTTTATAATAACGGGATTTTTAAAAACAGTCTTTTAAAAAACGGGATTTTAAAGACAGGATTTTAAAAAACAGGATTCTGAAAAACGGGCTCCCGAACTCAACCCTAGTTATTTTGCTTACTTCTGCCGTTGCATTGTATCTGTTCAATTGTTTTCAATTTTGGTGCGTTCGATATTTGATTTCACATAATTTGCAACCTTATTTCGTCTTAATGATAGATAATTAATATATAACAATTTGTATGAGAAATGATGTTTAATTTGGAAATTAGCTACGAAATTACCTCTTATTTTTCCCTAGTGAAAATGTAGTTTGATTATTTCTTTTATTTTGTATCAAAACCCTGTTCCACGATGGTATTTTAAATAAAAAGGGATGTTTGATTTTGTTTAAGTGTGATTTTGCAACATACCTAATAAATTTCGTCGAAATTAGGTCTCAGGTGATAATGAGATAATTTCGAAATTCTATTTTGTATGGGAAATGAGATTATTTGGAATCTAATTTGGAAACTCGCATCGAAATTATCTTATTTGGCTCAATAAAATCTTAGTATAAGCATTGTATATGAAATCTATAGTATTATGGATAGCAGGATCGACTGTGGCGACACCGTGAGCCTCCAAACCTTTTTTTAAAATTTCTCGTTTTAGAGAGAAAATGTAGGTGGAAAGGTTTAAATATGTGATAATTATCAGCGACATCTATATGTGTCTCCAAACCCCGTTATCTCTTACTTGTTCCCCAGACTACTATAGATTTCCTATACAATGGTGTTTATCTTTTAATCTTCTGTATAATGACGTATAGCTCTCTCCCGATATACTTTTCTTGAAATTTGCAGATCAATATGTAGCAAAATGTAAATCCACCATAAAGGCTCGGAAGCATATATAGACCGCCAACTCGTACTCCTCTTGTCTGAAACACCCTCGAATTTTTTTTTTTCAGTCTGTGAATACGTGTATACATTTTGTAATGGCAACTATACCTGCGTATGCCATTTATTTTTTAGGTGTGTTTGCTAAATGGGTTTTAAAGCAAGGAAGAGCGTCCCACTCTCAAAATAAATGGCATATCAGCTGATTTTTAGCTTGGGGGCAAAAAGAGAGACCATATGGTGAGTTGGCGGTCTGTATCTTCTTGGTCCGTGATGGTGATTGCAAATAGACTTGGCCATTGTATTTATATCTTATAGTAATTTCATGGAACACTTTATTTTAGTTCTGAACGTCGTCAATGGCGGCACTAGTTGTATTATCTACTTTACAATATTGTTGTTTTTGCTTCCCATGGAGTTTAGACAAAAACCACCCAAATTTCTCTCCAATTCAAGCTTGTGAACGTCGTCGCTAGATGACGCACAAAACGTTCCGCTTCTTGGGAATACTATAAAATATAAATACAATGACTTGGCTGAAATACATAGAAATAAATCTAGTACTTTTTGAAAGCATTATGTTTCATGCTTAACACATATGTCATAAAAGCAAAAGTAATTGGCATCACTTCCCATTGCCAAAAACCGAACGTCAAAAATTTTCAATCACATCACATTCGTGAAATTTCATTCAGACTTCTTTATAGTTCGTCTCTAATTCGTCCTGAATCAATTTAAAAAAATGTTGCAACAAAACGCATCTCGTCTTTTGCTTCCAGCTATCCGAAGTTCTATCCAATCGCGTTCCCAATCGGTTGTCTGTGGCCCACCAACCAAGCATATTCCAAAGGGGGTAAGTTTTTTTTGTAATCCGTAAGAAAAATCCGTGGTTACGTAAATGATGACTGCTGCTCATCGTTCTGAACGAAAAAAAAAACTAAAATAATAACTTGTATTATTTCTTGTTGTTTCCTAGGAAATCTATGCTCTTGGCTCATTGATCGCTGGCTCAGTAGTTATCATACCAGCTTGGGTCTTGTACCACATGCGTGAATATAGAGGAGGAAGCAAGTAAATGGTTCTCAAACGAAATGCTATAAGTTGTAATTAATGTTACGAAAATCAATAAAAATGAACTAAAATAGTTTAAATCAAGTTTTTATATTTATTTTTAAAACAAACAACACCATACATAATATAAATACATATTTCATATATAATAGAACTACGTAAACCGTCCATCAAAGCAAGTCCTTTATTCCTTGATAAGGGCACACAGAGCTCTTTTGTAGTCGCCACCCGTTTCATTCTGCAATGAAAAATATAGGAAATTGTGGTTATGTGTATTATCGAAGCCTCTTAAGACCTACCTCCTATAACCAATGAAGAAATAACGAACCCATTGTTTTTTAGTTTAAAAAAAAAGATGAATTTGTTTGAATAACGACAATAATGTTTGGAGTTCAACTTACCGCAATAGCACTCAGCAAGGTACGATCATATATTCGCTCAAACTCGTCTTTAATTGTTGCTAAATCGATTTCAGAACGGCTTACAATGATACGGATCAGACGGTCATCATCTGTACCCATCCCATCCATTGATTTGTGAAGCTGTTTTGCGAAAAACGCTGCCGGACTCTGGACGCATTCAACTGGAAAATAATTGAGTCTTTAGCTCTGCATAGCTAACTAGCACTAAACAATCACTTACCTATAGCGATCATTGCATCATGAAGTGCTCCATCCATTTCGTGTTTAATTGCCTGCTCGATAGTCATACCAGACAACTCTTTGTACTCATCGAAAACCAGACGCAACTGTGCAAAGCTTGAGTGTGCCATAATGGAGTTGAAGACTTCTTCGTCAGTGCCAAGTGTGGCTTCGCCTGCTGCGTATAAAGCAGCAGCATCTTCCTTTGCCTTTCCTGGATTTGTAGATCCAATGGGATCTCGAGTACCGGTGACAATAAGCGTCAATAGACGCCTAAAATGGCCACCAGTTTCACTGCACATATGTTCGGCCAATGGACGACCATAGAGCTTCTCATAGGCAAACACAATTTGTTGGATTTCTTCGTTCGATTTGCTACAGAGAATTTCAACTAATGTCTCTTCATCTGTTCCCATACCATCCATCGCTTTCTTTAATTCCGAACACATGTACTCTTCGGTTGGAGTCATGAGAGCAACTATAACGTTTTCGAAGTTGCCACCCAGTTCCCCTTTAAGGTCATCGATGATGTCGCTTTCGTATTCTTTATTGAAGACCTCTTTGATAAGCTGACGTTGCTTGTTCGTTCGAGATGTGAGAATATTTATTATTGTCTCTTCATCAGTACCGAATCCTTTCATGGCCGCGCGTAGAGCAGCAGCATCCTCGGATGCATTGAAATTAGGTGCAGCAATTACACACGGTTGTGGCTGTTAGAACAAATATAAGAATTAAGTTTCACTATTTTTAACTGTTTTCCAACGTAATTTACCTGATAATCCATTTTTGACAATTTAAAGGCAGTTCAGGTTCAGAGTTTACTTTTAATACGACTATCGATTTTTTTTTTTATAAAATTGTGACAGAAAATAAAATATTCAACTTTCTTAGCGCACGTCTTGAAAAACTATGAGTAATCCAGCGATTAATTTGTTTATAACTCGATGTATACGAATAGATATATATGTAGGTAGAGGTACCTTGCCTAATGCTATGAAAAGCTTTAGCTCACGAGTATAATCACAGCTTTATTAGCTTGGAATGTTAAGTTTGGATAATTTTACAATGGAATTAGGTGGGTCGCTATGAAATTAACTATTGACTTGACACACACACTACGTGAAAGCTTTAAAGTCTGGGTACAATTTATTATTCCATCAGATCGCTATTCGCTACTCCCCATTTTAAGAATTAAGATGTGTTGTGTTGTGTACTGTGTACTCAAGGTTAGTTGGTCAGTCGAGTGCAGTAAACCTAGATTTCATATACAATGGTTGCGCCATCTACTGAATCATAGCATAGATTTTTTTAATTGAAAACTCATAAGAATATGCAATGATTCAATTCAGTTTATATACCAATGCTCTCTAAACTGCCTTTTAGCTTTACAAGAAGGTATAGCATGGCATTGCAGGAGTTACCGTTATTTTTTAATACTTTTTTTTTCAATTTTAAGTCATGTTTTTAGAAAATTGCCCCTCCCGGCTGAACGGAGGTGAATAGACCCCCTCCCTTACGATTTTTTTCTTGTCTCAACCCAATCTACACGCTCTAGCTTTTTGGCACAACATTCGTGAATCACCCTGTATATGTACCGTGGTGAATAAAATATTTTAACGGTGTTTTGGGCAAGAGATGTACTAATTGGTGTGTCCCCATCTAGTGCGTTGTATATAGAACCTCTAGTACTATCGCTTTAGAGTTTTTCTGGTTAGCCGCGGATGGCAAAACAAGGCATTAACTCATTTTAGATTATAGGTGAAGAAGGAAGAGATAGAAGGGAGTAAAGAATATGCTGGGAATTGTTGTCATTGAAAATAATAATAAAACATGAGCTCTACAATATACGATTTCAAAAAGTGACAAGTATTTGAGGGAGGACAAAATAAAATGAATTTTGTTTTTACTCATTTACTGCATCAGCAGCACTCTTAAGCGGCAAAACAAGACACTACTAAAAACTCCCAAGTGATATTCCTATAGGTTCTATAAATACAATATAAAGAAGTTTTGAGGCACTAGAGAGCAACACAGTCAAACGTCACCTCCAGAGTACTAAACATTGTCTATACAATGATGACTCTCCTCCCGGCCACACGATTCGTTAACGTACACCTAGCGGCACATTTTATAATGAAAGTTGTAGAAAACGTTGCGAAAAAACGTATCGCAAGCGATAATAAATCGTTCCAGACGCGTAGGAGAATGGATACTTTTTGACGAAGAGGTTTTAGAACCACTGATGTGGCTTGTCGCATAGTATTCGCTTAAAACGTTTCGTTTACGAAACGATTCGACGAAGTGAAAGCGGTAGGCGGAGCTAAAAAATAAATTAAAACGCAGCCATTTTGTTTTATTTTCTTTAAACACAAATAACACAAAACACTAAGGGCCTTAGTTGGTATCATCATCTAGAAATAAACAAAAATAATTTAATATAAATATTATAATGAGATTATTGGAAAGAACAATGAAATACTTACTCACAATTGGTTTGCGTTTTTTTCTGCAATACTGGAAGAGCAACATCCTGCCTCTTTCAATGACTGATGCCCATGAAAAAAGCTTCTTCGAAGAACATCAAACTTTAATTCTTTTAGTAGCGTGCGGTGACATCTAGTGTTAGATACTTTAAGCAACTAACATTGCGTACAAAAGTACTTTTTCATCCCGTAAACTGCACGCCTTACTGCTGGAACACAATAGCAAAACGCAGCCGGAACCGCAGCCGCAACCGTATCGCATGCCGTACGTACCTAATTAGAAGTGCCCACAATGGAGTCGTACGTACTCCACGTTTTTTTTACAATTTCCACTGAGAAACATACATATTATGCATATCAAAGATGATAAAACATGTGTCGCATCATGTATAGTCATTTCTATAAATTTATAATTACTAAACGGATTTTATTACCACGTTGCTCTTTTTTTTTTTTTTTTTGTATGGAATGTCAAAAATACGCACGTATTTATTAAAAGTTGGCCAACTCGTCCGTCGCCGTTTGCGGCTGCGTTTGCAGATCCGTCTCGCTGTGTTCACAACATTGAATTTGAGTGTATTCAATATTTTGACATGCGATACGGATGCGATTGCGGATCCGGCTCCGGCTCCATTGTGTTCCAGCAGTTAGGCGGATTTCGTCTTTGTGCCGGGAGGGTCCCATTTTCCATAGCCTTTTTAACTGTAACGCTAATATAGAAGTGACAGAAGTGACAGCTACGGCGCTTATTTTTTAATAATTTGATCTGAAATATTAAATTATTATAAACATTACTTTCCCAAAGAAAATTTCCCATTTATTTATTTATTTATCAAAATGACGCTTGAGCAATTACTTGACCGTTTTCTTCAGCATTGTTTTGGTACAGTTCTCGAGAATTTTGTCAAAAACACCAGCAATTACTTAACAAAACTAGTTAGTTTCTTTAGGAATGTGAACTTGAAACCTAATAATAGATTTCATTCTCACATAGATATTCTCCATCAAAGCCAACATTTTCTCGTCATAAATAAACCTCCAGACATTTTAATTAACAGTAATGATAGCGAAAAGGTTTGTCCACAAGGTATAATTTCTTATATTTTTAAATAACTAATGTATTGTCTAGAGTACAGTCCAAACAATATTGAGAAGTCAGCTCCCGACGTTAAGTAATCCAAAGCTAACACACGAGTTCTATTTTGCTCATCGATTGGACTTTTCCACCAGTGGGATTTTGTGTATACCTTTACATAAGGAGGCGTGTGCTTCACTTAGTAAATCTTTTGAAAAGCAGAAGTGCCAAAAGTTCTACATTGCAATTGTCAATGGACACATTAATGGACAAGCGAATCGTGATATTAGTTTGGCTATAGGTAACTTAACAATTCACAACTAATCGTCCGCAAAATAATATTAAAAAATACCTACCTTTTCCTTAGGTGAAGATATTAGGTTTAAAAATACAAGTAAAAAGATGTGCACAGAGTTTGAAACCGAATTCTGCATGAATTCCCGAAAGGCACAGACTCACCTTACAGTCCTTGCACATGGATGGTACAAAAATCAAAAAATTTCCAAGGTTCTCCTTCAACCTATCACAGGACGTCGTCATCAATTACGACTGCATTGCTCTTCAATAGGTCATCCCATCCTCGGAGACTATACTTATGGTTCCAAAGAAGATCAGCGGATGGCTCGAATGCATTTGCACGCTATAGAGTAAATATAATCATTTTAGCTTCAATTTAACCCAATATTATTGATTTCTTCATTGTAGAATAATTGCCCCAAACGATTTCGAAAATCTACGCATTCAGACGGATGATCCATTCGATGATGCCATTTTTAATTTTCACGCAAGTTATGAAAAAAACACAAAGCTGTGATACAAATACTTTTTTAGTCATAAATAATTTATTTTCTTACAAAATCTAACATAACAAAACGTTATTTTTTTTAAATACTGAGACTGGAACAGAAGACTGGCACAATTAATCATTACAACGATGGCCTGTGGATGGATGAAAATCAATTTGTTAAACAAATGTAAGGTGTATACGTTTTTTTTATGATTTCATTTAAATAATTTTGTAGGGGATAATGCAAACCTAAGCGCTAGCTAAACAATTTTTATTGAGACTAAGGAGAAGCAGTAAATTGAGAGAGTTAAGGTGTTGCAAGAGCGTCACAGTGGAACACCACATGTCAGAAAAAGCTTTTGTGATAGAATTTCGCTCGACTTAAAAAATTATTTTTTTGTATTTTTTTTTTTTCATATTTTCACATCACTTGTTTTACGGTCAACTCCCTTAGTGTTAAGGAATGTATATTGTACAACTCTGTTTCCACACGTTTATGCATAGGTATGTTTTATAGCACATTTCTGAAGAGTTTTCTTACATTGCGGGATAATGCAGAAGTATTTTTAGTTATGATGATGACATCGTCGGGAAAGAAAACACCAAATAGAATATGGAGCGTCTGTGGGTCTACTTCGATATTTCCAATACCAAAATCTCGAACGAAAAAAACAAATTCTAGAAAGTCGAATTCTCGAAAACCACTTCTTTGCTCGCAATGCTTAAGATTTCCACACACAAACATTACTTGTGTGCCGCTTAGCGCCGCTTCCCTTTATGTAATGACGTCAGGAGGGCTTTAACATTAAAAAATAATTCAACATAATTATAAACTCGAGTAATCAAATTCTGCACATAAATTACTTTTGGATACCGAATACACGCGGAATTCGGAACGAAGAGCGCCTGGACATAGAATATATTAATTGGTGTTGCCAAAAATATTCGTCATAACATGAGTAGGTATTGTCAGACTAAGTGAAAATGTACGAAACTGAAAAGGATGTTTTTCCGGGGAGGGGCTGCGCTCAGTGTGCAAGACTTGGTTCCTGGAAACAAATTTTGACGATTGACGAAGGCAAGCTTCATCTATGACGCTACGACAAACTATAAAGCGGAAGAAGGCAAAACAACTTCCTATCATCATCCAAACATCAGATAATAAGTGACTTCAGTAAAATGTTGGCGTAACGGGTAGACAAGTCAGCAGGTAATGAACGAACCATTGTTTCCACACAAGATCTGATCTAGTCAATTGGCTCCCTTAATTGTCGACTAGCGACTAACAGAAATAATTGTATTAAATCACTTTTTGGCTTACTCCGCTTCAGGTAAAAATAGCTGCTATCCGGCTATATTCAGAGACTTCGCAAGTTTAATGCGACCGTTTTTAGTGATTCAATGTTTGCAGCTATTTATCTTACACCCTAAAGCCTAAACTACAAAGCGCCAACTTTATGCGTTAATGATCCCATGGGCCGTCATGAGACAATTTTTTTTTTAACTGGATCTGAAATTGTACCAAGGTAATGAATGAATTGAGAACTCTGAACGTGCTTCGCAAGGAACACGCACGAAGAAAAACAGGTCATCATTTAACTTGTCTTGTTATCTCATTTTTTGCTAATCCATATCTTGACTTTTAGTACCTATATAGAAAACCCAAGAGGAAACTTCTAAGAAAAAACTTCCAAAGACAATATAGGTCGATAAAATAGCACCAACCTACATGCCAAGAAACATAATAGATTGTCTAATCAAAACTTTTGTTAAGAAAAATTTTCGACAGCCAAGCGAGTCCGATACTTACTTTTTTTGGAAACCGAACATACTCAAACGAGTTTGATTTGTTGGCAGTTTGTTTGAGCTATTTGTTTTTTTAAGCTTTGACAGTCCCAGTGACTTCGTCTTCTAAAAAAAAAAAAAAAAAATTGAACGAAAGAATAAACCAAAATTTTAAGTCTAATTACAGTTGCTGCAGGTTTCTTTGGAATTAATTTTGAAAGAGCAATTTTCTCTTCTCCATCCGATAGGTCTATCACATCATCAACAGCTTCATTTTCATAACTTAGTCTTTTAACTCCAATTTCATTTAAGCTCAGCTGTGTTGATATTTCAGACGCAGTCTGATTAAGTGAACTTATTCCACTATCAATACTAGGTAGTATTTGATTTTGTGTGAAACACTCTGAATTGATTGGGTTAGTTGAACAAATAGGTAAAACTTCCGACTTGTTGGTACAACTCCTTACAGGCGATGGCGAGTTGTAATCGTATAAAGCTACAGTCTTTTCGTTTGTCTCCTTTGCCAGCTCCTCGATTCGAGAAACTTTCTCTATAATTTCTTCAGCAGTTTGTTCTGGCAGTGTTGGAATAAGATTTGTAGGTGCTTCTTTTTCGACCTGAGTTTTAATCGACTGGCCAGCAAGCGAAACATTCGATGCAAAAAATCTACTGCGCACTTCTGTGGTTGTTGTAAATATCGATCGTTTAAATGGATTAATTGGTGGAAGCTTCTTCGGACTTGGTTTAAGTAGCAAATCGTAGATCGGTTTCTTTTCTCTCGGCGATACCATTGGAAATGGATTATAAGCTTTTTTAGTTGGTGTGACTTGAATAGGTGTTGTACAATTGTCTCTATTACTGCAAAGCCTTTTTCTTGGAGGCGGTTGTCCATTGTACATTGAAACTATTTCGTCTTCCTCGGGCCTAAAAAAAGTATATACGTACAACATTTGTTTGTTTTTGAAACCCCACACTTAAATAAAAGAATGCTGAAAATGGAACTCTGTAAAATCATTTTACAACACAGTCTGAGGAGAGACCCTGGTTGTTGGGGTACAGTTTTACATAAAGTTAGTTTCGAAAGACGAAATATTTTAGACGGCAGCTTATTCAATTCAAAAATTTTAGGAGCAAATCCACGAGGGGTTCTTTTGCTGAAAATGTTCATGTTCATTGGTGGACAATTTTATCTTTTGCAGGTTGCGACAAGTGCTATTGGACAAAAAGATAGATAGAGGAAGATTAACGCAAGTCTTAGGATTCCGTTGTATAACCGAACGCATTATCGCATCTGCATTAAGCCCAAATTTAGTACCATCTCGCTGATCTGCGTGTACGCAGGAAAAAGGTGACACATCCAAAGAAGACTTCTACCATCTTCTTGAGAAGCCGCATGATGAATACCCGAAGTACGACACTAAGATTATTCTTGGTGACTTTAAAGCGAAAATTGGAAAGGAGTAACTTTGGCTCGACAGTCACATGAAATTTCCGGTAACGGACATAGTCCGTTACTTTGCTGCGGAGGAACTGTCATCATAGCTAGAACTCCTGATAAACATACCGTCAACCAAGTTGGTCATATTGCGATTGACAGCAGATATGCCACCAATATTTTGGGTGTCCACACTTTACGAGGGGCCAACATAGACTCGGACGACTCGAAAGACTACCTTGTAGTAGCTTAAGTGCAAATGCAGATTTCCAACAGACCGCAGCATAGAGCAGCTGCAGTTTATTACGCTTCATTATTGGTGCTGAGAATTAGAAAAAAAAAAAACACTTCTGCAGACTGTTAAACGGCGACGACAACCAACTCATCGCTCTCAGGCAGAATGATCCATTTGATTTGGACGATGATGAACAAAATTTCCGAACTATACGGTAATCGGCATCCCTGCTAAACTCTTTATAGAACTTTTTCACAGAATCGTTCAATTACTTGGCTATGCTGATGATTCGATGATATTGATAGCATTGGAAGAACGATGCGCGCTGTCAGTGGAGCATTTGCAAGTATCGAAGTCGAAATGGCGAGAATAGGTCTTCCTGTAAATGAAGATAAAACAAAGTATATGCTGTCTTCGGGCTCAGAGCATCATTACCGTAGGCTTGAAAAAAACATCACGATGGACAGATATAACTTTGAAGTAGTCAATGACTACTATTTAATTTGCACTTTATACTATCAAAACAATATCAGCGAAGAAATCAGCCGAAGAATCACTCTTGCCAATCGCTGTTTCTTTGAGCTTACAAGGTATCTTAGTAGCCAAGCTCTCGCTCAAAGGAACAAAAAAGACACTATACCAGACCCTTGTCATTCTAATTTTGCCTTATTAGTATGGGGCAGAGCCGAAGACCCTGACACAGGCGTATGAAGAGTATGAATATCACCCAAAGATTCTTCGTCAACGACACGTTCCTTAAAGGCGAAGAGGTGCCGCTGCCTCAACGCTCCAAGCATCCTGCAACAAAGCAGAAGGAGTGTTGCAATATATGTATATTTGCAGCTTGGGGACAAGACGTCAACAAACGTCGAATTTCACCGCAGACTGTAAAAGAACGCCATCTTTCTTGGGCATTACTTCCAGTAAGTCAATCAATTGTTCTATCTGGCATTGCCTAAAATGTGGAAAACAATATCAAACGGAATTCTTTGGGCTATGTTGGTAAACAAGGGATAAAACTTTATCAAGGAGAACCAATGAGACGCTTTACATTTTACAAGACTCTCATCGTACCGGACATAATATATAGTGCAGAAGCATGTACTGGAATGCAAGCTTGGGGTGCACAATGAAGAAGGCAGGCGAGAGACCGAACCGAGACCTGCTTGGAAGGGCATATTAAGAAAAACCCTGAACTATCACATTTAGTACCAGTTGTACAGACGTGGTTCACCACTGAACCTCTTTTTTAAATTCTTGATCTATTCAATCATTCAATTTTATTTAATACGTGAAAATTGGTGAGTTAGCTCTTAAACCTTTCTTGAACCACCGCACCGTGTAAACTAAAGTTCTAGGTCATGTTTCAACAAGTGAATCCAAAAACATTCAGCCTCCGTTTTTCCACTCAAGTTTTAATTTTTTGCAAAAAGGGGTTACATAAACCTGATCTAAAAAATTTGTTGAACCAACTTACCCCTCATCTTCGGCTTCATCTTGAATCTTGGCATAGTTAAGCTTTTTGAATTGCAACGCGAAGGAAATAACTGGTTGCTTCTTGTCTGTCTGGCTGTGTGGTTTAAAGTCCGATTGCCAAATGCTTTTGTGTTTTGCACGTTTTACATTGCTGAAAGCTTGACTTTGAAAAGAAAAATAAACTTTGATTTTTCACAATCAGACACCTTTGAAGACAAACCTGTGATCGGGGTTCCAGGTGTCGAGAACTTTTAGAGAGAATGGATTGAGATTGCCCAACGCTAGCTCAAACGCAGTATTAGTATCGAGAAGTTCTCCAGCATTCGAACAGTAACGTTCATCTGTATTCCATATCGATAAATCATTAAGTCGTTCCATCCGCCTTTCAAGCGGATTGAAGACATACATGTGTTTGAAGGTTGCCTCAGCTTTTAGAAAGTTTTCCACATAATCACCATCAACTTCTAGATTTCGCTTGTTAAGGTACTGTGGAATCTTGGGCAGAGCACGTTTCATGTCGTCCTCTTCTGTCATTAAAATAAATTTACACGCTTTGGCAAGTCCAATGCCTGGTAACGAGTCCAAATAATCACAGCCTGAAAGAATGCACATCACGCGAAATTTATCGAAAGTGTACTTTTCTTGTCGGCAGCCCATGGAAAGATAAAGCTTATCTGCTTCGACTAAGAGTCCAGCGCCAGTAAGATCCAGTTTGAAGATGATTTTCTTGCATCCAAAGAGCACAAGGTCTGAATCTTCTGTGATGACATACTGTGCAATGTCCAGTTTATTAAGAAAAGCCATCTGCGCATCGGCCTCATAGGGAGCAACTATACAATCGACATTCCTTAGCCGGCATTCCTTGATCAGACGTAGGGCCATGTTGTGAGTGACATCGATACAACGTCTCATATGGGATTGTGCCTCGGCAGTTTTTCCCAGACGAAGCAGCTCAGCTGCTCGTTTGCGGGATACATCTCGACTTTCACGGCGGCGTTTTTCGGTAAGAGCTTTGGCAGGCAAATGACGACCATCAAACACCAAAATGGGTTTAATGTCATATGATAAAAGCATTGATACATACTTCAAGCAATATTGAACATACCTGGATATTGGATGTTAAGACTATTTAAATTGAGGAAACATAACACTTACATGTCAGTGTCTTCGCCACGGCAAAGCTTATCAGCACAGCTAAAAACCCCTTTATGCAACCAACAGTAGGTGTCCACTGCTACGGTGCATCCTCGAAAGTCCTTGAATGACAATTCTCTGATTAATAAGAAACAAATTCAAATAGATTCTTTACTTTAAGATGGACTTTAGATGAAGATTTCTCTAAAAAGGGTATCAAACCGGAGATACCCATTAGATTAATTTAAATTCAATAACTTTTCTCTTAGCTTATTTTTAATTTGGTCTTTGGTTATGTTTTTAATTTCAACAACTAGCTATAATTACTGGCGGGAAGGATAATGACTTTTTGGAAACGACGAACGAAACGAGGCTCGAAAAATATTTACGTTTATTTCCAGTTGCTGGCAAACTGTTGCATAGAGATGTGAAAGGTTGCGGGAAGTTTTAAGAACAGAAAATATTTTAAGCCGAAAACACCAACAAAATACAAAACAGATTGTTGGCAACGCTGCCATCAACCCCAAGAACGACATCTAGTGGTGAAATACAAACCACACGAAAAATAAACGAAGAATCCTTAAGCAAAGCAACAAACATAACGCACGCAACGCACAAAGAAAATTAATAAAGACGCCGAGAGCGAGACAATTCACAACACAACAGAGACGACAAATTCAAAAAGGATTCGAACCGTTTTCTATTTGAAATGCGTCATTCGTATTTGTGAATTGAAAGCGTCAACACGGGTTCAAAAACGAAATTTAAAGTTCCTCATTTTTTTAAAGATCCTTTGAATAAATATATTAATAATAAATAATTTAAGTGAGTTCTATTAATTTTGAAGAATGTCCATAGAAGATTTTAACATTTCCTTAAATTTCTAAAATTCGTTGGCAATTTCAAATTAAATTAAAAACACTTAATAAAAGTACTTATATATCCTCCTAAAATGAGCGTAAACGAAGAAACGCCAAAATCAAACTATGCACAGAATAGGACACGATGGATATGGTGCAGTGTGTAGGGAAAACTTCCTGGACCGCAGTATTCTCTGGCACACCTAGCTTGTAAGCGGAGACACAGACCGCCAACTCTTTATAGTTTCTCTTTGCCTACAAGCTAGATGAGCATTTTATTTGAACCACTATTTATTCTGAGAGTGTCACGCTCTATCGTGCTTTGTACATGGGAGCAGTTATGGCTGAATCACAAACAAGCTTTGGCTTCGGCTTCGTTACAAAGGTCAGACAAAGCAAATGTTCAGTACATTTGAACTAGAGCTTTCTCTTTACGGTTGCCAAACGAAACGTGAGGTCGAAGGTTCTTTGTGATAGCATACATTGAATTCCTATGTCTGAACTCGAAAACGTCAGGCGAAGCCGAAGCCAAGGCGTGTTTGTGATTCAGCCATTAACACACGGCAAAAATAAATGGCTCTCTACTCAGGACGTTTGCCATCACAAAATGTGTATTTTTATTGTATGTCTGTGTCAAAGAGGATATATATATAGAGTCCAATCTGTCCTACGTTCCATCCTCCTCTGCTAAAATTTTCGTGGTCTCTTTTCTATTGTATTCATTGTCCGTGTGAAACAACAACAAGAAACGATGAGGCATGTTTTTGTTTATGTAACGCACACATGTTCAACAAAAAGAACAATATGACAGCTGTAGCACACACACATGTTTAACAAAAAGAACAATATGACAGCTGTAGCTTGTAGGCAAAATCAAAACAAAACAAGATGGGACTCTTTATAATCCTCTTTGGTCTGTGACCGGCAACTCTTTATAGTTTCTCTCAGGGAAACCAATACACACACAAATAAAGTGCACAGGCAGAGATATACATATATACTGTGGTGAATAAAATATTATAAACACCCTATAATATTTTATTCACCACCGCATAAAAGTACGAGTTGCCGGTCTGTATCTGTATGCTCTGTGGCAGACTCTAGTATTTTCTAGAAAACACTAGAGAAAAATCGAATTGAACAAAAAAACTTTAACAAATCGGATGAGTGAGGCAATTACAAACAAAATTCAAAGGAAGTGTTGCATTATATTGCAATAATAATAATAATTGCACTTTTTCAATAATAATAATAATAATAATAATAAGATAATATAAGTATACATAAATTTATTAAATAAATAAAACTATTTTCATAAAAAATGCATTATTTTTCATTTGTTGGACTTCAAAGGTGCATGCCTATTTCAGTCGAATGAAACTACTCTACTCTGAAGTTCATTTACACCGCTCATATTCGTAATTGTATATTTGCAGCGCTCTGCAATTATAGAAGTACAAATATAGCTGGTGGAATATGAGCGTCAAAGAAGTACTTTTAATATATTTTTATTGGCGAGGAAGTGCAGTACTCTTTCGGTGTTTTGCTGTGTTAAAGAGAGATATCACGTGTGTTCTCAAAATGTATTATAACTGAATTTTTTCTCAAGCGCCTATCCTTTTTCAGTGGAAACAAAGTTCTTTTCTTTCGTACATATTCCACTGGTTATTTTTCTGTACTTCTACGTTTGTAGGGTAGTAACTTCACATTATACAACACTTTAATAGAGAGTTTCATTCAAGTTTGAAAGATTTTCTCTCATAATCAAGAGTTGCCCTTTTCAAAGAAACTTTTGGGTGTTTGACTGAAGATTATTGTGAAGTCACATGCAAAGTGAGAAATTCTCTTTAATACTGTGTATACATCGCGACTTGAGTTTGAATATATCTTCATGATCAGATGATGAGGAGAACGAAGACAAAAGCAAACCAAAACTCCAAAAAAAAATTTAAATTATCAATTTCATTATTCATTAATTTTTTTGTTTTATTTAGCACAGACTGGCTCAATTTCACAATAAACGTCAAAACGTCAAAAAATAACGAATCAGTTCTCATTTCACGTTTGACAGGAAAGACTATTTAACTGCATGTGAGTATTCAGATCAAATCTTTCGAGTTGAGATTTGATCTACGTAGATTTTAATTTATTTTTGCATATTTATTATGAAACTTGCAAAACCGAAGAGATCAAACCTTTTGACAGAAAGGGCTAGTCTTTTCATGAATGAAACTCGCTAGAAAAACCAGTCGAAAAATCGATCCAAGGTACATCTACTTTCAATCGCGAGTTGGATGCACGTGTAAGGACCGCTTAATGCCAATGAAAAATTCACAACAAATTTTATCCGAAAAACAAAGACATTCCACTTTGAGAGCCACTGGATTGCTGGACTGTCGCTGTCGAAGTCGATTTTAAAACTTGCATTTGCATCTTTGGATTTTGTTTGGTGATTTTGTGATTTACCAAAATTAAAACAAAAAAGCAACAATTAGAAACCCTTTTTGATTCTAGCTTCAAATCTCATTTTCTTCAACATGAGTGCTATATCAAAAGAAGAACTGACAGAAAAAATAATTGGTAAATATAATAAACCCTCATTTGATGCCATTTGCGTTTAATTTTGTTTTCCAATTTTTTGGAGTGTCTATGCTTTCAGTGGTTTTTGATTCGATTCAAAATAATAATTATTTATTTGTAAACCCAACTTACTATATAAAACTCTCAAAAATAGAATACAAATTATAAAACATTAAATTCCACGATAAAAATTCATGCCACTCGAAAATGCATTACACTCATACGGACAACATAACCTGCAATGAAGTTTTCGTCCTTGCTTTCACCAAAATAATTGCGAACTGACTAAATAGCTAGATGTGTGTATTTTTTTTTTTAGACATTCTTAAAAAGTTCGATGGCGATCTTTATACAGTATCGTCGAAAAAAATACGAACCCAGTTGGAAGAAGATGTGGGATACTCGCTGTTAAGCCAAAAAGTTCAAATCCGTGAAATTTCTGAAAGGGAGATACAAAAGCTAAGTAAAGATGATGAATCAGAATCAAAAAAGTCTTCATCGTCTTCTGAAGAGGAATTCGAAAAACCAAAACGAACACGTGCGTGTGCCCCAGCGCGCAAAGCCCCCGTCAAAAGAAAGAGGAAAGCTGCCAACGCAGACAACTCAGATTCAGACAACGACAAATCAAAGAAATCTGAAAAAAAGGTTAACATTAACGTTTTCTCTCCACGTTCGTTGCATTCTTATTTCTATTTGTGTTTTTCCATAAACAGGCGAATAGCGGTCCTAAGAAATCAAATGGCTTTACCCGGCCCTATACTCTATCACCGCAATTGTCAGCCCTCATGGGTGCGGAGTCACTTCCACGCCACGAAGTTGTCAAAAAGGTTTGGGCAATCATTAAGGAACGTAATTTATACGATCCAAAAAACAAACAATACGCGATTTGTGATGAAGAATTAATGAAAATAATGAAAATTAAACGGTTTCGTACCTTTGGAATGCTCAAATACTTGAAGCCACATTTCTTAGATTAAGAGCCATTTGTTTGCTTAAAATTTAAGAGTCTGCATGAAAAAAAAATAAGCAAACAAAAAATCTAATGCATGTTGGCCAAATCCATGGGAAAGATTACAATCCATACATACTTTCACATACTTTAAGGCCTAGAGGAATAATTTTTGTGTTTTTTTTTTCTTTTTTTATAAGTAATTTCTTATAAAAGTTTTTTCAGAACAACACACAAAGGAAAAGAATAATATTACATTATTATTCTTGTTTATTTTTGTAAAATTGTTACAGTTAAATTTTAAACGAATGATTAAAATGTGTCTAATCTGACTGAAGCCCACACGCATCCATTGTAACGTAAAAAGTAAAATAAAAAATGTAACGCGTTAAAAAAATTTGGTACCTAATTGAGTTTCATATAAAATTTTTTATTAAAATGTATAGGTACCTCACAAATTCTGTTTTAAAAACTGATTGACGAATTTTGCTTAAATTTGATGTGTTGATAACGATCATCAATTTGTTGAGAGATTTTCAATATTTTGAAAGAGACAAAACTAAAATTTTATTTCGTACTCCATTCACCATACAACATACACACACACACACACACACACACACAAGACGCGAAGGATAATGAACAACAAGAGAAGATAATAAAAACGACACGAGATGTGAGAGACGGGACATTGTATGTTTGGATATAGAGACGAGTAGACGTGAAGTTCAAGGAGCAGAGTTTTTTATCGAGACGCAATTAAATCTTTTATCTTTAATGTAAATGTTAATGTAAACATTACCATAATAAATAAATAGTCGAATTAAAGTTAACAAACTCAGAAGTGGGATAAAAAACCCATAAATAACCTAAATCACTAGTTCTAAAGTTTAAATCAAAGAAATAGCCATTCTACGAATCTGCGTACGTGACGACGGCGACGCGCCAAAAAGTATACAAAATGGCGGTACACGAGAAATTTCCAGACTTTTACGCAGGCTTAGAAAATATAGAAGATGAATTGCTTCATAAACTATATGAAATATTATTCTTAAAACCAACTACGGCGACGCGCGAGTCAATAATTAAAAGAATTAAGAATTTTTATGGATGGGATCTGACAGACGGAAACAGCGAAGGAATCTGCTTGGCAGTGCTGGAAACAATATCGAATAAGGACTTGTTTGAGATCGCAGGATTGTTCCAAATCAAGAACACCGACACACAGGAGGTCAAAAAGCAGATAATCGACGCTATCAAAGGTTTAAACAAAGAAGTTTTCAAAACACCTGCCGCAAGGAAACATACATCGGTAAGTTCTAACAAATCTATACGCAAAGAAATATTAAAGTTGGAGCTGCAGAGGAAAATACTTGAGTTGGAGCTCAGCGATAGCGACGATGAAATTGCAGAGGAGGAGTCCAAAGAGAAACTACAAAGTGGAGAAAGAGTTTTTCAATGGGCTAATGAGAACCCAGTGCATCCACCAGAACCTGATTTGTCAAAAACGATGTCGCAATTGTTGGCTAGACAATCAGTCAACACAGAGTTAACCCGCTTCGGCGGAAATACTTTAGAGTGGCTAACTTTTATACGCGACATCAGACAGTCAACGTCAATATGCGGTTTTTCGGCTCAAGAAAACGTTTCACGCATTCGAAAAGCCCTATTTGGACCGGCTCTCGAATCAGTACGCATGATTCTGCTAACAAGTGAAGACCCCGAAGAAATCCTTGGCATTTTGAAAGAAAATTTTGGGCAACCTGAAATGCTAATAAGATGTTTTAAAGACGAAGTTTCCAAAGTACCAATGGTTGAAAGTTGGCCAGAGTTCATAAAGTTTTCAAATACTGTTCGTGGTCTATACTCTAGTATTTTGAGCGCCAAAGTGGACGTAAAAAGCTGCAATGGGTTGTTGCCCACATTAATAAATAAGCTTCCACCATTTATTTCATTGCAATGGGGTAACTACATGATCTCCAAGGAAATTATCCAACCCAATGTTCAGCATTTCACGGAGTGGATTATTACCATGAGCTCTTCAGTGATGCGACTTAGTTTTTCCGCCAATATGAACGTTTATCAAGAAAAGATAACAACATGGAACAATGCTTCAGCACCAAAAAACACATCTACACAAGTTTATGCCCAATCTTCAAGGCTGCCCGATCGCAACAGGGACAACCAACCATTATGCTTCAAATGCAGAAAATATGGACACGTAGCAAAGTACTGTAAGAATACATTTGCTTTACAGTTTAGCACCTCGCGGACAGGAGGGAATCCATGCAGCTACAAAAAGATTGCATATATTGACGGCAAGGCTTTAACTGCGTTAGTAGACACTGGAAGCGTTAAGAATGTTATCCGTGAGGACGTTGTCGACAGCACAAAGACTGAACGAATTTCTTGTTCGCTGGTTGGACTTAATCAGTCTAAAATAACATGTGAAGCTGGAATCACTACACTTGCAAAAATCGACGGAGAAGATTATGGACTTAATCTAGTAGTTGTCCCTAAAACAGCCATAGAAGATGAGTTGATACTAGGACAAGACTTTCTTAACACCGTACGTTGGAGCTGCGATGGCAATAACATTTTATTTGAAAGCTGTTCTCAAGTGCAAAACGAGGAAATGGAAAACGAGGAAACGGAAGTGAACAACTCATTAATGAGAATCGAGGTCGAGCCGAATGAGTTGGAGCTAAAAATAAACCGGAAACTGTCACCAAAGCATATGGCTAAAATAAAAACTTTGTTATATGATTTTTCGTCCACTGAGCCATCTGATTTTCTAGAACTGCCACACAAAATGAAGATAAGATTGATGGACGACATCCCTATTACTTCAGCACCCAGAAGAATATCATTTTATGAAAGAGATGAGGTGGTCAAAATTATCGAAGATCAACTTGATAAAGGAATAATTCGACCCAGTCAATCTGAATACTCCAGCCCGGTCGTGTTGGTTAAAAAAAAGACCGGAGAGATAAGAATATGCGTCGATTACAGAAGACTAAACGCCAAGATGGTTCGAGACCCTTTTCCCATGGCACTAATTGATGACATCATTGCAGGACTTTCTGGATATAAGTATTTTACCAGTCTTGACTTAAGAAACGGATTTTACCACGTAAAATTAGATGAAGAATCGATAAAATATACGGCTTTTGTCCTTCCTGATGCACAACTTGAATATTTGGTCATGCCGTTTGGTTTGATGAACAGCCCTGCCGTTTTTCAAAGAAATATAGACCAAATTTTTGGTGACTTAAAAAGGAAAAACCAGATAAGAATATTTGTTGATGATATATTAATTGCTACGGTGACAGCTGAGGAGAATGTTGAAATTTTAGAAGTAGTACTTCACAGAATGCGAACATACAATTTGAAGCTGCGTTTAGACAAGTGTGTATTTTTGGAAGAGAGCATTGACTACTTGGGATATATCATCAGTGACGGAAAAATTCGCATCAGCAACGAAAAAACTAAAGCTATTGATGACTTTCCTGCTCCCAACAATAAAAAACAGCTGCAATCATTCATCGGACTAACAAGTTATTTTCGCAGGTTTGTTCCGAATTTTGCGCTAAAAGCTGCACCGCTTACTGATCTGTTACGAGGTGATGCAAAGTTTGAAATGGGACAAAAACAGTATGAGGCGTTCAAGTTACTTAAGGCTTTATTAGTCGATAAGCCCATTCTTCAAATCTATGACCCTGCAAAACCTATAGAGATACACACAGACGCCAGCTCCCGTGGATATGGCGCTGTTCTTCTTCAACTGCAGTCGGACGATAAGTACCACCCGATTTTCTATTTCAGTGGAAAGACGACGGAAGCGGAGCAGAAGTATCATAGCTTTGAACTGGAGATGTTAGCGGTTATAAAGGCACTGGAAAGATTTCGGGTCTACGTTTTTGGCAAGCCATTTACTGTCGTTACCGACTGCAATGCGCTCAAGCAAACTATGAACAAAAAAGAAATGAACGTTCGAATATGTCACTGGATACTCAAACTACAAGAATATAATTACAAGATTGAACATCGACCATCGGAAAGAATGAAACACGCGGATGCGCTCAGTAGATATTTTAAAGAAGATCAAACCCTTGCAGAACATCCATACAGCTGTAACGTATTGGTTGAAGGTGACGACTGGATGCTATTCGCTCAAAGACAAGATCCAAAATTGGAATACATTCGAGGTATCCTGACAAAGCAAAAGGAAGGTTGCAGTGCCGAAGAAAGACGTATTATAAAACAATTCCAGTTAAAAGAAGACAGGATTTTCAAAAAGACAGCAGATGGTCTGAGGTGGGTAGTTCCAGACAAAATTCGCAGTCGGATCCTAAAACTCTATCATGACGATATTGGACACCCAGGAGTAGACAAGGTTTTCAACCGAATCGATAGTTCCTTTTGGTTTCGGAGAATGAGGAAGTACGTGAAAGGATACATCAGTTCATGCCCTCAGTGCCAGTTCCACATCGTCCCAGCTGGGAAAAAGCCTGGTATGTTGCATTCTATAGACAAGATAGGAATACCATTCCATACCATTCATATGGACCACTTAGGACCGTTCATCAAATCGAAAAGAAGTAATACCCATGTAATTGTAATCGTGGATGGTTTCACAAAAATGATCCTTTTAAAGGCCGTTCGAAATACGTCAGCTGAAGGTGCTACGAGATTTCTAAGAGAAGTTATAGACCTGTTTGGGCCACCAGTTAGAGTGATAACAGATCGTGGAACATCCTATACATCGAAGCTGTTCGAAAATTTTTGCTCATCGAAGAATATTTTGCACATCAAAAATGCTACCGCCACCCCAAGAGCAAACGGACAGGTGGAGCGGATAAATAGGATGCTAACGCCATGTGTGTCCATGATGACGTCTGATCCGGAATATGGTGATTGGGACATGAGCTTGGGCCGGATCCAATATGGAATTAATACGACAACTCATAACTCAACAGGTTCAACACCCTTTCAGTTAATGTTTAATTTTACGCCCAGAGGTTACGATGGAGACCTATTCAACGACGAAGCTCGACGATGGACAAACGCGAAACCGAACATAGAAGAACAAAGAAAAGCAGCTATGAAGAATATCGAGAAGGACCAAGAAGATCAGAGACGGAGGTTCAATACCAAGAGATATGTTAAGAAGTATAGAACCGGGGACCTGATCCTCCTAAGACGTGAAGCCCCTGCAACAGGACAATCAAGGAAATTAGAACCAAAATACAGGGGTCCATATATCGTGACAAAAGAGCTGCCAAACGATCGATACGTGGTAACAGATGTTCCAGGCTATAGGGTATCACAAAAGTTCTTCGATGGAGTTGCTGCCGTCGACAAAATGAAACAATACAACTCTATGAATCCGGAAGAGGCCGAATCGTCAGAAGAAGATGACAACGAGTTCATGGGCTTTGAAGACGATGAAATCAAACGGAAGGAAGTAGAAAGAAGGCTCAAGTTGTTAGAGGGCTTACAACAGTCAGGAGAGGCCGACTGAAAGAGACAAAACTAAAATTTTATTTCGTACTCCATTCACCATACAACATACACACACACACACACACACACACACAAGACGCGAAGGATAATGAACAACAAGAGAAGATAATAAAAACGACACGAGATGTGAGAGACGGGACATTGTATGTTTGGATATAGAGACGAGTAGACGTGAAGTTCAAGGAGCAGAGTTTTTTATCGAGACGCAATTAAATCTTTTATCTTTAATGTAAATGTTAATGTAAACATTACCATAATAAATAAATAGTCGAATTAAAGTTAACAATTTGTTATTTCGAATCCTTAAAACTAACTAAGGGTGGCGCAGACGGTCCATTGTGGACCTCGGCCTCAACCAAAAAACACCTCCAGCTAGGCCGGTCGCTAGCCAGTGGCTAGTTGAGCTCGTCCTCCACTTGATCGCTCCACCTTACATGTGGTCTTCCAGAACTGTGTCGGCCCTCAGGGTTAGAATTGAAAACTCGGCGGGCACATGCCCCAGCCATCTAAGCCGCTGTGTTTTCAGCTTTTTGACCAGGTCAATGTCGCGGTATAGCCCGTACAGTTCCTCGTTGAATCTTCTCCTCCATACTCCATTGATACGTACAGGCTCGAATATCAACCGAAGAATCTTCCACCCACAGCACCAGTGTCAGTGTCCAAGCTTCTGCTCCATAGATCAGGATTGGGATGATTAGGATCTTGTATAGTGTCTCCTTGGTCCTTTGAGCGAGGGATTTGCTACTAAGAATCCTTCTAAGCTTGAAGAAACGGCGATTTATAAGAGTGATTCTTCGACTGATCTCTTTACTGCTATTGTTTCGAGAGCATATAGTGGTACCCAACTAGATCAAGTCCGTGAAACTTCAAAGTTATAGCTATCCATCGTGACGTTTGGTCCGACCCTACGGTTGTATCGAATCGCATGAGTTCTGGCAACTCTGCATTCGATGGTCACATAAGTATAAGAAGATACAAGAAAGTAAATAAAACTTAACGTAAGAACTTAACGAAAGAGTGCTTGTTCTGCGAACAAGCACGAATGAGTGTTAGTCTTAAGCAGGATTTTGAACCAAGAAGGAATAAACGTGCTAATAAGTGGTTTTTTATAACATTTTTCCACTCTAAATTATTGTTTTATTTCATTCCTATATTTTGTTATTCGAGATGAGTTATACAGTCCATTTGGGCTATGATACATTGGTCCATGTCGAGCGTCGGATATTGTGCCAGTGTCGGAATGGTGCAGGTTTCGTTTTCTTAAAAATAATAAGAAATAAAAAAAAATAAGTGCAGTGATTGATTGTGGTTCGTTTTATAACGAACTAAATATTGTGAATAATAAAAATGTGCTCAATTGTGTCACAAAAAATTAAAGTGTGCGCAGCAGTTTGCCACGAGCGACAGGAGTATGGGCAGGAAACCGTGTGTATATCACTAGCAGGCAATGTGCAAAACGGTACTTCATTATATAATAATGATCAATATGTACCAACCAGCATGTAAGTAGTTCAATAATTATTGTTGTTGTTTTTCCCCTTTTTTAAACGGGCGACCGATGAAAATTCTTCGTCAAGAGAGCAAGAGAGGGTAAAAAAGTACGTATTCTCGCTTCACAGCAGGAATACACACACACTTATGTGATATGAGCAGCGAATCGGAGTGAAGGATTATGCATACACAAAACACATATGTATATGCGCAACTGTGACAAGAAGAGAGAAGTCTAAAAAAAAAAAAATTCGTCATTCAAAAAAAAGTGGTAGTGATCGGTCTTTCGAAAGAAAGAAAAATTTAAGAAAAAAACAACAACAACAATATCTATACAATAATAATATTAACATACATATTTACATTTTAAATAACATTTATTTAAAGCAAAAAAAGGATGAGCTGAAATATAGTCCTAAAACAGGACAAAGTAAATATTTGATTGTGTGAATGGTGGTGGTTTTTTGGATTATTTTGCAACGGAGCAGGTTTCTTTTTTTTTCTCTTCTTTATCTTTTCCCGTTGCATTGAATGTGTCCCGATGTATGTGTGCAGTGTGTATGAGCGATTTTGTTTTGTTTTCGGTGAAGTGTGAATGAGCGAATGAGCAATGAAGGGGCGATCTGAGTTTATTTGTTTTCTTATGGAGAATGAGAATTTTTGAATTGAGTGAAGTGCGCAGGATGTTCTTTTTCCTCTTTTGGTGCGTGTGTGATTTACATACATTTTTAATATCGTTTTTTTTTATGAATAAGATATTTTTTCAATATTACCTAGATATATTACGGTGATGTTGCTGCTTTGTTGTTTGGTAGGGATCAAAAATTAATTTCTTTTATAGGTGTTAAGTTTTTTTTTGTGTGTCACTTTTTTTTCTCTTGAAGACTTTGTTGCTCGAGATATAGCAGGGGCGAGTGGAACTCAAAGCACATTTGTGCGAGTTACCAAATATGAGAGAAAAGTTGTGAAGGACTCGAGATATAGCAGGGGCGAGTGGGACTCAAAGCACATTTGTGGACTCGAAATATAGCAGGGGCAACTCAAAGCACATATGTGCGAGTTACCAAACATGAGAGAGCAGGTATGAAGGAGGAACTTGAGTGCAATTGCACCAGTTGCCATGAACAAATTATTATTAAAAAAAAAGGACATAGCTGGGCAGGAAAAAACTCACAGCACGACGGTGCTAGTTTTTAGAGAAGGAAAGCTTGCAAGCGGCAGGAATAAAATATTTTAAATTCAAAAAGAATAAATATTTTTAAAGCAGGAAAATGAGCCACAAAAGAACTTCGTTTCTCGATGCAACATAACTTATAATAAATAAACTATATTTGCAACGACAAAAGCAGCAACAACTAGCCGACCTTTTTTTTATTATATCTACTATTTATTTTATTTTATTTTTGCATACTGGGAATTTTAGTACCTACTGCAAACTATTATTTATTTATGTATCTGCATATTGGGAAATTGACGTACCTACTGCAAACGAGTATCTCTTTCATTTCAGGGTAGGACATTTTTGAATTATCATTTCTAATGCAATACGATTTTATATATTTACAGAAAAGAGCAGCGAATAAAAAAGATTGACAACCAGCAGGAGAAAAATCACCAATATGTATTTAATGCTGGTGTATTTTCAGTGAGCATAATGCTTGCCTTTGTGAAATCTCCAGATTTTGGAATTTGTACGATGGCAGCAGCGCAGGTCAGGCTTGAGGCCTTGCAAGAAGCCTGGTCGCAGGTCAAGATTTGCGAGAGCAGGATTGCGTTGGCCGACGATATGTTGGTCAACGTGGAGATACAACGCAGGATTGCTGGAGCGGAAGAAAATTACTTTGCTGCCCACGCAGTGTTGCAGGAAAAGCTAAAAAAATGGCTCCAAGAACACGCATAGCAGGCATACCAGGTAGAGCAGAACAGGCATTGAGCGGAGCGATGATGGCAGGAAATTTGAGCAGCCGTTGTCACAACTTCAGACGCATCCGAATTCGAGCTGGTATATGAGGACATGCGAGCAGCTGGCCTGGCAGTAATGCCCGAAGAGCAGGAGCACCAGGTGACAAGAGGCTGTTGCCTTGTCACTCGTGCAAATTTCTGAATCATCCAATGTGACGTTGTCCAGAGTTTGCAGTACTGAGCATTCGTGCTAAGCAGGATCTCGTGAAGGAAAAGGCACTTTGCCCCAATTGTCTTAAGACGTTCCATGCCCCAAAGGACTGCTTCCAAGGGCCGTGCTGTCGATGCCCCGGGAAGCAAATGCACAATAGTGCTACGAAAGAGATTGGGAAGGATGCAGAAACTGTTCTATATGCGCATGAAAAGTGAAAGAAGAGAAGGAGCCAGACAAGCGAAAACAAACAAAAGGCAGATTGACTAATTGTGCCTCCAGAAGAGGAATAAAGCCATCAGCATTGGTTGATAACAAGTTGTGGTTGCATGGGCCGGAATGGTTGGCAAAACCTCGGTCGAGCTGGTCATCTGAAAAGTTTGTGCCAAATGTTTCAGATGGGGGGAGGGATGAGATGAAGATTTTCGTGTTAACAAAATTTACAGAGCCCTTATTTATTTATCTGAAGTGCTGGAGAAGGAGTATTTTATTGATTGAATACACGTCTACATTAGAGAAGGCGATTAATGTAATCAGCTATGTAATAAAAAGCAAAAATAAAGCAACGAAAGGAAGATGAAGAGATAGATGGAAAGGGATGGAGACGTTCTGCACGTCAAGTGAAAAGAAGGAATAGAGCAGATGACAGTGCAGGAGATACAGCAGTACCTGGGCAACCATCTGAAGAGAGGATTAAATCAATCGGTCACCTGTTGACAAAAAAGCAGGAAAAGTATTTTGCAAAGGAAATCATTTGTATAGAGAAGGACAGCTGTTTTCCTGAAAAGAGCAGGATAGAATCCTTAAAGCCAATCTTAGATGTTGAAAAGATTCTGAGAGTAGCAGGGAGATTGGAAAGAGCAGAGATGGGATACGAGAGAAGACATCCAGCTATCGTGCCAAATGGTTCTCGATTGGCTTGGTTGATCATGTATAATGCGCATACAGCAACGAATCATGGAGCAGTGCAGGTCATGATGCAGGACATTTGTCAGAGATTCTGAATTCCGAAGCTCCGAAGTCAGCTGAGGAATTACTTACATAAGTGTTTGGTTTGCGTGCGGTATAATCAACTTTTTGAGATGCAACTGATGGCTGATTTGCCATCAGAGAGAGTAACAGCAGGGAAGGCTTTTCTACACACAGGGGTAGACTATATGCAGGTCCATTCGAAATAAGGATGATCGACAGAGCAGGTGAGCAAATAATAAGACAGAAATGTTATGTTTCCGTCTTTCTTTGCCTTAAAACTAGAGCAGTGCATATAGATTTGGTATCAAATCTGACGTCAGTGGCGTTCATTGCTTGTTTCGAAAGATTCATAGCAAGAAGGGGCAGGTGTGGAAGGACAATGGTACAGCATTTGTCGGTGCAGCGAAGGAATTGCAGAAAGCCAAAGAGCGTTGGTTAGTGAAGGATAGATTTGAACACTTAAGTTTGAAAGAGATGGAATGGAAGTTTATGACTCCTGCGGCACCACATCAAGGTGGGATTTACGAAGCAGCGGTAAAGTCGATGAAATATCATTTGACGAGAATTGTTGGAGCGAAGGTTTTGGCATATGAGCAGGTTTTGACATTAATTACTGGGATAGAAGCCATCTTGAATTCGAGACCGCTACATCCATAAAGCAATGATCCTGATGATTTGCAGGCGTCAACGCCGGGACGTTTTGGTTGGTGAACCGCTTGTTTTACCGTTTCCGTTTATAACCAATGAGATGCCAAATACCAAAGGCATACAATTGTGGAAGGAGCGCAAGTCTATGCTTGCACTCTTCTGGAGCAGATGGAAGGTAGAGTACTTATCTACTCTATACGAGAGAAAGAAATGGCGAAAGGAGAAATATGGCTTGACAGAAGGACAACTCTGCATAATCAGGAGAGAAAATTTCCCATCATCGGCGTGGGCGAGGGCACGGATATTAAGACTATTACCAGGCAGCGATGGACTCATAAGAAGCGTGGTTCTGCAGACAGCGAGCAATCAACTTACGAGACCGGTGCAGAAGATCTGCATCTTACCAATTAAGGACCTGGAATGATTAATATATATGAATAAATTTGTATTGAGCATATATATATGTATGCAAAATAAAAGTGAAAGGGGTTGAAAACCGTAGGTTTTCGCCGGGACTGTATCGAATCGCATGAGTTCTGGCAACTCTGCATTCGATGGTAACATAAGTATAAGAAGATACAAGAAAGTAAATAAAACTTAACGTAAGAACTTAACGAAAGAGTGCTTGTTCTGCGAACAAGCACGAATGAGTGTTAGTCTTAAGCAGGATTTTGAACCAAGAAGGAATAAACGTGCTAATAAGTGGTTTTTTATAACATTTTTCCACTCTAAATTATTGTGTTTTATTTAATTCCTATATTTTGTTATTCGAGATGAGTTATACAGTCCATTTGAGCTACGATACAACGGTGATGATATTCTGCATCCGTCATCATATACCCATTCTAGCCGAATCCACTAAATACAGCTGACAGCGCGCATCGTTTTTTCAATGATGTCAATAAAATCAGCATAGCCAAGTTATTGAACGGATTTTTCCAAATCGTACCGTTGGCGTTCGTTTGCGAATTGTGTACAATTGCCTTAACAACGATAAGTATGTTGAAGAGGTTACATGACTGGTCATACCTATAAATCGAATTCTGCCTAACAGACATTAGTTGATTGTTTTCCCCGTTTAACAGTGTTATTTTCAAAGGATAATGCCAAAAAAAAAACCCAGCGTCGATTATTTACATTGCACATTCATGTGTCTTGTCGTAGTAAATACCACAGACAAAAGAAATATACAGATGTAGAATATGGGCTGCGTCGAGTTTAGTTCACTTCTTTAGTGTAGATGGCACCAGTTACACTATTTTTCGTTGGTGGTATGATCACACAAGTTAAATAAGATCTTCAAACTTAATTTTTATAACGTAGCCACCAGCCGCAGCCGCAGGCCGCAGGAAAGTTAGCATATACCTCATACTCAAACATGTCCGAGAAATTGACATCCTTCGAACAAATTAAACATACCATTATCATACCATACTTCCATACCAAAAAACCAGTTCCTAGTCCTAGCAATACCAACCACGGTCTACGGCACGGTGTAGGGTGGAGTGGTGGAACTGGAACCACGATCAAGGAAACACAACTCAGTCTTATGAGGGGATAGTTATAGGTATAATTGTAACTTGCTTTAAAAAATAATAAAAAAAACAGTAAAAGTAGTTTTATATTCATTTTAAATATTCATTAAATTTTCAAGACGTTTCTTTTGTGTTTTTCCCTTACGTCCCGATTTTTGTGTGTTTTTGCTCGTCCAAATACAATTTTTCTTCAGCAAAACTAGAATCATAAATGAAAGGGCATCTAAACGGTGTTTACCACAAATTGGATCCTTACACCACTCAGGGCTAAAGCTCTCTGTTTTTGTAATGCTTAAAGATATTTTTTTGGATTTTATATTAATGATTTCTGGACTTTTGATGTATGTTTTCAAAAACATTTATTTGAAGGTTACAAATTTCAAAAAATATATCGGAGGGGGGAAATACTTTACCAAAGTCTGATTCTGAATTTAAGTATGCCTTGTGGTGGATAAGAAATTCAGAATCGTCTGTTATTGTTGTAGCCGTTTTTAGTAATGTTTGATTACAATTTCGACATGGCTCTTTTATCAATTTAAATAGCTTGTAACAACAGTATCCTGCAAAGTATCGAATTGACATGCTCCTGACAGTTGTTGAGACAGATGGCCGCTCATCTGAATCAAAACAACCGATCATTTCACAGTCACGACTTAATTTTGTTTCTGTTTCGGCTGTATTGACATCCAAAATAGG
This sequence comes from Platycheirus albimanus, assembly GCA_916050605.2. Taxonomy (NCBI): domain Eukaryota; kingdom Metazoa; phylum Arthropoda; class Insecta; order Diptera; family Syrphidae; genus Platycheirus; species Platycheirus albimanus. The sequence continues at coordinate 84,673,896 of OU696696.1, forward strand.
CTTTTCAAATTTTGTATTTACAACTGTAGACCAATCAACATCAAGAATTTCATCTGAATCTTTTTCGCAGTTGGAGAATTTCGATGTAAATAGTAGATTCAAAGAAATGATCTTGGCTATAATTGATTGAAACTCAAAAACATTTGGATTTCTTTTGTTCGCGTTTCGGGCACGAACATGTGAAAAGAAATTTTCCAGTGGATCCTGGTTAATTTTATTCAAATAAAAATAAGAAAAATCAGGATAATCGGCAAATAGATCATCGGCCAAAGAAAGGAAAGATGTTATAGTTAAAACCATTCCCTTAGAGCAATGAACGGTTGTGTTTTTAGTAAGTTGTAATGACGCTAATAAATCTTTCATTTCATTTGAGAATTCCATATTAATTGTGTTTTTAACTAACGGTGGGTGTGCATTTAAAATATTAAACATTTTATCAATTTGTTTGAAAAAAATTGACGTTGCTTTGGCCTTACCCTCAACGTTCTTAGAAAAAACCGAAACTTCCAGCATTGCTAAAATTGCTGATGATACGCTGTGTGCTCGGGTGATTTTCGGACAAGCTCTTACAAGATTTTGAGAGTCAATAGCATATAGTTCTCTCAAAACGTCCCAGCTAACAACATCTCCATTAGGAAGGCAAAAGTCTGAAGATATTAGATTTGTTCTGATAGATTTAACTAGATGAGGTACATCGAAACAAAGGTATATCTTTTTTCCTTCATAAACAAACCAATTGTTATCGATGTTTTTGTTTATTCCTTCTTTATTTCCAAGTTGAAAAAATAGGCTTCGGTTTGTTGATCCTTGGTCGCATGTGAGCGCTCGTACAAATATTCCCAACCTTGCACAAACATGTAAGCATTTGAAAATTTGTTGTTTTAGTTCTAACACGGGACAAGATGTCGCACTAACAACATAGTTCAGAATATATTTGAAATTGGAGCAGAGTCCCCTTATCATGACAACACAAATAGTTTTTCCTCTGATTGGTTCTCTTTCCCCATTACCATAGTCAACAAACCCGTCAATTCTGCCCTTAAACTTATAGCACTTTCCATTGGAGGAAAAGAAGCGTCCAGAAGCATCCGGAAGTCTTCTGAAACCATTCCATTGGTAAGAAAATGACACTTCTGACGATTCTGAGAAGAGAATTTTGCTTCTGGATTTGAAGTCAGAATCCACTCAAGAAGCACAAATACAAATAAAACTCAAATGTCACCCATAGAATATTCATTGGGGAAATGTCTATTCGCATGCAGCAATGCCGAAAGTTTTGGTAATGTCAATAAATGTGACATATTTTTGAATCCAAATCTGATGATAAAGGCTTCGAAGGTCAGCAACGAAGTTGAGTGAGTGGTATTTAATACGAGGAACCATTAAAAATGTCCTTACACCACGAATCGGGCGACACACACCACTTTGACATTGGCATAACTTGTGAAACTGATGCCTGCGAATACTGCATTGTGTTGAAATTGAACGGAAGCGATTTTGCTTGTTCCATTGGTTTTCAGGATGAGTGGTTCCCCGAGTGAAACCAATGGAAAGTGCTATTATTATATGTTTGATTTTCCTCGATCGATATTTCATCAAAAATAAGTACTACATTTTTACTCACTTCAGGTAATTCATCTACTTTGCCCTTTTTTAATCAAACCTCTTCATTGAAGCCTGGTGAAAGATGTTTTATATCCATCCACTTGTATAAAGAAGTAGGATGAGGCAGGTGGAATTCAAGAGTTTCCCTCATAAAGTTATAAAGAGCAGCATTCCTAAAAAAATATATTTTGAGAAAGCCATTTTCTGACATTTTTCTGAAAATGTTCGTCTGATATTGATTTAAACCAAAGAGGATATATACATAGAGTCCAATCTTTCCTACGTTCCATCCTCCTCTGCTAAAATTTTCGTGGTCTCTTTCCTATTGTATTCATTGTCCGTGTGAAACAACAACAAGAAACGATGAGGTAAGTAGTAAGGTGTGAGCGCACACATGTTCAACAAAATAAACAATATGACAGCTTTAGCACACACACATGTTTAACAAAAAGAACAATATGACAGCTGTAGCTTGTAGGCAAAATCAAAACAAGGCACAAGATTGGACTCTATGTATATATCCTCTTTGATTTAAACTCCTGTAAGGTTGAATCTACATGAGAACCACGAACCAATAAGATACAGACCGCCAACTCACTGTATGGTTTCTCTTTTTGCCTACAAGCTAAAAATCAGCTGATATGCTATTTATTTTGAGAGTGTGACTCTCTCCCTTGCTTTTAAAACCCATTTAGCAAACACACCTACAAAATAAATGGCATACGCAGGTATAGTTGCCGTTACAAAATGCACAGAGAGAGATGTGCACGTATTCACAGACAGGAAAAAATATTTCGAGGGTGTTTTAGGCAAGAGGAGTACGAGTTGGCGGTCTGTATATTGGTCCGTGATCAGAACCTTGTGTAAGTTAAGTTTCTTACATAAATTAATTAAAAAAAAAAAAGCAACTTTATTTTCCAACGTTCAAACTTAGACTAAATTACAATTTCAAACTTATTCTAAATAAATGTTGGGTTGACCTCGAATTCGCTCGCTTCGATCGTCAACCTCTTGGTTCCCATTATTGGTCGCTTCGATCGTCGATATTTTCCAGTGAATCCAGACGCTGAATCGGCAGAACGGATGTAGAACGGATGTTTGCTTAATAAACGTTGAATTCTGAAATGTTGGATTGAAGTATGAAATATTGAGTTATGAATTATGCTGATTTTGTCAATTTGCTTTAGCATGTGTCATTAACTCTTCCCCTCTTAAATGGAAACGTCCACGTATTAAAAAAATGGGATGTTGTGGAGTCTGGGATGTTCTCTGATGATAGGATTTTCAGGCCTTTCCGGAGGGATAAATACAGGTGTGATGGTCGTTCCGCCAAAGTTTCTTCTTTTCAGATAACTCATTACAGTTATTATGATGAAAAATATGACTGCGAAAAAGGAATAATTTATAAATTGATGAATTTCTTTTTCTACCTGAATTTTGTCAATGGTTTTCGTATTATTCATGTGGAGTTCCTTCATAAGTTGTAAGGACAGGATTTCTTCTGTTTCGAATTCTTCGGAGACTGCATGTAGTAGTGGTGGTAGTTCATTAATTGTAGTAATTTCGTCAGCAATATATTGTTGATTCCTGATTCTTAATGTAATTTTGGAGAATTTAATAAGATAGGTGCCGTTCAATGATCTGGTGATATTAGCTTTGTTTGTTGAACTTTACCCAGGGTCGCCCTGGGTTTTCTTGACAACTCCAAGAGTTGTCAAAAAAACCTGGGTTTTTCGGTTTTCAAAAAACGCATGACGGCTGCTGATTGTATATTTTTCACAACGCACAAAATCAAAAGTTTCCATTTTGCTTTATTTGTTCGATTTGTATTTACTTTCATAAAAATAAATGCATTCAATTGCATTTCATTTAGTTTTATCGAAAAAAAGACATGAAAAACCAAATACAGAAGCAAAATACACAAGAAATGCTTGACAGCAAAAGTCACTTCAACAGCTGATTCGTTACATCAACTCGGCCCAGCTAAATAGCAAGATCGACTTCAGGGTGACTTCAGGGCGACCCCAGGTTTCAAAAAACAGAGAATTTTGTATTGAGGGCGAGTTGAGGTAATTCAAAAAACGCGCTGTGGCGACCCCAGGGTGACTTCAGGGCTCAACAAACAAAGCTATTATCTACTTCTATGTTACCATCGAAGTTGTTTAAAAGCATCGTTCCTGGTTGTATTTCTTCGACTTGTGGGACTGTTCGTTCTTTTACAAGTAGCATTTTCATTTCTTATTAACTTATAAATACATTTATCGTTACTTAAGTCTATAATGTTAGATTGTTCGCACAACGATAAATCATTTATTGTTTTACATTCATTCTTTATTCCATATATAATATTGTTTTTCTTTAAAATATTTGTATTTGAAATTTTATTAACAACATTATTATTTTTTATCAATGGTTTTACAGTTAGTTTTTCGAATATTTCGTTTCCCGTTTTTGGAATGCTTAAAATATAAAGAATAGATGATATGTCTGTAGCGACTTTTATTTTGGCAAATTCTAATGCTTCTTCGATATTTCTAAAAGGTTCATTTGTTTTATTTTTATTTATATTTTTCAATATTACATCAATTTCTGATTTAGAAAGTATGTTTGAACTTACGATATTTTTCTTACTTAATTCGATTACATATATTACATTAAATATTTCCTCTTTTATAAGCTTTGTTTTATAAAGTAGACTTAATACTAATAGCGAGTTTCATTCAAATTTGGAAGAATTGTTCTTAAAATCGAGAATTGCCCTTTTGAATAAAACTTGTTTTGGGTCCCCATGTCAATTTGAATTATACTTTTTGTCATTTCATTTTTGTCTTTTGTCATTGGAAAAAGTAATCTTTAGATAATTGATAGTTAATTGGATAATTAAAGTACATATTAAGTTCTTCGTTCATTATTTGTTTATTTTTGTTATATTTATTACATACTGGCACAATTTCACTAAAAACAACAAAAAATAACAAACTATTTCTCATCTGACGTTTGACAGACAAGTATTCAGAACGATTCTCCCAACCAGTGCCGGATTAAGCAAGCGCGGGGCCCGTAGCAAATTCTTTCAAAGAGCCCTCGATCTACTACCTATGGGGTCTTAAGTATAAAGTGGTAAAAAAACAATTCAATACTCAATACTCAATACCTTTATTTGCTATCTATAGGTTACAATTTTGTGGGTAATTAATAGTGTAGTGAATTACTATAGGCGCTGTTAGGCTCTGACAAGTTCAAAAAGCCTGAGATGAAATTTCCTGGCAATTTAGAATAATTTTGATAGGAAACTAACAATTGAAAACTGATGATACTACACAAATTATTTTTTTCAATACATATTTCAGAGTTTAAGTTTAATACAAAGTATATTATATTTTTAGGAATAGCTAATGTTATATTTTATCAATGGTATACTTTAAATAATGCTTATATTTTATATTTATTTATCTGTTCCCTTATTATTTTTTAAACTTTTACAAAGTAGCTTTTCTAGATTTCATGTGGGCAAATTTAGAAATAATACTACCAATTCGTATCAATTTTTTTGAGCAAATCATATTCTATATTCATCAAAGCGAGATAATTCAGACGTTCTTGACTCATAGTAGTCCTTAACTCATTTTTTATGCGCTTTAATGTCGAAAATGAACGTTCGCCACTGCAGTTAGTGATCATGAGAGATAAATAAATGCGCAAAGCTATTTCTAAATTGGGGAAACATGATTCTACTGAATTGTCCATTAGGAATTTATAATATTGAATTTCCAGAGCTTCGTTTTTCGTACTGTCAATCGCACTAGCCACATCCGTTTTCAGCAGCTCGGCAAACTGCACTAATTCGTTGTCTAGGCTGTCTTCCAAATCATTTTCATAAGCACTGACTATAATTAATGTTTTTTTTTAAATCTCGTCTGCTGTAATAGATTTTAACTGTCGAAATATTCCAAAAACACTAGTTAGTTTTTGATATGCTTTCATGCGTTTGTCTAAAGCAGATAGTGTGTTATCAATAATGACAACAAACACCTCAATTTCAAACTTTTTACCAGGTGTTTATTTCTCAACAAATTCTTCAATTGTACTATAACCGCTAAAATCGTCGTACTTTGTGTTCCGCTTGCGTCGTCTTGAAGGCTGTTGCTGATATTCATGACAGCTTGTCAGCTCTTTGGCTTGTGCTTCAATATTTGAAAATGTAGATCGCATTGTTTGGACATATCCATGTAATGATTCATAAAGGCTGTATCCCGTATTAAGGTCTATTTTAGACGATTGCAGCGACGCACTAGTTGCTTGCATGCGTTCTAGGATTCCATTCCACGTAATTGTCATTATTCCCGTTTCCAACTTATTCATCTTTGAAACAAGTCCGTAAGCTTGATAACGACACTCTGACTTTTGATCTATATTATTGGAAATGGCATCCAAAACTTGCTTGATAGTGGTAAAACCACATAAAAGTGCCTTCGTAGCATCAGCTCTGGCGGACCACCTAGTATCCAACAACCTTTTCAAAATCGGAATTTTCGAAGTAAGAATTACGGAAGTAAGAAGACTCCAACGATGTGTAGAAGCGGAAAAAAAAATTATAGAGACTCTCGCGTCTAGAATTTCAACTTCTTTGGTTCTGGAAATAGTTTATTGAATGCATTGCTGTTTATGAATTTGGTAATGATCTTACTATATCAGGATTACGAAATGGTTATGGAAAATTCAATTTGAGGAAATCTCTCTTTTAAGATTAATATTAATAAGTTATATTTTATAATTAATATTTTAAACCAATTTATTACTTTAGTAATAAAATATTTTTTTTCGGTCATAACTTCTATAACCTAATATACTTATATTCTAGAAAGTAGATTTTTGGTATATGGTTACTAAATTATACTAAAAATAATGTAGTCTGTTAATCTTACAAATAAAGAGATAATTTTAACAATTAAAATCGACCCATTTCAATTCTGCTACACATCCACACTAAGTGTCGGGTAAGAGTGCTTGCATACGTCAGACTTTTTGTAGAGCTGATTATCAGGCCGACTGAAATTCTACACATTTATGCAAGCAACTTTTTGCAGAACTTGTGCGTTTACCGTATGAAATTCGTTGATTTATTTACGCCAAGGAAATAGTCGGGTACCGAGTGTCTGACGTGGATTGTCTTAATACGAAAAGTTGTAACGTTTCACGTTCTTGTGACATCAAAAAATTCAATATACCACATCTTAATAAGTTTCACTAAAAAAAATTACGCTCAGGCAGAGATGAGTGGATTTAAATATGCGGGGCCCCCTTTCGCGCGGGGCCCGTAGCAATTGCTACTCTTGCTACGTGGTTAATCCGGCACTGAGTGGGGTTATAGACCAGTACACCCAACAAATGCAGAAAGCTAGTTTTCATGGTGCATTTCAAACTCCGTGATAAAGCCCTGTATATAGAAAAATCAGCTTGTAAATAATGTATTTAGTTCTCAGATACATGAAAGCTACCAACTGCAACCTATGACAAATAAAAGAACGAATGCGATTTAGAGATAGGTTTTTTTTTAAATTCCTTACCTGAATGCAAAAACATAACAGTTATCCTCTCCTCAACCTATTTTATCTGCGCTTTTGAATGCGGTCTTATGGCTTTGAATCTCAACCAAAAAAAGGAAATCGAATTTATAAAAAAATCCTGTGAAGGACATTCACACCAGCTTGGTCTTTGTAAATATCTTCATGTCGATTTTATCCGTTGCGCCGTCTTTCGAAAAATTCATGGTGTGAAAAAGTACTATAATTTTCTTCACTTATTCCACCGGCTTATTAGAAAAATCTAGAACCTACGATAGGTACAAAGTTCTGATTGTTTTTTCCACCCTTGAATAATTTTGAACAAAACTTTTGGATTCAAAAGAAACGGAAGCGTAAAAGATTGCCTAAAAGCAACAACAAACAAATAATGGCTCTAAATAATGTTCATGTGTAGATATTGTGTGAATAGTAAAATAAAGCAATACTATAGATGACTTAAAGAGTTTTGAAAGTACATAGACATATACATAGCTAATATGCACTTGTACATACTTAATAATAGTTACAACACATTTTGTCGAGAATTGAATTGTCGTAACAAATTGCACCAGATAAAAAATTTGCAGAAGAATTTGAATCTACTAAAGCTTTATTGGCAATTTTGTTTAGTTGGAAAATTAAGAATACACCAAAATGAGTTTTTTTAAGCTGCAGTTTTATGTTTTCGGGGGCACTCTTTTCAAATCTGTTATCCGTTTATTTCTATTTCTTCCCATTGCCAAGATGTTCAGAACACTTTATTCCACCAATATCAAAAAGATCAATTATTGTTATTTTGTCGCAAGGTCCAAATGTTGGCATATGCATACACATAATACGTCGAATGTCCCATAAAATTGAGCATAATTTTTACTTGCGATTATAGGTACCTTACTTAGGCTATAAGACAAGTTATGAGATAACAATCACACATGACATTGCGATGACGAATAAGTCAAAAACAGCAGTTCTGGAAATTCCGTCTGCCTATCTGTTCGCACCCCTGCAGCCTAAACAATTTGGTAAACTCCCGGAGGGTAAAAGCGAAGTTAGAATATGCAAAATAAAATTTGGCAAAATGAACAATACGAAATAATATTTTGACACAGAGACAATTTTCCAAAGGAAAATTTGGGGAAATGAAAAATGAGAAACGAATTTCTGCTAAAATACCCCTACCCTTATGTACAAGGTGGGCAAAAAGAAATCATCCTATTGGAAGATGCTCTCATTTTTGCAAATGGCCGCCAATGTCAAATCTGTTTCGACATTTGTGGACTAGACAGATGCAGAATACAAGTGAACAAGCCATGGAGCGATACATAAACCGACATATGAACCGATATTCTGAAGGTGGCGTTCCGGGGTAGAATCATCTTTCGTTTTAGTGGCCCGCAAGATCGCCCGATTTAATCGTTTCAGACTTTTTTTTGAGGGTTTTTTGAAGTCCAGTGTTTACGTGAACAAGCCCGAGACTCTGGAAGCCCTCAAGGACAACAATCGACACGAGTGCGAGAATCTGTCGCCCAAAGTTCTCGCTGAAGTGATGAAAAATGCCATAAAACGAGCAATCAATTGTGACGGCACCCATTTGGTGGATATCATCTTCTCGACTTGACCAACACAATTCTAAAGGTTCAAATAAACATAATCAAAAAACTGAATCGAAGTTTTTCATTTAGAAAAAAAAGAGAGCCAAACAATATCGGATGGATGACTTCTTTTGCCCCATCCTGTACCAACAAGTAGATCGCTTGTGAAATACATACAGCCAAGTTGGTGTAATTGGGTTTTTAAAAATGAAATAAGTACATATAACCAAATTTGGTCTTATTTCGTTCGGCATTATTATAAATTATCATTAAACTTAATTTAAACGCATTCAGTACCTTAAGTATCTTAAGCATTCGGAATAATGGCACTAACTCCACAGTTAGAATTCAATGCCAGCAAATCGAATATAAGGACTATACAGGGTGATTAACCTAAGGTGTGCCAAAAAGTTAGAGCGTGTAAGATGGGTTGAGACAAGAAATGAAAAATCGTATGAGTGTAGGCTATTCCCATCCGTTAAGCCGGGAGGAGCAGTTTTCTGAAAAAAATACTTAATTAAAAAAAAAAATATTAAAAATAACGTTGATTGTATTTTTGACAAGTTATTTTACTAAGCAATTTTTGCAAAATTAATTTTGAAACAAAAATTAAAAATACATTTTCAAACTTATTTTGTTCAAAAGCTTAATTACGTAAGTAGGTACCTACTTATTTTTGTTATCAAAATTCAATGCTCTTATTAATTTTCAGGAAATGAAAAACTACTTAATTTCTCAGAAAACCAATTTTTATTTTTAACGTGACTGGACAATTAATCTATATATATAAAAATCAATGCGACTTTTCGTTGTAATTTTATAACTCAAGAACGGGCTCACCTATCCAAACCAAATGTTTAGGCTTTGTTCGGACTATTTAGTAGATGGTTTATGTGAAGTTTGCATAAAATCGGTCGAGCGGTTCTTCATTTATCGATTCATTTATCATTTTTTGTAACAAATGAATTCAATAAATGGCGAATCTTTTTTTTTAATGGGGATTTTACTGTCAAATTGAAACTTTTTTCAGGTGGGGACTGTTCTGTCAAATTGAAACTTTTTTCAGTGTTGACAGTACAAGCATGTTGTTATGTTATTCATGCGGTCATTTTATTTTGGACGTGCTTGGATTAAAGCTAATTATTATCGCTGGCAATAAATTATTGCTTTGTGTTTATATTTTTTAACATATTGTTCAGTGTTATATTCTGATTTGCGTTGAATTGCTGCTACATTATTAGAAGGTGGTCGGATCAAACACTCTGCATTAAAATTCCCATTGAATGTACAGGTTATTGAAACTCCAACTTGTAAAATTTCGAGAAATTCTGCTATGGCAAAAGTTCTGCGATTAACGTCAATTATTTTATGGTTAATAGGTACGTAAATTCTACGTTAATTTTAATATAAATAGCCAAATCATTTCTTAAAGAATATAATACTGATTTTTGAATTTAACGAAATACAAAGGTGCTTCTGAGTTCGAATTTCTATGCACCAACCAAACGATTGTAATTTCGTAATCCGTGTAAAAGGATTATAAATAAAATTGCGATACTGACTGTTGGGAAAAAAATGTTTTTACATATTTTTGCATTCACTGCAACGAATCAGAAAAAAGAAATACATACACAAGTTTGTATTTAGCTAAAGGCAAAATGGTAACAACCATAATCCTGTTGGTTAAACAAAGTCATGTCTGACATTATCCTCTCGTTAGTTCAATCAGTGAAAAAGGATTATCTATATATATGTAGGTAAGAGTAGGCAAGGTATGTAAGTTTTTGTTTGGGTGTATTTTTTACCTTCATTTCCGCTTTTTCAGCTTTTTTAGTAACTATCCCTTTACAGATTTATGATAGTATTTGAGCATTGCTTTACCTTAAATAGATAAAAGCAAATGGGAATGGGTACAAAACGTTATGACAATGGCAAATTTTTAATTTCGAGAATGGAGTATGCTGTTAAAATTAAATTGAAATTGTAAAATCTTTTTGAATAAATCGATTCAATTAATGAGTTTATATTCAGGTAAATATTAAATGAATATTTAACTTTAAATCAAATTTTATGTAGTTTGTATGTCGGTCATTATATGTACATATATAGAATTTATTTGTACAGCGGCTCTTTTTTGATTGAAGACTTGTAATAATTATTAATGCATGTAAGCATTTGGTTCCCCATTTATTTTGTTACATATTTGACAAAAAATCCATACTTACTTAACTTATGTTGGCTCCACTAGAGGGTGGTGCTATAATAGAAATTGCTTGTTATGCCATTCCAGCCGGCTCGATGTCTAGCCTGCCTTCTCCAATTTTGCACTCCAAGTTTTCGGAGGTCTTCCTCTACCTTGGCTTTTGACTCCCCGTCGGTTGGCGTTGAAGACTTTACGAGCTGGGAGCGTCAATGTCCATTCGCTCTTCATGGCCCAGCCATCTAAGTCGTTCAATAAGCTTATACCGCTGTACAGCACGTATAGTTTGTCGTTGTATCTTCTTCGTCAAATGTTGTATTCTCAGTTTACGCAGACAGGACCACATTTTTCATATGTTTATTTGAATAGATTTATACAGTAAGATACAATATCTTTCTAAGTAGTATAAACTTTACTAATTCATTTGAATTAGATACAAAAATTAAAAATTTATAATATGTATAATATGTACATATGCTATAATTCGTATGTGACGAAATTTTGAAATATCGAAACCTTAATACAAAACAAAAAGCATATATTGTTCAGCAAAGTTAAAGTTGGATAGGATTTTCGAGAGTAACCCCAAAAATTGATTATGAAAACCTAGAGATATGATCATATGTTTTAATCCGAAAATGTATCTAGCCATACTATTGTATACAACATTTAGTTTCCGTTTGTGCTCATAATCACAATTATAAAAAATTTCTTATAATAGGGACAATCAATGTTTTAGCCAATGAAGGCCACCTTAGATTTTTCCGATCGTCAATCTTATGTGGTAATTCCAAGAAAGTGTTTTTTTAAGGTTAAACCTAAGGTTATGGCTGATTCGACAAACTCAATTTGTTTATAATTTAAATATGTTTTTGGAAAGGCAAATGTGTCGATGACCTTTCTTGAGATTACTTAGCATTTTGATTTAATTGGATTAATGGAAAGTCCATTTTTCAGTGTCAAACTCTGAATATTAGCTAAGTCCTCATTAACTTCAACAGCAGCCTTTTCGACCAAAAATATTGTGAAGCTTTTCTGGATTTGAACATTGTCAGCGTACATATGTACATATGTATCAACTTGACAGTTTTTCAAACATAGAACCAAATCATTAATATAGGTACAAAGAGAACAATAATGGGCTCAGTATTAAACCCTGTGGAACTCCTGTTTTTAGCATTAAAAGTTCTGAAACGGAGTAATTTGCCATAAGTGCGATCGTTAATTTAGATAAGACTGAACTATCATTGCAGAAGAGAAAGAAACATTAAACTGAACTAGAAAGAGACATTGTCACAATCAACAACTTGCCTTATATTTTCTACAACGTTTATATGTAAGAGTAGTTGTGCAGGAGGCATGACGTGAAAAAGCGCGTATCCGCAAATCCACACAGACGCACATCCAATACTTACCCTAATTAAAAGTAAAAATTATGAGAAAAGGTTTACTGATAGTAAACTTTGCTAAAATATTTGCCAATCAAGGGCTTAGTAACTTTATATTCAAAACAGATCTGATTTTTCATGAAATCATTCGTATGAATAAGCCCTATTATCGAATCGACCTCAAGTTGATTTCTTATTTTGGTTTTGAGAAGCATAACCTTTGAAAAAACTCTTTCAGTAGGTATTGGCTGAAGAATCAGGAATCGAAAATATTTCAAGAATGAATTTCGGCAGAATTGGATAATTCAAGCATCAAGCTATCGTCGGCCAATTTAATTTTTCTAACATATTGCCAGAATTCTTCTGTGGCGTTTATTACGTCGTCATTTACTTTAATGTTTGAATTAACGAGCCTTCTCCACTCAATATCTATTTCCTGAAAACAATCTTCAGCCACTAAATTTGGAAAATGATTGGAATTTTTTGTCGACAACATTAATTATTGGAAACAATGATTACGTATCTTTGAAGACACTATTGTATTGTTAAAATTAAAAATTGAGTAATACCATTAACTAAGAAAGACAAACAACAGCATTGAAAGCCTTGCAGGACTTGTTTTTCAATTGAAACGTTATTCAAAAAAAGAAATACCTTAATACCGTACCCAAGTTATTTTTTAATACAAACTGCACCTCATTAGTTAGAATAAATAGGAAGATAGAAAAGATTTTTCGTTGGCACAATGGATTGAGAAATAGGTCATTTATCTCACGAAAATAAAAAAAAAAAAATATGAGATTTACTATGCATTTATTTAATTATAATATAGCGTTAAGAAAACTATGTAATACAATTTATAAAAAAAACTAGCTGACCCGACGGACTTCGTCCCGTTAAATATTTTAGCGAAATTTTAATAAAATCAAGTACTTACTTAATTGAATTATATGTAATTGTTTTATTAAAATCTAATCTAAAAGTTATTTGTTTTCTGCCCGGAGTGTCATATGAAAAGCATGACATTGAACTGGAACGGCAAATTGATTGAAGTCAAGGTAATTCGCGGAATCAGGCACTGTTCTCCCTTGAACGGCCCTTTCAAAATCCTTGCCACTATCACATTATTAATTAGCTTCGTTAAAATCAGTCCGATTTCAATGCATAGTTTTGGTCATGAAGATTTCCTAGCATAATCATGACGCCAACTTTAAGACGCAAATGATGAGGTGGCCGCGGCATGCCAGCCAATTCCAAAGAGTTTACGAATTCCACTAAAGAATTGACCGTCTTCGTTTTCTAAGCGATCGATTGATCTCCCGGATTTTCAATTGTCCAAATCAAGTCATACAACAATATATTTTGCTGCTTAAAAAGAAACCAATCCTCGTCGTAGTAACGATGATTTTGACCATTTTTCGATTTATACATTATTGATGAATTCATCTTTCGTGAACTGAATCGTCAAATAATGGCGGTTGATCATACGACTTCTATTACTGTTCATTCAACAGTGTACAACAGTTGTACTTGTTGTTGGAAAATGGTCGTGGCCTACCTAAGCACGTTTGAGATCCAATTTACAATTCAATACATACATACATAGTCTAGTTTGACTATTTGGGGCTGGCACAAATCCTTCAGCACTAACGGTAACGCTTCATTGTAAATAGCCATCGTTCATTTGTAGTTTCAAATAAACAATATGCTAAGCTATCAAACGGAATAAATTCGCAATGACATATTTAACTAAAAACGAAAATTGCGCCTGCAGCGCCACCTGTTCAAAATGTTCTTACTTTCCTTTTTTCCTAAACCTTCACGTATCAATTACAAACAAACACACACAAGGAAGTATCTAATTCGACCTACTTAGTCGTTTTCGAGTTTTAAGTGGTCGGATTAATTTAATTATAAAATTTTATATATATGTATCGAGTACATACATATTATCATATTATTATTTTATTTGATTCTATTTATTTTGCTTTTTTGTACCTACCTTACGCTAATGTTTCACGTTGTGAAAATTCTTGAATAAAATACCGATAAAAGTATACTATTTTCAACTATGTTTGTGCTACTTGTTATACATTCGGTTTTTTGAAAGCGAGTCCTTCATGTTTTTGGTCTTCGATTTGAGGAAAATGCGAGTAAAATCGAATTTAGGGTTTGATCTGAATTGAATTTTATTGTGGATAGTAGACCGATATTTAACGCAGTCTGAACCCGTGCTATTAACATAAATGTAAATATTTTAAAAAGAAGATTTTTTCCAAAAGCTTGTCAAGATCAATAAAACGACTGTTTTTTGACAATAAGATTAACAATCTCTTTTACCTACTTTTTAGAATGTTTGCAGGATTTTCTGCTCAATGCAAGTTTGTTCAATCAAAATTGATAATTAAGGATAACTTCAACTTTCAATTTAATTGAAGTATATTTACATTTTCCAAATCATTCGCAAGAATTCAAGCTACCACTCAAACACACTGAATTATAATTTAAAATCCTCAAAACTAACAGAATGGGTTACTAAACAAATATTTTCCAATACCCTCAACATATGAAATCAACGCATATTATCGTTCCCATAACCCGTTCAAACAGTATAAAAGAAGAACCAAAATCTATATACATACCACCACCGTTTGTATAGACAGCCATACCTTTCAAAAGATGCTCCATTAAAGTTGATTCATACTTGAAACCCATAGCAAACGGATGGGCGTTGGGTTGTTCGTTTATTATAAAAGGACCACCAGGCTAAGGATATGATGAAAACTCGACAAGCATAGAAATGAATTCGAATGAAAGCAATCGTGTCGTCGCCATCGTCGTCGTAGAAGCATCTTTAGAAAAAGGGTGTTGGTTTTCCCGGGAGGGAGAGTGGGCAAAAATCTAATGAAGAACTTCAATGACAAACTTATTAGAAAGCTGTAACTTAATTTTGTGTTCTGAAGAAGTTTCCTTCCTGGAATGTTGGGATTTTATAGCTTCAACGAACTGATGGACCGTTGAAATTTGATTTAGTTCTCATCATAGTTTTATTTTACTTCTTGCGGTTGCAAGTTCGTGAGTATGAGCAGGACCGGATTAAGCCAATAGTTTCGCCTTAATCTGCGATAATCCTGACCTAAGACTTTGATGTTACTTCAGAGCTTGCCTTCAAGATATAGTGTTTTATTGTTATAAGTTTATTGTTCCAAGAAATCATAATGATATCACTCTCAATAAGAGCTGCAGTTTTTAAATCTCTTCTATATAACAATCAAAGGTTTTCAATATAAAGTTTATCTTTTTGAAAATTAAATTAACTAATTTTGCAAATTAGATATCGGGTTTTTCAATAAGAGCGCTACAAAAGTTTTTTGTTAAATAAAACAAAAACAGTTTTGTATATCAATAAAATTCTTTATTCCTGTGAAAGTACGTTCGATGCCATTATGTATGAAACTCGATTTCTTTTGCAAGGCCACCATGGGCATGCTTGCAGAAGTCCAGACGCTGAACCCAATTTTCGACGGTTTTCAACCATAAATTGGCCGATACTGCTGCGATTTCGCGTTTGATATTCGTACGAAGTTCATCAATCGTCGCTGACTTGTTGGCATAGACCATAGACTTGACGTAGCCCCACAGGAAATAGTTAAACGGCGTCAAATCGCACGACCGAGGCGGCCAAGCGACTGGACCATTTCGTGAGATAACACGTTCTCCAAACTTGGTTTCCCATAAATTGATTGTGACATTCGCTGTGTGGCTTGTGGCGCCGTCCTATTGGAACCACATGTCCTCCAAGTCCATATCATCCAATTACTTACTTACTTAAGGTGGCGCAGACAGTCCATTGTGGACCACGGCCTCAACCAACAATCCTCGCCAGCTAGGCCGGTCCCTAGCCAGTGGCCTCCAGTTGCGCACACCAAGTTGGTTGAGGTCGCTTACCACTTGATCGCGCCACCTTAGATGGGGTCTTCCAGAACTGCGTCGGCCCTCCGGGTTGGAATTGAAGACTCGTCGGGCAGGAGCGTTTACGTCCATACGCTCCACATGACCCAGCCATCTAAGCCGCTGAATTTTCAGCTTCTCAACCAAGTCAATGTCGCTGTATAGCCCGTACAGTTCGTCATTGAATCTTCTCCTCCATACTCCATTGATACATACAGGCCCGAATATCTCTCTCTCAAAGCACCCCATCCAATTGGGGCCAAAAATATTCGGTTATCATTGAACGGTAGCGATCCCCATTCACAGTAACGTGCCGGTCTTCATCATCACGGAAGAAGTACGGCCCAATGACGCCGCCAGCGCCGGCCCATAAACAACACCAAACCGTAATTTTTTCGGGATGCAATGATGACTCATGAAGTACGTGTGGATTGCTGCCTGACCGATACCGCATATTTTGTTTATTGACGAAGCCATTCAGCTAGAAATGAGCCTCATCGCTGAAGATGATTTTTCGATGAAAATCCGAATCATTTTCAACACTACAGGCACTCCTTTTACTCATTGGCACAGGAACATTTTGTACTGTACCTGTGGATTCAAATTTTTCCAATAGACGCTCAATTGTTGATCTGCTAGGACGATTATGGACGTAGCGCTCTTAACGTTGAGGCCACTGACTCCGAATTTCGGTAGTAAATTTTAATAATTTCGACTCGCTGTTGGCTCGTTTATCTTTCCATCATGAAATGGCAAACCTTACCGAAGAGAAATGTCAAAAAAGCGGCAAGAAATATGGCGTCGTTTGCTGTCCCTGTCGCTCTACTTTTGTAGCGTCCCTAAAAAACCCTTTATATTCTTTTGCAAACTGCATTAAACTTTTTTAAATGAAATAGTTTTGGAAAGCTGGAAAAGTAAATGTCTGAGAGAGATTTGGATTTCAAATTTGATTTTTACCTCAAAAAAGTGCTCTATAGAAAAACACACATTAAGTTTGTGAACAAAATATAAAAAGTAACATCACAAAATAAGATACACGACTTGGTCGGACACCCAAAAACTTGCTCTTATGATGGAAATTTGGGCCTATGATAATATATAGCCACCAAATAAATAACTTTACAAAGTAATTAAGAAGTACAGGTAAAGCTCGGAAATTAGAACTCGCAGAAATTAGAATCGCTTGGAAATTATAACAACATTTTATAAAACGTTAACAGCTTGGAAATTAGAATATAATATTCTAATTTTCAAGCTTTAGAATAGTAGCTCAGAAAAACTTATATTTTGTTTCGAAAACATTATGTAGGCGTGTAAAAACAAAAAAAGACTTTCCCTTTACAACTATCGCCTACTATGTTGTGTGTTTCTGATTATGCAGTATTGCAAAAACATATTGCATATTGTGCTCATAAACAAAAAAATTAAAAGAAAACACCTTGTCGTTTGAAATTAAACTTCAAATAAAAGAACAAATTAAAAAAGGTGCCTCCAACAAAGCATTGGCTCTTAGGTATATATAATGTTGCGCTGTCTTTTATTTCGCATTTAAAGAAAAAGTAACATTTAATAATGGCCAAGGTAAAAAACAAAAACCCTTCATATTGAATTCAACTGAATTCCCAACAATGGAATGCAAACTTTATGCATGGATCTAACGGTTATGTTATGCTTTTAATATTAAAAATAACTCAGTATTGAATACTATTTTTAATTTTAACGATATATATATATATTTAGCTTTAAGACTTATGTAACAGGTAAGTATTGATCTCTTCTGTACAAAAAAAAAACGCTTGGAAATAAGAAATATTTGAAAATTAGAATTCGCCAAAACTTTTTTATTCTAATTTTCGAGCTTTGCCTACCTGAGAAAAATTTTAAACATTTTTCTAGTTGGTTTGAAAGAAATTGTTTTTAGTATGAGACAATCTTACAATTTTTTTTTATAATTTAATTTAACTATATGCCTGTCAGGTCTTTTGAATGCAAACTGCACGGCAATATAGTTAGAAGGAATAGAAAGATAGGAAAGATTTTTTGTTGGTACAATGGATTGAGAAAAAGGTGATATTTATCTCATGAAACTCCAACGGTTGGCGTCCAGTTGAAGCTGTGTGAATATTGAAAAGTTGCTGCCCAGGCTGGGGCTCGAACCCACAACTATTAGGTTACCAACCAAGCACTTCATCCACTGTACCATTGCCACCCGCGAATTTGAAGCTTTCATCTTTGGGGTTAACAAGAAAATCCTATTTGAAAAGACTGCTACTTATGAAACTTGTGCTATTGTACCTATAAGGCAAAGCTGAACCCTATTTTTAGTTACTTTCTTTCCGTTTTTGAAAGTCCGGCACCGTTTAAAATTTAGTTATAAAATCTTAAGCAGTAAATTTGAAATTTTAGTTTAGAGATATAAACTGTTGCTTGTTGATAAAAAAATACACAAGAGAATCACTACAGATTAGCTTAAAACAAACATGATATTTATTAAAATTTAAACAATATGTAGGTACGTTTTATTTTGACTTTTCTCTCTTCATCATAATGTTCCATTTCGGAGTTTTCTGCAGTTATTTCGTTGCAGCTAGTTTATACTTTAAGCCTGAACATAATAAGCGCGTGCAGTGCATATCAACGAATGAAAATTAATGAATTTACTTATGCCTTATGTCTTCTAAATTAAATTTGATTTGCCTGCATTAAGCTTAGACTTATCTCGTTGTCGATCAGTAAAATATATACGATTTTAATTTTCAGCTTTGCGTTGGCGCTATTACCCTAATGTAGGAAGTCTATTCTTATATTCATGTTCTTCTAACTGCTATTTAGGTATCATATTTCTGATGTTAAGTCTCCAAGTTGTGTTTGATAAATGAATACTCAATAAACACACAAAAATTGTAATTTTTTTAAATGTTTTATTTATTGGATAGGTATAATTTAATAATTTCACAACTTAATTTGTTTTTATTTTATTCTTTATTGACGCGACGCGTTTCGGAAACAACGTTCCATCATCGGGTGAATTAATTACTTATTTAAAACCGTGGTTTGTTGATTTCAGACAAGCTTTAGGAATCTATTGAACTGTTGTGAAATTGTGGCCATTTTTTGAAAAACCATGAGAACCAGAGTAAAAATCTGTGCGCAACTAAAAACGTAGTTCTCTTAAATGAGTAACTAACTAATAAGACATTTTCTAAACTTATAAGCTCATTTAGTGCTGAACTCATATCGAATTTTCTGTTCCGTCTTTTACAAGTTCATGTATTCCTCAAAATATTTTTGTTGGGTTGGAAAGTATATATATGTATATTACAAAAAATGAGCTGTGACCCAGCAGCAATAAAAGTTGTATCGGGCATTTGATTTGCTTTGGAGACTGATGAGTTTGGCATCATGACTCCTTTAGATTTGTATAAGGCTTTTGACAGAATTGATCATTCTATACTCTACTATTCTCTATATTCATTAATAACCTCCATGAAATCGTTCATTATTGTCAAATTCGTTAATATGCTAACGATTTGGACTTTCCATTTTTCGTACAATTGGTCTGAAATAGGACTGTACAGAGAGAGAGAGAGAGAGAGAGAGAGAGAGAGAGAGAGAGAGAGAGAGAGAGAGAGAGAGAGAGAGAGAGAGAGAGAGAGAGAGAGAGAGAGAGAGAGAGAGAGAGAGAGAGTTAAATGAGGATTTAAGCCTAATCCTCAACTGGTCTAATGCTGATATAGGACTGTACAGAGAAAGAGAGAGAGAGAGAGAGAGAGAGAGAGAGAGAGAGCGAGAGAGAGAGAGTTAAATGAGGATTTAAGCCTAATCCTCAACTGGTCTAATGCTAACGGTATGAAGCTTAATCATGCAATATGTCTGACACCATATTATAAGCTCAACCCAGTATATTTTTCCACGGCAGGCGGCGCGGCGGTTCTTGATAATGAAGTTATTGCCTATGTGAAGGATGTTTAATACTTGGGATATATCTAAAATATACAGTGTCCTTAGCTGCTCTGGGGCTACTGTGAGATCCTCCTCGGACTTTTTGCCAATTAATATGAAAAAATAACGTTCATTAATAATGCCACCTTTCATTTTTAACCTAACAATGATTTTGGATTGTAAGTGTAAAAGCAAGCAACGTGTGCTTTTAAATAATGACTGTATTCGATGCAGCCACCTTGTTCTGAAGTATTTCAGTGTATCACATTTGCAAACTTAACTATTTATTTTATATCTTAATAATGATTCTAATCTTATAACAGTACTTTAAGTTCGGGTTGCTCTTAAACTTCGTGACGTCATCCTTCAAAAATCAACGAAGCTGAAAGAAACCCCTACTATTGAATGTTTCCCTCTCTAATAAATATGTTTAATATTATTTCTTCAACTATTCCAATCACCTGCATCTAGCCCTTAAAGGAATTTAATTCAGAGTCCATAAAATGCTGTCTAATTTATCATTTCACAAATCTCTGTCAATTTATTTCAAAATGCGTGCTCATTTATGTTCGCATGAGTGTTTAATTACTATGTCGCTTTCTATTTAATGTTGTTGTCATGGTTGATGGCCAAAATTTCATTTGACAAAATTAGCGACAGAGGATTTGATTTAAGGGATTATAAATAATGTATACTTATAAGTACCTTCCAATAGGTAGGTAGTCTCTGTTATGTAGGTGAAAATGCTTTACCTGAAATTTAACACTAAAAAATGCAAACATGTGTTTAGCAAATATCTATGCATTATGGACTTTGAAATAATATTAATTAAAATATCTCTATACATTATGTACGTACATACATACATATATTATGCAGAACCCAGATCTACTCTTTTGTCCATTTTTCGCTTCTCTTCCTTTGGGCAATTTTTACAAACATCCAAAAGTGCACTTATAATATACAGGGTGTCCCCTAATTCGTAAACAATATTTTAGGGCATGATTCTTTGGTTTATTTAAAGAAAACAATTGTTTTACAGTAAAGGCCTTTCTCCAATTTTGATATCATTTTTTGGGGATTTAAGAAAAGGCTAACTTTGGTGTACCCTGAATTACGTTAACGGTAATTGCGCTGTTAGTACTAACGATGGAAACTTAGTGTGAGTCTTAATTTTTAGGAGAAATAATAACCTTTATTAATGCGTTTAAATAAATTTTATACCTTGTCTCAGTTTTCCGATATTCCCTTTCTAGTCTGTTCCATTTTTCCTGCCCATGCTAATTTTTCGACTTTCGGGTCGTTTTTCTCCAGAAAATGCGTAAAACAGCGTTTTAATATTTTTTTTCGAATGAACGTAACAATTGTGTCAATGACAAGTATGCAGAAAAATGCACATTTTATGATAGATACTTGGGAAAACCTGCTAAAGGAAAAAATTGGAAAATGGTTCTTATTGCCTTAAGCTGCAAAGGTTATGAATAAAAATGATTTATTTCTTGGCTTAGGTCATTTTTATTTTGTGTGTGTTCTAAAAGAATTAAAATCTATAGATTTGATCATACTTGGGAAAACATGCAGCAGTTAAAAAAGGGTTTTCTAATTTTGTACCTATGTTTCTAACACAGTTGACAATAAGAGTGGTTTCCAGTGATTTTTGACTATTTGTCAGAACTTACCAAACAAAAATGGTATAGAAGATTTGCAAATGAAGTTTATTCATCAATATCATTTGTAACGCCAAGCCAATAATTGGTTAGAAACGTTTTTTGAAATGTCTACTTTACAAACCAAGAATACGCAGATATTATTTAGGGTCATGTGCAGTGCAAATGGAAGTTCAATTAGTGCTACCCAAAGACATTATGAACTTTATCCCAATCGACGACTTTCAAGTAAACCACTGGAAATCACTCTTATTGTCAACTGTGTTAGAAACATAGGTACAAAATTAGAAAACAATTTTTTAACTGCTGCAGAAAAACGACCCGAAGTTCGAAAAATTAGCATGGGCAGGAAAAATGGAACAGGCTAGAAACGGGATATCTGAAAACTGATACAAGGTATAAAATTAATTTAAGCGAATTAACAAAGGCTATTTTTTCTCCTAAAAATCAAGATCCACAAGAAGTTTCTATCGTAAGTACTAACAGCGCAATTACCGTTAACTTAAGTCAGGGTACACCAAAGCTAACCTTTTATTAGATCCCCAAAAAATGATATCAAAATTGGAGAAAGGCCATTACAAGAGAACAATTATTTTCTTTAAATATATCAAAGAATCATGCCCTAAAATATTGCCTACGAATTAGGAGACACCCTGTTTATATTATACATATAGGTATGTATAAAAAAAAAACCGATTATATTTGCCCACAAATTGATTAAACTATAAATTATACATGACGACAACTAATGTCAAGAGGTTTAGATAAATTATTTTAAAATTGAAAATCACTCAATTGCAAAGCAACTATAAACATTAATAACAAATTAGACAGCTCAATTGTGATTTCGTTGTTAAACAATACATTTGATGTAGGTATGTTTGTTTTGTATATGCGGTTTTTTCAACGTTTAACAACAATTTAAATAAATATCTATGACTGTCAAACGAAATTCAGAACATAATTATGCGCCTAGACCTTTTCTTCATTTTTGATGTCAAGTGGATCACGATACTGTCCTACTTTTTGCTTTACAATAGTGATCCTCCTGTGGAGCTTGCAATTGTTCCATTTTGTTTTGTACCAAGAGTTTAAAAGTTCTGTCCTCTTCCTCCATCGCAATTGTATTGGAACGTTGTGTGATATTGCATTTTTGACAGGGTTTTCAAAGTATTTCCTTTGTTTGCCGGTAGAAGCTATGTGGGGTCAGCGCTCTCATGGAAGCTGGAACTGGAACTGGGACACCAGCCCACCAACAAGTCAAGAGATCAGTAACACGATTCATCGTATACAGTTAAAAAAAGCAGCTGGACTTGACGGTGTAGCTGCAGAATTTCTAAGTAGACCTTGAAGCACCTTCCGGCATTTCGCTCAAACTAGTACAGGCTGTTTGGGAGTCGGATAACAGAAGAGACTGGTAGGATGAGGTTATTAGAAAGCTTCCAAAGAAAGGAACCCTCAAGAACTGCAATAACTAAGTATCAAGGCAGGGAACCATAGAGTGGGTGTGGGTAACATAATTTAATTATCTGGGCAGTTATATAGCACTCGATGGCTGAACGAAAATGAATCTTAACAATAGAATAAACAACACCAACATCCGTGGTGCATTTGAAATCATTTCCCAGCAAACTCTAGAAAAAATTAGCTAAGCCCCGAGTTGAAACTCTTCGAATCCAACTTTAAATCAGTGCTGTTATATACGAGTACTTCTGAAACATGTAAACGCTCTGCCAACATCTCGAACAAACTGCTAGCCTTCGTTAACCGTTGTCTGCAGTACATTCGGAAGATCCAGTGGCTGCAAACCATATCCAGAAAAAATTGAATGCAGACATCATGTAACGGAAGTGTCGTTGGATAGGCCCTATACAGGAGGAAACCTGACGACAACATAGTGCAACAATTTTTCGATTGGAATCCTCAGGGGCTCAGGGCAACAAAAATATCGGAAGATCAAAAATAACTTGTAGGTCATCAGTGTGAAAGAAGCTTAATCTCATGGAACACAATTGAGGCCAGTTGCGGAAGATGATGATAAGCGTCGATTGGTTAACTTTATAAAGGGTGATCGGTATAAATGGTGAACCAAAAAGCTCGAACGAGTAGGTTTGGTTAAAACAAGAAAAAATTCATTGGCAGCGATATCTATTTCCCCTTCTTTTAGGAGGAAGGGGTAAATTTTCTAAGAAAAAAAATACTTAAAACAGAAAAAAAAATTATTTAAAAAATTATTAACGGTAAATCATAAAATGCCATGCTATACCATAACACTGAAAATTCGAATTGTAATTTAGTTTTAAAAAAAACGTGGTTATCTGTAAAGTCGGTTTACGGACGATAATCTTACGTGATAACCAGTTCACGTGTTGATTGTATCTCCCCCACCATCAACCACCCACCCCACCTACAACCACCAACAAACCACCCATCATTTTTGAATTTTTTTTCCTCACCCCTTCCCTTCCAAATACCAACACCGCCCCCACACACAATAAATCCCCCCTCCTAACCACAACCAACCACCCACCCAACCCCCCAGCCACTATTTTTGACAATTTGTAAATACATGTGTATAGTAATTTCTTGGAACATGTTTTTTAAATTATGAACTTCGTCAATGACGGCACTATACTCTGTTACACATAAATCGGCGGTACAGGGAAGATAGGGATGTTTGTCTCTCATTCGCACTCTATTGTTTTCCGTAAGTGCGTTTCATACAAAAGCTCTTGCAGGGTTTCCGTAGTAAGCATTTAAAATAAGCAACAATCTTAAAAAAATGTTAAAGCTCTAAAACCAAAAGCTCATCAGCGGAAACCCAAGGAAAGAAAGGCTTTTCTTCTATGCAATGGCAGGACTTCTTACAAAACTGCATTAGTTGTGAAAGCTCTTTTATAAAAGTAACTTTTGATGCAATTTATACTTCTATTCCCCCCCGTTTAGCCAGGAGGGGCAATTTTCTGAAAAATTTACTTATTTTGTAAAAAAAAATATTTAAAATCAACGGGTTCGTTTACAACACCGTGTTATACCTTTTTGAAAAGCCAAAAACTTCTTTTTTATTTTGTTTTGAAATTAAATTGTTTTAATGAATAGTTTAAAAAATATAAATTTTCAAACTCAAAATTTTGAAAAAAAAAATTAAAAAAATTATTTTAAAACTAATTTTTTTCAAAATTTTACGTAATTAAGTATAATTTTTGTTCTCATAATTCAATGCTACCATTAATTTTTAATCCAACACTCAAAACCGTATGGCTCTACGACTTTTTGCTGCCAAGGTATTCAAAAATAACCGAACCTACTTCTTCACAGAAACACGAAAAAATTGGCTAAATGATCACTTGTGCCATCCCGTAAGGCTAGATTTTCTTGTTTTTGTGAAGAAGTAGGTTTGGTTATTTTTGAATACCTTGGCAACAAAAAGTCGTAGAGCCATACGGTTTCCAGTGTTGGATTAAAGATTAATGGGAGCATTGAATTCTGAGAACAAAAATTATACTTAATTACGTAAAATTTTGAAAAAAATTAGTTTTAAAATTATTTTTTCAAATTTTTTTTAAAAAATTTCGATTTTTTTTTCTGCACGAAACCAATACTTGCCCCATAGAGCAAGTAAAAAAAAACTAATTAATATAAGCTTTAACGTGAGCAACATCCACATCCCTTGCTATCAATCTCTCACAACAATAAAATTCCTTAGAACCTCCCTGCCTTAAAAAGTAAAAGAATGAAACTATTTTCTATACACACACACCCAGGAGCTATTTGTCTACTAAATAATCATGCATTGCATTTAGAGAGATGTTAAGTTTAAAACGAAGACCGCTCTTGGTGTCTGGCATCTACTTGGCGCCATTGCAACTTTCTCAGCAACTAATGGCAATTGAAGGAAATGCATTTCCTAATTACAAAAGTTCATGTCCTTCGTGCTGAGATAGATTTGCCTTTTTTGTCCTATTGTTCTGCCTCTCTCTCTCTCTCTATCTTTATCAAATGAAATTTTGCGCGGATCCTTTTTTTTTGTTGTTGTTCCACATTTGCTTCGCAATGCATTGAATGTTTTCATTTTTCTCATACGACCCCCATAGTTCGACGGCGCGGCGGCGGGCGTCGGCGGCGGCGGCGGCGTCATCATCCCTTAGCCCCAATTAAGTTGAGTAGAAAATCTGCCTGCCTTGGGGGCAATCTTCTTTTATTCTATTTTATCCTATATGTTTGAATGTATGTAGATGTATAGTTGAGTTACCGATACATGTGAAAACGACTATGTGAGCACAATAATAATGTTTTCATGTTCAAAAAAAAAAAAAAAATATCTGCGATTCTATATGTAGAGTGCATAAAAAAAGGATACGCGGAGCTTGACAAGCCAACAATGAATAACTGCATTAGTGTGTAATTTGGAGTGGTAATTTAGCGAAAATCGTCTAGAACGGAGCTAGGATGAGCACCAAACGCGACAAGAGGAGGTGTTTTCCTTTTCCTATAAATTAAGTTTTAAAGTGTAATCATTTGGATAAGGCAGTTGTGCCTTGAGATAGAATTCTTGAGATAAAATAAACCGAATCACAATAGCAATTAATTTCCATTTTAAACATACAGAGGACTTTGAAGTTTATATATATTGTGCTGCCACATTCAAAGGAAAGGAGACAAATCAAGGTGTAGTTTAATTTTCCCTTGGTTTCCTGAATTTGTATCTTCTGTTTATCAAAGAATAATAATTGTACGAGAAGTTATAAATAAGGTAGCTCTTACTTTCTCTATCTCTTGCCAAGTGATGATGCATTTATTTAAACCCATGAACACCTTCAATGTTATATAACCTACCGTAAGGAAGGGTGTAGGAATAACTGCATTGCAGTAAAATAAGATATTCCAATTTATATGTGAGCAATATGTAAAAATATCAATATTTTTTTGGTTTTATAACGATAATATCAAAAATTGGTCTGAAATTGTATAAAAACAATACTACAATTTTTAAAAAATTGGGTACTGTTACTGTATACCTATACTTCAAAATTTTAACGTTAATATGTGGTCCTTATAGAAACACTGGATGAATGACCAACTTTTAACATTATCCTTTTCCAAAGAACTTGGATGAAAACAAGAGTGGAATCGACAAAGGTTATAAATATGATGGCTACATTTTCAACTGTCAGATCAAACACAATAATTTTTGATCACAAACTAATTTTGAAAATCTGGTGTGTTTCATATTTACGTATATCTGGCTTTAAAAAGAAATTACTAACGGTTTTTTTTTTGGTTAATATGCATATTTATACAATGTTTTGCATGTGCATACAACATGGTTATATTGTAAATAACAGCCAGAAAAACTGAGAAGCTATTGTATCGCCCGGGCCCGGGAAACTCAAACACCTTTCGCATTTTTGGCGACATCAAGCATGTTTGTGATCGTTCCGTAAAACAAAGGTCGTGATGCACGTTCCGGGTCGCAGGCTGCTCATTATCATTGATGTAAATGCCATTCATGGACAATTTAAGTTTTGTTTTAACAACAAGAGTGCATTCTATACGCGGTTTCTTATCCACCATATATTACAGAATGAAAGTAAAAATATATAGTCTGAGGCGGAGAGGCCATACCTACCAGAGAGCCTACCTCACGTGGTACCAGAATATAGCTTCCAGTTTAGCTCCAAAGCAGTAAAAGTCTTTTCAATTTTCCAGATGAACACCTCCTTAATACTCGATGCGTGGCAATTAAGATATGCGCACGCAAGGACTAGCCAAAGTAGTAGAAGCCAATGACCGAATGCGAACAACTATAATACAGGGTGGGCCAAAAGAAGTCATCTATCCGATGTTGTTTGGCTCTCTTTTTTTTCTAAATGAAAAACTTCGATTCTGTGTTTTGATTATGCTTATTTGAACCTTTAGAATTGTTTTGGTCAAGTCGAAAAGATAAAGTTTTATGACATTTTTCATCACTTCAGCGAGAACTCCGGGCGACAGATTCTCGCACTCGAGTCGAATGTTGTCCGACCCGGGAACGCCGCCTTCATAATATCGGTTCATGTTGGTTCATGTATCGCTCTATGGCTTGTTCACTTGTATCCTGCATCTGTCTAGTCCACAAATAATGTCAAAACAGATTTGACATTGGCGGCCATTTGCAAAAATGAGAGCATCTTCCAAAAGGGTGATTTCTTTTGGCCCAACCTGTACAAAACAAAGACAAAAGTCCCTGGTTGATGTTCTGAGGCACTAGAGGGCGACACAGTCAAACGCCATCTACTATAGATTTTATATACAATGCACTCACTCCATGTAACTTCATTCTTTCCTCCACATTCTTCTTTAAACAGCACAATTATGCCACCTTGATCCTTCAGCTGTGGATCTGAGAGATCAGACTTAAGCCCTCTCCCACCAAATTTATGTACAACCCATGGGAGGGTAGGGTACCCCAATGGTTGGTATAAGGTGGCGCGAAAGTCAAGATGCTATAATTTTTGAAAAGGTAAAAGGGTTCGATTTGAAGAGCATCAGGATGTGAATTTGTTAACAAATATGAAAACCCGAGAGTACTTCCGGGGGCTCAACAATTTAATGGATTAGGATTTTAAAACAAGAATAGATGGGGAAGATTGTCGGAGACATAACGGAATCTCTGGTCAAACAAGTATTTTTATTTCGTGCGTTTCAAACTTAAATTCATTCAATACGAATTGTATTGCACGGGGTTAAAGCTAGTTTCTTACCCATTGAAGACGAGAAAAACTGAAAAATATCTCCTCAGAAAAAAGCAAAGATCCAATTTAAGCCTATACAGGTATCTCGATATGTGGAGCAAACATTGCGCCCGGTTAAAGTTCCTGAAGAAACTGTCGAACATATAGCATTTTTGATGATATTTGTTTTTTTTTTCATAACGAAAATAAGGTTTAAACGGTTTTAATATAAATGGCCATAAGTTGGCGATGGCAAAAACGGAGATCTCGTCATAATGGCTTTTTTTTAAATGTTTTAAGTTGGCAAGAAGCTGAAAATACATCGGCTTAGATGGCTGGGCCATGTAAAGCATATGGGCGAAAACGAACCCGCCCGACGAGTCTTCAATTACAAACCGGAGGGCTGACGTATAGTTCTGGAAGACCCCATCTAAGGTGGCGCTATTAAGTGGAGAACGACCTCAACCAACCAAGTAATAAATTATAAGCTGGCAACAGTTATATCGAAATCACTCGAATTTTGTTTGGTATAGTTCCTTTCAACTTTCTATTAGATGACGTCACATGTTGTTTAGATACTCTTTTTTAAATGGTGGCTATCCTACAACGAGCCACTAGGTTTTGGCCAACATTTTTCTTTTTTTTTTTAATTTGCTCAAAAAAGGCTCTAACGATTTATTAAACTTTGCATATGTTAGAAAAAAAGAAATAGCTTTGAAGAAAACTGTACTTTTATTTTTTGGCTAAAACTGATATTAAAAGAAATCTGGTTTTAACATTGACAACATTAACGAAATGGTTCAGACTTCCTTAGGTATATACTATCTTTCACAACACCTAGAAAATCACAGCTATATTTTAATCCTATACACTAAAGATTACAGATTTCTAAACGGTGGCTCCCATATATCGGGCCTTCAGCTTTAGTCAACACTTTTAAGGTACCAAAATTAGCCAAAAATAGATTACACAATTTTTTTTTCAGCATTTCAAAGATAACTTTGTACGTTCTTAGGTTTATGGATAAATATAAGTTTTACAAAAAAAAACCGTTTTTTGAAAAAACTGGTCGAACGATTTTGAAAAAAAATTTAATTATAATTCAAAAAAGTAAATGAAATCTGATGGTTTACTTTATTTTCTCCAAAAAATGATTTAACTATATTGATTTTTAAGTGATTAATAAAATTTCATATGATTTTTTCATTGCTCCCCCAAGACCATTTTAACGCATTAGAGCAAGTTCGTGCAACCCAGTCGTGCACTTAATTTTTTTAAAGGAAGACGACGATGTAGAAAAGTTATTTCCAATTTTGAACCCATTGTCGGATATTAGCAATGGTAAAATCTCTGTTGACGCCCCGACCAGATTAATCACAAATATTGCCTTGTCCATTGTAGTTTGTATCTTGCATTCAACGAGTTTTTCAGAACATAAAGTGCAAAACCATGATGGGCTAGGCTAGGCGACCGAGCTTTATTCAGTATTCAAAAATTTGACACAATTGTTAACATTGACGAAGCTGTCAACTTTGCAATAGAATTCTTAAACCCTTTGGTATTGACTTTAACATCACCTGACGATTTGTAACTGAAAGTAGGGTCTGTCTTTATCATGTCTCATAACATCAATTAACTTCGACTGTTTGATGACGAGACTAGCTGCAATTCTATTTAGTCCAAACAACTGCAATTCAGCGGTTGTCTTGCCTTCAGGACGACTATAAACAAATCATAAGGTCAGTCATTTGAAGGTTGAGGGATTAAATTAGAATTTCCGTGTTTCGCTCATGGACAGTATTACATATATGTCGCGTGTTCGTGTGTTGGCGAGACATTACATTTATTTTCGCTTATGCGATTACTGAAAGCATAGCTTTGTATGAAATAATATTATCTTATCTACTATATAATATGTAAAGAGAAGTCATGGAGTTAATAATTATAATTACGAAAGAGTATCATTCAATCACCGAACGGAAATCAAATTAAGAGGTAAATATTACAACCTATGATTCTTTACGTTTATTTGTGAAACCCGGACACACGGAGTCCGTGTTGTTATTATTCGCCACGAAAAATCCGTGTTCTTAAACACAACCGATGTAAGTTAAAAAAAAAAACAGAGGTTTTATTGCTGAATGGTTTTATTTTACTTTTGCACTTAAATAGTAGTTATAAGGTGATGTCTAAATTTAAGATAGAACCTTACTGTAGATTCTTTTTATTTAAATATGTCGATAAATCATTTCCAAAATTATTGGAAACACCCTGTATAAGTATTAATAGCAAGTTTTACATTCGAATGGGATAACGGTTATCAAGAGCATACAGAAACTTGTTTATATATTATGTTAATATCTCTTGCCTAAATATATGGTTTGTGGATTGAATAAATTCAAGATTATAGCAGGAATTCAATGGCATTAATTGCACTAACATTAAATCAACAAATCTCATTTAAAAAATCGCAGCTACATATACACTATATTAACATCATAAATGTTCTTTCTATCTGCTGTCTAATGCATTATCTAAAAATAAATATAACTAGGAATACGGATATTTTATATTGCCGATCTGAATAAATTGTAGTCGGAAAGTTGGTTAAGATTTGAAATTACCTACTTATACAAAATTACAATGAAATAAATTGTAGTGTTAGGTTTCGCTGTTAAAAGTAAAAACCTTTAATCGTTCACACCCTAATTAATAAAATTTCATTTGATTTTCATAAAATTTGTTTAAGCCATTTTTATTTGGGCGAATTTCGTATAGCCAGTCATTCAACTCTTCAATGCAACGGGCGCATGAGAGATTTCTTACAATAGGTAGTGTTATCATAACGCTGCGAAATTGATTGGAAAAATTACGTAACTAAATTAAAGGAAAACAAAGGCAAAGAACCACATGCATTCTGCCTGGGGCAAATACCATAGCATATTTAACAACTTGATTTTATATGAAAACCTTCATAATGTTATAGGTTAGGTAGGTACTTCTAGTTAATTTGATCAAAGAATTCATAATGCCCATCAACACCATCCTCTAGTACTAGTTGTATAGGTACAGGGTGCCTCTTAATTCGTCATTAATATCTTAAGGCATATTGTAACAAAGATTCCGAATAGAAAATAAATAAAGAACAACTTTTCTTTAAAAAGGTTTCCGGGAGGGTACCTAAACCTATTTAATATTATTTTTTGTACTCAAACAAAATGTATTTTTTTAAGTAGTATAGTTCCTATTCGTAGCTTTTGCGTAGCTCCCTCAAACATATTTTTCGGCTCCAACAAACTTTTACTAGCCACGCTGAAATTTAGAATGAAATGAAATTTGACAGCTTTCAAGTGCTTGTCAACTTTTTTTAAATTTTGCTGAAATTGACTTTATTTTCGCACAGATCGCGAAATTTCACGTTTTATGATGGGTAATACTTTTAACAAATCCGTGATAAAAAATCATGATAAGTACTAGTAATTGATGTCCATTGAAGCCCCAGTGGGCTTTGGGTTTCAGCGAAGGTGGAGGCAGTAGATATTGCCAACGTGGAGTTTTTCTTCTTTCTTTTGTGGTTGAAAAACATTTTTCTTGTTGCGGGTTTTTTCAAATATCATTAAATCTATGAATTTTTCAGCCTTTATTAGACTTTTATTTTTATTGTTGTTAAGTTTATTAAAAAATAGTAAAAGGTTATGCTTTTACGCCTTTTCTGGACAAAAAAGATAGCAAAGTCAAAAAATAGCATAAACAAATGACATTTTTAATTTTCGGATTAGCCGCGTTTATAAATAATAATTAGTGAGTTATATTCTTACTCACCCCGAACGTTTCGCTCAAATTACACTGAGCGTGGTCACCGGGAAACGTTCGGGGTGAGTAAGAATATAACTCACTAATTATTATTTATAAACGCGGCTAATCCGAAAATTAAAAATGTCATGTATCAACAACCGCGAAAACCTTAAAAGTTATAGCATGAACAAAAATGGAAAAGTCTAGAACTGGAACCTACTAAAACTAAGACAAGATATCAAATTGAGTTTTTTACGCAATAACAAAGTAAGCCTTTTTTTAAATCCCTGATAAATGATAGTACCTAAAGTGTCCCATATTATAGACAAATTATGGGACACCCTGTATTATTACCTCTTAGTGGAATAATATTTACTAATACTATATTATGACTAACTCCTATTCCAAACGTATATACATAAAACTTAATTACGAAATACGAATTCAATGTGAATCAGTTTCATAATCAAACAATTTCGCAAATCAAATATCCTTATATTATTTGTCTTTATATACCCATCCAACAGTTGTTCTGCGATAATTAGATATTACGACACATTTACGTAAGAAATATAAATATGTATACATATGTATATTGCACATATATGTAGACAAAAAACGCACACATTCACCAAGGACGACTACCGAGACAGACCGACAACGAACGGCGACGCCATGTCCCGAGGATTATTGCATATTTAATTTGATAAATAGCTGAAGAATTCTGAATGCCTAAATTGGCCCATGGCTGTGTCGATATTGGCCTGTTGTATCCGTATATATACTTCACAATATTCACATCTTCAGGTAATAAAATATTCCGAAACCACGTTTGCACAAACTTAATTAGACAACATTGATTGATATTCAATTTCCACGAATGGGAAATCCTTGATAAACCCATCCAAAGATATTCAGCCATTCTTTCGTTCACACAGTACGAGTACACAGCAAAAATTCGATGAATGCGGCGGGCGAAAAAAAATCATCGAACATTTACACGTTCCTTGCGGAAAAATTTGACGTGTGTGAGTAGGTGTGAGATGGAAATCAGATCACATCCTTGCAACATTCACAACAAGTAAAATAAATTCTAGGCATTCTTAAACTAACGACTCTATCCGTTTCTGTGCGGTAACCTCTCGAAAAGACCAACCTAATATACATTTTAGGTTATAGGAGCATATTTGCTTGCTCTTAACGTGACTGGAGTGCGAAAGCAACATCATTACCACAAAACATTATCATCATCACGGTCACACCGGACTACCGGAGATGTCGAAAGCGACGGACCAACGGGAAATTGGCGCCAATATGAGAATTAAAAATGCTGCCCATTTTATCCTTATCCGCACGCACGTAATAGAAATGAATGTGGCCAATTTGAGATGCCGAAACACACAAATCTATTTTGCCTAGTCTTTTGAGTTCAGAAAGTATATCCTGCCAATATCCGCATCAACATCCTCATGGCAGCCGATTTGTAAAAACATTGGCATACCGTTTGCAATGTATACGAAGTTATTGAAAATGGTACCTAACCTACCTACGTTTCAAGGATACTTTTATTGAGAAAGAAAAATGTAGCACGTTCGCAGTCATTTATTCTTTTCAATCTTAAAGTTCGTAGATGAGTTTGTGTACTACTTCGATGTGGAAAATTTGTTTAAGATATCGTTCAGATAGTAATCAGATCTTTCAGCAATCGGCTGAAGTGCCAAATATTTAAAAGCAGTGTCCACTCACACCCTTTGCATGGAAAAGTGATATCTCGTTAATGAGTAGGTGAGCATGAATTATAAACTAATTTAGAAAATGTATCTTTGTATTTTAAGTAATGCATTTATAAACATTTATTTCGAAAACAATTTTTGGTTTGAAAGTTCAGAACATGTTTAATTGAACCCGGAATAATGTCCTCTCTTAAGAATCCCTTATCTGGTTCTTAGACTTGCTTAACTTTAATAGTTTAATCAACCTCTTAATATAAATTAATATTGCAGCACGATAGCTCGTCAAAGCTTATTATCGGTAAATATTTTTTGAAATAGAGAGATTTCGACATCTGAAATCGGAGAACCGAAAATTTATTTAATTGTAGGTGGGCCAAAAGAAGTCATTCATTCGATGTTGTTTTTCTCTTTTTTTTTCTAAAAGAAAAACTTCGATTTTGTTTTTTGATTATGTTTTTTTGAACCTATAAAATTGCATTGGTCAAATCGAGAAGATAATATCGGCCAAATGGGCGCCGTGTTAATTGATTGCTCATTTTATGGCATTTTTCATCACTTCAGAGAGAACTTCGGGCGGCAGATTCTCGCACTGGTGTCAAATGTTGTCCTTGAGGGCTTCCAGAGTCTCGGGCTTGTTCACATAAACACGGGACTTCAAAAACCCCACAAAAAAAGTCTGAAACAATTAAATCGGGCGATCTTGCGGGCCAGTGCAAATCAACAAAACGAGAGATGAGGCGACCCGGGAACGCCGCCTTCATGTCCATTCATGTATCGCTCCATGGCTTGTTCACTTGTATTCTGCATCTTTCTAGTCCACAAATGTCAAAACAAATTTGACATTGGCGGCCATTTGCGAAAATGAGAGCATCTTCCAATAGGGTGATTTCTTTTTGCCACCTTGTATATTTGTGATGCCTTTTTATTCGTTGGGTGAAAAAGATATTAATCTGTTTCCGTCGGTTTTTTGTGTGTAGCAATAGCAATAAGTCTTTGTACAACGTACAGGCTTATTGTTACAATATTCCTAAGTTGCTATACAATTGTTTTTATAATTTTGTTTTCTCATTTCAAGTAAAGTTCCCCTGTAGAAGGCAACAACCCTTGCCAAAACGTTAATAAAAGTTAATGTAAACTTTTTTTTTCCATTGCCCCAAATTTTTTCGGTCATCTGTTGCAATATGGCGGCACCGATATGGCATAAGCTGACCGTGTAGCATTTATATTCTCACTCATCCGTGCACGTGCTCCTCTATATTTTGACCAGTGTATTGATGTAAATGCTATTTTTCACTTGATCGTGATGGACACCGATACAGCTATCGAGTTAAATAAACCGGCTAAAAAGAAAAAAAAAACATAAGCGAGAGCTACAGTACGTTTGGAACGAACTGTTGGATACCCTATTCCCTATATTTTTATATGTGTATGCGTCTGCAAAACTTAAATTTTTAAAAATTAGATTTTGAATGGAAATAGCGGTTATGGGTGTTTTTAACAATTCATGGACCACACTCTGCTACGTAACCAAGGAATATAAATCTAAGTGTTTATCTTTTTACTTCAAAACTGCGACCGATAGTTAAAAAACTTTAAAAAATTAAAGCCTTATACAACTTTTGACAGAAACGCCCCTTAAAAGTGGGCGTGTCTTAAAAATTTGAAGCACTAACTGAGCTTTGATCAGTATTTAGGCATATGTGTAAAACTTCAGCTGAATCGAGTAGTTTTTAAACAATCTTACATGAAAAAGGGTATTATATCGAAATCACGCCTTCAAAAGTTGGCGTATTGAAAAAATGTACACAAAAAAATGAAGAGATATATTTTTCATAAAACGAACGGAAGGGAAAAAGGTTTAAATTGAATATTGGTAGTACCTTAAATTTTTAAAACTACGTTTTTCGTTCTTTCATGAAAAGTGGGCGAAAGCCACGCCCAAAATTCAAAAATTTCTTTTCATACACAAACCATTTAGTTTCTACTAAGAGACTCAAAATTTTGGCTTGCAGATTCATTATAAGTACCGTTTATTTACAAAAACAATTTTTTAATAGTTTCTATTGAAAAGTGGGCGTCAGCCACGCCCAAAATCAAATTTATTGATTTCATACACAAGATGTTTATGTGCAAGTAATGCTAACAAAGTTTAATGTTTTTCTCTTTAATATAACATTTGTTATTTTATAAAAACAATATTGATGGTTTTGTATGAAAAATGGGCGTCCACCACGCCCAAACTGAAATATTTTTATATAATTGGAAGAAGGTTTACCTAAAGCTTGCGTGTGCAAAATTTTAGCGTTATGCTTCTATCGTAACTGTAAAAAAACATAATTTAATTTTACCAAATTGAGGTTGTTCAACAAAAATGGCGATTGTGGGCGTGTTTGTGGGCGGATTTTACTGGTTCAAGAACTTAGCCTTACTCTTGAACCAAAGATTATATATACCAAATTTCAGTTTTCTAGCTCAAAAATTGCGACCTCTAGAGAGTATACATACGGACGGACGGACGGACGGACGGACGGACATGGCTAAATCGACTAGGCTTTTGATTCTGAGTCAGAATATATATACTTTTCTATACCTAACGGTATTATTTCTCTATGTTACAAACTCCACACCAAATACAATATACCCATTCTATGGAATACGGTATAAAAACCGAGAATAGTGCGAGATGCCAAGATCCGAAAAAAGGTTTCACTTGCATCGTGGTTTCATAAAACTACACAATTTTTTTCAACATATTGTAACAAAATAGCCGATGGAAAACAGATACAGTACGAATATAATCCAAATTGGTCAATTATACATCTAACGATGTCTTATTAGCTTAATATAAGCGAATAGTCCAATTTTTCTTAAATTTACTAATTACTAATTTTTTGTGCTTTTAGCACGGCTAGTGACGCCGCGCCGCTAGCCGCACGCGCCGGTGGGCGAGGTTCTTGATCCGCGAGTAACCATCAGACGCAATCAAAGAATTTCTATTTTGTTCATGATGTCGCACGTTATGCAAGTCTGGCAAGGTATCCATATGCTTAATGATAATGAGGCATTAAATAAGATGAAATATGGATCACTCACCACTTACGGTCCTGATATTGTGCATAATGTCCGCCTTTTTCGTAGAGTTGATGTGGATGATGCTGTTTTATTTTCTTTGCAAGTATATTATAAACTGCTGCCACACTTGCTAGTCTTTAACACCATAAACACCCCTAACAAATTAATTGATAAAAATAAATCTCCTTTTCAATTAATAAATACCATGCTGGGTGAAGCCCTTGCAAATAAAAAAAAAAAAAAAAACACAAAATCCTGCGCAATGTATCTATGGAGGAGTCCTTCAAGCGGCTCCAATATCATCATCCAGATTCCACTCGTGGATCTGTTTTTGGGCTCCAGGGGTATTAATCACCTGCCCCGCATCACAGACCATACACAGACCGCCAACTCGTACTCCCCTTGCCTGAAACACCCTCGAAATATTTTTTCCTGTCTGTGAATACGTGTACATCTCTCTCTGTGCATTTTGTAATGGCAACTATACCTGCGTATGCCATTTATTTTTTAGGTGTGTTTGCTAAATGGATTTTAAAAGCAAGAGAGAGCGTCACACTCTCAAAATAAATGGTTATATGCCATTTATTTTGAGAGTGTGACGCTCTCTCTTGCTTTTAAAATCCATTTAGCAAACACACCTAAAAAATAAATGGCATACGCAGGTATAGTTGCCATTACAAAATGCACAGAGAGAGATGTACACGTATTCACAGACAGGAAAAAATATTTCGAGGGTGTTTCAGGCAAGGGGAGTACGAGTTGGCGGTCTGTGTATGGTCTGTGATGCGGGGCAGGTGATTAATACCCCTGGAGCCCAAAAACAGATCCACGAGTGGAATCTGGATGATGATATTGGAGCCGCTTGAAGGACTCCTCCATAGACACATTGCGCAGGATTTTGTGTTTTTTTTTTTTTTTTTATTTGCAAGGGCTTCACCCAGCATGGTATTTATTAATTGAAAAGGAGATTTATTTTTATCAATTAATTTGTTAGGGGTGTTTATGGTGTTAAAGACTAGCAAGTGTGGCAGCAGTTTATAATATACTTGCAAAGAAAATAAAACAGCATCATCCACATCAACTCTACGATTATGATTTTTAGCTTGTAGGTAAAAAGAGAGACCATAATGGTGAGTTGGCGGTCTGTATCTTCTTGGTCCGTGCCCCGCATACTAATAATCAATCACTCCGATTCACGAACCGCCGGCGCCGCCCGCCGCGCCGTCCACTTCACTTTGTTCGGCGCTAGTTTTGCCTGGCTGTCTAGCAGTCGACACTAGTTAAAAACTCCAACTAGCCTGCTTTTATACTTAGAGCAAGTGCAATGGACAACAGAGATTTCCAAATAGCGGGTGTGGGGAGTTTCAAGGGTTTCAGTATTTTTGGATACGGATCTCTCAACATTACTTGATATCATGGCTTTTAAGATACGGTAAATACTCCCTTTTTTCCTAAATTTCTCCACGCCGGCCGCGCCGTCACCTATCAAATAATGATGTAGGTTTTGGCGGCATATGCTCTGATCAATTCGAAACTGTGTAAGAGTTATGCTTTTAGGAGGGCTAAATTAGGATTTCAGAGGCATGCAGAAATTACCTTATTTTATTAAACGAAATTATTTATTCTGTAGAAAATCCGTATACCAGACTAGATCTTCACTAGAAGGGTGTGGTTTAAAGGGATGACTATAGTGACATTTTGTGTGAAGTTATGTGTGGGGGTTGTGACATCCAAGCGATTGGTTGTCCCTCGAGCTTGGGTTAAGGGTGGAAGAGACGATGTAAACTCAGTCCTGCTTCCATTCTTATGAAAATGTGGATTGGAGGTAATCTCAAAATTACACCAAGTGCAAACTTAGGTGTGGTCCGCATGCATCCATTTATGCATGTCGTTACTAGTCTTTGTATTTTGTCCAGCTTATAATATTGCTGATACTTCCTTTGTTTTTGGCCACCACACCAACCCTGAATATGTTATCACAGGTCTCACTACAAGAGTAAAGAGTATTTGCATCATTTTGGGTTTTTGATCCCCCAGTTTTTTCCGCATGTCCCAGAGAGATTTTGATACTCTGTTAGAGATGCGTTCTAGTTGTGGCTTCCACGACAATTTGCTGTCTAGAACGATAACTAGATATTTTGCTTCTTTCGAAAATGGGATTGTGTCACCATATAGAGCAGGTAGTGTAAGAAGACCTAGTGGTCCTCCTCTGGTTGTTGGTGCAAATCGCCCGCGCTATTTAATCATGATTCACTTCTTGAACATAATTGTTTCGGGGATATTGGCTAGGGGATTTTCGCCCTGGAGATTCTTTTTCTAGGGATTTGGCTGCTGATGATTTTACTTTTGGGATTTTGGATTTGATGGGGATTTCACGATCTGTAGACTCAAAAGTAGTGTTGTTGAAGGCTCCCTCAATGTCATGGAAAGCGACTAAACACTAAACATATTTCCTTACTATGAATGGAGGAATCAATTTGTGTGACCAAATCATTCAAAGCTGTTTCAGTCGATTTTCCCGGTTGGTATGCATATTGTGTTTTTGATAGTCGGGAGGAGGTTAGAATATGTTTGTGAATAACTTTTATCATGTATTTGAGAATGAACGACATGAGGCTGATTGGACGGAAGGATTTAGGACATGGTTCCAGACCCCTTCCCGCCTTTTGTAGAATAATTACTATCTTTAGCCAATTATAGGGCAAGTGCCAAAAGCGAGCGCTACAGCTGAATAATTTTGAGAGAATAGGTGCTATGGAAATACGCTATCTACTCCTGATGCCTTGAACGGTTTCAGTGAGGCGATTGCAAATTTGATGGCATAGGTGTTGCAGATACATATGTCTAGCTGTTTTCCAGTCTCCAGTTGTTGGGATCCTTGACGGTTCCTGTTGTGGAGGTAGGTTTATAAATGGGGTCCTTACTTACTTATGTTGGCGCCACTGGAGCGTGGTACTCCAAGGCCTTGCTGAGAATGCCCCTCCAGCCGGCTCGATCTCTAGCCTGCTGTCTCCAATTGACGGATGTCTCCCTCTACCTGGCCACTCCATCGAAGATGAGGTCTACCTTGGCTTCTGACTCCCTCGGGTTTGGCGTTGAAGACTTTACGAGCTGGAGCGTCGATGTCCATTCGCTCTACATGGCCCAGCCATCTTAGTCTTTGGATTCGAATTTTTCTGGCTAGGCTTATGTCGCTGTACAGCTCGTACAGTTCATTGTTATATCTTCTTCTCCAAACGTTGTTTTCGCGATTTACGCAGACAGGACCATAGATCGTACGCAGAACTTTTCTCTCGAAGACTCCAAGTGAATTTTCATCCGATTGGGAGAGGGTCCATGCTTCCCCACCATATAGCAGGACCGGGATGATGAGTGTTTTATACAGTGTCACCTTGGTTCTTCTCGATAGGGCTTTACTTCTCAATTGCTTACTCAGCCCAAAGAAACAGCGATTAGCAAGAGTTAGTCTGCGTTTGATTTCAGCGCTGATGTTGTTGCCTGTGTTTACAGCAGTGCCCAGGTAGACAAATTCACTGACTACCTCGAAGTTATACCTATCAATGGTTACGTTCTGACAAGTCGGTGGTGGGATTGGACTTTTGTTGATGAAAACATATACTTCGTCTTGTCCTCGTTTATTTTCAGCCCCATTCTGCTTGCTGCTGACTCCATAGTAGTGAAAGCACCGGTTACTGCTCGCTTTGTTCTTCCTATCACGTCTATGTCATCAGCAAACCCAAGTAATTGTGTCGATCTATTGAAAATGGTGCCTGATGTACTGGCATGGGTGCTCCGTATTACATTTTCAAGCACAATATTAAAACAGTGCGTCACCTTGTCTTAGCCCTCTGGTGGTTTCGAAGGTTTAAGTAGAGTCTCTACCAACTTGGACGGAACAGCGAGCATTCTCCAACGTCATCCTGATAAGGCGGATCAGTTTAGCAGGGATTCTAAAGTTAGACATGGCACGATACAGTTCAACTCTATTAACACTGTCTTAGGCGGCTTTAAAATCGACGAACAGGTGGTGGGTGTCGATCTTATACTTTTGGGTTTTCTCCAGGATCTGGCGTAATGTGAATATTTGGTCGGTGGTAGATTTTCCAGGTCTGAAGCCGCATTGGTAAGGACCTATCAGGTCGTCAGCAAACGGCTTGAGACGTTCACATAAAACGCTGGACAGGATCTTATAGGCGATGTTTAAAAGGCTTATGCCTCTATAGTTGGCGCAGAGGAGGCGGTCTCCTTTTTTGTGAATCGGGCAGATGGTACTGAGATTCCACTCATCGGGCATACTTTCCTCCGACCATATTTTGCAGATGAGTTGGTGTATGCTCCTGACCAGGTCATCTCCAGCGTGCTTAAAAAGCTCCGCTTGAAGGCCATCACATCCAGCTGCCTTATTCATCTTTAGTCTGGTGATGGCTACTTTGATTTCATTTTGGTCGGGCGGGTGTAGTTCGTGGTCGTCATCTAGATTAACTGGAACAAGTTGATTTTGGGCGGGATCTTGGCTGTCATCGCCATTTAGCAACCGGTTAAAGTAGTCTCTCCAGATGGCTAACATCGCCTGCGTTTCCACTATGGTATTTCCATCCTGATCTTTGCAGGGCCCAGGGCGGCTTGTGAAACCGGATGTAGACTGTTTCACCTTTTTATAGAAGTTTCGTACCTCTTTTCTGCAAAAACATCTCTGCATCTCCTCGACTTCGCGTTGCTGGTGTTCTTTTTTCTTTCTCCTGAGTAGACGTTTCTCAACTTTCCTTCGCTCAACATAGAGATTTCTTGATGCTCTAGTATCTCTCTGGAGCCACGACTTGTATGCCTCCGTTTTGGCTTTGTTTGCCTGAGCACATTCGGAGTCAAACCAGGGGTTTCTGGGGGGTGGATGTGAGAAGCCCAATACCTCTGACGCAGCACTTCTTATGGCTTGTTGACATAGCTGCCATTGGTCTTCCGGGTTCATGTCATCAGTCGAAGGATTTCTCGCAAGCTCAAGGGATACGCGGTCGGCATAGGCAGCGGCGGTCTCTTCCGATTGAAGACGTCCAACATTGAATTTCCTAGGTGTAGTCGGTGTTCGCCTAAGAACTTCCATGGAGATCCGTACCCTAAGTTTTGCACCGACTAGGTAGTGGTCCGAATCGATGTTTGCTCCTCGGAATGTACGGACATCTCCCATCAAGGTGGCATTTCCCATAATAGAAATTACAGTCCTCTGTAATTCTCAGGCCCGGTCCATCCCATCGCATCTCCTGCAGGGCTGTTATATCAGCGTTGAGACTGGCGAGGGTCTCGGCTAGCTGCTCAGCTTTACGCGGCCTGTTTAGCGTACGCACGTTCCACGTGCATATGCGTAAATCGTTGTCCGTTTTTCGTTTGCGGGGGGGGGGGGGGGTCGTCAACATTTTTGGTTCTTTCATCCGAGGAATTTCTAAATGGGGTCCAGAACAGTTAATTCTGGAAAGTAGGTTTTTATAAGAAGCTCTAGAGTTTCCTTCTTACTTTTTGTCTGAGTTCCGTTCTCATTGTTAAGAGTACCTATGGTATCGGGTTTGTCAGACGCAATGACTTTATGTAGACGACAACTGGAGGGAACGTCAGTCCACAAATTACTTAAGACTCCTTTTTGGTTCTTTTGATTTCACAGTTGTATTTGGTTAGATCAATAGAGTAGGTTTGCCTGTCTTCATTATACGTTTGGCTTTATTGCAGAATTTCTTTACTCTAGAATCTAAATCTTACTTTCTTTAGTTCATTGTTTCATCAGGTGGTGGGATTTTGTTTTTAAGAGAATGACATTTCTGTCTCATGGTGTTGTTTTTTGTGAATGTTTGTGCCGGTGAGTCGTTGTTCTTGCCAGAACTAGTAGCAGGAGCGTAACTGGGTTTGTTCAGTTTGCTGGGCCTTATTTTACGTTGGGAATGAAGATTCCACCTGAAGCAGATGTTTTGTCACCCGGAAGAGATGGTCTATCCATGAGCACTTTGTCCATCGAAATGGTCAAAGCAAGACCCTGGGGGTTGGACACTTTCCGAAGAATTTTTCATTTTCTTGTACTTTAGGACTTCTTCCACACTTGTTGAGAAGCCAGGGAAGTATGCTGTGGCTACACATGGTTTCGGGAAATCATCTCCCTCTACCAACCGTAGTTTGGCATTTCCGGAAAAATTAGGTCTTGCTGAGAGTTTCTATTTTCAGCAAGACAATGATCCCAAACATACTGCTCATGTGGTCAAGGAATGGATCCTCTATAATACTCCTCATATTCTCAAGACACCACCACAGTCTCCACACGTGAATCCCATTGAACATCTTTGGGATGTGTTAGACAGAAGAATCAGAAAACACGCTATTACCAGCAAATCGCATTTAAAAACGGTGCTTGCTGATGAATGGTCCAAAATTGATCGGGAAACAACAAAACAACTGGTTTATTCGATGCAGAATAGACTCAAAGTCATCAAGAATAATGGATGGCCAACTTGCTATTAATTTTTTTCTTTATTAAATTAAATGCAATTTGCTTATAATTTCTTTGTATAAAAAGTATTTGTGCCAATACTTTTGTCCTTCAAAAAACTGCGGTTGAATTTTGTTATTGTTATTTTGGTTTATTTTAAAAACATAATTGATATTTTTTTTGACACATAGCTTATAAAATGAATTAAAATAAATTATTATAAAGGAATTTTTAAAAAATACTCCTTAGTTTTTAATAAAAAATAAGTTACTTTTTAAAAACACAGGTGTACCAATACTTTTTTCCATGTGTGTATTTGACTCAG
This sequence comes from Platycheirus albimanus, assembly GCA_916050605.2. Lineage (NCBI taxonomy): Eukaryota > Metazoa > Arthropoda > Insecta > Diptera > Syrphidae > Platycheirus > Platycheirus albimanus. Next base: position 84,717,906 of record OU696696.1, read on the forward strand.
AACAATTTTTATTTCGAGTTTCATTTTTTTCGTGTTTTGTATTATATTAATAACTTTTCAAATTCGTTCTGCATCTTTTTGAAATTGGTAATCATACTTGTATGGTTGCGGGCTTCAAATTACGTTATATACAATTTTAAAAAAAAATTGAAAAATAAAAAAAATATTTTATGAGTCAACTGACACTTGTATAGTTATTCATCATGGTGAATTAATGTTTTGTTCATTTATTTCATTAAAAAATAGACAGTACAAAAAGAATTTAGTTGTTACTATTAGTACTCAAAACTATATTTAATTACAAAAGGTCAAAATCGCAAAATTGTTTTAATACAATGCAGATTTCAAGACTTTGATGGGCAATTACGGATTTATATAAGGGTAATGAATTCCATAGCCTTATAGAGTGAAAGAAAAACAATCTCTTGCTTTCCAAATAGCTGAAAGCTGGCAAAATTCAATTGCTTGTTGTACTGTATACTGCAAAATGTCTATTTTTTTCAAAACGGTGCGAAGGCTCTCTACTTCTTTTTACATTGAAAAGTAGCATACAGCTTTTACAATTTAAAAACTCTTCAAGTGACAATCTCAAGATTTATTTGCAAACAAAGGTAAATGATCAAAATGTCGTAAATTAAACACATAGCGCTAATTGTATTTTAGGCTACTTGCAACTTTCTCATCGAAACTGAATCAAAATTACTTTATACTGTAGAACTATATCTAACTAGCTATCTGAACCAACAAAGTTTTTTCAAGTCTTATTCTAGTTGTCTGAGGTGTACATTTTGCCGATACGTAGAGCTGCCTTACACTGAATTAACATTATCAGCAGCAGAGAGTTGAGAATTTAAGAAACATCTATTTTGTGCTTGGAAAAGACTATCCTTTTAGACTTATCGGGGTTGAGATTTAGCGTATTATATAACGCCTATTTTTGAATTTTCCGCAGATCTTCGTTCATTCTGAAGACAAAGTCCACAGAAGGGCCAATTTGACAGGAACGGCAAATCATTTATAAACAATGAGAACAATAGGGTTCCCAAAATGATCCTTGTGGAACACCCGCTTTGATTATTAAGGGATCACAGCCCAATTTGACGATTTGGCTCCTCTCCGATAGATAGCTCCTTATCAACTTACATATTCGATTAAAAATGTCATTTTGCTTATAGGGAATCCCCGAAATGATGAAATCCGGCAAGTAATTTTTCCGGGCGTTTCGTATCAAGTCCTCCTCCATGGAACTATTTTTGAAAGATAACTTGTTAACTTCTTGTTTTAGGAAAATAAATTTCTCTGTCAAGTTTTTAACCTCAACTTCTTAGTTAGCCATGCGATTTTGTTTTATAATATAGAGTTAAATTAAATCTTAAATGAAAACTATAAAAGAAAAATCAAATTTCGTAAATAGATATCTAACATGCTAAAATTAAAATTGTTAACCCTTTTTGTTAGTTATTTCAGATTTCAGTATTTTCCTTATTAATTATTTTAGCAAAGCAATTCTACCCTTGAAATGGTAATATGTTAAGATTTTAAGATCGCAAAAAAAATATACTTTAAAATTTGGTCATACTGGTTACAGAAAACGCAATCGATTTTTAATTTAAGTATTCTAAGAATTGTGACACCCCTCGAAATTTGCTGCCCTAGGCTCGGGCCTCATGGCGCGGCCGGCGGCGGTGGTAAAGCGAGGTTGGGTCATAGCATTATTATCTCCTGCTGTCAGAACCATCAGAAGCGACAATCCAGTGCGGAGAAGGATTCGACCATGAACTGAACGGGGTTATTAATACTTTTATAATAAATTAAAATGTGCGAGCGAGGTGAGAAGGAATAGAAAGATAGGAAAGATATTTTTGTGGTACAGGGGATTGAGATTTAGGTGATAATTATATCACAAAAATCCCACGAGTGACATCCAGTTGAAACTGGGACAATAAATACAAATTGCTTCCCAGGCTCAGTTCAAACCACACACAACTCTTGGTTTAGCAATTAAGCACCACTTAAATCCACTGTTAGTTCTTCGATTGTGACGTCGAATACTGGGCCAAATGTAAGGGCAGCTAGGTGCTAGGGTAAGGCCGGTGAAGCTATTAATTTAATAAAATACAGCATATCTTCTTCTTCGGGCAGGTAATTTGAAATTTAATTCGACACCGTTCCACTTTGTTTTCATTCCTTTTTTTTAAATCCACTTTGTTTTTACTTATCGCTTCTCTAACTTCAATGGAGTGTCACGGATGGTCAGAAATCAATATGTCTTCACTACACTAAGATTTTTGACAGCATGGACGTTTGTTGTATATCTAGATACTATATATATAGGTTAATTTTTCGTCAGCGAATTTCGAGTTAATTATAAAACTTAATCATGATATAATGTATAAACAAACGCGGTCCAGTGATGGTGTTTCATTGCTTGGTTAAATCTATTTTTCTGATGTTTAAAAATCGTTTTCATTAATTTAACAACTAGGTATGCCTAGATAATTTAATTTAAATTGTGTTTTAGATTGCTATTAACAATAAAAACAATAGTTATTTGGTTCATTTTGTAAAAGATTTATTTTTTGTGTGATAAATTGACGTATTTCAAAACTAGTTTTAATCAAATAACTTTTTAGCCGGTTCAAACTCTCGAATTTATTCAGATTCGGAATTATTTAAATCAGCAATGAGAGCCAAAGTTGAAATCTTAGAACTAGTTTTGGATTAGACTAGCTATAATTTTTTAAATTTATAAAAACTGATTTTGGGAGCGTGTAACTAATTTGTAAAGCTTTGCCGTATAACTCAGGACGGACAAATGATTTTATTCGGTTGTCCAATATGAGAACTTATTGACGTAAGGTGACGATAAAAACCGAAGAATAAAAAATTCAGGTTGATAATGACGCAATAATAGATGTTCACTATTTAGTATAACTTAAATGGTTTCTGAGTAAGAATTCGAGTTTTATTTTCGTCTCATCTGATGAACTTGTGACTTCTGAATTCGACCTCATAAATTAAGCTTCTTGTCAATGTAAAATTTTCGTAGGTATATGTATATTTTTGTCATCTCAAGTTCAGGTTCTCAAATTGCAATCTTAAGTTCTTATTAATTTCCTAGATTTCATTATGCGATTCTACGAACTTCATTTTTATTTTTTCAATAGGATTTATAACGAGGATGACCCACCATTGTACAACTAGCACTACATATTTTGTTTAAACAATTTGATTAGGTAATTGTTTTATAGTTTGAGTCACTATAAAGTCATACATTTGCAATGCAACAAAAGCGTAAAATTGGGTCGTTGCCCTGATTTCTTATCTTTTTTAAAAAAGAAATATTGTTTATGAATTTGAATCAAGCTTATAATTCGTCTAAAGCTCCAAAAGCAAAGTATAGAATTTAAATGTATGGTAGGGTTCTGAATCTGAAACCAAATGCCAAAATTATGAATCACTTATGCTGTTAGTAAAGATAATAAATGTAAAAACATTCTACCATAAAACTCATGTTCTATCATTTAGATACACACAAAAAGAAAACACTATAAAAAGCTCTACACAAATTAAACCTTCATCAGTTTCTCTTGATTCAATATTACATTAACAATGTTCAAATTCGTACTTGCTCTTACATTGATTTTAATTGTTTCTTTCGAAGCAGTTCACTGTAAAGTTTTTCAAAAATGTGAACTTGCCCGTGAAATGGTCCATTTAGGAGTACCCAAGTCAGAGCTTCAGGATTGGATTTGCTTGGCACAAGGAGAAAGTCATTTTAATACCAAAGTTACCAACCATAATACGGACAACAGTGTCGATTGGGGAATTTTTCAAATCAATGATCGTTATTGGTGCAAACCATCCGACAACCGGCGATCAAAAAATGTTTGCCACGTTTCATGTAATGAATTGATGCAGGATAACATTGCCAAATCAGTTGCATGTGCTCGTATAATTCAAAAAGCACAAGGCTGGGGTGCATGGGTTGCATGGAGGAAACATTGTCAACACAATAAACCGTCAGTCAAGGAGTGCTTCTAGAAGCGCAATATAATTTTTATATTCCTTGCAACAAGCAGTTTTTCTTTTTTGTGCTCATAAATTGTAAATTATTTGAAAAGAATATATTAAATAATATAAATTACAGTGCATGTTTTTTTTTTCAATTGGTGCGGTTAGATTTTGGGCAGCCTGTGTCGGCCATGTTTATTCAGTTACCTATTGATACCAAATCACCAAGGCAAGTGACACGATTGAACAGCACGTCAAAATGGTAAAATTTTATTATAAAAATCAGCGTTTATTTCGACATCTACCAGCAATTATTGACCCTTAATAAAAAGCAAGTTCCCTTTCCCCCGGCTAACGCTGCAGCGCCTAACAAAACATTTATTTTGTATTGAAGAAAATATTTTTTTTATAATCCCATAAGACATAATAATTAGGTTTTGGACTATATTTCAAGGCACCTATATTTATTCATTCTTCTAACCGGCTAACTGGCAATTTTTCTAAGAAAAAATGACTTAAATTGGATAAAAATATATTATAATACAACAATAACTAATAAAATACCATGATATACCTTTTTGTAAAGCCAGAAATCTCTTTCTCCGTTGTATTTCTAAATAAAGTTATACTAGTGAAATATTTTTGAAAAATTATCTTTCAAACAAAATTTTCAAAAAAAAAAAAATTATAAATAAATTTTCAAACTATGTTTTTTTAAATCATTAGTTTTTAGTACAAAACTGAAAATCATATATTGCTTTAGGAATTTTTGTTGCCAAACGCAAAATCCCCACCCCCTGCATCCCCGAAATACCCAAAGAAAAAATCTACAATCAAATCGCGAGCGCGATTCGCATGATTCACTACTTGAACATATTTGTTTTGGGGATATTGGTTTGGGGATTTTCGGCTTGTAGATTTTCTCTTTGGGTATTTCGGGGATGGGGATTTTATTGTGGGCATTTTGCGTTTGGGGATTCCCGTTTGGGGCTTGTGTTTTGGGGCAAACGTTATCAACCCGACGAAAATACCTATAAGGTGAAAGTTGTCTTCCTTTGCACGAAGACTACATAATGCGCAGAACTTATTTCCCAAGGTTCGGTTATTTTTGAATAGCTTGGCAACAAAAATTCCCAAAGCAATATATGATTTTCAGTTTTGGACTAAAAACTAATGATTTAAAAAAAAAATAGTTTGAAAATTTATTTATAATATTTTTTTTTTTTTTGAAAATTTTGTTTGAAAGTTAATTTTTCAAAAACGGTTCACTAGTATAACTTTACTTAAAAATACAACGGAGGAAGAGATTTCTGGCTTTACAATAAGGTAGAGAATAGTATTTTATTAGTTATTGTTGTAATATAATATATTTTTATAAAATTTAAGTCATTTTTTTTTAGAAAAATTGCCCCTCCCGGCTAACCCCCCCCCCCCATAATATTCAATTTTTTTGTCTTGACTTAACCCAACCTACTCGTTTTAGCTTTTCAATGCACCTTATACCGATCACCCTGTATAATAAAGTGTATTTTTGAGAATTAATATTTGATAACTCTAAGCTTACATCACAGGAATCTGCCAAATGCTTCATTTTTGTATACATTAATTTATTTTTCTTAGTTCTGCTTAGAGACAGAACTGACTTTAAAGTTTTAAAGAATTAAATCATGTGCATACAGAAGTGTTTTTATGTTTATGCCTGCGATATTTATTCCAGTCCGTTAGAAGAATGAATAAATATCGGTGCCTTGAAATATAGTCCAAAACCTAATTATTATGCCTTATGGGATTATAAAAAAAATATTTTCTTCAATACAAAATAAATGTTTTGTTAGGCGCTGCAGCGTTAGCCGGGGGAAAGGGAACTTGCTTTTTATTAAGGGTCAATAATTGCTGGTAGATGTCGAAATAAACGCTGATTTATAATAAAATTTTATCATTTTGACGTGCTGTTCAATCGTGTCACTTGCCATGGTGATTTGATATCAATAGGTAACTGAATAAACATGGCTAACACAGGCTGCCCAAAATCTATCCGCACCAATAGATAAAAAAAAACATGCACTGCAATTTATATTATTTAATATATTCTTTTTAAATAATTTACAATTTATGAGCACAAAAAAGAAAAACTGGTTGTTGCAAGGAATATAAAAATTATATTGCGCTTCTAGAAGCACTCCTTGACTGACGGTTTATTGTGTTGACAATGTTTCCTCCATGCAACCCATGCACCCCAGCCTTGTGCTTTTTGAATTATACGAGCACATGCAACTGATTTGGCAATGTTATCCTGCATCAATTCATTACATGAAACGTGGCAAACATTTTTTGATCGCCGGTTGTCGGATGGTTTGCACCAATAACGATCATTGATTTGAAAAATTCCCCAATCGACACTGTTGTCCGTATTATGGTTGGTAACTTTGGTATTAAAATGACTTTCTCCTTGTGCCAAGCAAATCCAATCCTGAAGCTCTGACTTGGGTACTCCTAAATGGACCATTTCACGGGCAAGTTCACATTTTTGAAAAACTTTACAGTGAACTGCTTCGAAAGAAACAATTAAAATCAATGTAAGAGCAAGTACGAATTTGAACATTGTTAATGTAATATTGAATCAAGAGAAACTGATGAAGGTTTAATTTGTGTAGAGCTTTTTATAGTGTTTTCTTTTTGTGTGTATCTAAATGATAAAACATGAGTTTTATGGTAGAATGTTTTTACATTTATTATCTTTACTACCAGCATAAGTGATTCATAGTTTAGGCATTTGGTTTCAGATTCAGAACCCTTAAAAAAGATATGAAATCAGGGCAACGACCCAATTTTACGCTTTTGTTGCATTGCAAATGTATGACTTTATAGTGACTCAAACTATAAAACAATTACCTAATCCAATTGTTTAAACAAAATATGTAGTGCTAGTTGTACAATAGTGGGTCATCCTCGTTATAAATCCTATTGAAAAAATAAAAATGAAGTTCGTAGAATCCCATAATGAAATCTAGGAAATTAATAAGAACTTAAGATTGCAATTTGAGAACCTGAACTTGAGATGACAAAAATATACATATACCTACGAAAATTTTACATTGACAAGAAGCTTAATTTATAAGGTCGAATTCAGAAGTCACAAGTTCATCAGATGAGACGAAAATAAAACTCGAATTCTTACTCAGAAACCATTTAAGTTATACTAAATAGTGAACATCTATTATTGCGTCATGATCAACCTGAATATTTTATTCTTCGGTTTTTATCGTCACCTTATGTCAATAAGTTCTCATATTGGACAACCGAATAAAATCATTTGTCCGTCCTGAGTTATACGGAAAAGCTTTATAAATTAGTCACACGCTCCCAAAATCAGTTTTTATAAATTTAAAAAATAATAGCTAGTCTAATCCAAAACTAGTTCTAGGATTTTAGCTTTGGCTCTCATTGCTGCTTTAAATAATTCCGAATCTGAATAAATTCGAGAGTTTGAACCAGCTAAAAAGAACATATTTTTTTTGGGGATATTTGGCTTAATTCATATTGCAGGAAATGTAATCCAAAGAGTAAATATAAAATTCTTTTTAGTGCTTGTAATGTTTATTAAAATAAAAATACATTTTCAAAATTAGTTAGTAAGTAAATATTCATAGTCTTAAATGAAACGAAAAGAAAAACTTAATCGTTATCACTTATTAGTTAGATTACCAATAAAAATAATTTCGTGAGATTTTTCTGAAAACTAAATGCACATAATTTAGATGTACACGGACACTGGGGATTTGGGGATTTCTTGGGGATTTTGGCAAAAAAGATTGTTTAGGTGTGGGGATATTAACTAGTTGGATTAAAACTTTTGGGGATTTTAATCGATGGGGATATTTTTTTTGGGGATTCTGTAGTACACCCATTTTACCCGTCTTTACGTAATGGAGGATACATTTCTATTGAAAAGCTTAATTTGTATCTGAAGAGGCAGCGCCGGATCTAGGATTTGTTCAAGGGGGGGCAAAAGTTGAATTTGGCGCCCCCCAGCAATTTTTTTTCTTTTTTAAGTTTACGTACAAAACTTGAACTCGTATCGTTAAACTGTTTTTATCTTTATGCTCTAATGCTTGATGCTGTTGACAATAGCTTATGTACGATACATGTCATAAAAGTCTGTGTGAACCAACCTAAGAAAATAAGGTATTGCTAAGGGTTCTCATGTTACTGATTACTCAAAATGCAATCTTGGCGTATGTGCAAAATAAAACCTTTGGGGTATGTGCCATAATCCAGATTGATTTGATAATTTTTCTATTTCGATAAACGACAGCGGAAAACCTGCTAATGTTGTTCATAAAAAGTTAAAAGGCTGTATGTTTATTTGTGATTCTGTCCGATATTTTGATGGCACATTTAACTTTTACTCACCGACATACAAAATCATAACTAATCCATAGAACAGCTTTAGTGAAATAGCTCAGTAGTACACAACAAAAATTCTTTTTCATTTTTACTTGCTCTATAGGCAAGTATTGGTTTCGTGCAGAAAAAAAAATCGAGGTTTTAATCAAACATGACATTACGATGACGATGATAGAGAAGCCCAAAAAAGTGGTTTTCGCCATACCGTCCGTCGGTCTGTCTGTGCGGTTGTGTTAATGTGTGCTTTTTCACGTCATGCTACAGCCTAAACGGCTTGACAGATTTTCTTCAAACTTGGTATATAGCAGTTTGAAGAAAAATGGTTGTCGAGGTTTTTTTTTGTTTTGTTTTAGCCCGGCTCAAACTGGTACCTTTCATGTAACGGTTTTTTTCATTTTGAATTTGCTCGAAAACGGCTCTAACGATTTAACTCAGAATTTAACTTACCTAAGATATTTCTAACAAACTAGCGTTTTTCGTTTTTGGCTTAAATGGTCGTAACGAAAATCAGGTTTAAACGGCTTTTTTAAATGGCCATAAGTTCATCATACTATTGCACCCACAGAGCAAGTACGTGCGACCCAGTCGTGCATTTTATTTATTTCAAACATTTAACTATTATCTTTTGATACAAAATTCGGACCACTTTTGAAAAACTCGTACATTAGAAATTTTATAGTTCACTAGCTATTCCGACAGACGTTGTGCTGCCCTAACGAGCATCAGATAGCGCGATGATACAAACCATGATAGATACAAAAATGTTGAACATTGAGGGATAAGTTTGACTTCATAATTATATTTATACCGTCCATTTAATTTGTCTAAGATATTAGAACATGGATGATTTTTTTTTAAATTAAATAAACTCAGAAAAGTACGTATACGCCCGAGTGTACAATACTATTTTAGTGTTGTTTTTAGGTTGAGAAATAAGCAACTGCAACAAATTTTTCTTTTAAGTTCAATCCGTTCGCTAGTTAACCTTTTTCATACTAAAGTTTTAAAACAAATCATAACACAAGATAATTTGCATTTGAAAATATTTCAGTTTGGTTTTTCTGATCGCTCGCTGTTACTTGGCCCCTAAGTCTTATATCACTTTTTTGCTTTAAGCCCATTTCACCCTATTAACAGCTTAGTCTTGCCTCAGATTTTTATCACCTATTCCACGCGCAAATTACAACCTTTCAATCTTTGTGGTTTCTGAGTTAAGTCTTAGTAAGCAAATAAATAATATATATGAATATAGTATTTAGTTTTAACTGACTGCCGAAAGCACTAGAATCGCACTTTTCCCAAACGAAACATAAAAACTTGAAATTTCTGAATCCGTTGAAATTGTAGCCACCCTTTCGATAGAATTTGACTTTTTTTTTTAACTTGACAAACGGTCTATGGTCTAAGATTTCAAGAATTCCACATAAACATCCCAAGAATGTGTCACTTCTATGATTACTGAATTTGTATCGAAGTTGACCCTTTTGTTATTAAATTCTTATTTTTTTTTTATAACGCTATTATTTCAGAACATCAAGGCATTAAGCCAAAAAAAATAACTTTTATAGATCCAGGTGCTGAAACGAGTCAAAAATATCAATCATCAACTCAAACTGAAATGATTTATCCATTGCTTTAGTAGCATTTAGTAAGTAATGCAGAAATAAATTATGATTTTAAGAAAGCTTCCTCATATTTGAAACTTGTTTCAGGAAATAAGATATTGGAAATGGAATCTTACTTGTAAAGTATATACTTTTTTTTTACTCTCGTTTCTTTCTTCGTCTTCCAATTTTGAGCCCCCATGAGGGGCGACGAATTTGTTTAAAGGGCGACGAAAGTGGTTCATTACATATTTTATATTTGGAACAAGAAATAAATAAACATAGCATCATTTTCAAATTTTTTTTACTCTCTTTTCCTTGTTCATCTTTTAATTTTGCGCCCTGCTGAAGGGCAACGAATTTGTTTATCATTTTCAAAAGTTGAAGACCTTTATTTTTGTTTACTCTCGTTTCTCTCTTCATCTCCCAATTTTGCGCCCCCATGAGGGGCGACGAATTTGTTTAAAGGGCGACGAAAGTGGTTCATTACATATTTCTTTCATATTTGGAACAAGAAATAAATAAACATTGCATTACTTTGCCGCCCTGTTCAAATGTTGAATACCTTTTTTTTTTTGCTCTCCTATATTTCTTCATCTTCCATTTGGCGCCCTCCAAGGCCAGGCGCCCGGGGCAAGTGCCCCCCTTTGCCCCCCCATAGATCCGGCGCTGTGAAGAGGTACACATCTTTCTATATGGAAAGAGTTGGGATGAGCTTTATAAAAATTGCAAATCAGTTCCCTATTATACTTAATGGATAGGAAGTGCAAAAAAAAAAAAAAACAATCACACATGATATTACTATGATATGAGGAAGTCGAAAAAAGTGGGTATGCAAATTCCGTTCGCCTGTCTATCTGTCTGTTCGCACCTCTACAGCCAGAACAGACTTTCTTCAAATTTGGTAGTATATTTATTTCGACCTGCCTCGGAATATATTTTTAATTTTTGCTCTAGGCCCAAAAATAACGGTACCTGCAATATAATCGTGAAGAAGAAGTTTGATTTACTCAAAACTGGCTCCAACGATTTTTATAAATCTCTCAGAATCCTATTTTGTTTTTGGAAAGCCTATACTTGGCTTAGAAAAGATTTTTAGAAGTAGTCTTATAACGGTAACTCTTGTAGACGCAGTTTTCGCAAATCAGGTTTTCTCGTAAGCAATTCATCCGATTTAAATAAAATTTTTCGAAACAGGAAGTCAACTTTTACCTTATTAATATGGCATTTCAAAATTTTTAAAAAACTGTTTTTGGTTTTTAGTAATTTATATATTTTGAAATGGGTAGTATGTTAAATTTCTTAACCGGTTTTCCAAAAAACTATTTTTTCGAACTATTTTAAATATTTTTTTTTCTACATATGTACATAGATATTAAGCAATGAAATATAATTGCGTACCTACTATATTTCAAAAAAAAAAAAAATTCTTAAACTCTTAAAAAAAAATTAAAGATTTTCAAACATTTTTTTTTTAATCAAAATACATAGCCCATATCTCCTAAGCAATTTTATAGCATAAGAGCAAGTTCGTGCGAACCAGTCGTATACCCTTATACTGAATTCACGCGTATGAGTATTCAGGAAAGAAGGAATAGAGTGATAGGAAAGATTGGTGGATTTAGCTGACAATACAATATGGCATCCAGTTGAAACTGGGGAATAAGTATAAATTGCTGCCCAGGCTTGGTTTGAACTCACAAATCTAGGCTTAGCAACCAAGCACTACATCCACTATACCATTGTTAACCTCCTTGCCTGACGGTGTATCGTGTTGACAATACTTCTTCCATGCAACCCATGTACCCAGGGGTGGAATCGGCTAAGGTGATTTGTGATAAGTGATAGTCACAATCAACAAATTTCGTCTGGCTAAGGTGATTGCCACATGTGACAATCACATTTTTGTGACTTTTTGTTGTGACAGCTTAGCCGATTCCACCCCAGGTCTTGTGCTTTTTGAATTATACGAACACATGCAACTGCTTTGGGAACGATCATTGAACAATTCCCCAATCTGCACTGTTGTCCTTGTTATAGTTTGTAACTTTGGTATTAAAATGACTTTCTCCTTGTGCCAAGCAAATCCAATCCTGAGGCTGTGATTTGGGAACTCCTAAGCGAACCATTCACATTTTTGCTAACTGCTTCGTAAGAAACAATCAAAATGAATGTTAGATTAAGTAAAGTTTTGAACATTGTAAATTTTATGTTGGAGAAACTGATAAAGGTTTAATTTTTCTAATGTGTTTTTTTTTGTGTATCCGAATTATAAAACATGAGTAGTATCACAGATTTGTTTGCATTTACAAGCAAAAAGATACCTCGTATCTTTTTTTAGTTACACAAGTCAAAAGTTCGTTGGTGCACACGCATTGTAATGATAAGAACATACATACAATGATTATATTTAATTACACATTAATTTAAGGGCGATGATGCAATGAAAATGTATGGCGATTCATATTTGAATCATTCTGATGACTGAAAAAGCTATCATTGTTTTTGTTTTTTGCTAACTGATTTATTTAAACTGAGTTAAAATATGTCTTCAAGTGCTCCAAAATGCTGCTTAACCATCTCAAATTATAATGTAACAGCAGATCGTCATATTGCGCATCAACAGCTTCAAGAAGTGATTTCAATTCAAGATGTTGCAAAGATGATTTTGCACGAAAATTTACTTTTTTCATCACTTCTTGCATAATACGCTCAAAATTATGATTGAGTTTGCAGCAAATCAGTTTCGTGAATAATACAGTGGTAGAAAATCAAATTTTCAAAACATCTTGCATTGCTACTCAACAGGCGAATAAGTCCTTTTTTACTCCCAACCATTGCTGGCTCACTGTCAGTTCAGTAGTTACCGAAAAAAAGCTTTTTCAAGTCATTTTTATCAAAATAATCCATGACTGCTTTGATCATATATCTTCTCCTCTGGTTCTTCCTAATAGCGACAAAAGAGTCGATATCTCCTCAACAAAAATTTCCAAGAATAGTGCGAACTAACCGACGCACACGACGATGAATTAATTTCCCGCCGTAAGAGACAAAATGCCGAGAAGTTTTGTTTTGGTGAGTTCATTTAATTTTTATGTTGAATTTATTAGAATTATTAGAACAAAAAAAATTTTACTCCATCGTGATTTCTTAAAACACACAATGTTTTTTTTTTTTTATTAAATAACGTACTCTGTGGTGCAAGCTGCTGTATTCTCGCAGTCTGTATAAAATGAGTCCGCCATTTGGTGACCCCTGTGGTGCGTTCGTTTTCTCCAGATTGTTGTTATTCTAAAAAATAAGTGTTGAAGTGTCATGTTAGGGATTGTTAGGATTGTAACAATTTCATTAAAGAACGACAAACGGTGATTTAAATTTTATAAAAGGCAAATAAATTCAGTAAAAAAAAAAAAAAAAAAAAAACAATGCAATGATAATTCACATCAAAATATAAACAAATCACTTTTTTACCATTTGACCTATTAATGCACAAAACCGAACATTTTACCTTTTTCTGATCGAACCGATAGGTGTTTTAAATTTATTTTATTTGAAATTATATATACAAATATTTCAAAACTAATTAAAATCTTTCGCAAGCTAAAGAATCAAGTTCAATTTGTAAACAAATTCTACCCTTTGCTACTTTTGACAGATCAAAACTCAACTCCTGTCGAGGAGATATTGTTACAGAATGTAACATTAAAGAACGACGCGAATGTTACAATTTCGGAATTTAAGAAAGACAAAAATTTATAATTGTTGACAATAGTCAATTAAATCCATTAACCGAACGTACTACTGATCTATTACATCCCTTGAGGCAACGCCTACGTAGAAGGTATTCTCCGGATTGGAATGACACAAGAATGCATTTCTACAACACTTCTTTTGACCGAAAGATGTTTCCTTGAGAAAGAGTTCACAAATCTTATCATTGTTCAAAATTTGCTTGTTTCAATATAAACTTTTCTAATGCCAAAAACTATGGTCTGAGAAAATTTGTATGCAATGAGATGCTTAGAAATTCTAAAGACGTTATTGTCCTCAGCTTCATTAAATACTATGATCGAGTTGCATTTCTTTGCTTTTTTTTAATGTTTGGGATTTATTCCAAAGACACAACATCTTTTTTGGTGGAGATTCCAGTCAATGGTTACCCCAGCGTAAAGCGGTTCCGTTGCATGCGTAACTTAAAGGCTGCTTTCTCATGAGATTGTGAGTATTTAATCAAGGGTCGGCTTGTCAGTTCAATTCCACATTTTTTGGGCTTTGACGTAATCCCTTCTACACTTTCCGTTTAATATAGTTTCTTCAATAACTTCATCATAACTTTATTATAGATAAACAGTTTTTTTGTATCGCAAATCAAGGAATTGAGTTCAAGAATTCAATATGTTGAGTTTTTATGCTTTCATTTTCAATTTTGATTGCTTGCCAATATTGTCAAGTTTATCTTCTACTTTCTCGAACTTTTTTTGGTCCCAAGTGCAAAGCGTTATATAAATATATAAAGAGTCTGATTTTGAATGCAATTAAGTTTGATTTAAAGAGCTAAAAGTAAAAGCAATTTAAAAGTAAGAGAAATAAGTTTAAGAAATAAGAACCCACTAAAAATATGACAGGAAATACAATATTCTTTTATTCAGCTCTTTTAAATAAGTAAAACCAGCTACTGTACAAAACACTAAGCCATGAAACAACCAAACAACAAACGTTTTGTGTAAGCTTTTTCTTTGCCTTTCCCCATCGATTTGTACAAAATGGCTAGTATTGCTAAAAAAATAAAGCGCTATACACTCCGTGGTTTTATTATTTATTTTGTTAGACTAACTGTAGCCAATTCCATTAAAAACATAGGAATACAAAAAAAATATAAATAGCCAAGTATTCTAACCAAGAGCATTTCGCTGCACTGATTACTTGCTCGTGGTGGCAATTTACTTTATTCTTAATTTAAATGGCCTCCTTAAATCTAAATAATCACATCGTTTTACGACAACAATGATTTTCAAAAATAAAATAATGTTCACATTCTCAAAGTGGACTTATTTTAAAAAATATCAAACAAAAAATTAAATATTTCTGTGGTTGAAAACATATGCACTTGAAGCGATATCACTAAAACCATAGTTTAACAAATTAATGTTTATTAATTAATTTAAGTTGAACACTTTTTTTTAAGTCGAATTCACCTGTTATTATATTTTGAAAAAAAAAAAAAAAAAAAATATTTTTAAGGAGCCGGGAGCATATGAGTCAACACCTTTACCCATAATAGACATCTGTTTTGCGTTTTCATTGGTTTCGTAAATTATGGAGGACATACAAACAATGAAAAAACCATTACAAGAAAATAATTGCTTCAAATCCTTGCAATTGGCATGGAGGTAGTCCTAAAAAAATTGCGATGTAAAAATAAAAAAGTTGAGTCGTCTATCGTAATCTAGCTTTACTAGCCATTACCCGCGGCTTCGCTCGCGTTTCAGATGATCAAGAAGTAGACTGTAGCTTGAGGAGTCGTCTATCGTAATCTAGCTTCTTCTTTTATAGCTTTATAATTCCATACCTACATTAAACCGCGATAAAAAGAAACCTATGTGCTATTCCAGACTATAATCTATTTCTGTGCTAAATTTCATTCAGATCCGTTCAGCCATTCTGGTGTAATTTCAAAAATTAAAACAAATCTATCCCACGGGAACCATACATTTTACCGGGATAAAAAATAGCCTATCTGGTATTACAGACTATAAGCTATCTCTGTGCCAAATTTTATCATCAAACATCGTAACTTTCACATTTATAATAATTATATAGTAGGATTTATTATGTACAAAAAACCTGTATACACTCAACAAAAATAATCGTCGCGACACCACACTGTTCAATGCGAAATAGAAATGAAAATATCTGGCTTGCTTTCTATAAGAGAGAGAGAGAGGGAGAGAGAGAGAGAGAGAGAGAGAGAGAGAGAGAGAGAGAGAGAGAGAGAGAGAGAGAGAGAGAGAGAGAGAGAGAGAGAGAAACATGCGCACGCCACACAGCTTACAATAGCTTACTATAGCAAAAAGTGTCGTGACAACTTTTCGTAAGAATTTTTTCCGTCTAGCCCCCTTTCACAACGCGCGATAAGGAACTTCGTTCCAATCGTTCCAAAAACCCATATTTTTGCCTGTATCTATTTATGTGTTCACCGCATAAATAGACCTAGGCAAAAATATGGATTTTTCAATGTAATATTTTTAAAAATGAAAGAAATTGATAGTGCCCAGTTTTTCATATACACCCGAATGAGTGCAGAGCTGTATTATGTGTTATAAACTTTGATAAAAACTTTACTTGATAAAACATTAATACGGAAACTCATATGCCCAGAATGCCGTTTTGGAAACTACAGAGGTAATTTGGAAAGCTCGCTCTCATATCTACCTATTAGAACTTAACAACGAAGAAAATAGGCAGATCACTTCAGATTTTTGGGATTTGTGGAATTTGCCTAATTGTATCTGTGCGATTCACGGAAAACATATAGCGATTCGGTGTCCACTGTCCACTCAGCAATGAAAGCCAATACTTCTATTATAAATAGCATTTCAGTATTGTGCTATTTGTTGTATGTGACCCTATATATCGATTCACATATGTAATTAGATGTTGGTGCATGTGGCAGTTAAATCGACTGAGGTAAAACATAAAAATTCAATGAACGTACCTATATAAACAATTACTTCCCAATGTTATATATATATGTATACTTCTAGCTAGTCGGTTTGGAACGATGCTCTTGAATAGAATACACTTATTCCAATCCCTACTTCCAAAAACTTACTTAATATGCGCAGACGAGGATCCCACACTATTTTGATGACGATGCTGCCTTTCCTTTTGGGAACAAACCTGATGCGACCCTATTCAAGTGTGTTATTGCCATCGGAGAAGGAGAATTTAAATAAGAGGCTTTTAAGAGCCCGCTGTACTATTTAAAACAGTTTTGACATCCTCTTCGCACGTTGGCGACCACACTTTATCTTAATGTCTAAACAACTATGTAGATTGGGAGGACTCCGAAGGTCAACATAAAGATGGATTATGGCGCAGTGAAGTTAAAAGTGACGTTTCAGTTGTTGTTTCAAAAGTCTTATTTTATCAAAGCTCCAGGACTGGACTATCGCATATTGGATTCTGAGCAGTATATTTGAGAGCTAATGCAGTTAAAGGACAATACTGCCCATGTGTATATGTATATTGTATACATACATATCTACATGTGTAGTTTGCAATGTGATGTGAACACTTACCTCGAATTTTTGGTTTCTTTTTTTTTGTGATTTGAAGGCCTTTTTTTTTATCTGCCAGTTGGTACATGTGAAACATTTTCATTTAGAATGCGTAGTTAGGATCCTTGCGACAAATTAAAAAAAGAAATAAAATGACAAGAGAAACAAATACAAAAACAAATAATACAAAATCATACAAAATAGGTCACCACGCGAAATGGCACCAACGAGATGTACTACCTCCTCGTCCTCCAGTACATACGAGTTGATACATACCATTTCAATGGAGGAGCTTTATCCAAAAAATTATTTTGTTCTATTTTATGAATTTGTCCAAATGCATAATGGTCGAGAGGAGTGCAATTTTTTTTTGTCGTCATTATATGTATGCATGGCTGACAGGATCTATGAGGATACACTATTTTGTGTATATATATACGTATATCAATTTCACATTGCTTTGGGATGTCGTTTTGGCTTGTAGTTTTTGTGTTTTTTTTTTGATTAAAAATGAATTCGGTGTTATATTTTATTCAAAACGGTTTTAAAAAGGATATCATATGACCCTCTTATTTTCACCATTGTATCCAAAAATTTACCATCATTTTCAGAGCTTGCTCGTTCGCATTTTAGTGTTAGGTTTTTCCTTTTATATATATATATATTTTTTTTTTAATTTGTTGCCATTTCCAATTGTAGATTGATTAAAGTGCATTTTTGAATTGATGTCCTTCGAAAGGTGGGGATTGAATTTTTGAATTTGTGCATGTGGTTTTCATTGTGATTTTGGAAAGTGTCGGTCATTTTAAAGATGATGAATATTTTGAAAAATAGCTAGAGGTGCTATTTCTATTTGTACATTTGTTTGATTTGTGTTCTATAGAAAAGTGCACTTAAGTTGATTGGAAATTTTTGGATTGCAGGATGAAAACTTAGCTATAAGGAAATAGGGGTCTAATTTTTTTAATTTCTGATTTTTCTTCTGGACATAATCGGAACTACATCGAGTCACAAAGTGCTGGTGAAGACAAAACTGTGAAAATTATGTGCTTTAATGCTCCAACGGATCCTTAAAATTATTTATCTGTTCGTTTCTTTTACTCAGCGTGAACTAGAGCCTTATTAAGAAGCACAAAGTTCTTAAAATTGATACATTCCAAAAATATTGCATTGATTTCTCACAAGATCACGCTGTGAAATAATTTCAGCACATGTTAATTAAGTTTTCTATCAAAATACACTTCTTATCTTTTTGGTTTTCCCTACGTGTTTAACTGATGTGATGTTTCCATCTACATCTTAAGAGCGGGAAAAGGGAAATCAGAACAAAATGATCCATTGAAAAATTTATAAATAAGAAAAGGGCACCTTATAGTCTTGTTATTTTTAAAATTGTTTTTATTGACGCGTTTGCCTTCATCAGAATTAAAGAAGCCGAAACGCGCCTTTTAGAAAGGGCTTGGCTTTTAAAATGCCTCCTAAGCCCGAAGAACCAGCGATTGGCAAGAGTGATTCTTCGACTGATCTCTTCACTGGTGTTGTTCTGAGAAGTTATAGTGGAACACAAATAGCCAGAGTCCTTGACAACCTCAAAATTATATCTGTCCATTGTGACGTTTTGTCCGAGCCTACGGTGATGATGTTCTGCACCCGCGGACAGCATATAACGCGGACAGCGTTAAAGTCACCAAGAATAATCTTAGTGTCACGGGTGGCAATGGTACAGTGGATGAAGTGCTTGGTTGCTAACCTAAGAGTTGTGGGTTCGAGCACCAGCCTTCGCAGTTATTATTAAATATTCCACCAGCTTAAACTGGACGCGAACTGTGGGATTTTTGTAAGATGAATATCATCTATTTCTCAATCCATTGTGCCAACAAAAAATCTTGCCTATCTTCCTATTCCTAATAACTAATGCCGTGCAGGTTGCATTTAAAAAGACCTTGGGTCTTACAGGCATATAGTTAAAATTATTATTATATTATTATTATTACTTTTGCATTCATTATACCTACGTCTTATCGATATGATAGTAGAACTCTTCTTTGGTCGTGTCATCTTTTTCCTCCGAGGGGGCGTGGACGCAGATCAGCGAGATGTGGCTGAATTTGGACTTAACGCAGATTATGAAAATGTATTCGCTTTTGCAACGAAACCCTAAGACTTCTTACCTAAATCTTCCTCTTATCAAAAATCCACATCCAAATAGCCGCTGTTTTCTTGTCTGTAGCACTTGCTCCTCCTTGTGCCTTCACCATCTCATCACACTTCTTGGATGGCTGTGATGTCGGCTTTGACACCATTTAGGGCTTCCACTAATTGTTCGGCTGCATGTGGTCTGTTTAGGGTCCGTACATTCCACGCGTGCAGAACCGAAATTCGTTTTCCTTGTTTCGTTTCGGAACTACTTTTTTTTACGTAGTAGGGAAGTCAATCCGACGTACAAACTGAAACATGGGGACCAGGCCCTATGCTGCTCTCTTTGGACAAAAGTAGCTGAACAAATACAGAGTCAGTAACCCACTACGGGGATGCGAGAGCTACCGTTGGCCCTATTAGGGCTCATCCGCCACCTTCTCTATTTCACTTCCCTGACTAATAGTAGTAAAAGGACCTGAGCTCCGAATATGTCGAACTAGCTCAATGGGTAATATAACACTCAAAGCTTAATCAGAATCGTTAGAGCAAATTAGAAAAAAAAAAAACAAAAAAACAAAATTGACTAAAACTCAACGGCTCGTTGTATGGAAGCCACTGCACCGTTTAGAAATGCATCACTGAAAAATTTACAAAGCCATCCTAGAGAAAAATATGAAGAGCTATGTCAAACGAAGTTTGATTCAATTCAATCAAGCCGTGACCATTTGAAAAAAACAGCTTAAACTTGATTTTCGTTACGACCATTTGAACCAAAAACGAAATACGCAGTTTTGTTAGAAATGCTTAAAGTAAGCTAAATTTTGAGTTTAATCAAAATCGTTCGAGCGGTTTTCGAGAAAATCCAAAATGAAAAAAAAAACGTTACTTGAAGGGTACCAGTTTGAGCCGGGCTAAAACGAAATAAAAAAGATAGTTTTTCTTCAAATTTCTATAGTATATCAACTTTGAAGAAAATCCGTCAATTTGTAGGGTGAAAAAGCGAACATCTGCACAGATGCACAGACAGACCGACACGGTCGGTATGCCGAAAACCACTTTATTGGGTTTCTCTATCAATGTTTGATTAAAACTTCAATTTTTTTCTGCATGAAACCAATACTTACCCTATAGAGCAAGTAAAAAGGTTCAAGGGATGAATGCCTGTGGAAGTACTGTGGACTGCTCAATCAAAAGCCTTTGAATAATTGAGAAAAACCAAATTGTCTGCTCAACAATATCATAGAACCCGCCCTGTTTGGGACACCGACGATTTTAAGTCCTTAAATTGTCTGCTCTGCAGTCTGCGAACAATTTAAATGATCATCATGAAGGTCATGGGGAATTAAATAAAGTGTTTTGATGGAAATAGTATTTGAGGTAGGTAATTAAGGAATACAAATCTCTGACGTTCCATGATAAAATCTACTTTTAAAAAATATCACAAGCATAATCGTACTGTGAAGTTACCAAAAAACCGATCTTTAAACAGGAAATAACTTGGTTGGAATCTCCGCTTAGTTAAAATCAGGTATTAAGGTAAGTTGCTATTCGCAGTGACTAAAGTCTGAGTAATAAATAATTAAAAATGTATCAAGAGGTTCTGAAACAACAGTGCGTATTAAATGAAATCGTTATAAGGTTTAAGTCAAGCCTAGAAGAAATATCATAATAAGATCCTAAATAACATAATATAGTGTTGTCTATGGAAAAAAAATTTCAGGATCTGCAAACGAAAGTTCCCAACACACGGAAATAATTTTATATTCTTACACATAGTCCCATGGCAATATTGATCCAAGATCTGAGAAAATAAGACCGAGTCAGTCTGGTTTGACTGCGACTGACACTTACAGTCTTACTTGTGTTTCCAATGAAATATGATGTAAGAAAAAGACGCTTTTAGCAGCTGTGATAAGCTCTTCCAATTGAAATTCCATTAATCCTTGCGTTTCAGATCTCTTATCAACGGAAATGGTAAAATCTCTCAAATCTTTTTTTTTGGCTTACTAGACATATATTTTGACACATTAAATATGTTTTTTTATTTTTTGAAACAAAATGCTTGCACTTACCTCGAAGTCCTTCGTGTATCTTTGGCATACTTAATATTTAAAGATAAACAAAGAATCTGAAAAAAATATATAAAGGCATGATGAAGATATCTTTGAAATTCAAGGAATATGCCATTTGATGCTTTTTTGTATACACAGTAAGGTGAACGAAATTCGTAAATTTCTTGGGAATGTAATATTTTTCTAAATCTTAACCCAGAACAACCAGCTGATGAGGTTTAAGAACTTGATAAAATTATAGATGTTCGTTTCATGATACAAACAAACCCTGATCGTCGAATTAAAATTACAACCAAAAAAATTGGGAATATTTAAATAAAACATAGTTTATTAAAAACCCAGATCTGAAACGATGAGCCAGGTGAATTACACTCTCAACCAAGAATGAAAGGGACCTTTAGTTAATAAATTTGAACGGCTAGAGGATATTTAGTTTATCATTACAAGATGTACTTCTGGATAATTTGTCTCTTCTTGGGAGAGTAGGTACCTGCAATTCCTCGGAAATAAACTGAGAAGGAATCGTTACGTATACTACAAAAAATACACATGTCAAATTCAGTTTCCATTTTTGTTTTTGGTAACAAAATCATTTTTGTTTGAAAAAAAAGTCACGAAAAATTCTTTCAAAACTTTAGCAAAAACTTCGCACACCACTGTATAGGGGATAATATACAAAGTGGAATCTTATACAGAGTGACGCTGAGGAGTGATTTACAAGGGCATCAACTTGTCTACCATAAACAGGATTACTCTGTCGCGATATGAACATATTATACGTACTGGGATTTTGCGCTTCCAAAGAACCGAAAGCAAATTGTAAACCAATTCAATTTCTTTCATCGCGAATTTATGCAAAAGAAAAAAGTTCTTTCCGAGAGCTTAGCATTTGCAAACTTACACACATCCACAGGAAGCTAAGGCTTCCTTATAATTCGACCAAAAGATGCCATACTAAGGAGTTTGTTTTGGCTGCATATCGTGCTCCTCCCGCCTGGTCTTTATTGTATTGTGTTTTTAAAGTGTAATCTCGAAAGAAAAAGACTTCCTTAGATAAGTGACGATTATCATGTCTATCGCTGTTGCTTGTGCTTAACCATGAATTGTTTTTATTTTATGTATTTTTTTACAAAGAAGTTTTTAATACAGTGTATTATGAAATTTTACTCTATAAGAAATGTCTCAGAAAACACCAGGTCTATGATATCTAATATGAAAACTTTATTTTTTATTTTTTTGATAGCTGATGAAAGGTTATCAAACTATCAATACTTACAGTCCGTGGACCTTTCTTATAAAGGGTGTTTTTTTAAGAAGTATATGACTATAAAATAAAAAAAAAACACAGATAAATTGTATGTAGTCCAATCTTGACGTACATTTTTCGATCAATCTTTGTCGCATTTAGGTAGTTCCAACATTCGAAATTTTGCGCTCACCAAACGTAGTCATTGTTCATGATGCATGACATACAACAGTCTCTGTAAATCTCTGGCCGGCAGCGTTTTTAAAGAAGTATAAGAACCGCAATGATTCCACCTGCCCCTAAAGCACACCAAACTGTCAGTTTGTTTTAGGTCTAAGGGCGTCTCAACAATGGCTAGATGATTATCCTCATAGTCCAGTAGTTTCTATTCTACAGTTACTGTAGGCTACTGGCTAGAGACCGAACTAGCTGGCAGGGTCTGTTAATTTGTCTGCGCCCGCCAATTTAAGTTAGTAAGGCTACTATACGTCAATAAGCAAAACATTTGCATTTGGAGTGTTAGTCCAGTCGACAGGTCGGAAAAAGTAGGTTTAGGTGGAAAATGGTCGGAAGTTATTGAAATGTGGGGATGTTGTTAACTAGCATTTTGCTAAGTTTTTGACTTCGAGGGCATATTTGGCTTTTTCGTATAAGTATAAAAATTATAGTATGTCAATTCGTTACCGAGATATAGCATTTCGAAAAACAGGTAATTTTTCAAAATTATTTTGCATTTTTTAACGAATTTGGAATATGAGCTGTTTTTTGAAGAGCCATATCTTGGTAATGAATTGAATTGGCACTTCAACTGTCAGAAAAGTCAAACTGAAAATAAACTTTTGTATACCTTTGCTTCCTCTCTTTCTTTTTTCTGTATGAAACAACGTTTACGCAACAAACAATCTTTAAATTAACAAATAATCGTTTTTCCAGTTACATATTTCTTTTTTTTTCTGAAAATGCTGTATTCCTCCCTACTTTTTGCTGGTAGACAGCACGAAAAGCGCTTTTGGCATCTCTGGCTCTGGCCTGCAGCATTGACTGATGTGATTCTTTATTGGCCGTGTGTTCCAACCTGCACTCAACATCGAACCTGATGTTTCGTTGTGGTCACTCAATGAAACCCAAAACATCAGTAGCTATACATTTTAGATGACCAGTTTGTCACTGATCCTCTAAGTTTGGCGCAGGTGCCGGGCTAGCCGAGAGGTAAGAGCAAATTTTCTCACAGTGACTGCTCGATGCTGCGGTCTAGTGAAAATCCGCATTCGCACTTTAGCTACTACAAGGTTATGGTCTGAGTCTACGTTGGCCCCTCGAAAAGTGGGGACTTCCGAGATATTGGTGATGGCTTTGATCAATTGGAGACCGCCATGTCTCCTTGATTGTGATGAGGTGTGGGAAATTAGTGCAAGCTATGATGAAACTTCGCCCCGCAGCATAGTCAATTGGCTTGTGTCAATTACCGGAACTGTGTTTGTGCAGGCCGTGCTTTCAGACTGTCGAGCATAAGTCCTTTCCGGTTTTCGTGTTGAATTCACCAAGAATAATCTAAGTGTCGTATTTCTGAAGTTCATCATATCTATGTCTTCTGGTGAAGATCGTAGAATTCTTTAGCTGTGTCATTTTTTTCCTCAGTGGGGGCGTGGACGCAGATCAGCGAGATGTTACTAAATTTTGACTCAATGCGGTTTGCGAAAATACGTTCGGTTATGCCACGAAACTCTAAGACTTCTTGCGTAAGGCATAAGTCGTCCTCTTATCACAAAACCGTATCCAAATAACCGTTGTCATCTTGTCTTAAAGAACTTTCGGTAATAGATATCACAGTGTAATAGATATCACAGTTTTTAATACTCTTTGTCATGGCCGTCTTAGGCCATACTGGGGCCCTTGGACACGCAACAATTTGAGGCCCTGTTGGGAGAGTAAAAATTTCCATGATAAAAACTTTTTTTTATATATATATAGTTCAAATTTCAATGTGAATTATTTGAATATAATCGAAACCAGTAGAGAGTGATAATGATAAGCAACGCTTTTCGATTTGTTTTCCGTAGCAAAAACAAACAACAAAGATGGTTTGAACATGGCCTCAGTTGCCAGTGACTTAAAGTGTGTCCACTTTGTTAATTCATCGTTATTTATCGTAGATTTCCAACGATTGACCTTGCGAATTACTTATTGTCATCACAAAAGGCAATCTAAAGTGGAACTGAATTCGCACATCAAGCGAGTTTAAAAATTCAGTCGGATAGTTAGTCACTTCATCCTCGTCGGTTGCAGTTCTCCAGCGATTTAACTTTGAATTATAAAATTCCTTATTCTTCGCTGCTAGTATTACCCGTTCACTAATCGAATTGAGATTTTCATAATTTTTCAGTGCGGGGGAACGCTTTGGTGAAAAGCTCTTCCATCTTGACCAAATAGTTGCCAGAATCAATCAAATGACGAATGTCATGCTTGTCCCATCGGTAGTATCGAGAAAGTGAATTAAAAAAATCAGTTGCATCCTTTGATCAATAAACGCCTCTCGCCTGACACGTCGATTTGATTCATCCCTGAAATCTTATAGATTCTTATAAGCCTATGGGGTCCCCACCCGTGTACCCTTATAGTGAAGACGGTATTGCTCATTGTGCCTTCAATATTCTATCACACTTCGTGGGTGGCTGTGACGAGGCTTTGACCGCTTCCACACTTGGCCTGTTTAAGTTCCGGACATTCCACGTGCAGAAGCCCATTTTGTTGTCCTTGTTTCGATTGCAAGGGTCGTCATCAATAAATTTATCCATATCTGAGCCAGTTGGTTGTTTCGGAACCATTGATTTTTAATGTGGTAGGGAAGTTACCCCGACGCAAAAATATCAACCTGGGGGACCAGGACCTATGTTGTACTCCTTTTGGACAAAAGGAGCTTCCTCTCTTTCACTAACCTGTCTTGTAGTAAAAGAACGCGATGACCTAAGCTCCAAATATGTCGAATCGTAGGAGCCGTTTTTGAGAAAAATGTGTTTTTCGTTAAAAATCATATGGTACGTACCGTTTTTTTTGAAGCTAGAACGCTAATTCCAAAAATGTAGGACGTCATAATATTACTGTGTACCAAGTTTGAAGCAAATCGGTCCAGCCGCTTAGGCTGAAGGTAACTATAGAGACAGAAAGACAGACAGATGTACAGACACAGATAGACAGACAGAATTGTTGGACCCACTTTTTTCGGCTTCTCTATCATCGTTATTTCATGTTTGATTGTCAAAAACACTTTTCTTACGAATGCATAACTTGTATCATAGTAGATACCTATACCTATACCTATACCTATACCTATACCTATACCTATACCTATACCTATACCTATACCTATACCTATACCTATACCTATACCTATACCTATACCTATACCTATACCTATACCTATACCTATACCTATACCTATACCTATACCTATACCTATACCTATACCTATACCTATACCTATACCTATACCTATACCTATACCTATACCTATACCTATACCTATACCTATACCTATACCTATACCTATACCTATACCTATACCTATACCTATACCTATACCTATACCTACACCTATACCTATACCTATACCTATACCTATACCTATACCTATACCTATACCTATACCTATACCTATACCTATACCTATACCTATACCTATACCTATACCTATACCTATACCTATACCTATACCTATACCTATACCTATACCTATACCTATACCTATACCTAAACCTATACCTATACCTATACCTATACCTATACCTATACCTATACCTATACCTATACCTATACCTATACCTATACCTATACCTATACCTATACCTATACCTATACCTATACCTATACCTATACCTATACCTATACCTATACCTATACCTATACCTATACCTATACCTATACCTATACCTATACCTATACCTATACCTATACCTATACCTATACCTATACCTATACCTATACCTATACCTATACCTATACCTATACCTATACCTATACCTATACCTATACCTATACCTATAATCGCAAGTAAAAAAAAAAACTTATAAAAAAAGGTTTCTAAAACTTTACTTTCTCTCAACAAAAGTCAACAGAATTAACACCACAAGTCTAATGAATCGACATAAGACTTAAGTTTTTCCAACAAACTATTACAATACTTCTGCTTTTGTCGGTAGTTACGTTTGATTTAACGTACTCCTGATACATTGCCAATCTGGACACCTCTAATACAAAGAAGGCGTCGCCGTCGTCATCCCTAAAGCGAAGGACACAAACATTCTTTAGCTACCAGCTTAATAGTGCGAAAACTTAAGTGTCGCATATCTACCACCATAATTCCCTTAGACCACTCAAAGGGGTTTAAAAAAGTTGCTTGCCAAGTTAAAAAAAAAAAAAAATATCGACTAGCAAAGTTGTCTGCACCTTATGTAGTGCCTACAATAAGCAGCCCAAGGAATCAGAGATTCTTTTCTCATACGGAATATACACGAACACGAATTTTCTCAAGGAAGAGCTTAGCAGGAGAAGCAACTTCCCTTCATCTCGCGTGATATTGATTCTTTGCTTGCTTGGTCGCCTACGAGAATATGCTCCTTAAGTTGTTTATTGGCTGCGACATAAGTTTTGGTAGTTTTACTGTACCTATATGTAGGTATTGTAGGTATACCAAAATATACTCGTATATACTTTCATTCCAACCTTTATACATGGAAATATATAAAAAAAAGTATTCGCATTTTTGCACTGGGACCATTAGTCAGTCCAGCGTAACGTAAAAATGGTTTCTTCTATAATTTATCGACGGAAGTCTTTAGTAAATTAAAAGCTTCCAAGTTTTTGGCCATATTTTCCTTTTTTT
The DNA here is from genome assembly GCA_916050605.2 of Platycheirus albimanus. NCBI lineage: Eukaryota > Metazoa > Arthropoda > Insecta > Diptera > Syrphidae > Platycheirus > Platycheirus albimanus. The sequence continues at coordinate 84,745,547 of OU696696.1, forward strand.
TTGTGCATTTCACTGTACACGTAGAATAGGGGCTCATACTTTGGCGTGATAGTCGTTTTTTTTGTGTGTGTTGAGTCTTGACACAGTCCCCAAACATTGATTTGTGTTAGTTCCGGTTGAAAGAATGCGTTTTGTCTGAAATTTTCTTATTTCGCTGAGAGAAGTTTGCCAACAAATGTATTGTTGGATATATTCCGATGATTTGTTTTGTTCAATGAACTTGAAAAATTGCTCTGAATCAGGTGAATTTTTGTTTGGCATGTCATTCTATTTCGGAACAAAAACAAGCACTTTTAAGATCTGACATGGCTTATGGAATATATTAGGACTATATAAAAGAACTTTGAACATTGAAGGACGAATTAAGGAATTTATAAACTACTTTTTTGTTTTAAGTCTATAGTCAAAAAATTTTTCTTTTCCAGATTATTAACACAGTGTAAAAGAATTGTTGCATTGAATTGCAGGTCATTTATTGTAGAAATTTATTAATTTAATATTTATGTAGAAATTTAGAAAATCTGACGAAGCCTGTACCGAGATACGTAAGTAGGATGATTAGAATGAAGTGTCTAATTATAAAGGATAGCACTGGGTTTGTTATATACTATCAATTGGCCACTTGAACAAGAGAACTTTAACACATCTCACCACTTGCTTTTCTAGAATTTCGGATGCAAACGTGTAAAAACTTCTCAATACTGCATTTCTACTATAATTGGCATTTACCTACTCCACTTTAGTCAAATGTTGACCCTTTTGAATGCCAGATAGATTACTTTCTGATATAATTAAGTAATTGGCCAGATAATTTTTTCTATGTCTGTATATTGGCACCATTTCACACAGAACGTAATTACGTAAAGTAGTGTAGAATAGAAATAGTCCCTCTTTTGGTTACTTCCTTATTATTTCTGAAGGGAACGCATGCAGTCTGGTGTAAACCATACGGCCTCAACCAACATACCTCACCCAGTAAGTCCGATTCCTAGCCAATTGAGTTGTTTCCAGTTACGTACTCCAAATTATGGTAGAGGGTGTGCTCTATATCTATACTTTTTCACGCCATCGCCACCTTAAATTTGGTCTCTCAGTACTGCGTTGCCCCAGAGATGAGGGTTGGAATTGAAGCCTTGACGGGTGCGCATTCGTCTATGGCGCAGCGTTCTAAGCAGTCGTATTTTTTGCTTTTTGACCATGTCAATATTTGGTCAATGTTTAGTCCGTAAAGTTCGTGGTTGAATTTCTTCTCCATACTCCAGTCTCCAGTGATACAAACAGAACCGAATATCACCCGAAGAATCTGTCTAGTATTAGACTGACTTTGACGTCAACATGTCGTTGTCGAACTTCGCGCATTCGAATTTTGAAAAGTTTCTTAATTCTCCATGACCTGTCAAAATATTTAATAAACACGAAAATGATAGAGCTTGAGAACTAAATTTGTTAATTACTGGCAAGCAAATTGTTACAAGTAATATCTTTTAAGTCCTATTTGTTTACATATTTGCTGTAACGTTTCATTGTTATGTCGGTAGAAGTACATAGTTTAATATTTTAATTGTAAAACAGCAATATTTGCTTGCTTGACAATTTTCCAGTAAGTTACCAATATTTATATGTGTAAGTGGAAGATACAAAAGTATTGCAACTTCTCGATAGTAACTTTCATATGTGATTCGCAGGTCAAAGAATGTTATTAATTTTTTGAATAAAATTGATATTCTTATTTGATACTCCTGAAAATTATCCGTCTCCACAATTGTGGAAGTAGCAAATTTACACATTTGATATGAAACAAGTTCGGAGTTTTTGGCTACCCCATAGCGGGAACTTAAATGTTAAGACAAAAAAATTCCTTAGATTTAATATTTTCTTTGTTTGTATGTACATATGTATATGTACCTACCTACATAAATTTAAGTTTTGAAAAATAAAAATTAACTTTAAAATCAAAACTTTTTTGTTTTTTGTTTTTGTTTTATTTTTCAATTCTTTGTAGTCAATAAGGTGTCTATTGCTAAATTTTTTTATAATTTAATGCGACTACAAGTAAAAGTTCAACTCATTTTAGACTCTGTGTTCGGATTTACCTTTAACACTCGCGTTTAAAAGACTTTCATTTAAACACATTGTCAACCAAGACAGTTTTGAACAAATATTCCAATTTAGTAGGAAAAGTGATGAGGATAAAAGCTAGTATCTTTTTCTTGAAGGAGTGTCGAAGATATTGAGTTTATCCCAATGTCATTAAAATAAAATGTGCTCAAAATCAAAATATATATGGATGAATTTGGAAATAAAATACCATTACTCGCAACTTACAAAATTCGAATTAGATCTTTACCATATACATCTTTTCATCACAAAGAAAATGAACAACATCGATTTCTCTTAATTGTTCGAATTTCAAAGTAAAGCCATAGAGAAATGCAACAACATTTACAAAGAGAAACGTGAGTCCCAAAAACTTAAAATTAAAAAATTTAAATATGAACAAAGCCAAACAATAACAACTAAAAACATTGTTAAACCAGAATTCGTTGAAGATCTTGTTGTAAATATATCCAACGAAAATTTCACCCAAGAACGAATTGCTGTGTTGAATAAAGATTTAATTACACTCCGAAACCAACCTCTGAATATAGTCCTATTATCGAATGAATTGTAGATTTAGAAACATGTTTAAAATTCAAACAACCACAAATTAAAGAAAAAGTCAGAGACGATGCAAAGCCTGTTTTAAAGGCTGCAAAAGCAAATTTTCAATGTGATTCCGCTTCGACCAAAGCACATACAATCATTGAAGAACTTAAACAAAAAGAAGTTAATTACATGAAGGCTGATAAAGGAAACAAATTAGTTATCATGAACAAAGATGACTACGATGAAAAGGTAAGAGATTCAATCAATGCCAGCAATTTCAAAACGTTAAACAAAACACCAGTGCCTGGTATTCGCGAGTCAAAGTCACTTATAAAACAGATAACATCTACATTTGAAATTCCAACATGGAAACTAAATGTATCCAACCCAGAAGTAGATGGGTAAAATCGTATCGTCACCTCCAAGTGGTGCCTGCTGGATAGCCGAAAGGTGAACTAACGACGAACGTTGGATCCATGGGATCCATAGGTTGTAGATACCTGAGTTATCTTCTCAGGAACTAGGAGCAGGAAGAAAGAGATACGCTCTGAAGATCCAACCACCTCAAAGATCTATATGTCATGGACAGGCCTCACAAGCCGGTCATGAAAGGAAAACTATTGTGATGAAAACCACAGAAAATGCCTCGGATGAAAGAACCAAAAATGTTGACGACCCCCCAAACGAAAAACGGACAACGATTTACGCATATGCACGTGGAATGTGACGCTAAACAGGCCACGTAAAGCCGAACAGCTAGCCGAGATCCTCGCCAGTCTAAACGCTGATATAACATTCCTGCAGGAGATGCGATGGGATGGACCGGGCCTGAGAATTACAGAGGACTGTAATTTCTACTATGGGAAATGCCACCTTGATGGGAGATCGCGCTTGTTTGGGTGCGGATTCGCTGTCAGAGGAAGACTTAGGCAAAAGGTCTTGAGCTTTCGCGAAGTCAGCGAGAGAGTGACAACGATCCGCATTAAGGCCAAATTTCACCACATAAGTCTTATTAGCGCTCATGCCCCTACAGAAGAGAAAGACGACGCTACCAAAGAATGTTTCTGAGAGCTCCTCGCCAAAACATATGAGCAGTGCCCAAAACATGACATTAAAATTCTCTTGGGAGACTTCAATGCCAAAATTGGGAGGGAGGACATCTTGGGTATGACGATCGGAAAACACAGCCTAAACGACACCACCTCCGACAACGGACTCAGACTCATCGATTTTGCAGCGGGAAAAAACATGGTGCTGAGCAGCACGCGATTCCCACGTCCCGACATCCACAAGAACACATGGCGATCCCCAGATGGTCGAACCTGCAACCAAATCGACCATGTTGTGATTGATGGAAGACACTCGATTTGGACCACTACCTAGTTGGTGCAAAACTTAGGGTACGGATCTCCATCGAAGTTCTTAGGCGAACACCGACTACACCTAGGAAATTCAATGTTGGACGTCTTCAATCGGAAGAGACCGCCGCTGCTTATGCCGACCGTGTATCCCTTGAGCTTGCAAGAAATCCTTCGACCGATGATATGAACCCGGAAAACCAATGGCAGCTACGTCAACAAGCCATAACAAGTTCTTCATCAGATGTACTGGGCTTCTCACAGCCTCCCCCCAGAAACCTCTGGTTCGACTCCGAATGTGCTCAGGCAAACAAAGCCAAAACGGATGCATACAAGTCGTGGCTTCAGAGAGATACTAGAGCGTCCAGAAATCTCTATGTTGAGCGAAGAAAGAATGATAAACGCCTACTCAGGAGGAAGAAAAAGAACACCAGCAACGCGAAGTCGAGGAGATGGAGAGATGTTTTAGCAGAAAAGATGTACGAAACTTCTACAAAAGGGTGAAACAGTCTACATCTGGTTTCACAAGCCGCCCTGGCCCCTGCAAAGATCAGGATGGAAACACCATAGTAGAAACGCAGCCGATGTTAGGTATCTGGAGATAATACTTAAACCAGTTGTTAAATGGCGATGACAGCCAAGATCCCGCCCAAGACCAAACTGTACCAGTTAATCTAGATGACGACCATGAGCTACATCCGCCTGACCAAAATGAAATCAAAGTAGCCATTACCAGGCTAAAGATGAATAAGGCAGCTGGATGTGATGGCCTTCAAGCGGAGCTTTTTAAACACGCTGGAGATGACCTGGTCAGGAGCATACACCAACTCATCTGCAAAATATGGTCGGAGGAAAGTATGACCGATGAGTGGAATCTCAGTACCATCTGCCCGATTCACAAAAAAGGAGACCGCCTACTCTGCGCCAACTATAGAGGCATAAGCCTTTTAAACATCGCCTATAAAATAATGTCCAGCATTTTATGTGAACGTCTCAAGCCGTTTGCTGACGACCTGATAGGTCCTTACCAATGCGTCTTCAGACCTGGAAAATCTACCACCGACCAAATATTCACATTATGCCAGATCCTGGAGAAAACCCAAGAATATAACATCGACACCCACTACCTGTTCGCCGATTTTAAAGCCGCCTACGACAGTGTTAATAGAGTTGAACTGTATCGTGCCATGTCTAACTTTAGAATCCCTGCTAAACTGATACGCCTTATCAGGATGACGTTGGAGAATGCTCGCTGTTCCGTCCAAGTTGGTAGAGACTCTACTGAAACCTTCGAAACCACTAGAGGGTTAAGACAAGGTAACGCACTGTCATGCAGCTGTTTTAATATTGTGCTTGAAAATGTAATACGGAGCACCCATGCCAGTACATCAGGCACCATTTTCAATAAATCGACACAATTACTTGGGTTTGCTGACGACGGAAGAACAAAGCGAGCAGTAACCGGTGCTTTCACTACTATGGAGTCAGCAGCAAGCAGAATGGGGCTGAAAATAAACGAGGACAAGACGAAGTATATGTTTTCATCAACAAAAGTCCAATCCCACCACCAACTTGGTCAGAACGTAACCATTGATAGGTATAACTTCGAGGTAGTCAGTGAATTTGTCTACCTGGGCACTGCTGTAAACACAGGCAACAACATCAGCGCTGAAATCAAACGCAGACTAACTCTTGCTAATCGCTGTTTCTTTGGGCTGAGTAAGCAATTGAGGAGTAAAGCCCTATCGAGAAGAACCAAGGTGACACTGTATAAAACACTCATCATCCCGGTCCTGCTATATGGTGCGGAAGCATGGACCCTCTCCCAATCGGATGAAAATTCACTTGGAGTCTTCGAGAGAAAAGTTCTGCGTACGAAATCGCGAAAACAACGTTTGGAGAAGAAGATATAACAACGAACTGTACGAGCTGTACAGCGACATAAGCCTAGCCAGAAAAATTCGAATCCAAAGATTGAGATGGCTGGGCCATGTAGAGCGAATGGACATCGACGCTCCAGCTCGTAAAGTCTTCAACGCCAAACCCGAGGGAGTCAGTAGCCAAGGTAGACCTCATCTTCGATGGAGCAACCAGGTAGAGGGAGACATCCGTCAACTTGGAGTACGAAATTGGAGACAGCAGGCTAGAGATCCAGCAGCAGGCCTTGGAGAACCACGCTCCAATGGCGCCATCATAACCAAACCAACCAGATGTACCAAAACTTTACACTTTACCAAAGGTACCCAAACCGTGAAACAAAATGCGACACATTGTTTCAAAAATATAAATTCGCCTTCTGTTAAAATAGCTAAATGGTTGGTCTACGAATTGAAACTTGAAAGCTTCTCAGTAAAAAATACCTTCGATTTTGTGGACAAAACTAAGAACATTTTTATAAACGAAGATGAAGCCTTGTTCCCGAGTTTTCTTAGCCAGAAGCTTTAATTTCTCTTCAAAACCACTTGGAAAAGTTTAAAATCGACAAAAACAAGAAACATATCATGCTATAAACTGCTTAAGTATGTACCTATGTATGTTACAAAAAATTTTCAATACAGGAACATTTTCTACAAGATTTATGTCTTCTTTCGAAACTAACTTAAAAAGTAAAGGATTGCTCCCGAGAATTTGGTTTCGCTATGTCGATGATGTTTTTGCGGTTGTCAAAAAAGCAGAAATAGAATCGGTTTCAAAAACACTAAACTCTCAGTTCGACAGCATTAACTTCACCCACGAACAAGAAGAAAATCTAAAGTTAACCTTTTTACAGTTTAGACCTATTTTTGTGTTGAAAAAACGGAAAAATTAATTATGCTATACATCGAAAACCAACAACTACAAACAGATATTTATAACAAATGATTCATTTTGCCCGGTTCAACATAAACTTGCTGTATTCCACTCAATAGTTCACCGACTATGCAAGCCACACTTTCAATCGCCAACTACACCGGTGAATATATCCGTTTAAAAGATATCGCCACCATCAATGGATACAATTCATCATTAATAGATCAACTTATAAGCAAACACACCAAAAAACTTCAGAAATCAGAATTAAAAACTTTATACAGACAAAATAGACAACTCCACGACAACAACAACCTTGAAAGAGCATCCATCACACGAAATTAAAGAAACAAAATATAGAATGTGTCTATTCCAGCAATGGCAAAATAAAAAAATATGCTAGGCTCAACCAAAGACACAACCAAAACTACCGACAAATCTGGAATATATCAAATAAAATGTGGAGACTGTGACGCTGTTTACATCGGACAGACAAAACGGAACATTGGTGTTAGATTTGGTGAACATTCAAATCACATCAAATTTAATAGACCCGAAAAATCCTCCCTCGCTTCGCACGTTCTCACCCACGAACATTTCAATGTGAAATTGGAGGATGTAAAACTCATCAAACACGTCACAAACCACACTTCTAGCAAATGGATCCGAATTGGATCCTCGCGCGGAGTCAAATTCACATACTAGACTCCGCATCCGCATACGGATACAAATACGGAGCCGTAAAACGACGTTTGTCGGCTCCATTTAGTATATAAATTAGAATTCCCACGGACTCACTTGTGAGAGAGAGAGAGAGAGAGAGAGCGAGCTCGTCCCGCTCAGCGAAATATGAACCCAAAACTGACTTGAAAACAAAAATGTAATGTCTGCATGTCCTTTAATGTTTTCCCCATTTTGTTCGTCATTTTGTCTTGCGCGTTTGCAAATAAATGCAACATCGTGATTTATTTTGTAATATTCACTTTTATTTATATTAAATTTTACCTTTTTTCCATCTTTATTTTAAATTTTTTCTTAACTTTTTATAGGCGCGAATTTTTCTTTGTGCTGTCGTCTCTAATGCAAACCAAAAAGTAAACATATTATACATAAATAAAAAGCTCCTGCTCTCTCCCTCTCTCTCTTTCTCTCTCTCTCTCTCTCTCTCTTTCTCTCTCTCTCTCTCTATCAATTACAAAAGAAAAAAAAAACACTCAATACTCGAATCTCTTTCTTAGTTTTGTATGCCATGCATGCAATTTTATGAGAGGCCTCGTAAAACGCTAACTCAGGCGAGTCAGAAAATGAGCCGTAAATTCTGAAGTCAGTGATTTTGCTTGAAGGGCACCGACGACTTGATGCCTACGTGAGCCTATATCAGCAAAAACAACAACACCATGAACAGTGATAATGGCAATATCATATATCATATCTTCCTTGTTTAATCTAGCTTAATATTCAAATGTCTCTTTTGCTCTTGTATTAAAATGTAAAGTTCTTTTCAATTGTCTTCTTTTGTTTTGATTATGTAATTTACTCTTTCTCTTTGTTTGCCAAATTAGTGTATTGCTGAAGATCAGAGAGTTATTACGAGTTGAATTCCTATCGGTGTATACATGTTTTCTCCTCGAGCAGAACAAAAATAAATCAATGAAGTTAGTGGTGGGATTCTGACATTTGTGTTTCTTTTTCTCTTACATATTTGAAGGTCTCTTGATTGTAAGAAGAGCACAAAAGAATTGTAACGAGGATCTGTTCAGAAACTTCGTAATTTACATGAGGGTATCATTTCAAAACTCTTCTTTTCCACTTTTGAGAATTTCGAGTAAAACGAAAAAAAAAAAAAACGGTTAGAAGTTGCTAAAATGATATTGGCTATTGGTTTCAAGGCAACGTTATAAGTTTGTAATAATCTTTAATCCTTACTAAGGCAGACCTAAAAATTATAAAAAATCATTTAAATTTGGAAAAGAAGGGTTTTGAAAATCACGATTCTAATAGTTGACTTTTTGAAGATTCAATTTTTTTAGGAATAAAAGAGTTTTGAAAAGAAAAAAACTTTTTTAAAGATTTAATTAATTTTTATTACATACAAAAACTTAACTAAAAACATAAAACCTTTAGTCTTCAAAGAGATAAAAAAAAATGGAATAATTATTAAAAAAAGAAACTTAAAAATAACTTCACAGCATTTAAATTATTTATAAAAAAATTATAGGTATTAGTTTCTTCTCTCTGCTGAAGATGAACCACAATAGGTTCAAAATGCATACAAGTTATGAAAAATAAAAATTAACTTTAAAATCAAATCTGTTTTGTTTTTGTTTTTTGTTTTATTTTTCAATTCGTTGTAGTCAATAAGGTGTCAATTGCTTAATTTTTCATAACATAAATACATACATATCCAAAAATATTGTCTTCTAAAATTGGCATACATTCTTTCTCCATTCAAACCAGATAATAAAGTTCCTAGAAAATCCTTACGACCTTTTCCGTATTCAAATTTACTGTATAGGTACGCGTAGACTTCAAGATCATTCCAATCTACATTAATATTATGTCAATGCTCGAAGCACCCTTTTATTTATTTCCCCGGATAAAGCCATAGATATATATTTAAATATAAATACCTTATAGGTACGTGGAAATAAAACAAACACATGACTTACGTTAACAGTATAGTGGTGTTCTAATCGAATGATATGTCTTAATTCAATAGCGTACTTTATCATAACGTCCTGGCAGTTATTTCCATATTGGGAAATAAAATACATCAGTTAGTGTACCGTTATACACTTGTAATAAAGGGGGTTATTATAATCAATATCTATAGAGGGTTGCACACTTATATATACTAACATAAACTACCTCGATGGATGTGATAAACCGATGTTCATTTATCTTCTCGACGCGTTTCCATTTCCAAATTTTTTTTTAGTCTGCTTTTCAGTGTTCCCAGACAAAAAGTCCTGCATATGAGTTGGACCGCTGCCGCAACCATTGAAATGCAATTAATCATCGCCACATCCCCTTAAGAAAACATCGGGTTCAGTTAGAAAATAAGAGTGTTCCGTTCATCTTTGTATTCGTCCATTACAAATGGAAGGAGGAAGTCCAAAATTGGCATTCGTTGAAGAAAACATTTCTCTTTTGGTGTAATTTTTTTTGTATCATCAATTTCCTTCAGTTAAACCGGATAAGGGACATACGGTCGTATATACGGTACCTAGGATACTGATATATATGTTGGTATGCCAAAAAGTTGTTTTATATTTTGGACTTTTACCCTAACCAGCCCTTTACTCCGTCATAGTGACGTCCACCCTATGAGGGTAGATATTTTGAAGAAACATTTCACAAGTTCAATAGTTTTTGAATATAGATTATATGATCGTTTTTGTGTTCGGTGATTAAAGGCCTAATCATTACGCTGACATAAGGCAAATTAAAACCAACAAAGTAAGAGCAGGTAGGTATATTTTACACGGATGATGGTGGGTAATTTCTTTCAAAAGATGGCTGCAATAAATTGAATTGGTATGTAGAATATCAGGTCCTTCTAACGAACGGAAAATCTAAGCTTAAGTTTTTCCACCTAAATTAATTGTAAATGGCGAGGTTATTGGGATTTTGAGGAAGATGCAAAGTGAGTGCATATATATCTTAACGTGTGCGCACAGCATTCAGAATGGTGCAATACTATACTACGCCCGATGATGGACATATGGTCCGAAACACGTCGCGTCTCAATTTCAATAAAATAAATACAAATATTGTGTAATTAAAGTAAAATTAAATAAACGAAAATTTAAAATTTTTTGATTTTGTTTTTATTAAATTATTATATAATTATTAATACAGAATAAGCTACGCTTTCCCAAGTCATTACGATTCGATGGTTTATAATCGAAAACTTGGACTTATTAGGTAAAATATATCTATTGAAAATTCTCAAGATATTATGCAAAAATCAATTTTTTTTACGAAAAAACTATACTTTCGTTAAAATTCACCTTTGTATTTTCTATCATATGTTTGGGTTTTCAAGAGCCATTTGCCAGCTGAATTTCGAGCGTCCTTGTAATGCAGTTTTGTTTGTTTGTTTGTTGAGTCTGTTCTCATGGGTGGGTATAGGGTTATGACAGAATCGTCATAAATTTGTGGCAGCAGTTATAGCACCTAAGAGCCTGTGAGAGAAGACCAACATAAACAGTAGAAAGAAAATCTTATACAAACTTTATGAAATGTTCTATATACATACTTAAAACATAACTGACTCCAACAGAAGATGACAAGGTAGGAACAACGGGTTTAAAAGGACCGGAAACCAAAAACATTCAGTTACACAACTATAGAATATAACAGTTTGGGGGACTCCAGCCCGCAGTCGACAAAGAATTGGATAAGTACAATAAAATCAAGATCCTTATGGAAGTATGTCCTTAGTCGGTTGCCAAAAAATGCAACAAAGATGGAAGCAGATAAAAAAATATGCGAACAAGCTGATGTTCTTTGTTATCGATCTAGCCCTGGTAAGATATGATAATTAAGATTTTATTCCATGCCATAGTGTTTGGAAAAAGTAGGTTATTTGTGTCAAAAAATGAAATTATATTTAGTTTGAATGTTTTTTTTTCTTGATAAATGAATCTATGAAACTGAATGCAAATGAACTTTTCGTAATTCTTTATTTTTTTGTTTTATTTAAATAAAATTCGGTTGCATTAAGGATTTAAGTTTATATTTATCAAATAGGTAATTAATTTTGTTTACGCAATCCTGGAATTCTATATACACTTAAACCATATATTTTATAGAAGAAAACATCAAAGATCTTAATAGGAAGTAACTATGAATGAAGTTCATGGAAAATTATTCAATGGGGCATTGGAGGTACAAAAATAGGGGAATGCTATTCAATTAGGGGGTGCTATTCAAACGAGGAGGTGGGGTATATGCAACCCTTTTCCTTTTTTGCGTATAACTCGAAAACGAATAAACATTTTCAAAGCTTCTGAGAATAAACTGATTTATTATTTTGTATACATATACATGTAGTGCAGATTGATGCAAGACAACACAACAAGTAACTTAGATCATACCTATGTATATCTGAAAAATTATAACGGAACCTATATATCTACAAGTTGACAATATTATCATCTGTCAACGAAAACCTACACTAATATATTTGTTCAAAAAAACATTTAAAAAGCTACAAAACACAAATTTTTAGTTTAATAAAACCCAAAGAAATAGCTTTATCTAATTAAAGATCGTAGAGATAGGATGAGGGAGTTGATCGCTGTACAAGCCTTGTTATACCTACAGTTATACAAAACAATACAGACAATGCGACCAGGATACCTCTTGTTAAAACGGAAGACCCACAAAATATCCAGGCATAAAATCCGCAAACCTTAAAATCTCCATGTTTTGAAAAATTTCCCAAATTTAAAATCTCAAAGACCAAAACTTTTATGTATACAAAATCCCCGAAATCGAAATCCCCAAAACCAAAATCCCCAAAAATGTTATTTCCAAACGCATCCGTTGTCACTGCTATCTTGTGATATTTCTGTATGTGTACCTACTGTACATACATATGTACAGGGTGGGCCATCTAGTAGTTCCTTTTTAAATCATAGATTATTTTGACACTTAAAGTTGTTTCCCGCTAAAAGTCTTGACAGAATGTCAGTATCATACATGCTCGGAACGAAATGAGTAGCTGTTCGCTTGAACAACGTTGGGAAATGTAAACATTTATTTCCAAAGTGAGTGCTGTGTAGCCCAAACAGTGCGTTTGTTGGTCTTGGTGATGTTAATTGGCCGAACCGGAGCTGTAATTCGACCCCTTTGGCCTTTTTTTTTGTGGGAAACAGTGATGGATTGATGTTATGCCAACAATCCGAAAACGATTCAAGCACTTAAGGCCAATTTCATCAAAGCAATCCACGAGCCAAAGCCCGAAACCATCAATAAGGTCTTGGTAAATTGAGGTGACAAAGTGTGCTACTACGTAGCTAAGCTTGAAAGTTTAAAACTGATTTAAGTTTATAATGGTAGAATATCTAAAAATGCAAATAATGAATTAAGTTTATAATTTTATTAAATTCGTTATAAAAAAAAAATAACGTCGTTTTAATTATTCCCCATATCTAAAAAAAAATATATATTGGCGCGCCACTATAGTTTCTTATATATACCCGAAATATGGGGATTTTGATCCTTGGAGATTTTGGTTTTAAGAATTAGAAATTTGGAGATTTTTGGTAGTACCCCGTGGCGTAGTGGTTAGTGTGTCGGACTGCTACGCCGAAAGTTCAGGGTTCGATCCCTGACGTTGCCACCTTAAGTTTTTTTTCCGGGGTACTGCCTCTTGCGAGGAAGTGACAAATCCCCCAAGAGTAATTAATGTCATGGAAAGTGCTTCTCTGTTAGCCGTTCGGATTCGGCGGTAAATTGTAGGTCCCTTCCATTCCTGCAGAATATCAACGCACACACAATAGTGGTTGAGAGTGTAAGTCACAGGCCCCCCCCCCCGCTTGGAGCTGTTGTGCCAACAATTTTTTTTTTTTTTTTTTTTAATTTGGAGATTTTGGTTTTGGGGATTTTAATTTGGGGATTTTGGCTTGTAGATTATGATTTTGGAACTCGGGTACCTAACCCGTTAAAACACCCTTAAAATATTTTATTTAACATGATAGATATATGTTAATTCTACATGCCTGCCTGTGCATTTTATTTTACTGTGTTTCGTGAAGTTTATTGCGATTTAAAATGCACGGGAGAGCTTTACCATAATCAAAATAAAATGCACATCAGTTTTATTTCAACTTGTTTCCAAAAAGTGAAATTATTGATTCAATTTATAAAAAATTCTGCAATTAATGTGAGTTCTTGCAATCATTCCAAAGCAACGCCGGCGTCATAAATTTGGTGGTGGTAATTGCGCATGACAATAATTTATTAGTTCATTTCGTAATTTACTACATTTAGAAACAGACTTGAAATTGTGAATTTCCTTCATTTATGATAAAATAATATTTTTAAGAAGTACCATTCAGAAGACAAATTCACCAAACTGCGTGGTAGCGTTGAAAATTTATGTTGTTTAACAATGATCTGACAATGCTTCTTCTGACAATTAATTGTAAGTTCACACGAATGTAAGACTTTTGGGACAATTTTTCACTGACAATATTGTCATATCTTACGATCGTCCGTAGGCGTAGCTTTAGTTTGACGAAATTACGGGAAAATGAACGTTGAATGTCAATATGCTTAAACGCTTCTACAGAGTTGGGCTTGTTCACGTAAACACGGGACTTCAAAAAACCCCACAAAAAAAAGTCTGAAACGGTTAAATCGGGAGATCTTGCGGGCCAGTGCAAATTGCCAAAACGAAAGATGAGGCGGGAACGCCGCCTTCAGAATATCGGTTCATGTCGGCTCATGTATCGCTCCAAGGCTTGTTCACTTGTATTCTGCATCTGCCTAGTCCACAAATGTCAAAACAGATTTGACATTGGCGGCCATTTGCAAAAATGAGAGCATCTTCCAATAGGGTGATTTCTTTTGGCCCGCCCTGTATAAAGAATTTGAACTTCTTTGCTTATTTTATACAACAAAGAACAGTTGTTATTGGTAAAAATTTGTTGTCATCCTTCTAATGCACCCACAGAGCAAGTAGAAAGTCGTGCATTTTATTTCAAATGTATAGGTATACTGTTAGTTAAGTACATATAGGTACTCCACTCTCCACCATTTATACTTTATGTTTATAGTAAGTATTGCTCAAGGCTTAAAATTAGAATTTTGAAAGCTGGTGAATAAACTGACTTAAATGTTTTTAAATTCAAATGTTTCACAAGTACTGACCTTATAGTGAGAAATATGTATGTTCAAATTGTTTTACTTAGCAAAAAAAAATAAGTTTTTCAAATATACATATTTATAAGTATACTTTAACGTGTGTTAGCTGCAATTTCGAAATTAAATATCTTTAAGTTCATTTGAAACGTTGAAAATTAGACCACATTATACATTATATGCTGCTATAGAATAATACATATTTCTACTAACATATTTTTCTTATTCTAAAGAAAAATACCCTTTCTAGAGTTAGGTATCCATTTCATAATATTTACCTATACTCAACTTCCATAAGCTCCTTATGTTTTAGGCGCAGACGTCTGTTCATATTGTTGCTTTCCCGCTCAAAGAAGCTGATGAAGACAACGATCGCCACAAGCAACAACAAAGGACCAAATACAAAAAAAAAACAGAAACATAACGAAAATGTCACAATATGCAAAAAAAAAAAAACAAAAAAAAAAATATATATAAAAAGAAAATCAGAAAAACAACTCATGGAGTGGTCTTATAAGGACATTAACAAATAAATGCTATTGTTGTTTTTTCATTAGTCCTTTCATTATTTCAAGGTGTCCTTGACAACAACATTCCCCATTCCCTCTCTCCAAATTGCTAAACGTACATGTAGGTAGGTATGAATGAGCACATGAGCACACACAAAGCAGCACAAACAGACGGCTATGTTGTATGGAACAATATCATATAGGAAAGGACATAACAAAGGATTCCTAATGATAGGAAAATAATGCCCGAGGAGAGCTTAGTAGATCCTGAGAGTGTTGCACAACATAGAGTCGAAGAAGCCAAGGCACCACCACCGCATTGCATCGGTCCAACGGGCGACTTCGCATAGAGAACACTTCATGCTATATAATTTAAAAGGATATTCATGTGCCATGTGCTTGTTTATACCTAAGCACACATGCTAGTTCCGAAAACAGTCAAGCGATATTCCTATGCATAAATGTGTGCAGAACAAGGCTTCAAGTGCAATGTTGACTATCCTTGAAAAAGAGGACTATACCTGCGTTCATACTGATGAAAATAGTCGAGGGCACTTTTATTTGACCTATGCGTTTGGACTTTGAGAGAACAGACAGAGTTGATTTTGAGCAAAAGTCATAAAGGTTGGAGACGTTTCAAGTACAAATCATCCTTAGAAGTATACATTCGCCATGTGGCATGGTATCAAGCACACAAAACAATCAGGCCAAACATAGTTAAAGGTGTTACAGCGATGTTGGTACATATTTGGTAAGTCAAAGCCAATTTGGATTTTTGATTTTTTTTTTGTAATTGAAAGCTTTGATAAAAGCCGGATATTTCGGAGATTAAGGCGAAATATACGTAATAATCCAAGATGGTGGTCATTGGAAACAACAAAAAGGGTTAACGCTCCCGATAGCATTATTCTAAGCTTTTTTTCTGTGTACCTACCTATGTTTTTTTTCAGATTTAAGGAATGCTTGAAAACGTGTTCACAATATAGGATAGTGGAAATTGGCATGGTTCAAAAAGGTTATCTTACAGGGTATGTTATTGCACAGAAAGTACATGTCTTACTTATATGTAAAAAACATTCGGCTTCAGCAAAATCTTTCAGTCGCAGACGATTGTTTTACGAAAGGTTATGTTTTCACACAAATTATTTACTGAAATTTGCGTGTCCGTACTCAATGCCATCTAGCTAATGAGTTTAAAAAAAATAAACGACTGGGTCGTACGAACTTCCTCTAATGTGAGACAGTGGTCTTAGGGCTTGAGATTTTGGGGACAAAAAAAAATGATATGAAACTTAGTTATTCCCTTAAAAGTCAATAGTTAAAACGTTTTTCTGAGAAAATGAAGTAAGCCATCTAATTTCTTTTTTTTTTTGAATTTCAAGGAAATTTTTTTTTTCAAAATCGTTCGACCAGTTTTTTTCAAAAAACCGTTTTTTTTGAAAAACTTTTCGAAAACATATTCCAAATTTTTTTTGAGTATGTCACCATCTAGCAGTTTAAAGTTTTTATTAAATAACAAACATTTTAAAAACTTTGAACAACCGTTTTTGAAAAAAAAATGAAAAAAAAAATTAACTTTTTTTTTAAAACTCAAACAAAATTTTTTTTGAAAAATTCAAAAATTATTATTATTTTGTTTATAAAAGAGCTTTCACATTGAAAACTTCATCGAAATTCATATGGCAAAGTTGTCGGTACATCTACAACTTTTGTATTAACACTTTTTCATATAACCTCAAAATTTTTGTGAAAACCAAATTTTTGGTTATTTATTTTTATCTTAATCAAAAAAAATTTGTTCACAAAATTTGGTGAAAATTTACGTTTTTATATCCCAAGCACTTTAAATTTTTCGATTTGAAATATGAATTTTTTCGCCTTATTTTGACTTAATATCGAAAAAAGACCCTAAATTTCAATCGAAATCTCAATTTTCACGTCAAAATATCTGCTTTTTTAAAAAAGTATTCGGGCTTTTTATTACGTATCATTTGGAGCTATATATTAAAATTTGCACTTTAACTACTCGAAAAACGTATAATTTCACGTTACACTGAGAAAACAAAAATAAAAAAAATTAAAAAATTGTAAATTTTACTGAATAGCTCAAAATTTTATAATTTTATAAATTTTTACGAAATTAAAAAAATAATTTCGGATTCGAATTTTAAAAAATTTTTTTTTTTTGCATTTTTTGAAAAAATCTACCATTATATATTTATTCTTTTACACAACCAGAAAGTAGAGATTTAAAGGAACTAAAAGCCCACCACCGACTTTTTAAAAAAGCGGATATTTTAACGTGATAATTTTCGATTGAAAATAAGAGTCTTTTTTCGATATTAAGATTTAGTAATGACCTATTATATGTATACTCTCTAATTCTATTTTGTAACAGTTCGTTGAACCAATAAAGAATATTAAAAAAGGGTTTGCTATATAATTTTCTCTCTGTAATATTGAATATTGCTTTAAAATGTAACTTTGGGAATATATAACTCACATTCCTATGTACATAGGTAGGTAAGTACATAGGGTCAGGTAAAACTAATAACTTTACAAACATTGATCGAAGAGAAACTGACCGTATAATTATTATCATATTAATAGTTAACTAAATTAACGTTTCCTATGGTCATGGGGGGGGGGGGGTCTGAACCCCCCTGGATCCGCCACTTTAGTGTATGATGTATGATGCATAAGGGGAACAAAAAAGAGGAGAGAGAGAGGAAACTTAAATCTCAGCATTTTTCTTAAAGCTAAGAATAAGTTTGACAAAAATGGTCAAAACCGAAAACTCTATCAGACACAACAAATCAACCGTTAAAGTTCTCCACAGTGAATCACTAACAAATGAAAATGTTGCCCTAGAAAGACACATAGGACATTCCTTATTCGTGTGATGTCCATCAGTCTGCAAAAACACTTTCTTTCTCTTGATGTGCCTAAAGCATTCTATTAGAACTTAGAAGGCATACTGATTTGACCGTCAGTCACCTTCAAAATACGCTAAAGTTGCAACCGCGCGCAGTGGTTAACCGTTGGCACTAACCTTTTTTTTTTACTATCCAAACGACACATTTATTGCTGGATCCTGAATGACTTTTGAATGGATGTCCGCTCCGTCTTTATTTTTTTTTATTTCTGGTTGGGAGCGAGGCTGCTATGATTGGCTTGCCTGCGGCCTTAAGGGATGGGTTTGTGCAACAGGAGCAGCATATTTGCCTTCACATCTTCTCATTTATATCGGAACGAGGACCGACATAAAGCGTTCGTTTTTTTATGTCCTTTTGGTCTTATGATCGCATTCGCAATAAATGCGCATTCAAGCGGGAGGTGAAAAAAAAAAGGAAATATAACTCAAAAGGCCACCCATAGGATATTTGTTGAAAGGAATACGAGCTTTGCTTGCCGATGGCTATGTGATGACAGGATGAAAGTTGATTCTATTCGCTTTGATTCCTCCTATGAGTTTGAGTATCTATTGGATACTGTTTTGGCGGAGAACTTCTATACGGAGGAGCCGAGGCCAAATTCATCGAGTATTTGCATTTTATCAGGCTGCAGGCATATCTAGAACCGAATGCATTTTTTTTGTGTATCACGAAGCATGCATGTGTAAAGCGAGGGCTAGGGCGATTGCACTCTGAGTTTTAAATGGGTAACACGTTCTTCTGTATCTCTATCTATATACACACACACACCATATAAATGTAGTCTTATAAATTCGTCCATTTATATTTCTTCATAAAAGGATGAATTCTTATTGATGTGATGGAAGTGTCAAGTGTTATGACCATTCCGAGAGGAAATATTGATTGCAAACCATTCAATTTACTGACCCATGTAATTAATATATGTATTTATGTATGTGTTATGTATGATAATCTTTGCGGTACACTTCAACTTTAATAATGAAAATGCCTTCTATGCTTTTCCCCTTGTCCCAAAGCTGGATTAGAAGGTAAGTGTAGGTCTTGAGCAGATGTAAAATATTTATAGTTACAGAAACTAAAAGGCACTGCTTTCATGCAAAAAATTTATTCATGAACACAATTTAACATAACAAAACGATCATAGCGAAGTTTTAAAAGTTGGTCTATTAATTCTACTTAACAGTGTGTGAATGTATCCCTATCTATCTGACTGTGTGAACTCGTAATTAAAAGCTTTTGGAATATCCTTTTGGTTAAATAAAAACTCCCGTAGTTAACAAATTATAAAAAGGTCTTTATTGTACGAAATTCGAATTAGAAGTAAAAAGAAACATATTTAAAAATTCAATTATATAATATAGCAAGAAAAGTTCACAAATATATTTAAATTTGCTGAGTGAATAAAGAATGTGTTTCAACCAAAGCGGTGCCGTGACATAAGGCCAAATTCTAGGATTTTACATTGTGACACATTGACATAGCTATAGATATTGCAAATCAAACAGTGGCCTTAAGCAAGCTGAAGAACAATGAAGAAAAACGTAAAAAAAGTGAAAATAATAATAATTGTCATTATTTTTGTTCATATGGCTGCGTTTGCACCTATGACTTTATACGGATGTATTAAGAAACATACATTATTAGTAATTGGAGATAAGGCAACATGCGATCATTTTCGCTTTATCAAAACGTCACAATGCCAAGCTTTAGAATGTCGCTTTGAAAAAGCCTCATAAGAACAATTTTTTCCCAATATCGCTTGGTCTTATGTCACGGCACCTTTGAAAGCATCTACAACCCAAATAGGCCAGTAGCGTTAAACATAAATTTCCGACATAATTCAGCATTTTCAACAATTGGTCTGAATGAAAGTTGTAGAACATTCAAATTGGCGTAAAATAAGACTCAAACAAAAAAAAATTTCGCAACTCGCTACCAAACTTCATTGGGTCAAAATTAGACCAATTACACTCGAAAAACTATCTTATTTTTAACCCTCCTAGTAAAAACAATGTTATTCATTATATTCTTTAAACAGTACCGCTTCTCATAGTCCCTACCCTAAACGCTACAACTGAAGTCAAAGGACTGAAAAATCTACTACTATAGTTTGGGTTTTAGAAAAAAAAAATTTAAAAAAGAGATTTTGAGTTACATTTCTAAATGTAGAAAGTTTCGAAAATATTACAAAGAATGAATTGAAAAAAAAAAATGGTCGGACGAGGCTTTAGGTACACGGAAATAATTGAAAAACCACCAATTGCGAAATATTCAAAGTAAATTACAACCTTTTTGTCGCAATTTACTACTTCAAGCGAATAATTCCATTTTTTCAATCTGGATTTGCTAAAATTTGTTCGTGATTTACATTCACTGAATGTTAAAATCAACACGAGTGTTACTGACGGCTACGTCGAAGGTCCCAAATTCGATCCCTGCCTCCAACTAATAATTGTCTTTTTTTTTGATACTGTCTCTTTTGAGGAAATGAAAAATCCTCCAAGAATAAATCTGGTTAATATTAAAAGTGGATCTTTGTAAGCCATTCGGATTCAGCGGGAAATGATATTCTACCAGAATATCAACGCACATACAGGAATCGTTCAGAATATAAGTCATTAGGCCCTGGCCCCGCTTGTGTCTCCAATAATGCCTTTTTTGTAGTTCTATTATGTACGTAGGGAGTACAAGGTTGAATTTCAACTACACATTATATACAATTTCTTACCTTTATTTAAATGATCATCACAAAAAATTGTACATTAGAGGTTAGACGTCCAAAATACGACGACTATATTTTTCTCGCCAATAAAACATAATCTTAATTCAAAACACCCCTAAAATGTAACTCATATTCAGGTTGCTTCTTATTATTAATCTTGATATCCGACTTGGATACATCACCATGGCCTAGTAAATGTGTGCTAGATTGGTATGCAGAGGGTCTCGAGTTCGATTCCCAGAATCAACCAAGTAGGTAAGTAAAAGTTACATTTTTCAATAAATAACAATAGATGCATTTCAATAAATGTAAAAAGTTGCTTCCTCTAAAAGCGATAAAATGTTACAAATTGTAATGTAAATTGGTGTTGCAATTTACGACTTTACCAGTAATTTTTTCAAAAACAGATTTCTTATTCAAAACATAAAGATGGAAATCTAAGACTCGCTTTTGCAATTTACAATCGAGTAAATATAAAATTGATACTCATTGGGATCAATTTGTCATTTGCGAATGGTAATGTTTTGGTTCTCTCGATCGGATTATTGATACTATGTATAAAAGATGTTGAAATTTGAGTAGAGTATCAATATCTTCGTTTCGCAAATTTTCTAAAATTGCAAATAGAAAGTATAGATTTATTATTTTTCAATCCAAGGTACAAACCTGGATTCATTTGACGTGATTTGTAGCTTATTTTTCGTGTTCTGATCTAAGAATTCTTTCCGTGTAAATATTTTTTAGTCATTAATAAAATATCATAATGTTTGTTTTTCTTTTGAATTTTTTTCAAAATCTTTTTTTTTATTAGTCTATGCTGTATTTAATAGTTCTCAATATGCAAAATCTTATAGAATTGAGAGTATTCGATCCACACCACAACATTTTTGAGTGCGAAATTTCAATTGTAGTCTTACAAAGGCTTTTTTTTTCAACGGTGATGCCTTTTGCGAGGAAGTTACAAGTTCAAGAAGATGTAGCTATACTCGTACACAAATTTCTCCACTCGTTAAAATCAGTTTTAAATTGTCTGTCTCTTCTATTAATGAAATCTTTTAACGGCACTCACAGGAATAGTTGAGACTTTGTCTTGACTAATTGAGGACCTATTACAGTTTTTTATACCCTATTCCATAGAATGGGTATATTGTATTTGGTGTGGAGTTTGTAACATAGAGAAATAATACCGTTAGGTATAGAAAAGTATATATATTCTGACTCAGAATCAAAAGCCTAGTCGATTTAGCCATGTCCGTCCGTCCGTCCGTATGTATACTCTCTAGAGGTCGCAATTTTTGAGCTAGAAAGCTGAAATTTGGTATATATAATCTTTGGTTCAAGAGTAAGGCTAAGTTTTTGAACCGGTAAAATCCACCTACAAACACGCCCACAATCGCCATTTTTGTTGAACAACCTCAATTTAATAAAATTAAATTATGTTTTTTGTACAGTTACGATAAAAGCATAACGCTAAAATTTTGCACACGTAAGCTTTAGGTAAACTTTCTTCCAATCAAATAAAAATATTTCAGTTTGGGCGTGGCTTACGCCTATTTTTTATACAAAACCATCAATATTGTTTTTATAAAATAACAATTGTTATATTAAAGCGAAAAACATTAAATTTTGTGGGTCTTACTGGCACATAAACATTTTGTGTATGAAATCAAAAAAATTGATTTTGGGCGTGGCTGACGCCCACTTTTCATTAGAAACTATAAAAAAATTGTTTTTGTAAATAAACGGTATTTATAATTAATCCGCAAGCCAAAATTTTGCGTCTCTTAATAGAAACGAAAAGGTTTGTGTATGAAAAGAAATTTTTGAATTTTGGGCGTGGCTTACGCCTACTTTTCATGAAAGAACGAAAAACGTAGCCTTAAGAATTTAAGGCATTTCCAATGTTTAATTTAAACCTTTTTCCTTCCGTTCGTTATTTGAGAAATATATCTCTACATTTTCTTTTGTAAATATTTTCAATACGCCCACTTTTAAAGGCGTGATTTTGGTAAAATACCTTTGTTCAGGTAAGATTGTTTAAAAACTACTCGATTCAGCTGTAGTCTTACACATATGCCTAAATACTGAAAAAAGTGCAGTTAGTGCTTCAAATTTTTAAGACACGCCCACTTTTAAGGGGCGTTTCCGTCAAAAGTCGTATAATGCATTAATTTTTTTAACGTTTTTTAACTTTCGTCGCAGTTTTGAAGTAAACAGATGAACACTTGGATTTATATTCCTTGGTTACGTAGCAGAGTGTGGTCCAATAATTGTTAAAAACACCCATAATCGCTATTTCCATTCCAAATCTAATTTTTAAAAATTTAAGTTTTGTCTTGTTTTGTTCAAATCGATCTGCAAGAATAAAATTGAATGTCACTGAGCTCATAACAATTGCCTTGGCAATAAAACGTTTTAACTTTGGGCGTGGCGCACTCCTTTTTTTATTGCGCCAGCACTAATTGAACATCACACCGCATAAAATTAATGTTATTGAATTTTTTTCTGTCTGCTAAAGAAGAATTTTGTTTCTGAAACATCGGCTGTTTGCGGGAGGCAGACGCATGCACATACAAAAATATGGGGAATAGGGTATCCAACAGTTCGTTGCAAACGTACTGTAGCTCTCGCTTATGTTTTTTTTTTATTTATTTGTTATTTGTCTGATGTGTTATTATCTCAAAAAAGTGTGGATAAACGAAGTTTTTAATAAAATTATGGTTTGGTAACACGCATGTCTATATTGTCTTGTCATCACAAAGGCAATTCAACATTAAAAAACTAAAACGGCTTTGCTTGCAGTAGTGTCGTAATTAGCTTGAATATTGCCACATAATTATGTGCTCTAGTTTCAAGGATATTTTCTCGCTTATACCTAGCATTGTGGGTATCAAAATAAGCTTAAAATTTTGAAAAAATAAAATAAAATGACAAAATAACGCTTGGCTTGTTTTCAAACTAACTGACCTATATTTGTGTTAGGTAAACCGGTAAACAAATTCAATTTGTGAAATATTATTATAGCTATTCGGATAAATAAATCTCTCTCATTTGGGAAATAAATTAATACTCACAGTCACAGAGGCTGATATACATCGCGAATCTATTGTCCAAAGCTATCAAACTAGCAACTATGGCAATAACTCTTTGGGCAGACTAACACAGCGCATCGGCTAGTTTGCAATGGCACAGCTATAAAAGCGCGCATAATACAACATACAATTCGAAATTCTATTAAATCATAATAAATCATGTGGTTACCCCTAAAACAATCCAGGACACTAATTATTTCCAATAAAAGCCAATAACAATTAAGCTGATTATCTTCTCTGAAGCGTGGGTTTCTCGCTCCATATTATAAGCGAATGTGCTGGGTATAAGCATTGACATGACATCAGACAAAAATGCTGCACCACCTTTCCACCGAATGATGCCAACACAATGAGTTTCTGTAAAATTATCACCAGATGACATTGACAGTAGAGCACTAACGCTTACCAAACAGAACAGATACACTTAAAAAAAAAACTATGCGTAAAATTTGTTTTTCTTCTAACAAGGGCGGTGGCTCAGTTACTCACTATCAAACTTTTGTTAAATATTTATTTATCAGAAGTTTTTTATTTCTTAGTACAATTTATTAATAAACAAATAATTGTTATCTCTTCTGCCTTAGCAAATATTTCAAACGTTATCTAATAAGATTGCTTAAACGCTTTTCTTTGTGCTGAAAGCCAAAACCTATAGATTGGACTTCACACTACTGAACTTCGGATATAAATCTTCAAATCTCTGCCTTTAATGAAAAGCTTAAATTTTTTTTTTTTTAATAATTTTTAATAATTTTAACTTATTTTAATAAATTTAAGAACTAGAAAGATTAAAAATGTTAATATTCCTTGGTTTGCATCGCAAATAAAAGAGTCTATAGAAAAAAGTAATATGCTGTTCTATAGGTGGTGTATAGACACAGATATTAACAAATATTGTTTGATTAGAAGCGCTTTAGAAATGTGACAACCGCATTATTACGTAAATCCAAAACACTTTATTTTAAAAACAAATTTTCTGGAGATTCAAGTACGTCGTTTTGGAGAACTATTCGAGAGATAGGAATTAATATTACAAATACTGTCGCTGCATGTGATAACGACATAGATCTAATCTAAATGAGCTTAACGATACATTTATTAATTCGTCATTTCAAGGGAGCATTCAAATTGACTATTCTGCCTTTCACAGTACTTCCTTTAGCATACAAGGAACATTTTCGTAGCAGGATTTAGATAGCTTTTTTGTGGGAGAAGCAATCCTCTCAGTATAGTCTAATGCTCAGGGACTTGATGGAAGCCATCCTTTGTTATTTAAAATTCGTTTGCCAATTGTATAGGAACAAATTACTCATATATTTAATAGTATTATACCACATGTAAATTTCCTGTTGAGTGGAAAAGAGCAAACATTTTAAAATTATACTATGTACATAGTTGCATTACAGCTGTACTTAAAGTGTGTGTTAATGTGCGTTTTCATTTCGATAATGATTATGGTGACCGTGTGCCACATTTCTTAACCTTTCAAACGCAACTGATTCGGTAAACCATCAAACTCTCTAATATAAACTGAAGAATCAATTTTCTTTTGATGAGTTTGTGTGCCGGATTATGGCCTTATACATTTTGTATTGTACTCAATCTGAACATTACGGAAAAAGGGTATCTATGGGTTTGCCGGTGCTGTCAGGAGTGCATACCTCAGGGATTCGTTTTGGGCCCTTTATTATTAACTCTCTACATATGTACATGTTATATCCAAAAATACTATATGAATTGTTAACATCACATGTACGCAGATGATGTGCAAATTAATTCTGCATTTCTAAGGTCTGATGAAAGCCTTAAACAATGATCTCTGCTCACAACAGAATCAGCTTAATTTCAATTCCTTAAATACCAAAGCTATAAAAATACAAAAGAATTCCGTCCATAAGAAAATCAAATGTGGCATACAATAATTGTGCTCTGTGTTAGATACATTTTTCAACGTTGGACGTTTCGACCACTTTGCAGTATGAACGGAACAAGTTAATTTGAGGAGCCACCATTTAAAAAAGAGTAACTTAAAAAAATGCAATGCCATCTAATAGGAAGTTTTAAGCAACTTTACCAAACTAAGTTTCAGTGAATTCGATACAACCGTTGACAACTTATGGCCATTTGAAAAAAAGCCGTTAAGACCTGATCTCCGTTTTTGTATTTCTTGCCAAAAACTAAAACCGCAATTCACGCACAAAGTTTAATTAAAATCGTTAGAGCCATTTTCGAGCAAATTAAAAAAAATAAACAAAAATAATTGGCAAATACTCAATGGCTCGTTGTATGGGAGCCATCGTTTAGATAGGCTTCACTGAAAAATTTGCAATGCCGTCTTATAGAGAACTATGAAGAACTATGAAAACCAAGTTTGAGTCAATTCAATCAAGCTGTTGCGAACTTATGGCCATTTGAAAAAAAGCCGTTTAAACCTGATTTTCGTTGCGATCATTTGAGCCGAAAACAAAAAAACACAGTTTTGTTAGAAATGCTTAAAGTTAGCTAAATTATGAGTTTAATCAAAATCGTTAAAGCGGTTTTCGAGAAAATCCAAAGTAAAAAAACCGTTACTTGAAATGTACAAGTTTGACCCGGGCTAAAACGAAATAAAAAAACCCGGACAATCGATTTTCTTCAAACTGCTTTACATCAAGTTTGAAGAAAATCCGCTAAGCCGTTTAGGCTGCATCATGATGTGAAAAAGCGCACATCCTAACAGACGCACAGACAGACCGACTTACGGTGTAGCGTAAACCACTTTATTGGGTTTCTCTATGATCGTAATGTCATGTTTGATTAAAACCTCGATTTGTTTGGTTCTGCATGAAACCAATATACTTGCCCTATAGAAAAAAGTACACTCAAGTTTTTATGAAAACGATGTGCTGCCCCAACCTCCATTTATACACTTAAAAAAAGCCACAAATCTAAATCCTCTTTTAATGAACAATATGGAAAAGCCATAGCGATATCCTTTTATTCGATTATTGAATGCATTCTTGAAATATGAATAATGAAGAGGCTTGTTTTTTTCATAGAAAGATTAGTTTGCTTTACTAGGTTTGGATAATGTTGCCCACTGGTCACGGGGCATGCAATTTAAAGAAATTCAATGGTTTGGGTTTTTTATTTCAAAGGCCAGATTTCACCAAAAAAATCATCCCCGCCCATCATTGATTGAAAAAGGGGCTCCAACTGGGCCTGCACTGAAATTTTTTTGGAAATAGTAGTACTGCATTCAAGTAATGCTGAATCTCCTAAGAGTATACATGCTTTTCACGCATTCAACCATACCATACCATATACCATTATACTTATACAAATAGCTCACTAAATAAATACCTTAAATAAAAATAATTTAGCGACGGAACTTTAATGAATTATACTTTCAACCATTCCTGTGTTTGGCATAAACTACTTAATAATCTCATAATATTCATCAATCATCACCATCACAGTTTTCGTTCAGTGCAACGGCCTTTAGTGAACATAACATTTCCCTGCTTCCAGTCCGGATAATGTATTTGATTTGATTTAGTCAAAATGTATCAACATGACAGAACCAACCATGTGTGATGCAATAAATTTCAACCAACCTAGCGTTCTCTTGCATTTGCAGTGCCCCGTAAACAAAAACAGAATCAATAGCGGCTTGTGATACTGTAAATGTTCGCAAATCCTACCCCCTTTCCAACAAACAACCAACGAATGCCACCATCACCGCCAACGCACGCACGGCGGACACTGCCTTCCATCTTTCAAACGGAACCTATATCGAAAAGTGTCCTTGCGGCAGTACGAGTCTCTCAATTGCCAATATTTACCAAAATGAGTAATCATGTCGTATGGGCCAGAAACGGACTCACATTTGCGTAAGCTACCTGCCTTTGCATCGAGAACATAATTAACGGTAAAGCACCAATTTGTAATTCAGCATAAAAGCGTACAATTGCTGACTCGAAGCAGAATGTTGTGAAGCCTTCGGTGTATGCAGCGATAAGGACGACGGACGCGACGCTATGGTTATATGGTTATAAGTGGAAACGTTTACCAAACGGTTTTAGGTTGAAGTCCTTCTGGAAAATCGATTTGATAAAGTATGTAGAAGTTCGAAGGAGCAACATAATATGCAAATATATGTAAAATGATTTATTAAATTTTAAATTTAGTAAGAAAAAAGCAAGAGACAAAAATAAGATACAAATCTTAAAAGCTCACTACTGATAACCCTTGAAAATGATTAATATGTTGTATCCTAGGATATTTGTTTCTCGCAGGATTGAAAATTATAAAATGCTTTAAGATGAAGACTAAGTTTTCCGCATCTATCACAAATTTATCAAGGCATTCATAAGATATCTATACAAGGATTCTTAAGAAAAAAAATGTCCTGCAAATATGATATCTCTATAAATGTACATACCTATACACTAATTGACATTAAATTCGCAGCATGAGCTCCATGTCATTCTATATTATTCTACGATGAGAATTACAAAATTAAAATTCAATTGCATTTTGCCCACTTCCGTCTTTTTATAGTAAGTCATTCAACACTATATGGCATGGTATCTTCTAGAAAACGAATGCAGGACTGACGGCGACAATGACAACTAAAGGACTTATGCATTGCAACACACAGTATTGCAGGCAAGCGTTCAGCTTCTTTTTTGTCTTTAGCATTGTGACTTTTCTTTTTGCTTGTCCTTTCACAATTCCTTAAGTTTAGAATAGAATTTCAGTGAGTTAAAGTCACTTGTCGCAATGTCAAAGATGATAAAAGATTATCGCAGAAAGCTCTTTCCAGATCGTTTTTTTTTCTGTGTTCGCCTTTTTTGTAACTATCTATTAGGGTCAGATAATGACCTTATAAAAAGTAAAATAAAAGCAAGCATTATATAAATTTTATATACATACTTATATGTCATTTTAAATGTTTTACTATAATTAAACACTTTAAAGAAAAATTAAGAATTGAGAACTATTTTCTGCGAATTTCGAAAGAGCGTTATATTAAAAACACCTAGCATTATAAAAAAAAAGAATTTTACAGTTCCAATTAAGCTTTACCATGGAAATTGTATTATATTAAATAATGACGCGACGGAGCCATACTCTAGACGGACCGAACTAACGAGAAGTAAAGCGTTATTTAAAACCTCAAGATTTTTTACTTCAGTAAAGCCTAACATACAGCTTGCTTTGCTTATATTAGATAGATTTGTGTTAATAATTTTTTTTGCGAAAGTTTTTCTGAGAAAACGTCTTTCAAACTATTACTGTCATTTCGTTTCAAAATATGTTGAAATTTGGTACGAAACGGAGTTTCTAGTGTGTTCAAAGAACAAAAAAATTTAATTTCAGGTCTGGTATGGTAGATATATGCCCACTTTGTCAGGCTGGTTATGACTTATATGATGCCCTTGGAAAGGTCATAGATTCTGAAATTTGGTGCACTGATTTTCTTTATAGTGTTTAAAATGAAATAACACATTTTGTAAGAACAACTTCATACAACAAGCCCTAAAGTTTTTATTTTTTCTCTTCTTCTTCTTTTTTGCGCTTTGTTTCGGTATTCATTTTTCATTTTCCTTCGAATTCAGACCAGAGTCCTACTAGCGAATGAATCCCTTTTCCAAATCCGAAGGTACATAATCCACCAGAAGATAACATTACATTTTTCTTTCTACTTGGAGTTTTCATCCGCCCCTTCGCGACCGTGTGCCCGTCGTGTCCGCCAGACTCATCGTCTTCCGTTACGTTTTCTTTGTTTTGAGTTCTAGGGTGTCTCGAATGAGTGCAAAGCATTCAATGGACTCTATTGTCTTTTTTTTTTTTGGTGGCGCGTGAGCTGATGCTGCAATTTAACTCTCAACTTTCTTCCGTTCACAAATTCCATGGCTAAAGGATATCAAAAGTGAGTCTGATTTTTGCCGAGCAAATGTCACCGGAATACGACACAGTTTTGTAAAAATTATTTTCGCTTCAGGATAAGGATTCTCGGGTTTAAATCATACGAAATAAACGTCAAAACAAAAAGGGATAACTAGAGAGAGAGAGAAAGAAATACAAGATAAAAAGAAAAAATAAATCAGTCCGCATTTTCGATTTGCAAGCATACAATAATGTCACAGAAGTAAAATGGAGATGGAGACATGCAGCTCGAATTGAATAATCTACTTTTGTCCTGCTAAATTGAAGAAGAACAAAAAGCACCAGCAGCAGCATAAAAACAATCCTTCTGGCAGGATGCGACATCCGAACCAGTACCACAAGGGATAAAAATATCCTCGGTAGGCTGAAGGTTGACGCCTCCCACTTTTTTGTGCCCGTCTTTTCTTTGGCATCTTTTTAATTCGTTTTCCAAATGCAATGGGCAACAGGATGTGGCCTCATGTCCTCAGATACGGTCCGCGAAGGCACAATGCTGAGTTGCATTTCTTTCCTGGAACTTTTTTTTCTAATAAAAATAATTTAATAAATTGAGAGCCATCTATTTGCGGAGGGAAAAACTATCTTAAAGGGAAATTGATCAAAATGTGTCCCAGTTGTCTGTTTGAAGTGATGCTTATACTCTGATAGATGGCAGAAAAACTTCATTTGTAGGTATTAAAAAAATACTTTAAGATTTTAAAATTCAGATAACAATGTTTTTAATTAAAAGTATATCTATCAAAATTTTATACGAAACTTTTGATGAGCTACCATTGCAAACTAAGAGGAGAATGTATCCAAAATGTGTGCACAAAGCTGATCTCGATGCAGACGATTTTTATTTTAAACTTATTCCAAATTGTTAATTCCTTTTTGAGCATTTATTTATATTTGAGCAGGTAGATGCATAATACATCAATATGTGTATAAAATGGTGGTTATATGGTTAGGGAGAGCTTATGCATCAAATGCACTTTGGTATCTAGATGTGTTTTATAGTACCACTCTATGATGATTTTCTAGAAAGTATCCAAAAGTCGAGGTTATAAGAATTCTCTTGCAGGGTGACTTCGACCAGATTCAACAATATTGCGATGACTGGAAATTGAAAATCAATTTCCAGAAATGCGAAACTATCCTGCTTAGAACCCCATTGTGCTAGGGCTCCTAGGGATACTAGAAAGAACTGGAGAAATCTAGTGATCGTTGGACTAAGTGGACATCCATTGGCGAGTAAAAGTGTGGTAAAGTACCTTGGCATCTGGCTGGATCAGTATCTGTATGTCAACCGACATTTAGATGCTGCTCTGTCCAGAGCTAGGGGAGCTTTTTCCCTGACAAAACGGCTGTTTTAAAGCAGCCGTCTTGATAGCAGGGTGAAGGCGATTTGCTACATGGCCCTCATCCGGCCGATGCGATGATTGCCTATGGGTGCCCTGTGTGGTTCAACGTTGCCCCATCTCAAATGAAAAAGATTCGGTTGTTTGAGAGGCAGTGTCTTAGGACCTGCCTTGGATTACACAGAACACCAGAGTCGGAGTACAAAAATTACTATTTAAACGAGGTCCTATACAATGGGGCCAACATAAACAGGATAGATAACTTCTTGTTGAATCTTATTCACGGTCATACGTTGCGAGAGCTATGATCTCTTCTAATGGACTCATCTTTGGGGCTTACTACCCAAATGATGAATACTTTGAAAATGCACGTTTAAGTGGCTTCATTCCACCCGAGGCTTTCCTATTTTTAGATAGTCGAGGGCTGATACAGGATAGATTGGCGGTTCCGTGAATCTCGGTACTTTTGGTGGATGAGCGACGAAATTTGAGTTTTTAAAAGTTGGTCAACGTTATCGCCTTGGTCAGCTTACATTGGTTTAAGGTAGCTTTAGGGGGAACAGACATGGTGGCACACAAAAAAATAAAAAGAGAAAAAATAAAATGCACGACTGGGTCGCACGTACTTGCTCTGTTGGTGCAATAGTCCGATGAAAACAAACTTTTCGATCAATAAGAACAATTCATTTTTGAAAAATTTGGTAAAAACTAAAAAAAATTTGGCTAAAACTGGAAAACTCGATATACGGGAGCTAACGTTTAGTAATCTTTAATATTTAAAATAAGACGTTATCTTTTGGGTGATATAAATGATATGAATTTCCGCTAATGGTCAAATTAATAAAACTGATATTACCAATTTCCGCTATTATCATGTGTAGCCAAAAACTAAAAATGCAGTTTTCTTTGAAGTATTCTATATATGTTACATAAAAAGTTTCATAAAAATCGGGGGAGCCTTTTTTGAGTAAATTAGAAAAAATGAAAAAATTGGCCAAAATCTAGTGGCTCTTTGTATTGGAGCCACCATTTAAAAAAGAGAAAATGAAAAAAAATTAATGCCATCTGATAGGAAGCTGTTGGGAACTATACCAAACAAAGTTTGAGTGAATTCGATGCAACCGTTGACAACTTATGGCCATTTGAAAAAAAGCCGTTAAGAGCAGATCTCCGTTATTTGCATTTTTAGCCAAAAACTAAAAACGCAGTTCTCTTCAAAACACTAAAAGAATATAACACACAAAGTTTAATCAAAATCGTTAGAGCCATTTTCGAGAAAATTAGAAAAAACCAAAAAAAGTTGGCTAAAACTCAACTGCTCGTTGTATGGAAGCCACCGTTTAGAAAGGCTTCAGTGAAAAATTTACTAAACCATCCTATAGAACACTATAAAAAACTATGTCAAACAAAGTTTGAGTTGATTCAATCAAGCCGTTGAGAACTTATGGCTATTTGAAAAAAGCCGTTAAAACCTGATTTTCGTTACGACCATTTGAGGCAAAAACAAAAAACGCAGTTTTGTTAGAAATGCTTAAAGTTAGCTAAATTTTAAATTTAATCAAAATCGTTAGAGCCGTTTTCGAGAAAATTCAAATTGAAAAAAACCGTTACTTGAAAGGTACCAGTTTGAGCCGGGCTAAAACAAAATAAAAAAAACCTCGACAATGGTTTTTCTTCAAACTGCTATATACCAAGTTTGAAGAAAATCCGTCAAGCCGTTTAGGCTGTAGCATGACGTGAAAAAGCGCACATCCGCACATCCGCACATCCGCACATCCGCACATCCGCACAGACGCACAGACGCACAGACAGACCGACGGACGGTATGGCGAAAACCACTTTTTTGGGCTTCTCTATAATCGTAATGTCATGTTTGATTAAAACCTCGATTTTTTTTTTCTGCACGAAACCAATACTTGCCCTATAGAGCAAGTAAATAAAATGCACGACTGGGTCGCACGAACTTGCTCTAATGAGTGACAGTGGTTTATGGGCTTGAGATTTTGATAAAAATAAAATTTTCAAAATTCTTAAATAAATACTTAAACTAATTTGAGCTGAAAAAAAAGTACGCCATTTTATTTCTTGGATAAATTTGAATTTATGAGAATAAATTTAGAAAAATCTGTGGAGCGGTTTTTGAGAAAAAAAGTTTTTTTTGAAAAACTTTTTGAAAAAATGTTTCAAAAAAAATTCAAAAACGCCAGTTCATAGGTATTCAGCAAATACATTTATTTAAAATTTTTAAAAAAAAATTTAATAAGCAGTTTTCAAAATATTAATTTTTTAAATTTTTTTTTAAAAAATGCTTTTAAAAATACAAAAAAATATTTTTCAAAAATATTGGTATGCAATACAAATTGAGCTACCTACAGCTATATGTGTGTGAAATTTCGAAAGAATCGGTTGAGTCGTTTTCGAGATAGTCGAAAGCAAAAAAAACGGTCCTATGGAAAGTACCGTTCTTAGCCATTTTTTAAAACTTTTTTTTCAGCCATATGATTGGTCGTACCTAAAAAGCAACACTGATTTTTTTAATTAAAAATCGTTAGAGCCGTTTTTGAGAAAAATAAGCTTTAACGTAACGGTTGTATGGCAGGTACCGTTATTTTTTGAGCTAAAAAAAAAATTTCAATTTCCTTTCTGTACAATACCTAAAAAAGTCTATATACCAAGTTTGAAGCAATTCGGCCCACCCGTTTGGGCTGTAGGTCTCATACAGACAGACAGACAGACAGACAGACAGACAGACAGACAGACAGACAGACAGACATACAGACGGACAGAATTTTTAGACCATCTTTTTTCGTCTTCGCTATCATCGTAATGTCATGTTTGATTGTTATCTCAAAACTTTTTTTTTCGACGAATGCATAACTTGCCTTATAGTACCTATAATCGCAAGTAAAAAACACAAAGCCGCTGCTGTGGCTGGTCTAGTTTTAGGTAGTTTTAAGTAGGTTTAATTTAGGTGTTTATATAAATATAAAATGATCCTTAATTTGAGTTTTTTCCAATAATATTTTCTCAAGATAAATAAATATATTCATGAATTTTTTAAATTAAGTTAGTTTTAAGCCGAAAGGCAATAGAATAAATGGTTATGGGATAATTTAGAGCGACGCATAGTGCCAGAGCCAGTGAGTTATATGTTAAGTAGATATTTAGCTAGTTTTTAAGGTTTTTGGTCTAGCTGTTAATATAGGTTAAGAAATGAATTAAATAAAAACTGAATTACAAAAAAAAGACTGCAAGACATTTTCTGTTGGTACGTCTTTCCGATAGTAATGAAAGATAGGTTTAACGTGTGCACATACTAGTTAGGTTTTAGTTTCCACGGTGGACCTATCCACAATACCGGCACTTTGAATGATCAAATGAACCATCTTTAGAGTTTACACTAAATTAGTGTATCACATACAGGTATGACCACTTTTAGGCTGAAGAGCGTGAGAAGCTTATCGTCGCATTGTCACCATCAAAGGCCAGCTGCTCAATAGGTAAGTGGTAGCATTTAATGCCTTCTTGGATCCTCAAGCCATCCATACAACCATCTCATACGCATCAATTGTGCGTATTTTACCCCCCAGTGGTAGCCATCGGGTACTGGTCTTGTTCACCCGGACTTGACTTGCCAAACTTATAAGCGCGAGTGTTGAGAATAATTAGTGGTACATATATGTATAAGCCAACGTTACAGCCATCCAAGAAGTGCAATGGTATGGTGAAGGCACAAGGAGTATGAAACACTGTGACATCTATTACGGCAAGTGCTACAGGACAAGAAGACAGCGGTTATTTGGATAGGGTTTTGTGGATATATACGAGAAAGACTTAGGCAAGAAGTCTTAAGGTTTCGTGGCATAAGCGAACGCATTGTCACAATCCGCATTAAGTCCAAATTCAGTAAAATCTCGTTGATCTGCGTCAACGCTCCCATTTAGAAAAAGTAAGATGACACAACAAAAGAAAAGTTCTACACCCTGCACGACAACACTTCCGGTAGTGGACACAACATTATCGATTTTGCTGCTGGGCGATGATGGATGTGATGGAGCTAGCATACATGTGTCCAACACCCCACTGTACACAAAGAGACTTGGAGATCTCCTGATAAAAATACCTTCAACCTAATTGATCACATTGCCATCGACATAAAGTAGCTAAAATGCTAAACCTAAACCAACTTGTTGTGTGGAACTGATAACTGAATGCCACTGGCTAGGGACCGGCCTATAGCTGGCGGGGTTTGTTGTTTGAGGCTTAAGTCCACAAAAAATTGTCTGCGCCACCTTGAGTATAGGTAAGTACAAAACTTAACTTGTTTAAGTACTTACAACCGCAAAAATAGTCTTATATTATCATACAAAAAAAAAAAAAGTTATATCAAATAGTGATTTTGCACTTTAGTATTGCGTAAGGTGTTCTTCCTTTAAGAATTTAAATTCCACAAATCTGTATTTTTTCAATTTTCTTAAAATTATAACCTTCCTTCGTCGACAAAAGTATATGTTTCAAGGTCAAGAGTTGAATAAATAGAAATTTCAATGCATCTTAGCCGTAAATGTATAAAGTATCAACCTAAAGTTGAACCTCTTTGCTCGTGCTCTAAGGAATATGGTTTAGGTATATAGAGAGAAAGACTGTACGTACCTCTATAGAAATATCCATGTTGAGTGAGATACTTTAACACTCCATACATCACTTGAGACCATAGAGTTCCAGTTAAAGAGCTAGGCTCCTGGCTCCTTATTTAAGTTTAGTTTTTCTTATTTCAGCATCAAATTTTAAGTGCACGAAAAGGATTCATTTCTTTAGAGCGAGAAAAAGTAATGACACCTCGGATCACTTAGAAAAAGTTCAAAGAATAATTCACCTGGACATCTCATCGTTGTGTTAAAATAATCTAGTCGATGATAGAAAAACACTTAGGTAGGTATCCTTGTTGTGTGTGAAGCAACAGTTTCACGAAAGTTTATTTTTATGGTATCTCTTTGGTAAGCTCAATGTTCCATCAATCAATCCGTCGAAAAATGCCTGTGAAGTGCCTTAATCTGACCAGGGACGTTGGTTGGTGGGAAGTATAAAAGATAATACTGCCTGTTCATGTAGTAAAACCGACTTGATAAATTGATAAAGACTGTCACCAGCAGAAGTTACTTTTAAATACATGAGATTAAACGATATTTCTATTGAATCATTATTATTCAATAAGGAGAAAACAATATATTTTCTCCGATGAAAATTAGCTTAGAAAATTATTTTAAAGATCTTTTTTTTTTGTCTTTTAAGTCTATAAGTATCTACAATATCGAAATACATATCAGTAAACACTCTAAGGCTCCGTGAAATAACTCCACAAGAAATAACAAAAAAAAGTTATTAAATATCCCCCTAAATTGGGGATTTATTGCATTTATGAAACAAATCCCCTTATTCGAAAATGAAATAAGTCCCCGAAAAGCATGAAATAAATCCTCAAAAATGTGGAGTTCTTTCATATGAAAGAATTTCCCCACTCTCATACTTTACACTCTTATATTTAAATTAGCTTCCATCTAGAAGTTATGTTGTAAAATACAAATAATGTTGTTAACAAATATTTAGCTGAAACTCTTTTAAACAAGAAATCATGTATAATCATCTAATGCCAGGTGTGGTTCCAACAAAGCCTGAAATAAACTTTCAGACAAAATTTTTATTCTGATACATATATTTTTGCTATATTAGTTGAAATCCGATTAAAATCAGGATTCCAACTAATCGAAGCATAACAAAGATAGAAACGGCTTAAAATAAGTTTTCGCCAGATTGTCCGTTAGTCGCGTTGCTGTATAGTGGGTCGATAGAGATGTGCAGCAGCAAACTTTTCAAAAAACCATTTTAGGAAAAACCATATTGCCTTATGCCTTACCTGAGCCCGACTTGAACTGATAGGGACCCTAAAAGATTTTGAAATTTAGTTATGAAAGACTTTTAATATAATGTATATGTATGTAGTTATTAATGAGACTTATAGTCACGAATATTAAGTGTTTTTGACAAAACTTAGTTTTTCTTCCTTGTTCTTACTGTTGTTTAAATTTATACAATTGAACAATAGAACAAGGCTGAAGCCTTTGAAAATGGTAAAAAGTGGGAAAACAAAATAGTGGGATGAAACCCATAGGAAAAGGAAGAGAATATAACAAAAATGAAAGGAAAAATAAATTACGTGCGATCTGAGGTCGGGAACTGGAAGGGGGGTATTAAAGCTTAAAAGAAACGGTTTATCCCGATCTTGATCTATGGAAAAAAGTTGTATGGCAAAGTTGTAGCTTGTAGGTTATAAAATGATCTAAATCTACAACTCTTGTAAATACAATTTTTTCTCATAACCTCAAATGTATGTGAAAAATTTAAATAACAAAGTTTTTTTTTACTTTTATCTTTTACGAAAAAAATTGATTTTCTCACGAATTCTGGTGAAAATTTACCTTTTAATATCCCAAATACACTGTATTTGTTTAAATTTTAAATGTTTTTTTTTCCACCTTATTTTGACTTAAAATCGAAAAAGCACACTAATTTTAAATCGAAAATTCTCACGTCAAAATATGTATCTGCTTTTTTTTTTTTTTTTAAAGTTGGTTTATGTTAGTAGGTTCGGTTATTTTTGAATACCTTGGGAACAAAAAGTCGTAGAACCATACGGTTTCCAGTGTTGGATTAAAAATTGATGGGAGCATTGAATTATGAGAACAAAAATTATACTTAATTAAGTAAAATTTTGAAAATAATTAGTTTTAAAATTATTTTTTCAAATTTTTTTTTTCAAAATTTTGAGTTTGAAAATTTATATTTTTTAAACTATTCATTAAAACAATTTAATTTAAAAACAAAATGAAAAAAGAAGTTTTTGGCTTTCCAAAAAGTTATAACAGGGTGTTGTAAACGAAGCCGTTGATTTTTAATATTTTTTTTTTCCAAAATAAGTCAATTTTTCAGAAAATTGCCCCTCCCGGCTAAACGGGGGTGAATAGACCCCCCTCCCTTACGATTTTTTTCTTGTCTCAACTCAACCTACACGCTATAGCTTTTTGGCACAACGCTCGTGAATCACCCTGTATAGTGTATTTTAGGTATTGTACAGAGGGAAAATTGAAATTTTTTTTTAGCTCAAAAAATAACGGTATACCCGCCATATAACCGTTACGTTAAAGATTATTTTTCTCGAAAACGGCTATAACGATTGTTATTTAAAAGAATAAGTGTAGCTTTTTAGGTACGACCAATCATATGGCTAAAAAGAAGTTTTAAAAAATGTCTAAGAAGGGTACCTTCAATAGGACCGTTTTTTTTGCTTTCGACTATCTCGGAAACGGCTCAACCGATACTTTCGAAATTTCACACATATGTGTAAGAAGCTCAGTTTATACTGCATACCAATATTTTTAAAAAATATTTTTTTTTTTAAAAGCATTTAAAAAAAAATTTAAATTAATATTTTGAAAACTGCTTATTAATTTTTTTTTCAAAAATTATAAATAAATGTATTTTCTTAATACCTATGAATTGGCGTTTTTGAATTTTTTTTAAAAAGTTTTTCAACAAAAAACTTTTTTTCTCAAAAACCGCTGTACAGATTTTTATAAATTTATTCTCATAAATTTAAATTTATTCAAGCGTACTTTTTTTCAGCTCAAATTAGTTGAAGAATTGTGAAAATTTTATTTTTATTATAGACCACTGTCACACAATAGAGTAAGTTTGTGTGACCCAGTCGTGAGTTTTATTTCAAAGGGTTTCATCATACTATTATTTGTTTTGGTTTCAAAAATTATCGACCCTGGTCTGCAGATAAAAAAAAATTACTTAAAACATATTTATCTACATAAAAATCAATGAAGAATTGAATCATCATTTTTTATCAATTAACTTCTTACCAAATTAAATGTTATAAATAATAATATACAACACCTGATCATACGCGATTACCAGCGATCCCATCCCAAGGAATCCCCAGGATTTAAGCATAACTAAAAAACAGTATTTTAAAATTTTTCTTTTAATGAGAGTTGGTTTGTTGGCTCGGGTATGTTTCGCTTGCAGGTTCATCGTTAATTTCACTTTCGTTGATTTTGATTTGATAAAATTTGTTTTCTTATACCAAATTTGTTAGGGATTGAAAACAAATACCTTACTTGGACACCTGATAGCTCTGGAGGTATTCTTTGGTATTCCCATTACCATCGTCAGGTTCCAGGGCGACTTGTGAAACCAAATGTTGTTTGTTTCACTTTTCTATAGAAGTTTTGCACCCTTTTTAAACTAAAGCATCTCTGCATCTTCTCTATACTTCACTTTGTTGGTGATCTATATTCGAGAAGCTCAATACCTCTGCCGCAGCACTTCTATCTGTTGTTCCGGGTTCATATCAACAGTTGAAGGATTTCTCGAAAGCTCAAGAGATTCGCGATCGGCAAATACAGTGGCCAGCGGTCTCTTCCGATTGCAGTCGTCCAACATGTATTACATTAAGTTTATCATTAAGCTATGCCATTAGGACGTGTACTTGTTCTTGGTAATAAGCACTTGGCACACATATTCATCTCCACCATCGATTCATAACTACACACTCCACGTAAAATTCTGGTCAACGCTCGAATTAATGTATTTCGCTCCTAGTTCCTGGTATATAAGGATACTCAAGCCTCTTAGCATAGAGATTAAATGGAGCATTTTAATATTGATCTTTTCAATTGAATTTTTTGATTGTTTAAATATTAAAACCATTATAAAAAAAATTCCAATAAAAAAATGCTTGAATTGCCTGATAAGAATTACCATATTTCAAGGCTGACATTATACAAAGAGAACAAGATCGATAAAAGGTTTGAATTACTTACATAAAGTTGTAAAATGCTTAAAATAAGCTGTGGGGCTACCTTCATATAAAAAAGGCTGACCAGTGTAGTAATTATTTGTAAAATAGAATTTTAAACATAGTTTTTTTTTTATTTTGCCGAAAGAAAAGTATTATATTTTCATATTTTTGAATAATTTTTCTTTGAAAATACAGCAAAATAATTCAATATTTCCTTTCATCTTGTGCCAACTCAACTTTCTTTATCGCCTGTCATGAATGCCTTCTTAACTAAAGACTTCTCAATCCTAAATATCATTATCTACCCACATAGAAAGGACTCTTTCCACACAAATTTGCAACACAAACGGTGACTATTATTGCGGTTGAACCTTTAAGGAACATTACATTTTTTTTATCATGATAAATTCTTAACAATTTTACCCCAAAAAACTTCAGACAGCAACTATAATAAAAGTCGATTTCTGACAGCACAAAAAAAAAAAAAAAAAAAAGAAGACAATTTGCTTCAATTCTGGGTGGAATTATTATTTCTTTCATTTTCCAGTTCTTCAGGGTGAATCCACCCTTCAACGTGTTGCAAAATTATGATGGTACCCTTTCGAAGAGCTCAAAAATGTTCAGTGAAAAATTTCCAAGTTTTCTAAGGACGTATTGAGGCCTTTTTTTTGTGGCTGCCAAAATAGCATTTATGATGACATTGTACTTTTCATCCTTGTTAGTGGTAAGTTTTGTTGTGGGAGGTGGTGCGTTTGTTGTTGCCTAAGGATGAAACTTTCGGTGAAAATAAAAATAAATTATATTTACAAAGTTTGCCGCACCTTTTTTGAACATCCCCTCCGAAATTAGAGCAATCTGCAGTAATCATTTGGTTTTATTGAGGCGGTGAGATATTTCATCAAGGAATTAGATTTGATTTTTTTTTCTTCTTTTTCTTCTTTTTTCTTTCAATAAGAAAGCGATCCTGTTGCTGAGAAAAAAATATTATATGAATATAGAACATTTTTTAAAGATATTCAAACATGCGATTAGATTTTTTGTATACCTCCAGGATGTTTATGGCTACACAATTTAAGTGCGTATAAAAAAAGAAGATATTATATCAAAAATAAAAAGACCTACGTACTATTAAGGGCAGAGTATTGCTAAGAATTGTCTCTTGTACTTTAAAAAGTGTGTAAGTATTCCATGCATTGAGGAAACCTTAAATTTAACGATGAAAAATTTTAAAATAATAATTATGTATGTATTTCTTTTAAGAAATAAACCAGAAAATGATTTTGTAGAACTTATTTAACATTTTTGGCTCAAAGAAACTAGTTTTAAGCAAACAAATAGTGTCCGACCGAAGGTCGATTTCTAGCCGAAGCCGAAGCCAAATATTCGGCTTAACAACAACCTTCGGCTAAAGCCGAAGCTTCAATAACTTGAAGAATTTTCGTTTATTGTTTCAGATTGATTGACTAAAACTGAGAAAAAAATAATAATTTTGGAATTTTTTCTGGAATGTATAATATTGTAATGTTTTTAGTCTTGGGTTCGAAAATAAAACTTATTTTCTTTTACTTTTAAATTATCACTACTATCTCTACAAATAAAACTCACTTTTATTTAAGTTCAAACTCTTTATTTATTTCTTTATCTTAGCACCACTAATTATTCACCATTTATTCGCTACCACGGTTAAAATGAAACTGTTGATTTCCGAATAAAATGTCCTATTTATACTTGGGATCAAAGTTTCCCGAACAGTCTAAGTCTCGAACCATTCGGAATTGTCGAGATGCTTTGAAAGCTTTCAGAGCTTTCAAATTCCCCATTGTTATTTCAGCAGAATCATTCAGCAGAATTATTCAGCATTTTTACTGTAGTAGAGACAAAAACCATATAGTAATATTTCTGTATTAGAAACAAAAACCATTCATAAAACTGTAGTTGAGACAAACACTATTCATGTAACATTGCCCCCTTCTTAAGATTGTTCGTCCCGAACAAGTCTATCACTTCCCTGGCCATTGTAGCGGCATAGTCGGTCCCTGTGAACAACTTTCATTTTGCCTCTAACACCTCTCTCAATGCGGTA
The DNA here is from genome assembly GCA_916050605.2 of Platycheirus albimanus. Classification (NCBI taxonomy): domain Eukaryota; kingdom Metazoa; phylum Arthropoda; class Insecta; order Diptera; family Syrphidae; genus Platycheirus; species Platycheirus albimanus. Next base: position 84,787,698 of record OU696696.1, read on the forward strand.
AACAACATCATTGATTCTGGTGACAACTTTGTAAGGGCCTTCCCAATTTTGCTGGAGCTTCGGTGACAGTCCCTTTTTCCGATGGGGGTTGTATAACCACACAAGATCTTCCACTTGAAACCCTGTCGTCGTTGCATGTGCATCATAACGTGTTTTCATGCAATCACTGGCATCCTTTATCTTTGTTCTGGTCCTTTCATGAATGTACATGAGTCTCTTTACAAATTTCACTTCACTTGGTAGTCGCATTGTTGAACCAAACAAGATTTCCCAAGGAGTATGTCCTGTAGTGCTATGAACTGCGCTCCGATAGCTCATTAAAAACAGTGGAATGCATCGGTCCCAGTCTCGTTGACGGTCTTCCACTACTTTGGAAAGGTGTTCTTTGAGCGTTCTGTTAAACCGTTCTACCATTCCATCTGATTGTGGATGCAGCGGTGTTGTCCTTGTCTTATGAATGCCAAGGAGTGAGCAAACCTGTTGGAAGATATTTGACTCGAAGTTCCTCCCTTGGTCAGAATGGAGTTCTTTAGGTACACCAAATCTACTTATCCAATTGAAGACAATCTGATCCACAACCGTTTTTGCTTCTTGGTTTGGAATGGCAAACGCTTCAGGCCACTTGCTGAAGTAATCCATGATCACGAGAATATATCGGTTTCCATCGTTGGTTTCAGGAAAAGGACCTGCAATATCCATTGCAATTCTTTCAAAGGGTGCTCCAACGTTGTACTGCTGCATCGCACTTTGAATTTTTCTGCCTGGTCCTTTTGTAGCAGCACAAGTGTCACATTTCCTGCACCATCTTTCGACGTCTTCTTTTGCATGAAGCCAGTAGAAACGATCTCGGATCTTTTCCAGTGTTTTGTTAATTCCCAAATGGCCTCCAGAAGTGCCATCATGCATCTCACGGAGAACTTCATTGACTTTGGACCGAGGCACAACTACCTACATCACATAGGACTTGCCATCTGCGGACTCCCACTTCCGTTTGAGTACACCTTCTTGTACATGGAGAGAGTTCCATTGAGCCCAATAGGCTTTTAGCACCGGGCTTCTATCGGAAATGTCAACCGATTGTGGTTTCTTTTTGTTCTCTTTCCATGCAAGGATGGGTTCAATGTCAGAATCTTCTTGTTGAGCATTCCTAATTTCCTCGTTACTCCAGCCGGCAATGGGCTCGACTCTCACTCGTTGAGTGACTAGGGACTCCTTTTCTTCCTGACGTGAACAATGCTTGCAGTTCGATTTACATGGTCGTCGGGATAATGCATCTGCGTTGGAGTGTAGTTTTCCTTTTCGATGTTGAATCTCGTAGTGGTATGTCTGCAACCTCTGAATCCACCTTGCTACTTGTCCTTCGGGATTTTTAAAGTTCAAAAGCCACCTTAGTGCTCCATTGTCTGTTCTAAGGAGGAATTTCTGCCCATAGATGTACTTATGAAAATGTTTTGCAGCTAGTACCAGAGCTAGAAGTTCCCTCCTGGTCACGCAATAGTTCCTTTCTGTCTTCGAGAGCACTTTGCTGTAATATGCTACTACCTTTTCTTGGCCATCATGAACTTGGGACAAAACAGCCCCAATTCCAACGTTGCTTGCGTCTGCATCGATGATGAACTGTTTCCCAGGAGTAGCATATGCCAGAACTGGAGCGTTACAGAGGCGTGTTTTTAGTTCCTGGAAGCTTTTCTCGCACTCACCTGACCATTTGAACGGTTTTCCTTTCCCTGTGAGTTGGTGCAGGCTTTTCGCAACTCCAGCAAAGTCTTTCACGAATCGCCTGTAATATGTGGCTAACCCAAGGAAACTTCTCAGCTGATGTTTATCTTGTGGAGTTGGCCAGTTCTTCACAGATTCCACTTTCTCTGGATCGGTTTGAACCCCTTGAGACGAGACAATATGTCCTAAATATTTCACTTCAGTCTTGAAAAAGGTGCATTTGTCTGGATTCAACCTAAGATGAGCTTCTCGAAGCCTTCGGAAAACTTCTCTCAAGTTCCTGCAGTGTTCGTCAAATGTTTTCCCAAAAACGATGACATCATCCAAGTAAACCAGACATGTCTTCCAAGTAAGCCCTTGTAAAACGCATTCCATCAAACGCTCAAATGTTGCCGGAGCGTTGCACAGGCCAAAGGGCATAACTTTGAATTGCCACAGACCATTACCTGTCGAAAATGCGGTTTTCTCTCGATCTTCTGGGTGAATTTCCACCTGCCAGTACCCACTTTTCAGGTCCAAAGTTGAAAACCATTGAGCTCCTGCCATTGCATCCAGAGTGTCGCTGATCCTGGGCAGAGGGTAGCTGTCTTTCTTTGTGACATCGTTCAGCCTTCGGTAATCCACGCAGAACCGGGTGCTTCCATCCTTCTTTTTGACTAGTGGTGATGCCCAAGGGCTTTTGGAATTCTCGATCAAACCTTCTTTCTGCATTGTCGAGATCATATCCGTAACCTCCGCCTGTTTGGCTAGGGGAAGGCGCCTTGCAGGTTGACGGATTGGCCTTGCATCACCAGTATCGATGCGATGTTGCACCAGTTGTGTTCTTCCGTATGGTTTATCTTTTGAAGCGAAAATATCAGCAAACTCATGAATAAGGCTTCCGGCAACCTGTTCTTGTTGTTGATTTAGTTTGCAGGATTTGAGAATTTTGGACCTTAAAGATTTGACTTCTACAGGATTTCGTACTTCTTCATCGGTGATTCTTGTTATTGCTGCGACTGGACCACATTGTCCAATAACTTCTCCTGCTTTGAGGTTGACTTCATAAGGTCTGATGTTCACTATTCTTACAGGCACCATGTTGTTCTTAGGTGCGGCAAGCGTTTTTCCCACGATGTAGTTTTGGGAACGTTGTTCAGAGTCCGGTTCTACAAAAAGGTATCGATGGTTCCCTGAATCGCCTTTTATGTTTGTCCAAACAAAGACTTCTGAAGAAGGAGGCAGGCGTAGGTCTTCTTTGACGACAGTTCTCAGGGTTGACGAGTTTTCGTTACCATAGATCATCGGAATCTCGACATTTCTAAATTTCAGAACCTGGTTACCGATATCCAGAATTACTCCATGTGCTTTCATGAAGTCAATTCCAATGATGCACTCATCGCAAATATCTGCCACTAGGAATTTATGTGAAAACTCCAGTTCTGCCAATCGAATCACTAGCCGAACTTCCCCATATACTTTAGCTGACTCACCTGTTGCCGTCTTCAGACAGTAGCTATTGGTGTTGTGTAGCCACGTCATCTTCACCACGTCTCTTCTTACAATTGAGGCGGTGGCACCGGTATCGATAGTTGCAACATATTTCTTGTCACTTATAGCTGCTTCAACTGTCAGACTTTTATTGTCTCGTTTAGTCTGCGAGACCTGGATCGTTGTTCTAGGGCCATCGATACCCGGAACCAGTTTCTGCCCCGTGAAGTTGGTTATTACTCGTTTTCCCGGGTGGAGAACAGTTGCAGCAGGGGTTTTATGAGTCTCTTCTTGGCTGTTTTTCCTACTGCCACAATGTTGACAAACTCCTCTTCTTAATGACATACGACACTGACGCTGGAGATGTCCGGTCTTGTTGCAGTTCCAGCATCGAAGAGGTCCATCACGGGAGTTGCTCTGGAATGTTGTTCTCTGGCAAGTGCACTCCTCTACAGTTACTTCTCTTACCCGATGAATGCTCTGAGAAGCCTGTTCTGCTGCTTCCATGGTAAGGGCGAACGCTAATGCTTCAGGAAGCGTCCGTTTTCCGGCTGTTCGTACTGCTCGCTGTAGGTTGATATCAGCTAAGCTACGGACAAATGCTTCAGCAGCAAGTTGGTTAATAATTTCCTCACCTGCCGTTGGATATGTCAGATGAGCGAGGCGTTCGATGTCTGCTTGGAGCTGTTGAAGAGTCTCACCTCTTTTCTGAACCCTGGTGTTAAGTTGGACCCGGAAAACTTCTTGCATATGGCCATCTCCAAAGCGTTTTTCAATCGCCTGAGTAAGAACTTTGAAGTTTACATGAAACTCTGCTGGTATTGTTTGCAGTAGTTCTGCAGCAGGTCCTCTGAGAGCAAGCGTTAGTGCAACAAACTTTTCTTCGTTGTCCCAGCCATTTGTTGTCGCAGCTGCTTCAAATTGTCTTTTGTAGATCGTCCAAGAAGTTTGTCCATCAAAGGTTGGCGGATGCATTTCCTTTCTTCGCATGCAGTCCCCAGAACTTTCTCTAACTTTAATTTTTCTAACCTTTTCCAATTCCTTTGCGAATTTCTCTTCAACTTTCTCGAATCTTTCGTCTACGGTTGCAATTTGTTTTTCGATACTGTCGAGACGCTCTTCAGCAGCACCAAACTTGCTTTCAAATGCAGCAAACCTGCCTTCGAGGAGGTTTTTCTGGTCTTCAAGGCGTTCTAGAAGTTTCGCTTGTTCATCTTTTTGTTCACTTCTCTGCTCTTCTAAAAGATTCTTTTGCTCGTTTCTTTGGTCTTAAAAACGCTCAAGAAGAAGGGCCATCATATTGGACAAGTCGGAACTATTACTTACATGCTCTTGTTCCTCTTCAATTTCAACATCTACGAGGAATGTGTCCGGATTTTCGTTTTGTTCGATCATATTTTCTTGCAGCCTTATAATGAGGTCATTTTTGGTTCCAGCAGTAAGAAGACCTCGTTTCTTCAACACTGCTCTGAGTTCAATCAAGTTGAGGGCATTCACAAGTTTACCCATAGTTACGTAATCACTTTTCACTTTTTTTTTTTTTTCAAATGAATTATGTACTTAAGTTTTATTTCACTTCTGACACCACTGTAATGTTTTTAGTCTTGGGTTCGAAAATTAAACTTATTTTCTTTTACTTTTAAATTATCACTACTATCTCTACAAATAAAACTCACTTTTATTTAAGTTCAAACTCTTTATTTATTTCTTTATCTTAGCACCACTAATTATTCACCATTTATTTGCTACCACGGTTAAAATGAAACTGTCCATTTCCGAATAAAATGTCCTATTTATACTTGGGATCAAAGTTTCCCGAACAGTCTAAGTCTCGAACCATTCGGAATTGTCGAGATGCTTTGAAAGCTTTCAGAGCTTTCAAATTCCCCATTGTTATTTCAGCAGAATCATTCAGCAGAATTATTCAGCATTTTTACTGTAGTAGAGACAAAAACCATATAGTAATATTTCTGTAGTAGAAACAAAAACCATTCATAAAACTGTAGTTGAGACAAACACTATTCATGTAACAATATAATATTAATATTTTATTGAAATTAATTAAAAGAACAACAAATAACTCATAAATAACAAAAAAAGTTATTCTTAAAAAACCAAGATCTAACAAATACGCTCACAAACTTATGTTTAGGAGATTTTCTTGTCTACTAATGATGTGACGGCAGCTGCCGAAAAAACGAAAAGTCCTACTACGCCGCACGACAACCACAAACTTAAACTATTTTTGGTCTTGCTGTGTACTAATAATGTGACTGCCGGCTCTTGTGCATTCAAAACGGTTCTACGTTCTACGAAAAACGAAATATGTAGAATTATTTTTCAGCGCCTAGCGCCTACCACGACGCTCGGAAACCAAAATCTAAACCTTCGGCTTCGGCCAAAATTTCGGCTTATTTTGGCCGAAGCCGAAGGTTTAGCCGATTGTAGTTTTTTTTAGCCGAATGTGGCCGAAGCCGAAGCCGAAGCTTCGGTCGGACACTACAAACAAATAAACAAACACCGAAAAGCCTCAGAAAAACCATTTCGATACATACCATTCTACATCAACATCAAGGGCTCCTAATGACTGTATCTGAAGAAAAGAACTCAAAGAAATAAGTAAGAAAAACTTTCGCCGATATTTATCGGTACCTTTCAAAAGACTCTCAGTAAACCCACAACCCATTCGCCATTCCAATAATAAATTGAATATGATAATAATAATAATAATAATAATAATAATAATAATAATAATAATTTCAATTTATGTACATATTATGATCTAATTGGGAGACGGACACAATCCCGTAAACCCAGAATCCCGAAAACCCAAATTGCCGAAAATCCAAAATCCCGAAAACCCAAAATCCCGAAAGTCCAAAATCCAGAAATTCCAAAATCCCGAAAATAAAACAGAAAAAGCAAAAAAACTCTTCATTCTAGCTATGAAACATAAAATAGAAGACCATTTGAAAAACAATTTAAACATAAAATTATAACTTAAATATTAAAAAAATTTTATTGATTTTAATTCAACGATTTTTTCCCACTTAATTCAATCACAACACAACGATACTGAAAGCACAATAACAACTTGAAATCAAATTCAAAGAGATATTAACGGAACTTTACATTAATATTTTTTTTTTGCGAGGATCCGTTCAAAATCCCGAAAACCAAATTCCCGAAAGTTCAAATTCCCGAAAGTTCAAAATCCTGAAAAATCTAAATCCCGAATGTTTGAAATCCCGAATGATAAAAAGCTAAATATTTTTTTTTTATTTTACTTTTTAAATACATATGTTTGTATAAGAAAAAACAAGATAAGAAAAGTTAATTTTACCTAGGTACGAGTATATTAAAACAAATACAAAATAACAGAATTTTGAATTTATTTTAAATTAAAACATATTATATTCTATTCCTTTCAAGTAGCTTATTTCCGATCGCTCTTCACGTTCTGAAAAGAATTTTCGGATCCGTTTTTCCTTTGTTAAGTATTTTTTACTTGCTCTATAGGGCAAGTATTGGTTTCGTGCAGAGAAAAAATATCGAGGTTTTGATCAAACATGACATTACGATAATAGAGAAACCCAAAAAAGTGGTTTTCGCCATACCGTTAAGTGTTTGATTTTTGAACTTTTTATTTAATGCACCGAACTGAATTAATAAAAACAACCGTCACGTTTGCTTGGTAAAATAGCACTCATTTCTTTATTCAATATTTTCAAAGCAAGCCAAACCAATGCACTCTTTGCAATTCAGCTTAATTAACCTGGCGCGTGTGAAGTTCATAAAGCTACCATGTTAATATTGCCGAACAGCACAAACTACATTCGTTTGACCTGATTAACATTATTTTTAAACTAAGCATTTTGCGACTTATCATACCGTCCGTCGGTCTGCTTGTGCGTCTGTGCGGATGTGCGCTTTTTCACGTCATTCTACAGCCTAAACAGCTTGACGGATTTTCTTCAAACTTGATATATAGCAGTTTGAAGAAAAACGATTGTCGAGGTTTTTTTTTATTTTGTTTTAGCCCGGCTCAAACTGGTACCTTTCATGTAACGGTTTTTTTCATTTTGGATTTTCTCGAAAACGGCTCTAACGATTTTAATTAAACTCAAAATTTAACTAACTTTAAGCATTTCTAACAAAACTGCGTTTTTCGTTTTTGGTTCAAATGGTCGTAACGAAAATCAGTTTTAAACGGCTTTTTTTTAAATAGCCATAAGTTCGCAACGGCTTGATTGAATTGACTCAAACTTCGTTTGGCATATTTTTTTTATAGTGTTCTATAAGAAAGAATTTCAATTTTTCAGTAAAGCCTTTCAAAATGGTGGCTCCCATACAACGAGCCGTTCGGTTTTAGCCAACTTTTTTTGTTTTTTTTTTAATTTGCTCAAAAATGGCTGTAACGATTTTGATTAAACTTTGTGTAACATATTCTTTTAGCGTTCTTAAGAGAACTACGTTTTTAGTTTTTGGCAAAAAATGCCAATAACGGAGATCTGGTCTTAACGTCTTTTTTTCAAATGGCCATAAGTTGTCTTTTTTTTTTGGCATAGTTCCTAACAGCTTCCTATCAGATGGAATTGTATATTTTTCAGTTTCTCTTTTCTAAATGATGGCTCCCATACAAATAGCCACTAGGTTTGGCCAATTTTTTCGTTTTTTCTAATTTACTCAAAAAACTCTCCCCCGATTTTTATGAAACTTTGTGTGTATAATATAAATAGAAGGCTTCAAGGAAAACTGCATTTTTAGTTTTAGGCTACATATATGATAATAATAGCAAAAATTGGTAATATCAGTTTTATTAATTTGGCCATAAAGTGGACATTTCTATCTTATAAAGCACTCAAAAGATGACATCTAAGTTTCAAATATTGAAGGTTTCTTAACGTTAGCTCCCGTATATCGGTTTTTCCAGTTTTGGCCCGATGTTTTTAGTTTTCACCAAATTTTTCAAACATGAGTTGTTCTTATGCTTGAATTTTTTTTTGTAAACATCGTACTGTTGCTGCACCCACAGAGCAAGTACGTGCGACCCAGTCGTGAATTTAATTTATTTTTGCACAGACATTTTCACCAGCAACAATTTTTTCCAGTAAGGTTTTTACATGTATTTGATCTTCTTTCAATAGAGCAATTAGTGTAAAAACGCCACTCTTAGCCACCGGTGCCATGATTCAACACAATTTTGGGTTCGGGGTAAATGTTCTTCTAAAAGATCGCATACCGACCAAAAATTGGGAGGATAAGACGGTTTGCTGACAATAGCAATACCGTTATGCAGACGTTTGTTGCTTTTCTTACCTGAAAAAAAAAAAATAAAAAAAAAATATTATTTTTTGTTTATCTTTCCAAATTAAATCAAATCATACCATTCACATAGTTTTGATCAAACCACTTGAAAATGGGGAACAGTCCCGCTGCAAAATCTTAAAGTAGTAGGGTATTTGGTTTGGTGGCACAAATGCCAAGCTTTTAAGCATCCTTATAGCTAAACTGAGAGCTGACATTTATTTTAGAAGGTTAAGTTTATTATGAAATTTATAAGTTGACAAGGGCTTACCTTCATTTGTACCATATTCTTTTTGAAGCTTAGAAGACTGTATCTGTCGTCAAATGATTTGGCTAAAATGAAAAAGACAGCCTTTTTTAATGCCAGTGTAAACATTTCGGAAGCAGATTTCACACTAGCCTTTTCAAAATCAGATAGAATATATGATGGGCTTAGCACAATGTTGTTCTTATTGGCGATGGCAATGATCTCAGAAAAGAATTTTGAGTATGCCTTTGTGCCTTTTGAGGTGTTAAGACAGTATATTAAAGGCACTGTATGGCCGTCTATGATTCTGTGAATGGAAAAAAGTTGTCGAAAAATTGATGGTACAATTTCAAAAGTACCCACCGTGAGCCATAAATTGCAACTTCCCAGCTGACGAATGTTGAGACGGTTCCCAAAATAATATTTTTTTCATTATCAAATGAACTTTCGGGAAGAACCAATACTTATCCATCCACAGACTTGAGAAATTCTGGGATATCAATAGAATCAATAGAAGTTGGTTCACTTTTTTTTGGAATTGTTTCGAATGCGTCTAATTTTTTGTTTTTGTGCCGATATGCTTGGCAAATAGACGCGTGTATTCTCTGCGCAGGATGCTTGCGAGGAAACAACTATGCTTGCCGGTGGAAATGAAGTTGTGAGTGCCTTTTCCTTTATCAGGGCGTTTTCTTGAAATAAGGACTTGGAATGAGCCAATGGTTCATGTGAATGAATTGTTAGCTGTTTTGTTATTTTGGGTACATTTTCGATTACTTTTGTTATTAGTCGAGTTTTGCAAAAAATTGATTTTCTTTGCTCACATTCCAAAAAAAACTGTTTTTAATTTTTTTTGTTAAGGTTTACGTTTATTAGATTGTAAAAATTTCACAAATATATGTATAAAAAGATTTCCAAAAATGAGACTTACTCTGGTAAAAAAATATTATTTAGGTAAACGAACTTAAATTTGAGCACTCCCACCTCTTAGGCTTAATCAACACAAATGAAAAATGAATGCACAAAAAATGCAATTAGAAAGTAATACCTAGTCATTTAAAGCAGAACATTCTAACAAACCGGTTTTAATGGTCAGTTTTTAAGGTCATAGGTACTTATGCACATAAGTAGGTTAACTGAATTTAAAATATATTAGCAGAAGTTTTGGCGGACTTATTAATAAACCTTTCTTTTTAAACCTAAACAGGTAGGGAACATTTTAGTATAGTATTATTGTAATTAGGTATTTGACATTCTGAGGTGCATTTGTTCAAAATCCTGAATGATCGAAACCTAAAACAATAGGATAGGAAGAGTTACTTTTATAACTTTACGGTTGTGTCCCCGAAAAAGGAAGCATAAATCCCTAGATCCCGAGAAGGGCCACCCAAGTACTGCTGATTAAGAAAACTGTTGACACAGGCGCCTGCCAGACAACTGGACATACCCTTAGCGGAGCAACGAAGTTGCGTGAGCGGGTGTGTCCCCAGAAAAGGGAGTTAAAATCCCTAGATAACGCGAAGCGGGCCACCCAAGTACTGCTGATTAAGAAAACTGTGGACACAGGCGCCTGCCAGACAACTGGATATACCCTTAGCGGAGCAACGATGTTGCGTTAGCGGGTGTCCCCCCGAAAAAGGGAGTTAAAATCCCAAACCAAGTACTGCTGTTTAAGAAAACTTGACACAGGCACCTGCCAGACAACTGGACATACTATAGCTGAGCAACGAAGTTGCGTGATCGGGTGTGTCCCCGAAAAAAGGAGGTAAAATCCCTAGTGTAGTATGCTTACGATTGCATATCTATGCCATAACGACGTTCGTATTGGATAACGAGAATTACTCGTCACCCGATGCGTCGCGACGCTGATATGCGACGATGTGCACATCGGCATACTATACTTCCCACGAAATATATTTCTCACGATTTAATGATGACTCCACAAATGTATATCAATTTATTCTGTCCTAAGAAATATTCTTTTTGATATCTTCAATTCAATAAAGCTTTAACCCTAATATAAAACGGACGTGTTTTCATTATATGTAAAAATTGTTTTACATGGCGACCGTGATCAGTGAATTTTAGATATCGAATCATAATGACCATTTTAAGTAAAATAAAAACCTTGTTTAAATTCTCCCCTTTGTTTAGTTTAAGTGCAAATAAAGTCTAAGTGAAAATCAAGTAACATAAAAATGGGCATGAATTTAGTAACAAAAGAATAGGTGAAGATTAAAGTGAGATTGAATCTTGGTGTCGAAAACAAAAATAAATAAAGTGCAACTACTTAAGCGGTTTCAATAAACGCCAAAATAAAAATAAAAACAAGTGAAATTCAGCGATATGATACACAATCAGCGATATCACACAAAATATGAATGAACAAAATTGTTTTACATAAGTTAAATTGTTTTACATTGTTGAAAGAATTGTTTTACATGACCGCCAAATATGAATGGAAAACTAAACGGACTTACATTCACTAAACGGAAATATGGAACGAAGCTGGAAAGTGTAATCTCATCATGCTACCTGGTTCCCGTTATTTTATTAAGTATCCTTTTTTTTACTATTTATTTATAACAATTCTTAAATTACAAAATTATTAATTGTAAAAAAAAATAATAAGTAGTAAATAAAAAAAAAAATGGGAGGTAAAAATTCGAAAAATGAAAATGCCAAGGCAAACGTATTAAATGAAGTGAAGTTAGAGGAAAAAATAGAACAAATGCCAGAAATGGAAAGTATTAAAATAATGTTATTTATAATAACAGCACTATTGTGTGCAAATTTTATTTTTAAAATATATAAAATACAAAAGAAAAAATTAAAAATAAAATACTTACAAAGAGCGGCTTCAGTTAATACATTAGCTTAAAATAAAAAACAATCAAAACTATTATTCAAAAAAATGTGTTTTAGGTAATATTTTATGTACCTACACTAAATGGATTCTTGGACAGACGTCCTAAAAAAACTAAAAGTATTTAAAGAAAAATTTGACAAATCATATAAATCGGTTTATAGAAAGCAAAACGTTTCAGAACTAACTTTTACTAAACATTATCAAATATTGCTAGGTAGTTATAGACAAGCAAAAAATTTAATTGACAAACATAAAAATAATTTTAGTTCAAAAGAGCAATTAGCTTCAGTTGTAATAATAAAAGGGTATAAACAAAAATTAAAAAAATTACTAAGGCATAGAAATTTAAAAGTTAAACCTGAATTCGATAGCTCTGAAGAAACCATAAGCTCGGAGGAAGAATTAGTTGAGGAATCTCCAACATTAAAAAATAAAAAAGACATGCCTCAGACCAATGTAGAATTTTTAAGTACGGCATCCAAAATCATACCAGATTTTGATGGCTCTGCCGAAAATTTGCAAAGTTTTATTGATGCTTTAGATCTTGTTAATCAATTTAAGGGCGAACATGATGGGTTAGCTGTCTCCTTGGTAAAAACTAAATTGAAAGGAGCAGCTAGAAATCTTATAACTAGCGAGTCGACGCTTTCCGCTATAAGAGATAAAATTAAATTGTCAGTGAAAGGTGAGTCAGTCCAGGTATTGGTGGCTAAGCTGATGAACATTCAACAGCGAAATAAAACAGCCAACCAATACACAAAAGAGATTGAACAACTCACAAAATCACTACAAGGTGCCTATATATCAGATGGTCTAACCGCAGACCAAGCTGATAAATATTCAACTGAGCAGGCAGTTAATGCCATGACACAAAACTGCTCCGATGAAAAAGTTAAATTAATAATGGAGGCGGGACAATTCACTAATATGAATGAAGCCGTCTCCAAATTCGTAAGTAGTTGTACGAAGGCTAGCGGACAAGCCGATAAGGTATTGTTCAGTAAATGTCGATATAATGGGCAGCCTCGCGGTAGTTTTCGTGGAAACTACCGTGGTAATTCTTTTCGCGGAGGTCGCAGTAGTTATAATCACAATAATTACAACAGACCAAATAACAATTACAGAAGAGGCGGCCAAAACAACAGAATCTATAATGGCAACCGATCTCAAAATGTGCGAGTCACTGCACAAAGCCTAGACTCGGAAAACTTGAATCTCCCCTTGGGAAATTAAAAAATCTTAATAAAAAAGTATACAATCTTAACTTAAGTCTTAGCATATTTGTAAACGCATACAACAACAATTCTAATAACCTTTTAACACTCTTAGTTGACACGGGTGCAGACATTTCATTATTAAAACAAATAAATAATGAATATAATTCCTTAAATATATTCCACACCACCAATATTAGTGGCATAGGACAAGGCACGATACAATCACTAGGATCACTACAGTTAGATCTTAGAATCGAAAATTTTTTGGTACCTCATGAATTTCACGTGGTAGATAATAATTTTCCGATACCTTGTGACGGAATACTGGGTATGGATTTTATAAAAAAATATAATTGCATATTAGACTTCACCAAAGAACACAGTTGGTTCATACTTAGACCTCAAAATTTTCATACTAGTATTCAAATGCCTATAGTCTACCCAAACAATAGGATAATATTACCAGCTCGATCTGAGGTAATCAGACATGTCAATATTAAATCAAACGAAGATGAAGTTCTGGTTTTTAACCAAGAACCACAACCAGGAATTATAATAGCTAGTGCTATAGTTAATAGTAGAAATGCATATATTCGCATTATAAACACCACTATGGAAAATAAGTCATTGAATATAGACAATATTCAAACAGAAAGTCTCACCAATTACAACATAGTCAACTTACCAAAAATCAAAAATAATAGAACAAGCGAAATTCTTTTAAAATTAAATAAAAATTTTCCTGATCAATTTAAACAGCAATTAAACAAATTGTGCACTAATTTCAGTGATGTATTCGGATTAGAGACCGAAACTATCACAACAAATAATTTTTATAAACAAAAAATAAGACTCAAAGATAAAGAACCGGTATATATTAAAAATTATAGAATTCCCCATACGCACAAAACAAAATCAAGTAGCCGACGCTCTCTCTCGTATAACTATCAATGAACTCAAAGAGCAAAATACAAAAATAAATAACATTATTTATAAAGTAACAACACGATCAGTGACTCAACAAAATAGGCAGACCTGTACAGGTAATGATTTATTTAAATCAAATAAAATACAATATAATGATAAGCCCAACGTTTATGAAGTCATTAAATATAATGACGTTAAAAAATTCGTAAAATTAAAATTTTCTTACAATAAGTGCTTCTTGAAGCAAGGGAAAAAAGTTTTAACACGAATAAATGTTGATGACCTATACATTAATGGAAAATTTGACCTAAATCAATTTTTCCAAAGGCTTGAAAAAGAGGCCGGTGTTCTCAAAGTCATTCAACTGCAAATGGTACCTAGTGAAGAAATCTTCGAATTTATTTCACTAAAATCATTCAAAGAAATGGGCAATAAAGTATTAAAAAATTTAAAAGTAGCGCTACTACCAAAGGTAACCATCATAAACGATAAGCAAGAAATTGAAGCCATATTGTTGAGATACCATGACGACCCCATAGAAGGAGGTCATACAGGCATTACACGAACGTTCGGAAAAATTAAAAGATATTTTTATTGGAAAAAAATGAAACAAGATATAACAAAATATATAAAAGCATGCAAGCAATGCCAACTGGCAAAAACTACGCAAAATACGAAGTCACAAATGACCATAACGCCAACACCTACAACAGCCTTCGACATTGTATTGGTGGATACAATAGGTCCTTTCCCGAAATCAGAAAACGGTAATGAGTATGCTGTCACACTAATATGTGACCTTACAAAATATCTTGTTACCGTACCAATACCAAACAAAAGTTCAAAAACTGTTGCAAAGGCCATATTTGAATCTTATATATTAACATACGGTCCAATGAAGACGTTCATTACGGACATGGGTACTGAATATAAGAATTCAATAATAAATGACCTCTGTCAATATCTTAAAATAGATAATATAACATCAACAGCCCATCATCACCAAACCCTTGGGACTGTAGAACGAAGTCATCGCACTTTTAATGAGTATATACGCTCATATATATCTGTTGATAAGAATGACTGGGATGTATGGCTAATGTACTTTACGTACTGTTTTAATACAACACCCTCAGTTGTACACGAATATTGTCCTTATGAATTGGTCTTTGGCAGAATCCCCAACGGATTTAAAGTCTTTAACACAATAAACGAGATATCACCTCTTTATAATGTAGACGACTATTCAAAAGAAGTAAGGTATAGATTAGAAATAGCATATAAAAGAGCTAGATTAATGCTCGAGCGAGCAAAGCTAAAACAAAAAGAAATCTTCGACAAACAAAGTAGAGAGATACAATTACAACTAGGTGACCTAGTTCTTCTAAAAAATGAAGCAGGACACAAATTAGAAAATAGATATTTAGGACCTTTCAAGGTAATAGAATTAAAAAATAATAATAATGTAAAAATAGAAGATAATAAAAAGAAAAAAATTCAAACTGTGCACAGGGATAGATTAAAACATTATAGCTCGTAAGAAGGATCAATTTGGCAAGTATATAATTATAATAATTTTTGTATTCATTCTTTTATAATTCATCTTAAATAAAAATCCATTAATAAAGTTTAAAATATTTAAGCTAATGTAATAAATATTCAAAAAAAATATCTAAAATCATCATTGTAAACACATTTTATTTACAAAAAAAAAAAAAAAAAACTAGTTTAAGGAAATTTATTTCAAAAAAAAACTATAATTTTTTCATAATAACATTTATTTTCAACTTTATGCATTTTTACGAATAAAAACTATGAGAATGATCTAACACAAAAAAAAAAAAACATACATTTATATAATAATAAGATCATTCTTTGTAAAATAGGAGGTGTAGTATGCTTACGATTGCATATCTATGCCATAACGACGTTCGTATTGGATAACGAGAATTACTCGTCACCCGATGCGTCGCGACGCTGATATGCGACGATGTGCACATCGGCATACTATACTTCCCACGAAATATATTTCTCACGATTTAATGATGACTCCACAAATGTATATCAATTTATTCTGTCCTAAGAAATATTCTTTTTGATATCTTCAATTCAATAAAGCTTTAACCCTAATATAAAACGGACGTGTTTTCATTATATGTAAAAATTGTTTTACACTAGATCCCGCGAAGCGGGCCACCCAAGTACTGCTTATTAAGAAAACTGTTGACACAGGCGCCTGCCAGACAACTGGACATACCCTTAGCGGAGCAACGATGTTGCGTGAGCGGGTGTCCCCCCGAAAAAGGGAGTTAAAATCTCAACTCAAGTACTGCTGTTTAAGAAAACTTGACACAGGTACCTGCCAGACAACTGGACATACTATAGCTGAGCAACGAAGTTGCGTGAGCGGGTGTGTCCCCGAAAAAAGGAGGTAAAATCCCTAGATCCCGCGAAGCGGGCCACCCAAAAACTGCTGATTAAGAAAACTGTTGACACAGGCGCATGCCAGACAACTGGACATACCCTTAGCGGAGCAACGAAGTTGCGTGAACGGGTCCCCCCCCCCGATGGTCCAATGTAAGATCAGTTAAGAGTTCTTGTTCCTTCGTATAGCTGAAGATTTTCCCCCACTAGTGGTAAGGGATCCGACGTTTAATAAAAAAAATATTAAACAATGAAATCGTGAGTTTTTATTTTCTTGTGGAGTTCCGAGAACTAGAATAGAATTTTGTACTTATTAATTTTAAAACCGAGAACCAACTTATACGTCCCTTCTGTTTCTGCAAAATATCGACGCACATGAAAATTTTTAGGGTCATAGTTGTATTATTACTTGAGTTAAGAGATATGTCCAAATAGCTGGGCTCAGACTAATATCCTTTCAAATTGGTACAGTTAGACATAAAAGCAAGTTCGTGCCACTTTGTCGTACACTTACTTTGATCTGGATTATCTGAAAAAAATATAACAATTATCAACATAGTCATGAACTTTCAAATAAAAATAAAACATTATGTAGGTGAACTCTTCTTAGGAAGTCCCCAATTTTAATTGTTCCTCAAAGTTTTGGGTAACGACAACGCATTAAATCCTTACAAAATCTATTATTCCAAACTTTTTTTGTGATTGTGAATAAAAAAGCATAAGTGCGGGTTTTTTAACATTGTTTTGAAAAAGTGTTAAACTACTTTTTATACATATGTAAGTTTATTGCTTTATTTCAATTTTTGGCACGTCCCCATCAAACAAATCTAAAATATCATTCAGTTCAGAAGTTTAAAAAATTCTGTTCGATTTTGTTCATATAGTTTATGCCTCAGAAACAAAAGTTCTTACAAAAATAAATACAATCTAGATACAAAAAAAAAAAAAATTCTTGTCAAAACCAAACTAATTTCAATTTTGCGTACAGAAAATTCAAACCACAAAAACCTCAACAACATGAAAAAATAAAACAAATTTCTTTTGCACAGTTAATTACTTGCAGTCAGTCTTTTTCTAAAGTCTTTCATACTGACCAAGGCTCCTTAAATCTTCTTGGATTCTGTCCTAACATCTAAAGTCCTTTTTACTTGCTTTTCCTTTTTGACGGTTCAGTTGATTGATGTACCATGACAAGCGATGATTTTTCACAAAATATTCGAACTTTTTCTCAAGTTTCAACCCCCACGCCCTGTATCGCGTCATCAGATGAAGAGATGGCTTTCTATCGAAAGCACTTTACAAACATGTTTACTCCGAGATATCAGATACCAAAAAGTACTTGCATTACTTTTGATTCACTTTTTTTTAATTTTTTTTTCGAGTTGCCTAACTCTCAATGACAGTGCCAAAGGATGGCAGGGCTAGGGGGAAGGATCAATGGATGCAATGCAATGCGTCTTCGTGTGAATGAGTCAACACATCATGTACTCTCAGTGGATTACAAGATTTGATTTCATTCAACTTTCGAAATTCTTAAGTGCATGGACGAAGAGTCCGGCTTAGATTCAAAAATAAATACAATGGACATTGTCGAGTCGTACGAACTGACTCAAGTTTACATTGGTTCATACAAAGCTAAATCTATTTTTAAGATAGTACAAGCAAACCGAAACTATGATATAAAAATAGAAATCGGTGACAAATATGTTATAACAAGCGACAATGGTAATATGCTCGACGATTTCTGCAACACACAAGCCTTGCCAAAAAATTACCTTAGACTGTTGTGTTCAACCGAAAGTCGAATCGACACATCATTATATACTTAACAGAAATAGAGGAACTCACTGTGCAATGTTTGTAACGAAAGAAAGGCAAGTAGCGATGACGGCTAAAGCTGGGTCAAAAACTTTACCAAGATAAAAAAGAACTAGAGGTTCCTGGATACAAATCTCAAAATATCAGGCACGAAATCAAAATTGCAGGTCCCCGAGAATAAGGATTAAGAAAGAAAGTATTCCTCAGCGTTATTTAACTAAACGAACTGTCATGAAAGGACAAGTGTGGAACAACTGCTGAACATGCTGAAGGAATAGTCGAGGCAATACGACAGCTGTACAAATTCATAAAGGGTACTGTCACAGATACTATAGGAACTTAGAATCTGTGATACTATCGATCAATGTAGAAGCTTAAACATCGCATGTTTGAATTAAACTTTGAGTACTGATAGAAGATCAACTATATGGGTAAGAGGAGCACTTTTGCGCACTGCCTAATGATGACAACAATGCAGACTTGAGTCTTAAATGTGTATTAAAAAAAAAAAAAAACAAAGCAGCTGTACTCAACGGTACATCTACAGAATTCCTAACAAAGTTCAGCATGAAACAGCTCACAGTATTTCCTCAATCTTGTGCAGGCGCTTTTGGGATAGTAAAGCTTTTCCACGGGACTAAAGGGATGGAGTAATTGTAAGGTTATCAAAGAAAGTAAACCCCAAAAACTCTAAAAACTAACGTGGTATTACGAAAGGATAAAGAAAGAGTCTACGTTCAAGAAGCACCAAGCGGAGTTTCGGTTTGCGCATTTAACAGCTTTCTGAATCCTTCGATTTCCTTCAAGGAATGAGACAAGGAGATGTTTGTCAGCAATACTGTTTTTGCTGGCGGTTCTTGACCATATAATTTAAGAACGTGTACAAGTAAAGGACTTTGGTATCTAATGGATTCCCATTGGATTAACTTATCCACATAGATTATGCCTAAAAATGCATCTGGAATCCGTTTTTCCTGTGTGAAATTAAGGCAAAATATCACTACGCACCAAGTTGAAACTCTTCAAATCCAAATGCAGCAGACCTGAAATTCAAGATGTAGATATCATGCTGCGGAAATGAAGCTAAATAGGCTTTACACTAAAGGAATTTTATGACAACGTGCGAAAATCCTTCAAGTCGAATCCTCGGTGTAATAAACGCGTTGGAAAGCCATGAATGTTTCCAACTTCGTATCTCAGGTCGTGGAGTTCACCTTTAATTTAAGCACGTCAACAAAAAGAAAATGTTTTCCTAGACTAATACTATTCCCATTGCGATGAAGCTGAAGAAGGTTGGAGTATCGCTTTCCATTCGTTTTTTGGAAGCCCAGCCGTCTTTTACTTTGAGTACATAATGTAAGTGATGTTTCGATAAGGCGTATGACGCTGTTTATCAGGTATAATTTGTTCTATGTTCTCCCTGACTTGTTTTTTCGTCTATGCATAAAAACATAAAAACAAAACCGTATATCATACGTGGAACTTTATATTTCTGGCCGACATCAAGGGGATTCTCATCTGACTGAGACTTTTTTATGATTAAGCAAAAGGTTCGGGATGTTAGATGTTTTCTAAGGCACCTCCTTTATAGGAAAACAGATAATTAAAACCCAGGAACCCTGAATTGTTCTAAGCATGTGTTTTAAGAAATTTCGCGTTGACATTTTTTCGTAAGTGCGATACAATTCCTATAAGTAAATGTTAAAATCTATCGTTAATACACAGATACCCGTACTATACCCATCTTGACCCTCTTTCACTCACAGCCACAGGGTACATTACTTGTCGAGTTTGAAACCTGAAAATACTGAGTATTTTTATTTTTGCATCGGTCTTGCCCTTCCTTTTTTTGCCTTGTGGAGGTTATGTGAGTATTTTTTTTGTTTGCAGTTCAATCTCTATATCCATTCACCCGCACTACAGGTCGGTCAAATGGGGAGAAGTCGCTGGTGAATAGAATCGTTTGTTAGCTTGAGCAGAGGCAACTATCCGGCGATGACGATGGCGATGACGACAACGCCAACTACAAAGAAGACGACCAAGTTGGCGGCCAAGTGGTCTTTCATGAAAACATTGGATCCATCTATGCTCTGCTCATCTGCCAGAGAGATGTATTTGACTTTCTGTGGATACCCAGTTTGTGACCAATCACTAGGTACACCCACTACTAGCCCAGTCAGTAGCCTTGGTGGAATGTACGATTGTTTCTGTTCAGCGGCTGTCTTGTCGTCGCGTCCGTCGTCGCGTCCATCCGTCAGTTGGGTCAGTCGCTTAGACGTCCGTTTATGCTGGTCCATGCGGTTCAATGGAAATGGATCTGTGAATGGTTTTAATGTGTGTTTCTGTCTTATTCCCATAGTGCCAGTGCCAGTCCCATTCCCAGTCCATATATGCATATCAATGTGTGGACACAATGAGCTAGCTGGTGTATCTGAATCCCTTATACGATGATGGAAGCTTGGAATATCTTTGCAAATAAATGAAATAATTTTGGGTGAGTATGATGGTGATGTTATGGCAAAAAAAAAAAAAAATCATCGTATCGGCTTTGTCGGAGGAATAACATCTGTTTCGTGTTTGAGTTTATACATTCGTACATAAATACGAATCGGAGGAAGCTATTTAAGCAGCGTGTGCTGAATGATTAAAATGTTCTTTTAAAAGCCAACACGATTGTCAGACGGACAGACGCATACGAACACATAACACACACAAACATATAAACTTAATATGAAAAGAACTATTCAGAAAAAAAATCCAAGGAAATGGAAAAGAATTAAATGTATATTTTTTTCCCGTTTCGCCTCTTTGATCCTGTTTAACATCCAAGCATCAAGCATCAAGCAGGCTAAAAGTCAAAATGTACTTTTAATTAAATATTTTCATTAAAGCTGTTGGTGGTGGTAGCCAAAGAGATAATATAAGGATCTTTAATTGTTCGTGAAATGTATAATTAAGCTCGTGGGACATGGTTACGTTGCTCTTTTTGATTTCGATGAATGTTTTCGCTTAATGTGTTGAAGAGCTGAGAGCTGGTTAAAAGTTCTGTATCCGATCCGTTTGCTTGTTTTGGAAAATACATTTTTTTTTTTTTACTTTTTGTAGGAAAAGAACAATCGTTATTACAATGTTACACATTTATTGTTCCAACTTAGCAATAACAAAAAAAAAAAAAAGCCTTCCACGGAACAGAGTTGATGAATTGTTGGAATATTCAGAAGCACAATCAACAATGGGCAATGATGATTTTTTTTTGGCAAAGAAGAAATCTTTTTGTGAATTATTTGATATTGTCATTTTTTGTTTAACTGGAGGTATTTAAAAGTTAACCGATATTTGTATCCTTTCGTTTGCTTGTCATGTGCAGTTAGTATACATCAACATCATGCACCTACAGCCCAGACAATTAAAATAATTTTCATCAAACCTAAGTGGGAGTTGGCAGTGCTGCTTTCATTGGAAAACTGATAGGTTCAACTTTAAAGCCGAATTCGATACCCGTTTATTATTACATATTATGAAATAATTTCATGTATATTTACAAGTACCTACATAATTTATGTCTTCCAAGAAAATAAAATAATTATATTACATACATAGGTATGTGATTTATGCCTTTCATCACTTTTTAAGTAAGAAATAAGGGTTGTGTTTTGATTATTTGGCACTTCACATCTCGACATTGTCACTTTTGAATGACACATCAAAAAAATTTAAATTTAACCCAAGAAAATATTTAAAGTTCTTAAATGGAATAATTTGAGCCGAAAAATGGATTTTCTTCTTGAAAAATCTTACTTTATCAGAAAATGAGTGAAAATGATTTTGTTATGAAGACTTCTAAGTTCTTTTAGAAAATAATTAAAAATAAGGAGAATACCAAATTTAACAAAGTTTCAAAATTCCTGAAGAATTAATTCACTGTGCAGATTTTATTGTGGGGACAATTCACTGTGCACAATTCACTGTTGACACAATTCACTGTGGCGGACAATTCACTGTTACTTACTTTTTTACTTATGTTGGCTCCACTGGAGCGTGGTGCTTCTAGGCTAGGCCTTTTTTTTCAATTCAATTCAATTCAAATTGCATTTTATTTTGAAACCATTTTTTGACAATTCAATTAGTAATACATATATATAAAAAAAAATATTGTACAAATTTTGATCAAAATAAAATTATTGACATTTATGTTAAAAAAAACAGTATATTAATGTCACATCAGAAAAGTTATACATTTAATAAATTAATGTGGGTGGGGTGACCCTTGGAGAGGAATACTTCAAGCAGAGAGATAAGTATACACAATATTCAAAATTGATAATAATAATAACAATACTAAAAAAAAGTTACAAAATTAAATCTTCATTGTAATAATTTAAACATTATTCAGATTAAATATCTACACTTAAACACTCAAGATCCTTAGAATGAAAATCAAAAAGCCAGTTTTTTAGATCTTTTACGATTTTTTTTGAAAAGTTGATAGTTCTATGAGTCAGGGGTAATTTGTTGAAGATGCGGCACGAAGCTACACTATAGAAATTACGTAGCGCAGTGGTGCGGTATCTGGGAATCGAAACGATGTTCATTGAATTAACTCGCAAGTTGTGACTGTCAAAAAATCTAAAGTTAAGATTACCAGACCTAAGAAAAAAAAAACTTTTAACAGTTTAAAGCAGTATAAATGACGTACGGGAAGAATATTAAGAAATTTGAATAGGGGCAAACTAGGATGCAAGCGGTTTTTGTTACACATAATCCTTACGATATGTTTCCGTATCTGTTGTATCTTCTAAGTATGCTCTCCTGCCGGTTCGATCTTTAGCCTGCCGTCTCCAATTTCGCACTCTAAGTTGAAGTTGTCGGAGGTCTCCGTCTACCTGGTCGCTCCATCGGAGATGAGGTCTACCTTGGCTTCTGATTCCGTCTGGTTTGGCCTTGGCCTTGGTTGAAGACTTTACGAGGTGGAACGTCGACGTCTATTGGCTCTACATGGCCCAACCATCTTTAATAATTTTAACTATATGCCTGTAAGACCCAAGGTCTTTTAAATGTAAATTGCACGGTATTAGTTAGAAGGAATAGAAAGATAGGAAAGAATTGTTGTTGGTACAATGGACTGAGAATAAGGTGATATTTATCTCAAGAAATCCCACGGGTGGCGTTCAGTTGAAGCTGGGGAAATATTGAAAAATTGCTGCCCAGGCTGGGGCTCGAACTCACAACTCTAGGTTAGCAACCAAACACTACATCCACTGTACCACTGTCATCTTAGTAGTTGAATTCGAATTTTTCTGGCTAAGCTTATGTCGCTGTACAGCACGTAAAGTTCGTCGTTGTATCTTCTTCGCCAAATGTTGTCTTCTTGTTTAACGCATACAGGACCATAAATCGTACGCAGAACTTTTCTCTCGAAGACTCCAAGTGACTTTTCATCTGATTGGGAGAGAGTCCATATGCTTATGCAAAATATAACAGGACCGGGATGATGAGTGTTCTATATTGTGTCTAACTGGTTCTTCTCGATAGGGCTTTATTCCTCAATTGCTTATTCAGCCCAAAGAAACAGCGATTAGCAAAAGTTATTCTGCGTTTGATTTCAGCGCTGATGTTATTGCCTGTGTTTACAGCAGTACCAAGATAGGCAAATTCATTGACTACCTCGAAATTATAGCTATCAATGGTCACGTCCTGACCAAGTCGGTGGTGAGATTGGACTTTTGTTGATGAAAGCATATACTTCGTCTTGTCCTAATTTATTTTCAGTCCCATTTCGCTTGCAGCTGACTCCATAGTAGGGAAGGCACCGGTTACTGTTCGCTTTGTTCTTCCTATCACGTCAATGTCGTCTGCAAACCCAAGTAATTGTGTCGATTTATTAAAGATGGTGTCCGATGTGCTGGCATGGGTGTTCTGTATGTCATTTTCCAGCACAATGTTAAAACAGCTGCATGACAGTGCGTTACCTAGTCTTAGCCCTCCGGTGGTTTTAAAAGTTTCCGTAGAGTCCCTACCAACTTGGACTTAACAGTGAGCATTTTTCAACGTCATCCTGATAAGGCGTATCAATTTAGCAAGGATTTAAAAGTTAGACATGGCACGATAGAGTTCAACTCTATTAACACTGTCGTAGGCTGCTTTAAAATCGACGAACAGGTGGTGATTGTCGATGTTATATTCTTGGGTTTTCTCCAGGATCTGGCGTAATGTAAAAATTTGGTCAGTCGAAGATTTTCCAGGTCTGAAGCCGCATTGGTAAGGACCTATAAAATCATCAGCAAACGGCTTGAGACGTTCAAATACAACGCTGGAAAGGATCTTGTACGCGGTATTTAAAAGACCAATGCCTCTATATATTTAACGCAGATAAGGCGGTCTCTTTTTTGTGGATCGGGCAGATGGTACTAAGTTTCCACTTGTCGGGCATATTTTTCTCCGACCATATTTTGCAGATGAGTTGGTGTATGCTCTTTACCCAGGTCATCTCCATAGCTTGCTTTTAAAGCTACGCTTGTTAACCATCGCATCCAACTGCTTTGTTCATCTTTAGTCTGGTGATGGCTACTTTGATTTCATTTTGATCGGGCGGATGTAGCTCATGGTCGTCATCTAGATTAACTGGTACAATTTGGTCTTGGGCGGGATCTTGGCTGTCATCGCCATTTAACAACTGGTTTAAGTAGTCTCTCCAGATACCTAACATCGCCTGCGTTTCTACTATGGTGTTTCCATCTTGATCTTTGCAGGGGCCAGGGCGGCTTGTGAAACCAGATGTAGACTGGTTCACCCTTTTGTAGAAGTTTCGTACCTCTTTTCTGCTAAAACATCTCTCCATCTCCTCGACTTCACGTTGCTGGTGTTCTTTTTCTTCCTCCTGAGTAGGCGTTTCTCATTCTTTCTTCGCTCAACATAGAGATTTCTGGACGCTCTAGTATCTCTCTAGAGCCACGACTTGTATGCATCTGTTTTGGCTTTGTTTGCCTGAGCACATTCGGAGTCGAACCAGAGGTTTCTGGGGGGGGAGACTGTGAGAAGCCCAGTACATCTAATGCAGAACTTCTTATGGCTTGTTGACGTAGCTGCCATTGGTTTTCCGGGTTCATATCATCGGTCGAAGGATTTCTTGCAAGCTCAAGGGATATGCGGTCGGCATAAGCAGCGGCGGTCTCTTCCGATTGAAGACGTCCTATATTGAATTTCCTCGGCGTAGCTGATGTTCGCCTAAGAACTTCCATAGAGATCTGTACTCTAAATTTTGCACCGACTATGTAGTGGTCCGAGTCGATGTTTGCTCCTCGAAATATACGGACATTCAGGATGCCAGAAGAATGCCTTCCGTCAATCGCAACATGGTCGATTTGGTTGCAGGTTCGACCATCTGGGGATCGCTATGTGTTCTCGTGGATGTCGGGACGTGGAAATCGTGTGCTGCTCAGCACCATGTTCTTTGTTCTTTCCCGCTGCAAAATCGATGAGCCTGAGTCCGTTATCGGAAGTGGTGTCGTGCAGGCTGTGTTTTCCGATCGTCATACCAAAGATGTCCTCAAGCCCAATTTTGGCATTAAAGTCTCCCAAGAGGATTTTGATGTCATGTTTTGGACATTACTCATAGGTTTTGCCGAGGAGCTCGTAGAAACTTTCTTTGGTAGCGAGTAAAGATGTTCTCTTTTGTAGGGCAGGGCCATTGGCGCTTATTAGGCTTGGGTAGTGGAATTTGGCCTTAATTTGGATCGTTGTCACTCTCTCGCTGACTTCGCGAAAGCTCCACAGTGAACTGTCCCCAATGCCTTAATTTTAAAATGGTTTAGTATTATTCTTTATAAAGTTTTTTCTTTAAATCAGTAAACGGAGAACAAAAGTATAAAAGATATTTTTTCAGTTATTGAAACAAACTGAAACCAGGTCGAAAATTGCTAGATGTCGAAAACTAAACATTTTAATGTTTGATTGAAATATTAGTTAAAAAAGATATAGAATCAAATAATAATACATATTATTGCAAAGTTGGAATTGACCACTAATTTATAAATTAATAAAATTCAATAACATCAATAAGAATCAACTTCCAATTAATGTTTGCTCATCACTATTAAGGTTGAAATTTAATCAACTTTCGCCAAAGCGAATAATTCTACCACAGCTGTCCACCACTGTGAATTGTCCACAACAGTTAATTGCCCACCACAGTAAATTCTGCACAGTGAAGTGTCCCCACAGGCAATTTCGCACAGTGATTTAGCCGGCTTCACTTGAGAGCGTATATGCCACATAAAAACAAAATTGCTTGAAAATTAGAGAAAATATTGTTTTAATTCGAACTATTTTTCGACTCCGTAAAACTCAAAATTTTATTTGAGTCAATATACTAACCACTATGTAGTCCTTTTCATTTGTATTTGTCCTCCACAATTTAAAATCTGTCAAACTGTCTGCAGTTCTGGTAACTTCTGACAAAGAAAAGGAAATGTTTCTCCTTAACGGCATTATTTTTATTGAACCAAAATTCAAATATGAAATTTCCGTCCCATCAAAGTCCTTTTAAATTCAAATAGCGCGTCAACCATCAACTAAAGTACATCAACTTTATTCCCAATACCTCCATAAAATTCGAACAATTGCAACTAGTACTAAAATTAACTCAAGTCGCTCACGTTCCCCCTTGTTGCTGTTACTGTTGCCGTTGTCATTGCCGTCGTGTCGCCGTCGCCGTCGTCTCTTTTTACCTCATCGGAAACGGAGTCATAAAATAAAATGCGACAATAAACAACCAAAAAGGAAATAGAAAGTCAAATAAGAAAGAACTGAAATAACCATCAAATAAGCAGTAAGAGTAAGAGTAACCCAAACCCAATCATACCTAACGCTAGCAGGTAGGTGCGGTGGAAACATGGAACACAAACGACAGCACCACCTCCACATTGCTGTCTTGCAAATCATTGATAAGAAATTCCAATTCAATTGATTGTGAGAATATTTTATTTCCAAAAAGCTACTAGGTACAGCTCCCCAATCTCTAGGGATGAAAAGTTCTTATCAAGTGAATTACCTACCTTCTTTTTTACTAAGCTTAATTTTTTCCTTTCTCTATTTTTTTTTTATTTCTTTTTACAGAGGCAGCAGACACCAGACACCTTGCTGCTAGCTAGCGCCTTGGAAATTACTACAGGAATCAGCTTGACACATTCCATTCCCGTCCGATTAAAAGAAAAAAAGGACGAAACACAAAAAAAAAAAAAAACAAAAAAAAAAATCCGGCTGTACCTAGAACAGAAGTATCTTAAAGTTTTGGCAAAAGAAGGTATATAAACTCACCCCAAGGATTTTTCTTTCAACACTGAAAGTGGGAGTGATTGGAGAATCAAATATGCGGCAGCAAGAATATTCTTCGGCTAAGACAGTGGCAATGGCAGTCGCAAAGACATTGGCATGGTACAGAACATCAAGCCATTTCTAAACCGAGAAAGGAGTAACTTTTCGGAGTCGAAGAGGAGAAAAACTTTTGCAGAAAAACAGATTGAGCAGATAACCCAAACGAAGAATTGTCTAATTAACACTTTCGTTAAGGTTGATTCAAAGTTAAATCTCTGGTCGAGCATCTTAAGGTTATGGGAGGAATGAGGTAAACTGGACGGAGCACGTTGCTATGGAAAGGATTACCTTCAGGCGGATAAAATAGCCTCGTACGGATATATATGGCGGCCGGCGTTGGTTTTGGCCAATGAAAAAAAAAAAAAAAAAAAAGCGACGACATGGCAGCCAGTAATTTATTATTGGTGTCCTCTGATTTCTAAACGATTAAGCATTCTATTCATTTTTACAGATAGACAGTAATTACATGGCAAGCCATTATTCTCGTGATCGTTATTGTGACGGCACGAACGGCGCGCGCGGGGCGGCGCGCGGGCGAGGCGCGGTGAGGAGCGGCAAGGACAATCCTTAAAGATGATGACGAGGACGAGAGTTTAGGAGAGGGTGTTGTCGTCGTCGCCAGTTCGTTTGGGTTGATATTAATTAAATGTTTCAATTGTTGTAAATGTTTGGCCCACGGCTGATATGCAAGAGGAGATGAAACCTCTTTAAGGGGCATTGTTGCCGGAAATTCATGAAGATTAATGACCAAGTTACGGAGGCATAAATTTTGTGTCAGAGTCTAAGAATCTCCAAAGTGGAAATGCTGGCGCTGGGTCCTTATGAAAACACTCTATTTGTTTAGTTTTAGTAGTTTGATGAAGTGCCATAAAATTGAGGACCTCTTGGGCGAATTTGTGTGGAGTTTTTGCTCGTTTGCTTTAACTTTTAATGCCATTGTATTATGTTTTGGAGTAGGGGACTGTTCCTTATGTGTAAATACACCTGAAACACGTCCTTAATTATTACCTGTACTTAGGTTCACTTCAGCACACTTTACAAATACTTTTTTTTCTTCAATTGTTTGTTTCAGTGGAAGCTTAGAAGCTAGCCTGTATATGTTCTTTTTATTGATTCAAGATTAATTAAAAGAAAATGAACTTCTATCAATGAAGCTAACGCGCTGGCTACTACATATTATATTACACCAAAGGCTATAATACTGAGAAAAGTGAGCTGTTTAAATTATACTATATACTAACAAGAAAGTAGAAAGTCTTCAAATAATCGTTGGATCTGTTTTCGAGAAAAGTAAACTTCACAATAACGGTTATATAGTAGGTACTGTTATTGTTTTAGAATACCAATTCTAAAAATTCTTGTATCATGTGGAAGAAAAACGGAAGAGACTTACAACACAAGACAAATATCTAAATATTTAAAAAAAAAAAAAAATTTGTATTTAATGCTGTTACAAAGTGTTATAATTTTCTAAAAACGACCTAAGGCTAGGCGGGCACAAGGCGGCCAGGACGCATCGGCCAGGTTTTATATGAGTTTGGCCGCACGCCCGCCGGTCCCTAGCCGCCTTATGCATACTTGCATGCTTCCTAGAAAAACTCATTAGCAACCTGGCCGTCTAGTGCGCACCTGGCCTATGACAATTCTTTTTTTTTAATATTAAAAGAACAACTTGCGTAAACATGAGTCATCGTTTGCAAAAGTAAGCCAATTCTTAAATTCACGCAAGTGATGTCAAATAATCTGAAATAATCCTTTACTCAAATCCTTTATCAAATTATTGCTATCTATACCCAATTACAAAACATCCTGTTTAGTGAGAAAGAAAAACGTGGATGAAATAAGTAGAACAAGATAGAAAAGAAAGTGAGGGAGTGGTGAATAGTTTATTTATTCTTAAAAGTTTTTCTCTAAATTTTGAAAAATGTACTTTAAGCATCTGTCCTTAAATAACACAGCAAAACACATTTAAACTGAACTTAGCGGTATAGGCTTTCATGAGCTAGTGGTAATAGACAAATCATTAAGCCCAGATATGTAAGTAGAATGGGGTAAGCAAGCGATCATTCCAATTATATTCACAAATGCTATTTTTAAGTTTGGTAAGATCATTATTTTGGCGAGTAAAATCGACTTTCACTTTAATTTGGGGTATATCACAGTATAGCCCAGAAGATAAATGATATATGTAACATGATACGATACGCTATACTCACGACATTGAATTGGAAACTAATTTTTGGGGAAAATGTCTTCAAGTTCTTCCCAAGTAGAACTCTATCGGGAAAGTCGGACTGTTTAGATAAAAATGCAAGTCATCGGCATGTATTTTTATTTGCATAATAAGCTGGAACAAAAGGGGACCCAGGATATATGTATGATTAAGAATAAAGAGCCATCGAAGCATTTCATATAGAAAACGGGAAAAGCAAACCATATAATATATGGACACACAGAATTATTGGAGAATTTGAAAATTGGAGTTTCTTTTTTTCACACTTGTAACTTAAGCAAAAAAGTATGGCCATATTATTAGAAGATCTAAGGAGAAAGACTTTAAAATACAAGTAGTAGGGCATAGATACAAGGAGTTAAATTTTTGTTCGCCTTCAATTGACTTATGGAAATAACGCCCCAATGAAATAAGCTCCTAAACGCAAAATAAAATAACCATCCAAATTGGGATATAGCTACTCGTAATTTCATTGTGAAATATGTTTCCAAATGCGAAAATGAAATATGTATGTATGTTCCAAATAGATATGAAATAAGTCCCCAATTTAAAATTCTTGACGTTTTTATTTCAGAAAGAAACGCCAAATTAACATGACATAATGTTTATACCCTATTCCATAGAATGGGTATATTGTATTTGGTGTGGAGTTTGTAACATAGAGAAATAATACCGTTAGGTATAGAAAAGTATATATATTCTGACTCAGAATCAAAAGCCTAGTCGATTTAGCCATGTCCGTCCGTCCGTCCGTCCGTCCGTCCGTCCGTCCGTCCGTCCGTCCGTCCGTCCGTCCGTCCGTCCGTCCGTATGTATACTCTCTAGAGGTCGCAATTTTTGAGCTAGAAAGCTGAAATTTGGTATATATAATCTTTAGTTCAAGAGTAAGGCTAAGTTCTTGAACCGGTAAAATCCGCCCACAAACACGCCCACAATCGCCATTTTTGTTGAGCAACCTCAATTTAATAAAATTAAATTATGTTTTTTTGTACAGTTACGATAAAAGCATAACGCTAAAATTTTGCACACGTAAGCTTTAGGTAAACTTTCTTCCAATCAAATAAAAATATTTCAGATTGGGCGTGGCTTACGCCTATTTTTCATACAAACCATCAATATTGTTTTTATAAAATAACAATTGTTCTATTAAAGCGAAAAACATTAAATTTTGTGGGTCTTACTGGCACATAAATATCTTGTGTATGAAATCAAAAAAATTGATTTTGGGCGTGGCTGACGCCCACTTTTCATTAGAAACTATAAAAAATTGTTTTTGTAAATAAACGGTATTTATAATTAATCCGCAAGCCAAAATTTTGCGTCTCTTAATAGAAACGAAAAGGTTTGTGTATGAAAAGAAATTTTTGAATTTTGGGCGTGGCTTACGCCTAATTTTCTGCAAGAATAAAATTGAATGTCACTGAGCTCATAACAATTGCCTTGGCAGTAAAACGTTTTAACTTTGGGCGTGGCGCACTCCTTTTTTTATTGCGCCAGCACTAATTGAACATCACACCGCATAAAATTAATGTTATTGAATTTTTTTCTGTCTGCTAAAGAAGAATTTTCTTTCTGAAACATCGGCTGTTTGCGGGAGGCAGACGCATGCACATACAAAAATATGGGGAATAGGGTATCCAACAGTTCGTTGCAAACGTACTGTAGCTCTCGCTTATGTTTTATTTAAGTATTATAACATTTAGCATGCATGGTTTTTTATTTTTGTTTTACATAAAGACATATAATATTTATTATTATTACATTTTACGTAAACACCATAAGAGAATCTTCAAATTTTGTCTTACAATGAGAACACTTAACAAATGAACTCCTTTGCAATTTTAAAATGCATTGACAGCATACTTTGAGATGTCTGCATGACATGAAAAGAACGTTTGGCTTTTAACAACTCTTCTTCAGTTTCATCTGAAGGTGAATCGCCATCAGCGTCGTTGAAATTTTCATCAAAAATGTCATATTCAGGTTTTATTTCTTTACAAATGCTTTGGTTTCGAAAAGTCATCTTATTTAAAAATACCATCGGAGTGATTTACCCTTTTTCTAAAGACTGGCCATCAAAATCTTCGAATGTCTGTCTTTGGAGAGTTTCTTTCTTTTTTCGTCACTGTTTCCACTCCTCCCCCCAATTTGAGTTTTTTCAATGATACGTCCTTGTACTCCATTTTAAGCTTTAACAGCGGACTAGTACAAAAATAATAATTGTAAAAATATATTGAAGTTTGTTTAAACAGATACCGTGGAGCGCGGTGGTCCTTCAAGCGCCGCGGACCACGCCCCCGTGGCAGTAGATATTGTTTAAAACATACAGGTCTCTCCGTACATAAAGTATAAAAAACATTTTTTGGCATAATCCATTATCGTACTCGAATTCGTTAAAAAATTTTAATTTTTTTTTGTAATACCTACTTCAAATATTTCCTTGTCAAAATATACGATGTACACAATTAAAAGTTGTCCAAACAATCCCTGCGGCACAAGTTTAAATGTTCCATCCATCAAATAACGCCTGTTTCTAATATTTTCCTCTATAAATTTCATCATGCGGTCTGAGCCGCGTATTCCAAAGGCGGATGATTTGTCGTCTGCTTCAAAGCAAGCTTTAAAAAAAGCTGATTGCTGCTCTTTATCCTTAGAGCTTCCGAAATTCATCCAAATCTCTTCACGGTTGAATGCCTCAATAACTTCCAACCAAGTTTTTGGGGAAGAGACAAACATTTGGTCAGCAAATATTGAAAGCCACGCTTCATTCGCAGAAAATCAAAAGATTATGTCACTTTTTGATTCGTGAGCAAACGAATATTTTTTATTATAACACGATTCAAAAGAAAACAAAACCACAAAACAAAAAACTGATTACTATAAACATTTAAGGATATGGACTCAAAAAATAAAAAAAAAAGTTCACAAATTCCAAACATAGGGTTACGAAAACAAACTTCTCGCAGACACTCCTAAATACTGCACGAATACCGCTTATCGAGTTTACATCACTAAGCGATGTAACTGCTTCCAAGCAATCTGTTTTTATTCGTTTAGTGCTTTAAATTTTTTAATTTTTTCATTGTCACGGGAATAATTACACCCACTAAATTTCTTTGGTCGTTGTAAATTGTTGTCCGGCAACAAATTAATACGCGCTTTGCAATTATTTTTATATCATTCATATTTTGTCACACCATTATTCACTGATTTTTTTATACAACTGTTTTTTTTTTCTAAAACATACAAAAGCTTGCTACCTTTTCTATTACCACTTTTACTTTTACCACTAAGAATTTCAAATCTTGTTCCTCCAACTATACAAACAACACTTGAATGACTCGCAGATGTATAGCAGATGCGATTTGTGCTATCTTGTTTTTAATAAAAACAGTTGCAGTTACTGTTAATTTACCAATGAATGTTGTAAAGAAGCACAAAAGTTAAGAGTGAAGTGAGCCCAAAAATTTGGGGTCTTCTTTCACTAACGGTTTTGGGGTTTATTTTATCATGAACGACGAGATCGTTTCCTCGATCGAAAAACTCAAAACCTTCCACCCACAGAATATCTTACAGTTCTGGTCTCAGTCTGCAAGAGCAAGAGAGCTGCTCTAGAATTTCACACGGGTTGGCACAATAGGCATCATCTTCTAGATCGCAGTGCCTGAGTTGCATAAGCTCACGCTAACAATAAATCAAATCTTATCTAGCAGGCAAGTATACTACATCTGTTGTTCCATCGGCAGTTTGATTTTTTGACAGCGCAAAATTTTAATTTTTTTTAGAGCCTGATTTTCTGGGTAATTTTACTGAACTTTTCCTAAGTCTCTTACCGTTTTCTCGTAGGATTGCGCCTATTGACTGCGCTACAAACCCTGATCCTTTCTTAATATGCCCCTTCAGTCGGTTCGATTTCTAGCCTGCAGTCTCAAATTTCCCATTTCAAAATGTCGAATTTCTCCCTCTGTCTGGTTCTTTTATCCCTAAGGTCTACCTATAGGCTTTATGACTCCCTCTGGTAATACTCGGCGGAAGGAAGGCGTCGTCATCAAGACTTTACGAGCTGGAACCTTGTTGCCTATTCGTCCAGATGTTTTTTCCTTTGTTTATTTGGACAGGACTTTTCTGGACCGGGATGATGAATGTTCTGTACCACGTCTGGCTGGTTCTTCTCGATAAGGCTTTATTCCTCAATTAAGTATAATTAGCCTAAAGAAACAGTGTTTAGCCAATGTTATTCAACGTTTGATTTCCGTGCTTTACAACCACAATACAAAAACATCTGCATGACAGCGCTTCACCTTTTTTTTGTTTTTTTAGCCCGTATGGCTGTGTTGATGGTTTCAGTAGAATCCCTACAAATATTCCAACGTCATCCTGAGAAGACGCATCAGTTTTGCAGGTTGTTTGAGGCTGGTCCTAGCACGTTATAATTCTTTTCTATTAACATTGTCATAACTGCTTTGAAATCGATGAACAGGTTGTGGATCTCAATATTAAATTCTTAGGTTTTCTCCTAAGTCACTGGACAGGATCTTGATGATGATCTATAAAGACTAATATTCTATAGTTGGTGCTAAGCGGTCTCCTTTGTTATGGATGGGATAAATTGGACAGAGATTCCAAACATCGGACATATTATCTTTCGACGATATTTCGCAGGTAAGAGATGGTGCATTCTTCTAAGCAGATCATCTTCGGCATTTAATTTAACAGTTCCGCTTTTAAGTCCATCTGCTCCAGCTGCTTCGTTCGTTTAAAGTCTGGCTATGGCAATTTTGATCTCATTTTCGTCGGGCGAACATTGACTGATACTATTCGCTCACTGACGGAACTTTGGCTGTCATCTCATAACCATAAAACAACTGACGGCTTATAGTATTCCCTCCAAAAGTTAACATCGACTGTGTATCTACAACAGTATTTTTGCAGAGTCCCGGGTGGCTGGCGAATACTCATGTTGACCGTTTAACTCTCCCTAAGAAGTTTCGCAATTCCCTTCTACCTAAATAACTCTGCATGTCCTCGACTTCACGTTGTTGTTGGTATTTCTTCTTTTGCTTGAGCAAACGTAATTAAGAAAACAAGAATAATCTGCTCACTGTATACACTATCTAAAATTATTTCCCGAATGCTAGTGCGGGAATTAGTAGATACATGCCTTTTAGTCAAGGAGACAATTTTAGATCGCACAGAAGATAGTTAAGTATTCTCGCCATTTCTTCTGTTCATCCATACTACTGATAGATTTTATAAATAAACTAGTAACCCGGCACACGATGTTCTGCGTTCCTAAACTTGTTTTATCCCATTTCACGATTAAAGAGCTTGTTAAAAAAATCACCCTCAGGCCTCTAAATACGGGGAGATCTATCAAACACAGCAATAGTTTTTTATAATCGGTTACCACATTTTTGCTTTTAGCCCATTTCACCCTATTAACAGCTTAATCTTAAAAAAAACCTTTCACCCTCAAGTCTTAACAAACATAATAATTTCAAGGACTAGGCGTGTGTTTCTTCACCTTGACCACAGACAAAAGAAATATACAGATGTAGAATATGGGCTACGTCGAGTTTAGTTCACTTCCTTAGTGTAGATGGCACCAGTTACACAATTTTTCGTTGGTGGTATGATCACACAAGCTTAATATGATCTTCAAACTTAATTTTTCTAACGTAGCAACCAGCCGCAGCCGCAGGCCGCCGCAGGAAAGCTAGCATACCTCATACTCAAACATGTCCGAGAAATTGACATCCTCCGAAAAAATTAAACATACCATTACCATACCATACCTCCATACCAAAAAACCAGTTCCTAGTCCTACGAATACGAACCACGTCACGGAAGAGGGTGGAGTGGTGGAACTGGAACCGCGATCAAGGAAACACAAAAACACAACTCAACTACTGTTTGAGCTTGAGGATTTGAGGGTTGATTAAAATTTTTTCGTGGTTCCAGTTCCACCACTCCACCCTCCACCGTGCCGTGGTTCGTATTCGTAGGACTAGGAACTGGTTTTTTGGTATGGAGGTATGGTATGGTAATGGTAGGTATGTTTAATTTTTTCGAAGGATGTCCATTTCTCGGACATGTTTGAGTATGAGGTATGCTAGCTTTTGATTTTGGTATGCTAGCTTTGAATTTTTTTAGAACATGCTTTTGTTCTACTATTCTTCATCTGTATATTTCTTTTGTCTGTGCCTTGACCAAACCTTACAGAAACACTCTCGAAACAATACCAAAGATGTCCTGAAAGTTTGAGCTCAATTGAATGGACGGTTTTGGAGACCGTAACATATTTACAAACAAACAAACAAACATACATCCATTTTTATATGTACAGATAGATAAATAGATATAGATTCTCTACAAACAGCACTATTCTCCCCTTTGTACTTTGAATATTATATGGAATGTCAAAACTCAAAACATTAACCTTCTTCATAATTTGTATCGTTCTAAATAACTATTTCTAATGGAGATGGAAACCTACAATGTTAACCATTCAAAACGCCTCTTCTGAAAATATTGCTACATTTTAACTGGTTTCCCTTTCACATAAATATGTCGGAGGTGATTCTTCAAAACGTGTCAGATGTCAAAGAATCGACCAAATCATAATAACTTCCCTAGAGACAGGTAGATATAATATAAAATAAAATATACAACAACAACAACAAAGAAAGAAGAAAGAAACACACCCTGTCCATGTCCAGTCATAACCTCTCCTTAGACTTCGGACTCATACCAAAAACAATTACGAAAACTTCTAAGCACCACCTCCCTTTTATAGAGTCCCCAAAAATCAACAGCCAACACTACAAAAAAAAAAAAAAAAAAAAAAAAAACATCAAGAAGAAAATAAAAAAAAAACATAAAGAAGGAAAAAAATCATTCAATGACCAAAAATTTCAGATGGCCAATTTACAGCCAAAAAAAGTATCATGACAAAGCATCTAAATTGACGTAAAATTGTGGGTGGCGCCCAACGCGGTCACTTCTTGATGATACTTTCCGTGACACCAATCCAGCGCCAAATGTTCAACTGTCATCAGAAAATATCTGCTACAGGAAATATGAATTAAAAGCTCAAATAAGCTTTTCAAAGAGAGTCAAAAGTTTTGAGATTGCGTCCTGCGCAGGCACTAATGTTGCTTTCATCGTCCTACAACATGTTTCTTGGATATTCAGAGATAGATTCTATCTAACGATTGGTCACTATCACCTCGATTATCGGCTGTGGTATCAGGATTTGAGTAAATGTTGCGTGTTGCAGAAGTAAGATTGAAAACAAAAACTAAACCATCTGACGATGTGGCCCACAACGTACGTAACCACGAACGAATCATTGCCAGTGACTATTGCATACTGCATCCATAGATTTCTCAGTTCCATTATTTCCCCCGAGCCCCACGCTCTTGAGTTCGAGTTCCTGTGTGTGTTGTATGTTGGCATTTGTACCAAAAAATCGTACTCTTTTCCAGCTGTCAGTTCGTAATTGGCTTTCAGTGCGTTCAGTTCGTTTCGTGTCGGTCTAAAAAAAACGTATATTGAAAATATCAAATCCGGCGAATGATTTTATTTCGGTTCTTGAGCGTAAGCGTATCAAAATATCTCAGGATTTCTACGTGGTATGCTGGACTCGCGATAGCATAAGTGTCACATCCACTTATTGTTTTTGAAGTTTTTTCCTGTAAGTTTTTTGTTGTGGTGTTTGCAAGGATAACTACAGGGACGAGCCACACATGACGATAGCGGTGATGCCATAGTGATGATAATTGAACGTGTATGACACTTGTTCGCTTTGATTATTGTTACATTTCGTTGGTGTTTGCTTCCATTTTTTGTTTCCTTAGCTTCTGTGCGTTGGCACATGGCCTTAAAGTGCCAACTCTTCGATACATATCCCTATATGCCAATCCTGGTTACGTGTTCTTTGATCTGTAAATCTGCTCAGAGTGGACATCGCTAATGGATATCTGTAAAGTTGCACAGGTGGGCAAACACGTTAAATAATTAAAAATGAGTTATCGCATTGATAATTGACGCGATTGTCTGGTTTTTGCGGAATTGGATAGTTTTTTTTTTTCAATACTTGTATCTCTTGTGCATTTTGTCCTTACTACGGTTAATGTCGAGACTTAGATACGATTAAGCGGTGGGTTTAATTTTTTTTTTTTTTACTGAGGTCCACGCGGGCTATGCGGTTTAACGGGTTAAAATTCCATTAAAAAAAATCAATTAAATATAATTTATTCAAAATCTTGTATCTTTTAGTTGAGTCGTTATCTTCATTTAGTGTAGTGATTGGTCTAATATATTCATAAAATTAAATATAGTGAGCTATAATAATAAATAGAAATATAATTCAAGTGTGGAGATTACGTTTTAATTCGAAAAACAAATTGGGCTACTCAACGTTGATTATGTACACATCCTTATATTAGTTCTACAAAATAATACGCCATAGCATTCCATCGTAAGTTAAGCAAAAGGAAGAACCATTGTGTTTTTGTGTATCTGTGTGTATGCGAATTCACAAGGATTAATTTCTATCATCAATTATAAAGGACTTTGGAAGCTGTCTTTACTGCATAATACAGTGTAATTGTGGGTAAGTGTGTCCTTAGTGAAAATCCAACGGACAGTTATGTTAGAGTACGAGAGGGTATTTTCTTAATCTTGAGTTGATAAAATATCTATGCTGCACACAGCGTTTTCTCTATTTTTGCTCATATATAGTATCTAGCTGTATTTGGGGCTACAAGGACGAATGGTATCCATTTAGTGCAAAGATTCCCCCATTCACATGAATATTAAAGGAGATTTTCTCCACAGGAGACGCTCTGGGTGTAGTTACGGGACGTTAACACATGTTCCTTGTGAAGTGATGGATTTAAGTTTATACTCCTCTCGTACCTACTCGTATACATATAATAATATACGAGTATATAGGTATATATTTTTTTTTATTAGATTTTGGTCTCTTTCGAATCCTTGTGGGCATTTCTGTGCTGTGTTCTGTCAAAATTTGTCTGGCAAGATAGATTAAAATTCCATTTGGAAGAGGGTATGGTGCTGTTTCTTCCTTTCTATTTTTTGTGGTGATAGGTTAGGTATTTTTGTGTCTTATAACTGTCACATCAAAGAATCATCGTTCATTATTTGTACTGGCTTCCGTTCGGTCCTTAAGGTTAACATATCTTTTTGATATTGTGGTGAAGCCTTTATAATTTATATGCTTTGAGTTTTGCCTTAAGTAAATGGTTATTGGTGAATGTTTTAGTTGTGAAGATTAAATATTATACGCATGTGGGTCTATACTCCGTAAATATATGCAATAATTGGTAGACTCTATTTACGGAAACATTTTCTTTTACACTACAATAATATTAAACCATTAATCAACATTTTTCGTGAAATAGTTAGGAATGTAGTCGAAAATATTTCTGTAAGCAGATGCAATGTAATAAACTATACAGTGCCATTTATTGCCGTCACTGGGTCAAAGTTATTCCGTACTGGCCTGCTTGCATTTGTTACGGGTAAAATTTCCGAGATCCTTAATCTCAAATTATTTTTGTTTCTTAAACTTATTTAAATTTATTGGATTTTGTTTGACAACATTTTTTAAAACAACCATGTTTAAACTAAAATCACTAACCCAAGCTCTTGGTCAGGCCAATAAAAGCAATTTAAAAAATACTTTACTTCTCAGCCAAGAAAGATGCGAAAGTTATTGGTGATGCTGTAGCAAGCAGCATATATGTACCTATATGGAGCTTTTCAGATTACGATTTGTCCTTTGTTTTATTGGATTGCGAAAGTGGTCTCTGTTTTGTTGCTATAACTAAAGTTTCCAAAAGATTGCTTTGTATGTAAGTACTAGCTTTTGCCCGCTACTTCGTACGCGTGGATTTTAGAATAAAGTACCTAGGTATCTCAGTATATATTTTGTTTATGCACAACCGGTTCAAAATGAGGGGTATGCGTGGTATGAAAGCTATAAAGTCAGCTCTACAGCCGTAAGATTTTTGGCTTCTGTATAATATTATTTCGAAGTATCATAACGGTTTAAATTGCAAAGTTGGAGGGTTAAGTTCTGAAGCAATATACGAATATACCTAATTGGAATGCCCACTTTCAAAACGATACTGCGCGCCGATACTGCTATTTGTGGCAGCTCCGCTTCATCAGTTTTGGGCGTTAGTATTGCTCGTTCACCATTCTTTATGGTTACATTATTTTTCGATTTCTGCTTTCGCTGAATGAGGCATTGCTATATGCTGGTAAATAGCGCCATCTATGATGTTTTTGATGTAACTTCTATTCAGAACGACTAACTTATTTCTATTCATGTAAACGTAGGTAAGTGTGGCGCTATTTTATTATGAAAGTGAGATGCTTACGTCCTTAAAATCTTTCAATTTTGCGTTAAGTTCATTGAATAACGTTCGATTGCAGCAATATTAAAAAAACAACCAGAATTATATATTTTCCTGCAATAAAATATAGCCTATATTTTAAGTTGGCGTACTACCAATATATTTGCGAAAACCGCATTCAATTCCATGCAGTAGTTTTTGCGTGATGCGCGTACAAACATACAGACAGACAGACAAACAGACAGACAGACAAAAATTCTAAAAACGGTTGTTTTGTATAGATATGCCAAAAAATCCAAATCATTGTGTTCTTACATCGAAAAGGACCATTAAAATAAAATAGCTGGTCTTAATTGTTCTAAAAGTCTATTATTTTCTCATTAATTTATTCAAAAACCATTCTTTTAAATTCAAAAAAAAAAAAAAAAAAATATAAAATGACAAACTTTGGACGATAAAAATGAAGGTTGAATAATTATACAGTAAAACAATAGAATTATTATTATTTCAAAACACAAACTGGACTAAAATTAAAGTATTCATTTAAATTTGTATTTTTTTTAAAGAATAATAAACTTTAACCCCTGAAGAAGCCGGAAAAAATCGGAGAAACGTCGGGAAAAAGAATTAATTAGTTATTTTTAATTAATTGCTTCATTTGAACTGATCATTAAGCCCAACTTCCTTCATCAGACTACATGTTAATTTGTCGGTCTCTAAGTTGTGTGGGTATTAACTGTGAAATAAAAAACTTTACTTAACAATTTGAAATAAAAAAACCAGGGCTTGATAATGAACCATTGAGTTTGAAACGCGTGTCTTGGAAAATTAAAATAAAGGTGTGATTAAAGTTTAAATAAAATTTAATAAAATAACAAAACGTTTGATTTTAATTAAAGTTTTTTATTTCACAGTTAAAGCTAACTAGTTTTATCCAATCTGAACCATTACGGATTTCAATTGCTTTCTTTATTGAAATGATGGATTTACCGAAGCATTCTCTTCTTTGCTGCCTGGAAATTAGATATACGCTTGTAAATTGAAAGCAAAGCAAATTTTAAATTTGGGTTTGAAAATATTTGAATTATCCTTATAGGAAAGGGCATTTTGTTAGTAGATCCTACTAAATAGTTTAAAATCGAGTTGGAAATAAAGAATTCTGCTTTGGGATTGAATGGCTTTCACGATCATTTGGTTTCTTTTATGATTTCTTAGAATTTCGCCTTCATCAGATAAATGTTGCTGAAGTACACAACATATTTGACAAATGTCACCAAAGCAACATGACCGCCACAGGCCACCAAAATCTATAGCCGAGTCAATTGAAATGCCCTTTATATTATTTATTCTACG
The DNA here is from genome assembly GCA_916050605.2 of Platycheirus albimanus. Lineage (NCBI taxonomy): Eukaryota > Metazoa > Arthropoda > Insecta > Diptera > Syrphidae > Platycheirus > Platycheirus albimanus. The sequence continues at coordinate 84,829,039 of OU696696.1, forward strand.
TTATCTTCAATTTGTGGCTTATATATAGTTCCATACCATTCAAGATTTTTCACTACAGAATTGTTTAAAAACCATGAATTAAGTTTATTGGGGCGATTACTCGAATTACTTTTTAACAATTAACTGGCCATGAATAATTGATTCTTGGGAGTTGAGACAAATGCAATCCTTACAGATTAAACCAAGATCTGGCGGAACGACAAAACTTTTACACTGTAGTAAATTTAACTTGCCATAAATGCACATAATGCAAAAACTGTTACTTTTTATCTTACGAAATGTTAAGTCTGCGAGATAACTTTTCTATTAAATTTTGTGGTCATTTTAAAGAAATTGATTATACACATAGTGATAATGATATTTTTTTAAGTCATTAATATACACATAGATCTCCCTTAAAAAGAACAGAATGTAGATTTAAAAGTTTCAGACAAAAACGCGTGTAATACAGCAATACAGGTATGATGAACCTCAATACTTCATTCTACTCTTGACATTGAGTAGATTTCATCTATTATGGAACCTTATAATAATCACAGATGCACCTCTTTTTTGAACAAAAATTATATCGTTTTTTTTTCAATTGCTATGAACTGAACTACAGATTTGAAATAATACCAGAAAAGTGGCACTATGATGATAGTTGAAACAATTTAATCCACTCGAAGAATTTATCCAGCTTTCTTGGAGCAAGATCGTGTGGCTCAATTTTTATTTTGATTTTTGGCTGATTGTATTTTTAGAATCACTAAAATTAAATACTTTATATTTGTCGACGAAAAATTATCCCTTCTTTGGAGAAGTATACCAGCTGCCAAAGCATATGACCTTGAATTTGGTAAGGTAAGGTTTTGACTCAATAAATAAAGTTCTTAAGAACTATTATTATTTTCAGTACTTACGATTTCGATAAAAAAAAGTACTTTCCATCATTTAAGAAACACACATTTGAGGTTCCTTAATGGTGCATTTACATTGTTCTACAACACCTTGATCTGCAAATTTCAAGAAAAGTAAAGCTGGAGAGAGCTACACGTTATTATACAGAAGAGTGAAAAGTTACACACATTGTACATACGTACTCGTCAAGATGAATATGTTTATCTTGATCTTGATTTCTACTACTTCCAATAATATTGATTTATCAAGATGGTCTGCATTCTTTTCTCAACTCTGTCTATTGTTACCTATATCATTTTTTTTGCAGCAATCAAGATTCAGAATTATATAAATATACCATTAGGAAAGTTTTCGTGCAAAAAAAAATATTTGTATTAAATTAATCAAGAGATTATGCGTGTTTTTTAATTTAATAAATAAAATTAATTTTTAATTTTTCACAACTTGAAAACACGTTCTTTTTATTTTGCTCAGATGTAATTTACCTACATTTCGGAAGCTATGCTTTCATCTTCAGTGAGTTTTTAAATATATTTGAATTTAAACAAATACAAAATAATTTATGTATTATACGAGTACGTCAAAACATTAATACGATGGACCAATTAAAGATTCAATTTTCAAAAAGTTCTTTAGAAGTAGGTTGTCAAATTAACTGTAATTTTTGTATATAAAATTTGTTTGTTTGTATTAATTTTTTGACGTACTCGTATAAGGTACCGCATTTTTTTTTGTCTTCGACTCGACCGGCCATTCCGGAATTTTAGCTAAAAAATGTATGAAAAAAAACTGACCAAAAAATGTTTTATTTTATTTTATCTTCATTTTATTATTATTTATTTTTGTCTTCCACCCGATCGGAACCAAACCTTCACTGGAACCATCCCTGGACTAAACAATATATTTAGCCTGAAAATTTCATAAAATTCCGTTGGGCGGTTTAGGAGTCCATACACGACATACATACATACATACATACATACTCACATCTAATTTTATATATAGATATATATTATTATTTTTTTGTCGATTCTAATAAGCTTTTCACCTTTGACTGTATATAATCATTTCGTTCGAATAGAACTTTTGGGATTTGTCTTATAACAAAAACAGAATTTTTCTTATTTGAACAAACATTTACTGAAGGAAATATTATCCATTACATATGTATTTTTTTTAATTTTCAAGAAAAGTCTATTTGATTTTGGAAATGAAGTAATTCAATATTTAAATTTCCTTCCACTATCAAAACTACACGTTCCTTTGTATTTCCACAATCAAAACAAAATAAAATTAAATAAAAAAAACTTTTTTAAAGAGTATACATACATTCATTGCAATGTATGTTAAGAAAATTAAAAAGTTTTGTGTTAATAATTTTGTAATGCAATAATAATAAGCAAGGCCTGGGAGAACAACACTCTAAGTAAGTAATGTTCAACAAAGTTTGTTTTTATATTCAATTTCATAGGCATTGGGTATTTACTTTAAGGAAGATTGGGAAACCGTCCTGGAGTTAATAAAGCTTTTCATTAGAGAACTTATTGGGAGACCTACAGAAATGTTTTTTAAGAAATTCCTTTCAAATTCTCTTACGAGCTTAAGATTTATTTGATTGACAAAAAGAATGCACTTTATGTTTTGTAAATATTTTGAAAACTGTCAGTGACCTTGTTAGCTCTTTGAGGCAAAATAAAAAACGCCAAGCCCATAATCCCCAAAATTAAATTTATAGCAGCAAAAACCCCAAAGAGAGAATAGTCAGGACAAAAATTCACAAGCCAATATATCAAAAAAAAAAAAAAAAAAAAAAAAAAAAATTGCATGAAATGTAACCCAAAGAGTAAAATTGAATTTTATTTTTATTGAAATCAAAAATCATCTAATATATTAATACGGAGTTCAAAAATCCAGTTTCCACCCTTTTTTTCTGTCATAATCAAAACAAATATGCCAAACCTATATATATTCTGAAAGGGGACCATGTAAGGAAACAGCGAATGTATATATGAAGCACCTATGTCATTTCCCCCCCCCAATTGAGAAATGGTCGAATTTCGACCACGGGGCGAACTCTAGTAATTCAAAATTAGTAAGAAAGCATTATTTGTAATTTCTTTCGTTATAACTTATACTAGTAGATATCACAATAAGAGAGTTTTATGAGATTTTTTCTGAGATCTGAAATGCATAAAGTAGATGTACGTGGACTGGGGTTTATTTCGTGGGATTTTGGCATACCGTTGGTTGGTTGCTGGGGGATGAATATAGCTAGTTAGTTTAAATCAACTTTTTGAGGATTTCTTCCGACACCCATCCAAAAAATATGACTTAGCTGATAGTGGAATCTTAAGCAAATTGGTTTTGACCGTTAATATTTTATATTTTTGCCTTAACAATCAATGTGACCCTATTTTCTTAATATGTGCGTCGCATTATTTTGATCTTAACAATTCTTAATAGTTTTTCAACATATTGGAAGAATTTTTAAGTCCGTTTTGACTTGATAAGATCATTAAAATATCATTTTTCTAAACTGTTTCGATTGTGGATGGTGATGCATCATTTATTCGAATTTCAATTTAGTTTATTTTTTTAGTTTTATGCATTTGGGGAATGTTAACTGTAATTTGTTTCCTATTTTAGATTTCTTTATTTACAAAAAACTGATAGATTTGGCTTAATAATAGTTGTTGGAGTGTCTTAAAATTCTTTTTATTAAAAGTGATTACGTACCGCGTTTTCGTGAACAGAGTTTAATAAAAATGGTAAGAGAGTTTTATCAGCAAACTAGAAAAAAAAAACGAAAAAATGATGGCCAAAACCTAGTAGCTTGTTGTTGTATGCGAGCCTCCATTTGAAAAAGAGCAACTGAAGAAAATGCGATGACATATAATAGTGAGCTGTATAAAACTATTCCAAACCAAGTTTGAGTGAATACCATTTGAAAAAAATCCATTAAGGCCAGATCTCCTTTATTTTCAGTTTTCTTAAAAAGACTCAAAAGATTTTAGGAAGGTTTTACTAAAAAAAATGTCATCCTATAGAAAGTTATAATTAACTATTAAAAACAAAGTATGAGTTAATTCAATCAAGCCGTTGCAAAAACTTACGGCCTATCGAAAATAACAAGTTTAAACCTGATTTTCGTTTTATTTTTGGCTTATATTATTTCTTTAAGAAAAGATACACATTAATTGCGTTCTTCAAAAACACTCTCCATATTGGATGGATAATAATTGAAATCTTTGTGGGTTTCGGTTCAAGTTCTTTTTTTGAAATTTAAAAGTAATTGCTTTAGCGGCATGATACCTTGTGGTAAGTAAACATTTTATGACACAAAATAACGGGGGCTGACTGGCTTTTGTTTTACGACATTGCAAATGTCGACGGTTTAAATTTAACGCTAGACATTACAAAACAAAAAAAGAAGAAAACATAATTCATGGGGTTTGTTTTTTATGAATGAGAAGCGAATTATAACACAAATTATATTTTTGAGTAGGCTAAAGGAATTTAAATAAATTTAAGGTTAAAGAGAAAAAATTAAGCTTTAGGTACTTAATACATATTTTTATATTTAACACATCTCATAACAGCATTTAAATTGAAAATGTTTACAAAATTCAACTGCCGAATTCTAGTATCCTCATATTTTTTAATTTCTATAGAATTGCAAAATATTTTTTATAAGAAGGTCAAATTTCTGAAATCTACTAAAATTCCCAAAAAAATATCTAGTGCTCTATCTTTTGGAGCAAGAATTATTTTCTATTTTGGACTTATATAACGGTGAATGTCCCATCTTAAATGCAGGAATTTCCACTTATTGCTTTCACTCCACTTCACAAGGAAGTGACAAATCCCCCATGGCTAAATTTTGTCTGGAAAAGCTGCATCCCAATAGCTTTTATTATTCGTTAAACAGCTTAAGGTTTTCTATACTCGCACCATTTGTCAGAATAAACTCACAGGAATTCGACTTTTCCAAAAACCTTTTCTTATCTAAGGAAAGACTAAATATTTAAATCTAACTATAATTTCATTAAAAAAACACTCTAAGAATTAAATTGAAGAAAATTATAAACATTAAACATATCTATATTTTATGAACGTCTTAAGATTTGTTATTTATGTATTAAAAGTAACTTATCAGATTGTAATGATTAATTTATTCTTTTTTGGCAACAACCTGCGCTTTTTTTGCATTTCTTTCTTTGGAATGGATTTTATTACTAAATAGATCATTTCAAAGTAATTCCGATTAATAACCATATGGGTACAACGTTATACATAGACTATTGTTATCCGGGCATGAACTTTCAGATTAAAAATTAATTGAAAAGATTTTATTTTAACATCAAAAGTTCACATTCGTTCAAAATATATTAGCTACAAAACTCCTATTGAGTTGCGATATCAAAAAGCATTTCCCGATTATTAGAAATTTTGAACTAATTTAAAATTAAGGGATACAATGCCTTGCTAATTAATTTCGCCGAGGTCACTTTAAATATTCCTGAAAAAATCATTGTGAAATGACATATCACCTGTTTTAAAGATACCCATCATGAATTCAGTCCGAACATTTATAATCATTTGACAATTTCCAGAAACAGCAGATTGGATGTAAGAAATTTATTATTTTCTTGGAAAGAATATAATTATAATGCGTGTTCATGTGTTGGGAGACTGGACTTTGTTTTGTATATGGATGCGTTTGTTTCACAAAATTAATTAATTAATAAAATATCATTAATAAACATGTAAATTATTCAAAGGGTAATTTGAAGCTCGAACATTTAACTAAATATTTGTAGGTTATATGAAATGTATTAGTATTAGTACATATTAATTATTAGTTTGTATTATATTTTACAATAATTATGAACTCTTAATTATATACATAAATGCTAAGTGAAAGTAGACATTTTTCGTGTTTATGTACAATGTACATACATATACAGTCGAACTTCCTTATAGCGCACGGCACCATAACAGAATTTTAATTAAAATTTTTATTTAAAGAAGTCTTCTACACTGTTCAATTTTTCTTTCTCAACAAAATCGTTCAATAAATTAAGAGTTTCAAATTTAGACTGAACACAGAATGCTTGCATTTAAAATCTCGGGAAATCCCCTTATAAGTTTTTTAATTTCGATTATAAGTTACTGTAAAGCTAGTAATGCATTGGTAAAAAATGTTTTTTTTTGACAATCAAACATGTCATTACGATGAGTGGGTCCGACAATTCTGCCTGTCTGTCTATCCATATGTCTGTATCGGCACCTACAACTTAAACGGCTGGACGGATTTGCTTCAAACTTAGTAGATAGTGTTATTATGGCGCCCTACAAAGGGGTTTTGAATTTAGAATTCTACCTTCAAAACTATACGAATTTTAAAAAAACTTTTAAAACTTTCTGAATAGTGTTTTCTTTTTTTATGTTTTGGTTGGAATAGATTTTTCAGAAAAAGTCTTATAACGGTTCCTCCCATAGGACCGGTTTTTTTTAAATTCAATTTTCTCGTAAGTAACTTGACGAATTTCTATGAAATTTTTAATGAACTCGCCTTTTTATAAACAAAATATAATACAAATTCTTTAATTTTTTAAAAAAAATTTTCTTTGAGTTTTTTAAAAAAGTTAAAATTTTTTTTTTGTGCCACAAACGGTTTAATCAATATTTTTTTAATTTTATTTTTCTGATAAAAACTACAAAGTGCTAGAAGTTGGCATACTCAAAAAAAAAAAAAAAAAAAAAAAAATTGGAATATATTTTCGAAAAAATTTTCAAGAAAAAACTGATCGAACGATTTTGAAAAAAAAAAATTCTTAAAATTCTAAACAGTAAACGAGAGCAGATGGCTCACTTCATTTTTCCCAAAAAACGTTTAAACTAGAGAGCAACAAAATTTGTTTGTTTTAGAGAAAAATTCGCTTTATAGGAATTCGTTATAAAGAGATCAAAACACACTTAAAAAATAACGAAAAAGCTGTGTATATGAAATCGATGCGTAATAGAAAGATCTTCGCTATATAGAAATTCGTTATAGGCAAGTTTGACTGAACATTATACATATATGTATGTATGTACATTATACAATATATGCATATCAAGGAATATTCAAATTTTCCCATTCTTAATCGAGAAATAGTAAAAAGGAAATCGAACTTTTGACACAACATCACCCGGAGAAATAAAATATTCATAACTAAAACCACGTCAATGATATCAAATAAGTTCCTTTATAGATCCTGATGTATGTTATCATCCTTAAATCTTAACCACATCAGAAAATATGAAATCCATAGATTACGAGTATTATTTCGCCTGACTAAAAAATTTATACTTAAACACTAATAAAATATTCTTAAATTTCTTCAAACTTACTCTCTCTAAAAAAAAAGAAAAAACAATAGAACAAACAACAAAAGAATGATGCCCTAAGGTAACCTCAAACACTATACACAATGAACGCCATTGAAACCCGAAACAATATGCCATTAAAACAATTTTAATGTTACCATGCATGCATGCTTGGGGAACGCGCGTCCTAATTAGCTTTTGTGGCAGCCACAACCACCTTTCGCCTCAATTCATTAAAAACACACATACATCTACCTACATCATATAGCTACACACATAGCATCTACCACTCATATACCCAAAGAGATAGAATTGTAGTGTAGGTAGTAGCAAAATTTTAATTGCTTAATTTTATTATAAACCTCTATCAAGTCTATATCCTTGTTGTTGAAAGAAGAAAACTTGCCTTGCCTTGCCTTGCCTTGCCTCCTGTCACAGTTCATCAGGCGCACACATTAAGTCCGTTTTAAAGAGAGAGGTGCAGATCTAAAGATACAAACACAGGCAAAGGCATCCTTGTGACACACACTATGATGATAATGCCAAGATACTACAACACTTGAGTATTTCGTATTTGTCAGGAAAATTACGCCCTAAAAACATATAAACACTTAAAGAAAATTATATCCTAGTTCGTGTACTCCAGCTTCTGGGTTGATGGGTCGGTTCGTTCGGTAGGATGTTGTAGAAAGGATATTTTGTTTTTTATTCAACTTATAATAATTCGTGTATTCCTTGTCTTGGTTTGCTTGGGGAGGACATTTGCCTTCAAGTGAATTTTGAGAGACACACTGATTTCCCAACTGTGAAAGGAGTTGCGGTGAAATCCTTGAGGCCCATCACTGTTCTCTCCTTCATGTAAATGGCTCATTACTGCCGACGGCAGAACCCTTTTTCTTTAATTAACTAGCACGGACGACATGCATCAGTAAATGTGCGTCAGTGTCTTGGAGTACTCTGTAGGCCAAAAGCAAACAAACATGTGTTTGCAGAGCAAAGAAGAAGAGATCATTTAAGAAACAATATGACAGTTTCTTCAAATAAGTTTTCACTTCCTTCGACGACGAAAACTTAAGTAAAGAAAAGGAAGGACGAAAACAACAAAAGTTATATCTGCGTGCATGAAAGTCCATGGTGGTTAAGATTTTGAGATTTTGATTCCCGCCACACACCATTCTCAAGCCTATACAAGAACTCATCTTGGCTGAAACAAACGACAAACTTTGAATTAATTGCTGAGGTCAGGAATCTAAGGGTAACTCTTCATTTGGTCGGTTTGAGGTTATCTTCTTAGTGTCCAAAGGAAGGCGAAATCCCAAGGAACCAACTTTTACACACAAACATCGAAGAAGAACTTAAGATAACACCATCGACAACTATAACGACAACGACAACGACAACGACGACTACGACGACGATGTACCAGAAGTTGAAACTTTATTAAGTTTGAATTTTAATTGAATTCCTTAATTGCCTATTTTTCGAAGACTTAATAAGCAAGCATAAAACTCTGATTGGAGTGTGGGTCGTGTTTGAGTGTGTGAAACTTTTTTGAGGGGGTTAGTACACCATGGCGTATGAGTAACTTTTTGTTGGAAGACCCCAATGTATAACAACTGTTGTTGGCCAATTATTATGGCTAAATGAGTCGAACAAATTACTCTTCAAAAAGCTTCAAATATGACCACTTTATGTAAATTTTATAACCATTTTCGGTTTATGACTGAATACTGATGGTATGTATATTATATATATATATATGTTAGGAGCAGCCAGAGATGATTTCTTCCTGTGAAGGATTAGTTGTGAAGGCATTGGGGTCAGCGCGCAGAAGGGAGATGATAAATGTGAAAAAATAATTTAAACATCTATTTTTATTGTTGTCATAAGATTGGTCAATTTATAAAGGGTTTTAACAACAACAAATAAAAAAACCTAATATGTCATTGAAATTTCAAAAATGATTGCAAAGTAAAACAAAAATGATAAAACAAGACATGCAAAATATAAATTAACTCACTTTACCCCGTCCGCTTCGCTAGACGTTTCCTTTATTTGTTTGCTAAATTAAAAAAAAAACACACTTTTTTTTTTCTTTCAAATGATGTATTTTACAGATCGCGGCAAGAAACTTTTCCTTCAGTTTTGACACTTGCGTATTATGGTTGGACCTTAAGACGCACACTGTTCGATAAAATCGACACTATAAGTTTCAATGTAAAACTGCACTGTGAATAACATATGTTTTTAAGGGGCCTTATAACCAGCAATAGAAATAGTGTCGATTTTATCGAATAGTGTGCGTCTTAGAAGAGTATACTTGGGCGAAACGAAAAATAAGGCCACGGAACTACTTTTATTCTAAAGTGTTTTGTATTGTTGTTCAATGTTTTAAAAAAACTTTTCGAATCAATTCTTCTTTTGATTTAACAACATTGCAAAAATTGGTTGGTAACGTTATTGAGCCAGTTTCATTGTCTATCGGCATTTTTGAATCTGCAATTTTCAACAACTGCTTCGATTTCCGATTTCCTTCAATGTACTCACACGACAATTTCGCAACACTTTGGCTGGCCATTCTGACGTTTTGGTAATATTACATGTTAGATTTTCTTTGGTCATATCCAAAGGCAATATCAGCGCATCCTACCATCTACCCGAAATGGAAAACAATAGCATATCTCTGTTTCTTTTATTTACACAACGCATATAATTTATTTTTTGTTTTATGCAAAAATTCATCTGTCATCTTAAAAAAAAGTTAGCCGTCACGGGAGGCCCGGCAGATGTGAAACATTCATGTTACATTCACATTAAAATTCATAATAAATTAATAAAAACCATCAAAAAAAATATGGATTGATATAATTTTAATAATTTATTGTTTTGTTAATAAAATAGTCCGGTCAAAGTAAACTAAAAAGTAGGGGTGAGGTTAAAAAAATTCGGACTAAGCTGAAAAATGGTAGGAGTGTTCAGAGCACCATCATAAATAAAATCTAAGAAATCCTCATCGATCCGCCACGTGGAAAAAATTTTGCGCCGGGTCAAAAGTCACTAAAACTAGCCGAGCCAAAATTGTATCAGATAATTATCCATACAAAATATGAAATTACTTTTTTCACTAAGAGCCACCGTTTTTGAGATATAACGATTCAAAAAGTTGAAAGAGTTGTAATTGTCATAATAAGTATAAATATACACCACGTATAATACAAGGTGATCGGTATTATGTGCATAAAAAGATAGAGTGAGTAGGTTGTGATAAAACAAACACAAATTGTATGGGGGGGGGGGAATCTGTTCCCCTCCGTTTAGCCGGGAGGGGCAGTTTTCTAAAAAAAAATTAAATTGGAAAAAATAATATAAAAAAATTACAGTTACTTCTACAATGCCACGCTATTCAAAAAAAAGTAATTCTAGTGAACTGTTTTTGAAAAATTAATTTTCAAACTCAAAATTTTGAAAAAAAAAATAAAAATTAGTTTTTTCAAACTATTTTTTTTTGTCAAAATTTTATGTTCTCATTAGTTCTAATTTACCTTGGCAACAAAAAATCCTAGAGCCATACGATTTTCAGTGTTGAACTTTGTCGCGCCCCTATTTGAAAAGTTAACCCCTGGTAGTGCTACATTGACAGCCAAGTTAGCACTACAACCCACAAAAATGCATGAAATTAAAAACTTATTTATCATTTTTGACAATTTTTAACTCAACCCCCCTCCCCCACACCAAATCCTCCCCACCAGTAGTCACCCACCCCACCTACAACCACCAACCAACCACCCAGTAACCACCCAGTCCACCTATAACCAACCACCATTTTTGAGAATTTGTTCACCCTCCCTCTTCTACCTCCTCCCCCCAACCAACGACCACCCTCCACTCATACTTTGAAATATTTTCGAATTTGTTCATTTTTCTATGCTATCAAAGATTTGATTGGCCGGATGGCGTCCGAGCCGTCATGCTATTTTTCGTGACGATTACGATCGATTTTACTGCCTAGGTGCGCCAATAGATGTTCCACATAAAAAATAAAATGCACGACTGGGTCGCACGAACTTGCTCTAATGTGTGACAGTGGTCTTGGCGGGCTTGAGATTTTGATAAAAATAAATTTTTCAAAATTCTTAAATAAATACTTAAACTAATTTGAGCTTAAAAACAAGTACGCCATTTTATTTCTTTTATAAATTTGAATTTATGAAAATAAATTTATAAAAATCTGTGGAGCGGTTTTTGAGAAAAAAAGTTTTTTTTGAAAAACTTTTTGAAAAAATTTTTCAAAAAAAATTCAAAAACGCCAGTTTATAGGTATTCAGCAAATACATTTATTTACAATTTTTAGAAAAAAATTTAATAAGCAGTTTTCAAAATATATATTTTTTAAATTTTTTTTAAAAAAATGCTTTTAAAAATACAAAAAAATATTTTTCAAAAATATTGGCATGCAATACAAATTGAGCTACCTACAGCTATATGTGTGTGAAATTTCGAAAGAATCGGTTGAGCCGTTTTCGAGTTAGTCAAAAGCAAAAAAAAACGGTCCTATGGAAAGTACCGTTCTTAGCCATTTTTTAAAACTTTTTTTTCAGCCATATGATTGGTCGTACCTAAAAAGCAACACTGATTTTTTTAAATAAAAATCGTTAGAGCCGTTTTTGAGAAAAATAAGCTTTAAAATAACGGTTGTATGGCAGGTACCGTTATTTTTTGAGCTAAAAAAAAAAATTCAATTTCTCCTCTGTACAATACCTAAAAAAGTCTATATACCAAGTTTGAAGCAATTCGGCCCACCCGTTTGGGCTTTAGGTCTACATACAGACAGACAGACAGACAGACAGACATACAGACGGACAGAATTTTTAGACCATCTTTTTTCGTCTTCGCTATCATCGTAATGTCATGTGTGATTGTTATCTCAAAACTTTTTTTTTCGACGAATGCATAACTTGCCTTATAGTACCTATAATCGCAAGTAAAAAATTGAAAAAAACACCATACAAAAATCCAAAAAGCTGTTTTGCAAAAAAAAATTAATCAATTTCGTGGAATCAGAAGAATTGGAAATGAATATACATTGAATTTTGTCAATTTCTTTTAATTCTTGAATAATTATTTTTAACATTTTAAAAAGATTTAATAAATCACTTATGTGGAAAAACAAGTGTTTTATTATATCTTTTTAAAATGTCAAAGATTAATTTCTACCAAGTGCTCAACTCTCAATACATTGATTATATAAAAATTATTTTCAGTAAATCAAGTATAAAATGACTAAACTTTAACCTCAACTTCTTTTTGTACTTCAGGGAAAACTTCATTGGAGCCGTGCTATAATGTGAATTACGTTACTTTTTAACTTTGACAGGGCTACACAATTGTGCCAAGGTAGTTAATGACTCTGATTTGGCGCTGCGCGGAGTTTCTTGCGATTAAAAAGTATATCCTTTTCATGTATGTCTTTTCTGTAACCATTGTATGCAAAATTTCATGATGATCGGTTTAGTAGTTTGGACGTGAAAGCGTTACAAACAAACAAAAGTAGAAACAAACAAACTCACTGTCGTTTTAAATTTCACAATTTTTAATTATTAAAATTATTAAAAAAGTTAAAAAAAAACTTGCTTGTCTGTAAAGTTGGTTTACGGACGATAATTTAACTAGTTGACAAAACAGTTCACGTGTAGGTTGTATCCTCCCCTCCAACCTTGGGCGTCTTAGGCCATACCGGGGCCCTTGGGCACAGAAGAATTCGGGGCCCTGTTGGAAAGTTAAAATTGTAAGACTTTGTTAATTCATCGATGGAGATTAAATTGTAATGTAATGTAAAAACGGTTTGCCAACATGCGGACAGGCAACGTTTAGCTGACCGTGCAAAAAACCTCGAAATTCGAAATTAATCCCACAGACTTCCAGCGATTGGCCTTTCGATTTTTCGATTGTCATCGCAAAAGCCAATATAGAAGGTTTGAACTTGCTTTTGATGATTGTCGCTTGAATTACATTGTTCATCAGTTTCAGATTCTGCAACATGATTATGATCGATACAACCTTAAACTTATATTATGCAGCGGAGTTCCTGGCACATCAAGCGAGTTCAAAAATTCCGTCGGATAGTTGGTCGCTTCATCCTCGTCGGTCACGCTTTCAACGGATTTGTGTGAAACTGCATTCTCCAGCGACTTGACTTTGAATTATGAAATTCAAACTATCGACGTCCTTACTATTCGCTGCTAGTATTACTCGTTCACTAATTCAATCGAAATTTTTATAATTTTGTGTAATGCCATGGGACACTATGGTGACGAGCTCTACCTTGCCTTGAACGATATCAATCCAATCGAAACATCAACGTGAATTTGGCCATTACCCATTACCAAACGCCAGCAGTTGTCTCGAGAATTCGGCAGTCGGTGGGTCGCTCTGCAATGTGACTCACATATTCGTAGTCAATTCTAACTTTTTGTCTCGAATCACCTCATAAATCCTTCATCGTTTAGTCAACTGCCTTCAAAGCTCGTTTATGCACCATCGTGCATTAATCGTAGATGATGCTTCTGCTTTCTCGCATCAATTTCGCTGTCGCCGAATTCTTTGTCGTTGTGCACCTTGGCTTGTCAACCGTGAGAAGATTTATAGGCAGCTTCAAAGCCGAATGTGCAGTTCGACCGCCTTCCAACATAAGGTGGCAATAATGCCAGAGGATGCAACTGCCAACGCCATGAGGTCTTGACCGAATTGTTGTCAAAATCAACGAAATGACGAATGTCGTGCCTGTCCCATACAATGAATCCCATGAATACAAAAAAGTTGTTGCATTTATGGATACACAAACACCTCACGTCTAAAACGTGGGTTTATATATCCCTGAAATTTTATAGTTTTCCCGAGAGCACACTTGGTGTATGGTGTAATCAGCTTTTCGGCGCCCCTGGGCACGGGTCTGTGTGCCCTTATGTTAAAGATGGCATTGTCACCACCGACTAACCATTCACCATTTTTGACAAATTCTTTTGGTCATAACTTTGTTTCTAGACATCGGACAGCAAACAAATTTGTTAATGCACTCTCCTTAAAAGTTTATTCAAATCGATCACGCTTTAGTTCTTTATACAGGTACAGGGTTTCCAATTAGACGTTTCATTTTGAATAGCCCTCTATTTTGTCATCTGTCAAAAGATGTGACGTCCTTTTTTGACAAATGACAAGAAAAAACTATGCCATTAATAAAAATGGAACGATAACTGCTTCAGCAACTATGTGTACTTTCAACAAGATGGCGCTACGTACCCCACAAGTGGCGAAACCATTGCTATTTCCAGGTTTCTCAAAATGGTGATCGGAATTGGCTTTTTTCTTTAGGGTTATGTGAAAGAGATTGAAGCATTGAAAGAAAACATTCATGCCGTTATCAGTGACTTTAAAGCGGCATATACACTGGTCAAAATCTCATCAAGCATGTGACAGTGTGTGCAATACGTATACGTTGAATGCTAGAAGAAAAATCAAAATTTTTTTGATTTTTCATCAATCATGACACACACACTCTCACATGCTTGATGAGATTTTGACCAGTGTATATGCTGCTTAAGGATAGAAGATATACGTTATGTCTTATTGGAAAACCCTTTTTTATAAGAAGATTGGTAGCAATATAGTTTTTAGTCAGAAATATTTTTTTTTTGAAGTGAAACTTCTTTAGGCGCATGGATGTAAGATTTTTACTGATGCAGCGGAAATAAGCGTGACTTCCGTCCCCGAAAATGGATAGACCAATCGACAGAGAGTGAGAAAGGGCGAACGTAGCATGAAGCACATAGCCATGAAGAGAGAGTAGGGAGCAAGCGAGTGAGAAAGGTCGAGAGAGAGAGAGATAGAGCGAACGTCGCATCACGCACAGTGCCATGGGGGGAGAGAGCTTTAGGTTAGGTTTGTTTTATAATAGCACAAACTGGTTCTGCATATCAACTGTGGGTAGGTCGGCGGCTGATGATTAAAAATAGAACGGTGGGTGGCAGCGACGGTTTTGCATTATGTGTGTCTTAGCAGACAAAAGTGTTTCGTTAATCCATTGTAGGCAGTCGTGTCAAGTGGTTGATGGTTTTAAATATGTAGATTGGCGGGTAGCAGGGATGTGACTTGGTATGTGGTTAAATGTGCGCTGAAAGGTTGATATGAAAAATGTGATGTGTATCTATAATATTAAATTTGTTAGGCGGGTAAGCGGCCTTAAGAAGCTGTACTGGTCGGTTGATGCGGTGCAAAAAAATAAAAACTAGTTTGCCAAAAGTTTAACTTCTGACTTGGTGTGTAATTTGTACGCACGCACTTTTTTTTTGTGTGTCTTTACTTTTATCTATTACATTGTGTTACATATATCGATACACAAATATGCACCTTATTATTGTATACTTTTCGTTTAATTTTTTTTAAATTCAAGCAAGTTTTGGAAACTTTTTAGATAATGTCTTATTTATTCAAAGAGAATGCATCGGCATGTGTACCGTAGTACCTAGAATGAAAAAGTTGCAAAATAATAGGGGAAGTGGGGGCAAGACCGCATATATAGTGTTTGACTGCCTTAAAAACTGTTAAAAACCATCCTTTAATAAAAATAAAGTCTTTATTCTTGTAGTGTGATAACTCTTTTAGGAACTTTGATTAATATAAAAAATAAATAAATGATTGAAAAAAAGATAATAAACTTTTAAAAAACATCGGCAAAAAACGGTCTTGCCCCCACATAGGGGCAAGACCGCTCTGAACATGGTGGAGCTCTCTCAAGTATGTTGACATGCCTATGAGCTCTTACTCGAAAAACGAACAACGGTGGAATATACTTACTGTCTAGAGGCACTCATGCAGATTTCTATTGTGATTGTTTTTCCACGTTCTGTAGAGGTTAGAGTTCCAACCTGATGATGGAAAGTAAAGATAAGGTAACTTACCTGCGGTTTACCCTTTTTAGCCAATACTTTTGATACTTTTTTGGGCACTGTTGATATGCCAGTTTCGTCAACGTTATGAATATGATCAGGTGTGAAGTGGTATTTATCCATTAATTCTTAAATGCTCAAAAAACTTAGTCACAGATACAAGATTGAAACCCATGGCCCTAGCTCCAGAGGTTCCTTCCGGCTTACGTAGGCTTATATTAGGATTTCTCTTCAAAAAAATTTGCACCCACTTATATCCAGCCATTCCAGTTTCTTTGTTGAAATCATTTTGTTTGTTATTTTTTTGAGCTAGTTGAAAAGCAAGTTCACGCAAATCCTTAATTGTAATGGGAAACAAACGGCTTTCCAGCAAAATTATATGTTCAGACAATTCTTTTTCTTGGTCTTTTGAAAAAAAAAAACAGTTTTGATTGTTCCAAGAGAACAGTTTTTTGAGCAGTTTTCAGGAGAGTTAGATTTGTCGACTAATTTCTTATATCTGTCCCTAAGAGTGCTTTTAGGGACATTAAAGGCTTGAAAAGCTTGCTCAAACCCCATATCGTTCTTAAGAACGGCATCAAGTGCACTTTTCATTTCGGATTCCTGCCATGACATGCCGGGTTATTTTACGTATGTAATTTCGAACCGTATTTGATTCTAAAACATACAAAAGTATAAATATTCTAAGACAAAATAATCAAATAAGCAACTAAAAACATTGCTTATCACCCTGATGCAATTAGGGCTGCATTACATAATAGCGCGTCACCTTGGCTTAAGTCTGGAAGGCATCTGTGATGTTCTTACCAACTTTCTATTTGACCATCCTGCATAATCGAACGAGTTCAGCGGGGATGCCAAGAAGTGGCATGGCTCTGTATACATAGCTCGTTGCTCTTCACGCTGTCATAAGCGACTTCAAAACCGATAAAGAGTCTTTTCTAAAATCGGTTGAAGTGTGAACATTTGGTTGACGGTTTACTTACCGGGCCTGAAACAAAACTGAGAGGAGCCAATTAGTTCACGCGCGAAAGGGTTACGACTTTAAACAGAGTAGCCGACCGGATTTTATAGACGACATTTTTGAAACTTATGTATATCGCTGTAGTTGGCGCAGTTCAGAGTATAAAATTAAAATACTGTTTATTATTCTTAGGTATTTTCAAGTCCAACAATAAAAGTTTTATAAGATCCTACATATGTAATAAAAATATATAATATGTAAAAACGTATGAATCGAGACTCAGTGCAGGCTGGTTTTGTTAAATACATACATACATATTACATACAGTGCCGTTCGAAAAATTTTGGTCAAACCCTTTATAACCCTTTTCCGGCGCAGTTCTTGAAATTTATGAGAGGTACGAGATTTGTTTGCACTAGGTAGCAAAATGTCGTTCAAAAGTGCATAAAAGTCGATGTTATTGTGAAGAAGAGGTGCATTCACATTCAGCTCGTGGTAGCAGTCCGAAGCGAATCAAAGTGATTTAGTGAGAAAAAAATGGCATGGAATTTGAAAAAATATCGTGCGACCGGGACTACCAGCAGGAAAAGGGGCCCAGGGAGGCCAAAAAAGACGACCCCAGTGGAAGATCGTTTTTTGATGCTGCAAAGCCGGTGGCATCGGTTCAAGACTTCAGTGGATCTTAAAAACGATCTTTGTCGAGGTACAGGAAAAGTTATTTCGTCAAGCGCAGTGAGGAAAAGGCTTTTAAAAGCTGGACTTAGAGCACTCAGGGCAGTACTGAAGCCGGATTTTCCAATAAGAGTCAGAGAAAAACGATTGGCCGGGGCTCAGGAGCATTTTAACTGGACTCAAGACATGTGGAACAACGTTATCTTCTACTATGAATCAAAGTTTAAGCTGCATGTAGGAGATGGGAGGATCCTTGCGCGAAGAGAACTAAAGGAAAGACTAAGTTCTGAATACATCTTACGGATGCCCCCCAAAACTGAAGGTGGGTCTGGGGATGCTTCCTGGAGATGAAAGGTAGAATGGTCTTTCCAAAAACAAAAGTCACTGCAGAAGTTCACCTACGGGTTCTGAAAAATGAATTTGAGGCCTCTGGGCTGGATTTTTTTCAGTCCAGATCTCAATCAAATTGAGAATATCTGGTCAATAATGAATGAAACTCGAGGTTGCGAAGAAGCGTCCAGTGTCAATTGGAAACCTAAAAAATTTACTTATCCGGACCTGAAACAGCATACCTGCATCCTCATGGAAAAACCTATCTGAGTCAATGTTTCGTCGGTGTGCAGCTGTAATAAAAGCAAGAGGAGGTCCAACAACGTACTAATAAGATAGAGAATGTTTCTGAGAAGCAATAAAAAAAAAAAAAAAAAAAAAAAAACTGCACAAATAAAGTATTTTTCTTTAATCCCTAAAAATGAGCCAGGTACTTAAAAAATCCATTTTTCGGTCTAACAACATTTTACTCCCGTGACCGCGTGTAAAAAATTATATTACTCTAAATGTATCATGAAGCGATTGAAACCGCATAAGAAATCGTAACCTCATTAAAATATATGTAGTTATTGCAACAACTTTGACAAAATTCGAAAAAAAATTTGACCAACATTTTTCGAACGGCACTGTAGTATATGATATTTAATTGGATTTTAAATCGCAGTTGTAAAAATGTTCATTAAATAAAACAAAGTAATGTTTTCTAAACTAAAATTAATGCCAGTAATGCCATAAAAATATATTTCCGTGTTTTTTTTTTTTTTTGCTCTTAAGATTGTGAAACGTAGAGTTCTGCATATTAAAATGTCACAAAAAGATATTCGTGTAGGTAACCTTCTCTACTAACAAGTCATATTCGAGTCAAAAGTGCACCATATGGTTTTATAAAATGTCCCGTACAGATTTTGTCAGTTCATGAATGTCCTGATATACTAACGAAATAAACCACTCTCCCATCCGAGTAAGTGTTTTTGGAAGTTAATATACATATGTACATCAAAAAATTTTGCATTGAAAAGTTTTGGATTGTGGTAGTGGCAGGATTTAAAAGTAACGGAAACAATTTATTTAACTTAGATAAACCTCATTGCGATATATTTATTTCTTAATTTGTATATGTATACATACATAATTGAGAAAAAAATATTTTCTAACTTTTAAATTAATATTTTCAAAACAATCTTATCTCGTTCTTCATTGCACCACACATAATGCAGAGGTAGTACGTGTCAAAAATCAGAGAACATTGGTAGAAAATTTAAAAAAGAGTGCACCAAAACAATTTATTCTAACCCTGTTTTTTTTTTCTTTCTGTTTAGTCTGTCTTTTTGCCTATCTAGTGCACGGCAGATGGGGTTATTTTTGAAGCTTAAAAATACTTTAAAAACACACAAAAAAAATCTAGGTTAAATGTACATTACCTTCACCATCACCATGGCACATTGTATAATTTTTCACAGAAATATAAAAACCACAAGGGTTTTTTTTTTGTATGAATGTCATTTTTTATGTGAAAAAAGATGTATTCTCAATTTTGTAGAACATAGTGGAAGCGAGCCATAACTATACAAACTGGGAGCCACCAGTCGTAGCTCATAACGTCATAACTAAACAAAAATTGATTTTGTTTTCCAAGCATATTCTAATTTTCAAGGATTTATAGTATAGAAAACAAAACAAATACTTTTGTTTTTATAATGAATCCTTACACACGGATTTATGTCGGGATTTATAAAAAATTAAAACAAATATAAGTTTTTAGGTGAAATGGTTGTTAAATTTTGCATTTGTCTAAATCCCATTTATAAAATTATATGCACAACTTTAAAGGATATAGGCTTAAAGGGAAACAATCAAAATCAAATGAAGAGTATGTCCTTGCATTTAGCAGAAATGGAGCGAAAAATCTGGTTAGAACAATGCTTTGGGTTGCGTTGGAAAGCATTTAATTTTAGAAAAATCATTTGCATCCTTAAAGAAGAACGAGAGAACGAGAGAGGGAACGTTCTAAGATGGACCTTAGTTATAAAGCAAATATTTGAGTTATCGATTTATTCCATTTCCTTATAATTTCCATCTAAAAGAATCTTTGTGCGTTGTGTGATGTTCGTCTTTTGCTTGCTACTGCTGTTGTACATCTTTGTTCGTTTCATAAATCTTAGTTCAATATTTAAACAAGAAATAATGGAGTCTGTTAAGTGAAAGGGTTTGCGTAGGATTTGAAGAATTTTCAAAAGCTACTTCAGCCTATTATGTACAATAATAAATAAAGGAAGAAAGTAGCTTCATTTAAAATATAACCAAATTATGACAAAATATATGTACATATATCAGTTTGAATTATATGTTTATTCTTGTATTGTTTCTAGATAAATTGGTTAAAGGAAGCTATGTATGTGCTCGTAGGTATGTTATACTTCTTTAGAAATAAGAGCAATTTTTAGTAAATTATTGTTCTTAACTGAATAATTCTTTTTATTAAAGGAAGAACAAGTTTTCAAATAAAATAGAATATTGGATGTCCCCTTTTCCAGTTTTTAGTTTGTTCCATTTTTCCACACATGCTAAGTTTTTGACTTTCGGGTCGATTTTCTACAGAAAATGCAAACTTAGCGTTTTGAAAGTTTTTTGAATGGACGTAACAGTTGTAAAAATATAAGTCAATGACAAGTATCAAAAAAAAAAAAAAAAACACACACACAGATATTATGAAACTTGGAAAAACCTGCTGAAGGGAGAAATTAAAAAAAAGTATCTTATTGCCTTAAGCTGCAAAGGTTATGAATAAAAAAGTTTTTTTTTTTTGGTTTTGGTAATGTGAATTTTTTGTGTGTACCTACTTTAACCGAGAATATATGATTTTTACTTGCGATTATAGGTACTATAAGGCAAGTTATGGATTCGTGCAGAAAAAAAAATTTGAGATAACAATCACACATGACATTACGATGATGGAGAAGTCGAAAAAAGTGGGTCTGGGAATTCCGTCCGTCTGGCTGTCTGTCTGTCTGTCTGTTTGTATGTCTGTTCGCGCCTCTGGAGGCTAAACGGGTGGGCCGATTTGCTTCAAATTTGGTATTTAGGATTTATTTGGCCGTCCCTCGGAACATATTTTTTATTTTTGCTCTAGGTCCAAAAATAACGGCACCTGCAATACAATCTTGAAGACAAGAATTGATTTTCTCAAAAACGGCTCTAACGATTTTGATACAACTTTCAGAATGCTATTTTTGCAAAACAATCTATCTTTTGGTTTGAATTTTTTTTTTCAAAATTTGTCTAATAACGGTACCTCTCATAGAACCAGTATTTTCAAATCAAATTTTCTCGTAAACTATACATTCGATTACAATAAAATTTTGGCCACAGGAAGTCATTCATAATTTTATTAATATGACATTTAAAAATTTTCAAAAACTTTTTTTTTTGATTTTTTATAATTTTTTCAAAAAAATTTTTGGTTTTCGAAATATGTTGAAAACGGGTACATTGATTTTTTTTTAAATTATTTTTCAAATGTAAACTACAGATTGCCATATATTTGCATACTCAAATAAATTTCAAAATATTTTTTGAAAAAGTTTTTCTAAAATAACCTTTGAAAAAAAAACTGGTCCAACGATTTTCAATATTTTTTTTTCCTAGATTGACGTATAGCTTTGAAATTTTATTGCATACTTAGTTTTTCCGAGAAAACTCTTAAACTAATTTAAAAAATAAAAGAATTTTCGAAATTATTTAATTTTTTTTAATATCCATATATGCAGCCACTACGCAATTTATTGAACATAAGAGCAAGTTCGTGCGACCCAGTCGTGCATTTTATTTTCTAATCCCCTCCCTAAGACCATACTGTAACACATTGCAGTAAGTTCATGCAACCAAGTTTTGTACTAAATTTTATTTTTTTGTACGGCTAAATTTTTGTATTGATATAGCTAGTTTCGTAAATTCAGTCAAATAATACATAATAGAACAGTTTATTATGTAAGTAACATTTTAGTGTAGGATTTTTTTTATTTAAATAAATAAAATTAGTATGAATTAAAAAAAAAAACAGCCTAAATTTTAAAATGGCACAAAAGAAAACAATTTCAATTAGCAACTAAGTTACATCACCACCGCATACCTTCTCTTTGAGGCGTTCGCGTTACATAATCAATTTTATTTACATTGTAGATTTTGTGGTAGGGAAAGGGTAATTATGCGAAAGAAGGATAACAAAACCGCATGGTGGCATTAATTTAATCAATAATTAATTCGGATCAAAGCATTTATCAGCCTAATTATGTATCCAAATTCAACTGAGTAATAGTTGCTGGTTTAGAACAAATATCAATACCTACCATAATGATTCTATAACCACCAATTCATATGCTGCCATTACATGTTCCATTGATCAAGGTTTTCATTATTATATGTATACCTACAAAACTAAAGATACATTTGTGTGCGTATGAAGGTAAAATAAAGCCAAAATGAGAAAGTGGAATTTTCCGAATATAAAGCATATAATGTAAGGTATGTGAGAAATTGTATCTAATGTTAGGTATGCACGAGTATCTTTACTATAGAAGGTACTCATACTCATATCTCGAAGCGTTATAAAGATGTTCAGCAGATATTTTGTACAATTAATCATTTTCCAAATATGGTTGTCATGCAATTCCATTTGAACTTACATCCTTAATTCAGAGCTCTGTAACAAAATCCCAACCATCAATCATCGAAAAGGGAGAATATTTTCTTTTGCAAAGTCAAAGTTTTGCAAAGCAAGAGAACGTTGATAAAAATAAAAAGGAGTAGAATAAAAGAAATGCCACTCAGATAAACGGAAGCTCCTGAATATGAATTTATAACGCAACGAGAATTGGGTTAACCATTTCCGTTCGATTTCCGTAAAATGTCTTTCATCCTCGGGGAGTTATTCATCCTAACTATCTATATCCATTATACATTATCTACATGCGTTCTATAAATGTGTGTCTCCTGGCTGGTTTTCTATTCATTTTTTTCATCTAATCTTATACGTAAATTTAATATTTTTTTCGTCAAAAATTGTTCATGGAATATCAGACTAAAGTAATAGAAAAGGAGAGTTATCTTTTCCATGCTTGCCAGACAGCACAGTTCTTATATATTATGTATTATGTATACTTGAAGGACGCTTTCATCGAATACGATATTCAAAATAGATTTATAAACGGAGTCAGAGAGACAGTAAAAAAATGTATGCAGACACTTTATTCCCAGCAACGAATATTGCCTTTGCTACAATAAAAATTGAGTGGTATTCTTGGATGGTGAGAAATTCGACTGTTTGCATTTGTTGCAATATTTTTGAGTTTTACTGGTGTAAAGTCTGATGAATAAATAAAATATATTTGAGTAACTAGCTGCCCCGACGGACTTCGTCCCGTTAATTATTTGGCGAAATTAGAATAAAATCAAGTTTAAATTGAATTTAATTTTATTATTTTATATTAAAATCTAAAAAAAAGGATACAACAATGATTTTATTCAATTTAAGGCTGCATGATACCCAACATTTTTTCTTTTCTTCCCCGGAGCGTAAATGAAGAGTGAGGATGGTTTCCCAGCTCGTGAACACGCCATATATTACTGACCGTGTGAGAAGCATGTCATTTGTAGATTTGTTCCGCACACTTGAAGCGACTGCCCTTGTGATAAGTTAATGGTCATCGCAAAAGCAAGTTTCACTGGTAACTTAATGCGTTTAAACTGGAACGACAAATCGGTTTGAAGTCAAAGGAAATCTCGGAATCACATTGTTCATAAGCTTCATCACAATAAGTCGCGTTCCATTGCATAGTTTCGGAGCATGAAGATTTCTTAGCATAATAATGACACATCCAACTTTAAGACGCAAATGATGATATTGGCATCAATAATGTGTGCTCAACCAATCGTAGTTGCGGTAATTTTGGGCAATGTTTGGATACACGTCAATGATGAGTTCATCTTTCGTTGAGCCAAATTGGCAAGTTGCACATGGAATCGATATTAAACCGCTGGATGTATCTACCGGAATTTTTATTTTTCCGGTTCTTAACAGTTTTTTGAAGAAAAATCTGCAGTTCTATCCCGTTCTATCCGGTTTTCACGTTGCTATACAAATACGATGTCTTGATACATGCGTTTAATTCATCCGCCGCTGTTCATTTCGGAATCACAATAAGTATTTGCCGGAAGTCACCCGCCAACAGTATTAACACGCCATCAAAGCGACGATTATTGCTGGCAAATTGTGCACTCATCCCATTATGATCAAGTGGTAAATGTGCCATTCTTCCACCTTCCAACAGTGTTGCAACAATTCCGGTAGATGCGAGAGCTAATAAACAAAATGCAACTGATTTTTTAAAATCAACTTAAAAAACAATACAAACTAATTACCAATCAATTACAATAAATTAAAAAAAAACGAATTACATACCTAACTTACTTTTTTATAATATCACTAATAAATTATTAGTTCACAAAATCGCAATCATATTCTTTCGTTTTTGTTTTACTCGAAAAAGCATTCAAAAATTATGAAAATATTATCAGAATTAACAAAAAACATGCGTTATTGTCAAACGGAATTAACTTGCAATGATATACATACATAGTTCGTAAATATAAATTACTTTACCCGAAAAATAAGTGAAAATCAACTGAAAAACTAAATTTGCACCTGCAGCGCCACCTGTTCAAAATTATTTAACCTTATTTTTTCCTTGACCTTAACTTAGCAATTATAAACAAACCCACAGAAGGAAGTATCCTATTCGGTCTAGTAGTTTTCAAGTTTTAAGTGGTCGAACCTTTTTAAAAATCCATTTTTATATAAATTTTTATATAGATTGTTGTTGAAACAATTTTGGTATTTCCTTTCCTTAATTCACAAAAAAAAATAAAATGCACGACTGGGTCGCACGTACTTGCTCTGTGGGTGCAATAGTACGATGAAAACAAACTTTTCGATCAATGAGAACAACTCATTTTTGAAAAATTTGGTAAAACCTAAACAAATTTGACTGAAACTGATATACGGGAGCTAACGTTAAGAAACCTTTATTATTTAAAATTAAGACGTTATCTTTTGGGTGTTATAAATGATACACATGTCCCCTTGGGACCAAATTAATAAAACTGATATTACCAATTTCAGCTATTATCATATATGTAGCCTAAAACTAAAAATGCAGTTTTCTTTGAAGTATTCTATGTATGTTACATACAAAGTTTCATAAAAATCGTGGGAGCATTTTTTGAATAAATTAGAAAAAACGAAAAAATTAGCCAAAATCTAGTGGCTCTTTGTATACGAACCACCATTTAAAAAAGAGAAACTGTTTGAGTGAATTCGATGAAACCGTTGACAACTTATGGCCATTTGAAAAAAAGCCGTTAAGAGCAGATCTCCGTTATTTGCATTTTTAGACAAAAACTAAAAACGCAGTTCTCTTAAAAACACTAAAAGTATATAACACACAAAGTTTAATCAAAATCGTTAGAGTCGTTTTCGAGAAAATCGAAATTAAAAAAAACCGTTACTTGAAAGGTACAAGTTTGAGCCGGGCTAAGACCAAATAAAAAAAAATTCGACAACCGTTTTTCTTGAAACTGCTATATATCAAGTTTGAAGAAAATCCGTCAAGCCGTTTAGACTGTAGCATGACGTGAAAAGCGCACAGTCGCACATACACATCCGCACATCCGCACATTCGCACATCCGCACAGACAGACCGACGGACGGTATGGCGAAAACCACTTTTTTGGGCTTCTCTATCATCGTAATTTCATGTTTGATTAAAACCTCGATTTTTTTTTGCATGAAACCAATACATACTTGCTCTATAGAGCAAGTAATAAAATAATAAAAATAAGTACCTAAACCAAAAAAAAAAAAAAAAAAAACAGGACGATAAGCAACCATTTAGTTAGAAATTTTAGGCAATCTTAAGTACAGACAAAAGAACGGACAGAATTTCCAGAACCAGCTTTTCTACTTTTCCATCATCACTATGACATTTTTGATAGTTATAGAAATAGCAATTAAAAACTGACACTTTTAGAACATTTTCTAAATAAACATTTTCCATAATTCCGTCTTATTTGTCACCGAGAAAGTTTTTTTTATCAATACGTCGTCGTCGCAAGCAGTAAAACATGTGTTTCATTCTTCCCGGTTCATGAATCTTATCTAGGTATACCAGGTTTCGAGTCCGTAAAGTTTTTTTTTCAAGTTTTAAAATACATATGAATTGAGATAGTTTACACCCCATTTCAACATATTGCCAAGAACTCAATATGGAAATATATTTTGTAATTACATATAAACGTAAACTATTCACGCAATTTTTTTCAACTATAGTGATTCCTGTGTTATGTCTAAACAGGTATGTCAATTTGGGACCTGTATAATAGTTCTGCAAAGCAGCGCTCTACGCTCATCAGCATTTTATCTCATTTGCAATACTAATTTATGCAGGAATACAGTTACCCTAACGCTACCTCTAAGGTGATTCTCTCACCTAGGACAACAAAATACAAACACAAGCACACTAATACTCCAAAAAGTTGCAAATTAAAATAGTCCCGGGAACTCGATAAACCCAATATGCATGCAAATGATTTAAACTATGAGCGAGAGCTTTACCTTCAGCTCCTGTGTCTGTTCTGCAACATCGCTATACCAAAATCACTATCACTAGTCACCAGGACGGGAATGCATAACGCAGTCTAGCTTCTATCTCCTCCTTCCACTTTTATTGTGCCACAAGGTACAAGCTCAGTTTGCAAAACTAACGACCAACAAAAGAGATGGCGGTGGCGGTGGCAGTGGTAGTAGTGTGGTCCTAGGTCCTTGGATGGGAAAAATTCTTCTCGATATTGCTTGGTAATTAGCTTTATTTCAACTCCGTTTCCCTTGGTTCATGTCGTGCCTCCTGGTGTCTCCTTATCCTCATCTAGGTGTATGTTTTTGTCCTTGGGTATGGGTTTTTGCCAAAAAAGCAAAAGAAAGAGAATAGATCGTTAGTTGGTTAGCGAATTCCATTAAAACAAATGAATACACTCAGCTAAGGCACTATTAAATGGAAATTAACTCAATACAATACATTCTCTCGCTCTCCGTTTAGCTGACTCTCTCTAACTGATTATTTGTGGTCAGGCATGGCTGCATTTATACGTCAAATTGCTAGAAGATCACACCTGGCGTTTTGTAATGCAGGGTATTTTGACGGTCTAAATATATAAAAGATTGTCATATGGCGAGTATAATATTAAACTTTAGAAAAGGATATCTGAAAAAAAAAAAAAAATGAAAGTCTGATTTTGGGTGTCTCAATAAGAGTACCCTATTTATGATTTGTATCATTTGTACTTGCGATTTAAGGTATTAGGTATAAGCCAAGTTATGCATTCGTAAAGTTAAACAATTAACAACCAAACATAACATTACGATGATAGGGAGGTGGTAAAAACTGGGTAAGCCAATTCAATATGTATGTCTGTCTGTATCGGCAACTGTAGCCTGAATCGGCTTTAATTTTGGTACACTGTATATTTTGGGTAACCTACAGAAGGATTTTGCGGAATGGTCATTCCCTTCTAAGACAAGCGATAATTGCCAAAAAAACGTTTTACGAAAAACTTAAAAAAAGACAATCAAAAAGAACAGTTTTTCTTAAAAATTTGCCGACGAAATTTTCTCAAAATTCAAAATAGGAAAAGAAAACGGATGATTCACTTTATATATCCAAAAAAAAATGTTAGTAGTAATTATTACGTGATTGATAAATTCTTTTTCGAAATCTTTAAGATGGGAATGGGAGCTCGTTATATCGTAAAAACGCATTACAAAAATAAAAAGAAGTTAGTTAAAGTAAGAGACTGCTCGCAAACTTCGCGAATTTTTAGGTAAAAAAAATTGCTTCTGGTGTGTCAACAATTCGGTACATGCGTCGTGAAACACGAAAGACGAAACACATTTACAATTTCATTCAAAATACGTCAAGTGACTTGTTTACGACAAAAGTCTGATTTTAAATTATGTAACCAGTTCCATAGGAGGTACCTTCCGTTAAAGCTTTTACGTTAATATACAGAAAGACAAATCGGTTAATCTGCAAACATTCAAAATATTTTGTGGATTTTTGAAAGATAGTGTTTTCATGGTTGTTGTGCACTATCCTTTTTAGCACAAATTGATTGTACCAACGACAGTGAGTCAACTTGCCTCTGCCCTCCCACCCAATTTTGATGGAGCAATAAGCAGAGTACAGGCATGCATCGGTCTGAGTAGATCGCCAAAAAACAGCTTGAAAAGTTTTTTTTAAATATAATGGAATAACGTTAAAGTCAATAGCTGTGTAGTATGTAGGTGGAGCAGCTTAACTATGTTAACTGAAGGTATCTTATGTCTAGTATATAGAGTCAATGAAGGGGTTTACTCAAAAGTTCTTAATTACGTAAAATTTTGAAAAAAATTGTTATAAAGCTAATTTTATATTTTGTTTTCTCAAGGTTTTGAGTTTAAAAGTTAATTTTTCAAAAATGTTTTACTAAAATGACTTTATTCAAAAACATAATAAAAGGAGAGATTTCTGGCTTTACAAAAAGATATATGGCGCGGCGCGGCGTTGTAGGAGTCATCTTTATTTTTAAATAATTTTTTTTCCAATGTAAGTAGGTAATTTTCCTATAAAATTGCCCATCCCGCCCAACTTATACGCCCCAGCTTTTTGGGGCACCTAAGGTGAATCACATGAACAAACATATTGTTTAAACAATATAATTAATTATTTCCCCCAACTGAAAGGTTTCTGGTTTTGAATAATATAAATAAACAAAAATTTCAACAAAAAAAGTTATCAAAATTGTAGCTGTTTCTGTGGACTTTTAGGTATTGCCTGTAACGACGGCTTAAATGACTTTACTATTCATCATTTTCAATGCCTTTGAACTGGTTCCAAAATTATATTCGCCCTGACAACAGTGGCAAGACGGTTTATTGAGAAAAAGAAGCCTTTGTATGTATTTTTTGTAGATCTTAAGGATGCTTTTGATACTGTGAACAGAAGATCTTTACTTTTTAAGCTCGCGGCAATAGGTCTATCAACGAAATTCATATGGATTTACCAAATGCTTCTTTTTAATATGACTGTAGTCGTACGGAATGGCAATAAAACATCACAAACTTTCTGCTCTGAAACAGGTGTCCCCAGGGGTGCATTTTGAGCCCGCTGATCTTCTCCCTTTTCATTAATGATATTGAAAATCATCTACCCGGTGGGGTTTTTTTTGGTGATCTATTTATTAAGGTGTTACTTTACTCTGATGATCTTGTTATCTTGGCAGATAACCCACTTTCACTGCAGTTACAAATCAACAAATTAAAACAATTCTGTGATACTTGGGACCTTAAAATAAACATAACAAAATCAAAAATTATAGTGTTTAAACCCCAAGCTCGTTTTGAAAGTACTGCTCGGAACTGGACGCTGGATGGTGCAGATATTGAGGTTGTAACTCAATTTAAATATCTAGGCTTTCTGATAACTCATAATCTTAATATCCGCCCCATATAAGGACTAAACTAACCGATGCGAAAACAGCTATTAATATGATGTGGTCGTCATTTTTTAATAACGAATTTGTAGATTAAATATCTAAGTACAAGGTATTTGACGCCACAGTCAAAAGCTGTTTTTGCTAAGCAAATGAAGTGTACGGTTTTCAGCAGTTAGAAGAGATCGAATCTATCCAAAGATACTTTTTTAAACGCATTTTCAAATTGCCATCAAATACTCCAAACTATGCCATCCATGTAGAATCAGGGCTTTCTTTTATATTTGTTAGAAATTTAAAGGCAAACGTAGATTTTATAATCAAAATCATACAGAGACCCGAGTCTAACCTTCATAGGAAAATACTCCTAATATCTCTTAGATGTGGGTATACACCTTTCAAAAATTGGAATGAACTCGCCACTAATCATAATGTGGCTCTGGAACTGAGTCTTGGCAACACGGATGATTGGAAGAACTATCTTTATAATTGCATTTCAATTGTAGATGAAAGCATTTTTCAGCTTTGCCTTGATAGAGCTAGAGGGTCCGCTTCAAGAACTACCTATAGCCGCTTAAATCTAAGTCTGGGTGATAATAATTATTTCAGGGAAGAGTTAAAAATTCCTGAAATGAGCTTAATTTTTAAATTTCGGACGGAAATGATTGACCTAAACTACAGGCCACATAGAAACGACTTAAGTCCTATTTGTTCACTCTGCAATCTTAATGAGAACGAAGATGTGTTTCACTTTATTGGTGTTTGTCCTATCCTGCAGGAGTTACGTAGACTATATTTCAATAAAAGTTTCTTGTCTTTTGAAGAATGCGCCAGTGTCTTGAACGGAGACTGTCGTTGGAAGTTGCTTTTACAATTTTTATTCCACGCCAGGAATTATAGGAATACTTATTTGAATATGTTTTGAATCCAAAAATCCAAAATGTTATACTATTTTTGTGTTAGCTAAACTAAAAGCTCTTTCTAAAAAAACATTGCAGTTTCTCACCTTTGTTTTCTCATTTTTATTTTTTGTTTTAGCTAAATTAAAGGCCAACCTTATATTTTTCAACACTTTAGTATCTAATGTTTGTAAACTAAACTACTCTAATACTTTTGTACTATTTTTTTTTATGTTTTCTTGCTAATGCAGCATATTTTACGAAAGAACAATTAAATGTTATTTATTATAGTTTAAATTTTTGTAAAAAAAAAAAAATGTTATTCAATCTTTGTATAAAAAAAAATCCATATTTGAATAGACATTGTATTATCTCTCTTATTAGAATTTTTTTTAATTTCCGGCAGACGGCTTTAAAAGCCATGCTTGTAATTCTTTATGGAAATAACTTATGTAACCTTTAAATGAAAAAATAAAGAAAATCTAATCTAATCTAATCTAATCTAACTGGTTCCTCCAGATATTTAATATAGACCCTGTGTCCACTACGGCTTTTGATTTTTACTTGCTCTATAGGGCAAGTATTGGTTTCGTGCAGAAAAAATAAAATGCACGACTGGGTCGCACGTACTTGCTCTGTGGGTGCAATAGTAGGAAGTAAACAAACTTTTCGATCAATGAGAACAACTCATTTTTGAAAAATTTGGTAAAACCTAAAAAAATTTGACTGAAACTAGAAAAACCGATATACAGGAGCTAACGTTAAGAAACCTTTAATATTTAAAATTAAGACGTTATCTTTTGGGTGATATAAATGATACAAATGTCCACTTATGGCCAAGTTAATAACACTGTTAAAAGCAATTTCCACTATTATCATGTATAGCCAAAAACTAAAAATGCAGTTTCGTTTGAAGTATTCTATGTATGTTACATACAAAGTTTCATAAAAATCGGGGGAGCCTTTTTTGAGTAAATTAGAAAAAATTAAAAAATTGGCCAAAATCTAGTGGCTCTTTGTATAGGAGCCACCATTTAAAAAAGAGAAACTGAAAAAAAATCAATGCCATCTGATAGGAAGCTGTAAGGAACTATACTAAACAAAGTTTGAGTGAATTCGATGCAACCGTTGACAACTTATGGCCAATTGAAAAAAAGCCGTTAAGAGCAGATCTCCGTTATTTGCATTTTTAGCCAAAAACTAAAAACGCAGTTCTCTTAAAAACACTAAAAGAATATAACACACAAAGTTTAATCAACATCGTTAGAGCCATTTTCGAGAAAATTAGAAAAAACCAAAAAAAGTTGGCTAAAACTCAACGGCTCGTTGTATGGAAGCCACCGTTTAGAAAGGCTTCAGTGAAAAATTTACTAAACCATCCTATAGAACACTATGAAAAACTATGTCAAACAAAGTTTGAGTTGATTCAATCAAGCCGTTGTGAACTTATGGCTATTTGAAAAAAAGCCGTTAAAACCTGATTTTCGTTACGACCATTTGAGGCAAAAACAAAAAACGCAGTTTTGTTAGAAATGCTTGAAGTAAGCTAAATTATAAATTTAATCAAAATCGTTAGAGCCGTTTTCGAGAAAATCCAAATTGAAAAAAACCGTTACTTGAAAGGTACCAGTTTGAGCCGGGCTAAAACAAAATAAAAAAAACCTCGACAATGGTTTTTCTTCAAACTGCTATATACCAAGTTTGAAGAAAATCCGTCAAGCCGTTTAGGCTGTAGCATGACGTGAAAAAGCGCACATCCGCACATCCGCACATCCGCACATCCGCACATCCGCACAGACGCACAGACGCACAGACAGACCGACGGACGGTATGGCGAAAACCACTTTTTTGGGCTTCTCTATCATCGTAATGTCATGTTTGATTAAAACCTCGATTTTTTTTTTCTGCACGAAACCAATACTTGCCCTATAGAGCAAGTAAAAATCGAGGTTTTAATCAAACATGACATTACGATGATAGAGAAGCCCAAAAAAGTGGTTTTCTCCATACCGTCCGTTCTGTCTGTGCGTCTGTGCGGATGTGCGGATGTGCGGATGTGCGCTTTTTCACGTCATGCTACAGCTCAAACGGCTTGACGGATTTTCTTCAAACTTGGTATATAGCAGTTTGAAGAAAAACTATTGTCGAGGTTTTTTTATTTTGTTTTAGCCTGGCTCAAACTGGTACCTTTCAAGTAACGGTTTTTTTCAATTTGGATTTTCTCGAAAACGGCTCTAACGATTTTGATTAAATTTAAAATTTAGCTTACTTTAAGCATTTCTAACAAAGCTGCGTTTTTCGTTTTTGGCTCAAATAGTCCTAACGAAAATCAGTTTTTAAAGGCTTTTTTTCAAATAGCCATAAGTTCACAACGGCTTGATTGAATCGACTCAAATTTCGTTTGACATAGTTTTTTATAGTTTTCTATAGGATGGCTTTGTAAATTTTTTACTGAATCCTTTCTAAACGGTGGCTTCCATACAACGAGCCGATAAGTTTTAGCCAACTTTTTTTGGTTTTTTCTAATATTCTCGAAAATGGCTCTAACGATTTTGATTAAACTTTGTGTGTTATATTCTTTTAGTGTTTTGAAGAGAACTGCGTTTTTAGTTTTTGGCTAAAAATGCAAATAATGGAGATCTGCTCTTAACGGCTTTTTTTCAAATGGCCATAAGTTGTCAACGGTTGCATCAAATTCACTCAAACTTTGTTTGGTATAGTTTCTTACAGCTTCCTACCAGATGGCATTGATTTTTTTTCAGTTTCTCTTTTTTAAATGGTGGCTCCTATACAAAGAGCCACTAGATTTTGGCCAATTTTTTCGTTTTTTTAAATTTACTCAAAAACGGCTTCCCCGATTTTTAGGAAACTTTGTATGTAACATATATAGAATACTTCAAAGAAAACTGCATTTTTAGTTCTTGGCTACACATGATAATAGCGGAAATTGCTTTTAACTGTATTATTAATTTGGCCATAAGTGAACATTTGTATCATTTATAACACCCAAAAGATAACGTCTTATTTTAAATATTAAAGGTTTCTTAACGTTAGCTCCCGTATATCGACTTTTCCAGTTTTAGCCAAATTTTTTTGGTTTTTACCAAATTTTTCAAAAATGAATTGTTCTTATTGATCGAAAAGTTTGTTTTCATCGTACTATTGCACCAACAGAGCAGGTACGTGCAACCGAGTCGTGCATTTTATTTAAATTCAGCGTTGGATAGTTACGCGTAACTTTGAAATTTTAATTAGTTACACGTAACTAATGTAACTTATGTAACTAATGTAACTAATGTAACTAATGTAACTAATGTAACTTAATGTAACTAATTGTAACTAAATGTAACTAACTATAACTAATAGAATTTTTCAAATACAAAAACTCACATTTTATGTTAAATTGAAATTTAGAAGTTCCGTCCACAAACCCGTTCGAATGACGATTGACTTAACTGTTTTATGGCAAAGCTGGATGATTGAGATTGACGTCGGACCAGCTGCCAGCTGTGGCCACGGCAACCTGGCAAGGAATACATTTTTAAATTACTATATTTCTGCAAAAAAAAAATTAAAAATAATAAAACAAAATAGATCTCGTTTGATTTCCTTTGGGCGAGCCAAATCTGAAAATTGAGACCAAATCTGAGATCAAATCTGAATTTACCATACAAAAATAAATCACAATAAACAAAGAAATGTCCAGGAATCTCAAGAAAGAAATGAAAACTTTAAATGTAAGTAAAATTCTATTGTATGCTCCAAGAATATAATATTTTATTAGATTTCCTTTTCATCAGGAACATATTAATTTCAATATGTATTCCTTGCCAGGTTGCCGTTGCTCTGCTAATAAAATAATTTTGTCAATAGTCGATTGGGATTCAGGATGAAATGTGATTTTTTTATTTTTTATTATTAAGTTAGAGTTAGTTTTATTTAGTTACAGTTAGTTACATTTAGTTACATTAGTTACGTCAAATATTGGGCGTAACTTATTCATATTAGTTACGCGTAACTAAACGAGTAACTTACTTCATGTAACTTACTTGCCAACACTTTTAACAGGCTATAAGGCAGTTCGAAAAACGTTGGTGAAGTTGTTTCGCAGTATTGTGTAAGAATCTCAAACCTGCTGGTTTTTTTTTTTACTGTTTTTTGCAATTTTGAAGTGATAACTTCTTATGGGAGTGTAATCCGCTTTGTAACGTAGCGCGTTACGGTGACACTCTGTCTGGCTTCCCTTTATCTCACGCATACGGCAGCAGTAGACAGTAGGCAGGCTCCTCCTCTCTCACTTTAACCCACAGGTTATTTTATAATCTATAAAAGATTTTATTACATTACATTACAGCACAATCAACTCCGTCGATGATTCAGTCGGAGTAAACACACTTACAAGCACTGGCTGTAGCACAAAAAAGTTAATAAAACTTTCCGAATGGTGTTTTTTGAGCAAACTTTATGTTTTGGTTGGAACACATTTTCAGGAAAAGTCTTATAACGGTAGGTACCTTCCATAGGATCAGTTTTTTTCATAACAGATTTTCTCGTTAACCACTTCACAGATTTGGATGAAAATTTTAATATGAAAACTCTTTTATAAACAAAATAATATTAATTCTTTAATATTTCAAAAAAAAACGTTTTTTTGAGTTTTTTAAAATAAAAGTCCTTTTTTTTATTTTTGGTTTTTTCAAAAACGGTTTGTTCAAAATTTTTAAACTTTTTGTTTTCTGATAAGAACTTTAAACTGCTAGATGTTAATGTACTCAAAAAAAATTTGGATATGTTGTCGAAAAGTTTAAAAAAAACCGTTTTTTGAAATAAAATGATCCAACGATTTTGAAAAAAAAATCCTTAAAATTCAAAAAAGTAAAAGAAATCTGATGGCTTACTTCATTTTATCCAAAAAACGTTTCAACTATTGATTTGTAAGTGATTAATAAAATTTCATATGATTTTTTCAATGATTTTTTTAAAAAATCTCAAGCCTAAAGACCATTTTAATACATTAGAGCAAGTTCGTACGATCCAGTCGTGCACTTTATTTGTTGGTGCTATATAACTTGAGAAAATTAGCAAAACTAAAAAATCAATTGTTGGAAATATTTATCGGTCGGAATTCGATATTATATTAGTGTTTTGTTTTGAAG
This sequence comes from Platycheirus albimanus, assembly GCA_916050605.2. Lineage (NCBI taxonomy): Eukaryota > Metazoa > Arthropoda > Insecta > Diptera > Syrphidae > Platycheirus > Platycheirus albimanus. The sequence continues at coordinate 84,864,854 of OU696696.1, forward strand.
TAAAAAAATATCGTTAAATATACAAAAAAGTATGTATGTACATATGTCGATTTTGTTTTATTGTTGAGTATTTTAAATTTGTGGATCCAATTCCAATTTGTATTACAAAAAACTTAATTTCGAAAAGATTTTCCAAAGAAACACATTTTGATAGGAGTTGATTGTAGAAGATGGTAGATGGTAGAAGATGACAAAAGACGGTAGATTGTGGATGATGGTAGAGTGTAGAAAATGGTACATAGTAAAAGATGGTTGGTGGTAAAACATGGTAGATGGTAAAAGTTGGTTGATAATAAAAGATAGTAGATGGTAGAAGATGTTAGATAAATGAAAGATGGAAAAAGATGGTAGATGGAAGATGTTAGGTGGTAGATGCTGTTAAATGGTAGATGGTGGAATTTGGTTGATTACCACCTTATAATCTCGAAATAAAAATCCGATCGGTAACCATAATGCTACGGAACATAAGCCAGCCACGTCTTTGTAATGGCAGCCAACTTGTGGTGAAAAAATACATGAACAACGTCATCGAAGCCACAATTTGTATAGGGAAGTATAAAGGCGAAGACGTGTTGATACCACGCATTCATATGATTGCAAACGACATGCCATTCTACTTTAAACGGTTACAATTTACAGCGCGGCTGCATTTGTAATGTCAATAAATAAATCACAAGAGTAGTCGTTAAGTGATGGTGGCATTGGTCTTAAAAATCCATGTTTTTCACATGGCCAACTGAACCTTGCCTGTTCCCGTGTCGAAAAACAATCAGCATTATGTATTTACGTTAATGAAACAAAACTAAGAATGTTGTATCAATAAGCACAACAATAAACAATAGGGGTATTCACGATCTGGTGTAACTTGTCTTGCATCATTGTAAAAGTGTAGAAGTGCTACGTTTTCTTGCAATACAACAACAAAATATACTGGATGTCATTTGTTACAATTTTGCATTTTATCTATACCTCAAACCCATTGCAACAGGAAAATACAACGGTGCAAAGTTTGTACTTTTGATTTTGACATTTGTGTCAACCTGATTTTGACATTTGTGTGAGTTTTACTACAGATTGGAAGAAGTGAGTTCACGATCTGCAAGAAATGCAAAAAATTTCGCACTTTTAGAATACTTGTTTGCTCCAGATCGCGAATACCCCTAATATGTTATAGAGATAATAAACAATTACAAACGTACACAATATCAAAATATACAACAATAGAAATAATTATTATGAGCACATATAGTATTCCAGTTTGAATTGAATAACAGGACAACGTCTATTAATTCAGCAAGTTTTCAATAAAAAGCCTTTGTATATGTTGGGGAAGGGGAATTCTAACAAACAAATAATTTCTCCCGCAAGGATTTGTAAAGTATTTAAATTAAACAAAACCTTTTTATTTATTTTCTGTGTGAAACAAGAGACAAGTTAGAAATATTTAGAAATAACTTTTACGTAGTTAACACATTTTAAAAATATTTAATATTCCTTATGAGCAAACGTAATCATTATGAACAATAATAATCTTTGCTGGCTTCATTGAAAAATGTAAGGATTTGTTTATTTGAAACGAAGTAAGCCCTTATTATTTTCTTATGATTCTAATCACTCTGAGGATCCGCAACGAAAATGGTATTATGGTACATGGATTTTTCCGGAGAGGTGATCAACTGGCTGACTAGGATGAACATAACACGATAATTATTGTATAGTTATGAAAACACTTGTGTACATGGTTCAGTCATTGTATTGCTCTATTGTTAAGTCATATTTGTTGTCCTGTGTCAACACAGAGTTCCAGTGTTTTCGGGTCAAGATCAAGTTAGTATGATTTTGTGATTTTTTTTTTTTGTGATTTTTTTAGCCGTGTGGTTTCCTATCTGGCAATACTTTTTCGGAGTTGGGCTCTTTGACAGCTGTTACTTGATTTATGCTCAGTTTGGTTTGCCATTTCATAATTAATAGTTTGCAAATAGAGCAAATTTATTTTGAAGAACATGATTACACTCAGGAAACGATTTTTGATTTTCACAATAAAATTTTGTTCAGTGATGAACGATGAAGGTCACTTTTGGTTTAATGGATAATCGATTGTGCGATTTAACACCGCTGGACTTTTTTTTGTGGGGTTATGTGAAGTCGCTTGTCTATGCAGATAAGCCCGAGACGATTAACGTCTTAGAAGAGAATAGCGTTATTGCTGACATACGGCCCCAATTGTTGCAAAAGGTGGTCGAAAACTGGTCCTCTAGCCTAGAATTTATTCGAGCCAGCCACGCCGGCCACTTACCCGAAATCATTTTTAAAACATAATGGCAAACCCTAATATTTATAATAAAGCTAAATTTTTGGCCATAAAACCAAATTGTATGCGTTTTATTTCTTCTTGAAAACCACACGTCTAAAAAAAAAAACACCCTTTATTATACAAATTTAAGTATACAGAAATATTTCAGTGTTTTTATTTTTGAAATGTCCCAATACATTGTAAATTGAAAACAGTTTTGAAGTTTAGTAAAGTTTCATATCGTAACGCTCCCCGCTTTAATTTATTTATATTTAAAAGATTTCAAGTTCTTACAATTATCTCAAGACTTAAAAATGGATTTAGTGTTTAGGTACATGCAAAAATCATTCATCCCAAAATATTTAAATTGATTACTGAAGTCATAGCAAATGCAAATGGTATAGAAAAAGGCCAAGTTCATTATTTTGTCTTCCAAGATACAAGACTTAGAAAAATGTTGAAGAAAAAGTGTTTGGTAATCTTTTTGAATCTGCAAGATTTGAGGAATATGGAACGGTTGCTATGCTAACTTATTTTTTAATTTGTACGAGAAAGGATTCTTTTTAAATGAATTATATACTTTGACAGAATCGTTTGACTCGATAAAAACATGAAAACGGCCTTGTAGGAATTTACAAAACTAGGAAATTAACTGTTCATCTTAATTAACCGAAAGCGATTATACTTCGAATAGGGTAAGAAAGATATTCGTTGAACAATATTTTGATTACAATAAATGGGAAGAAGAAATCGTGAAAAAATAAAAAGACTTTCGGAGGAAGTGAAATATTTAATTATTTTTTTTTTTGGGTGTTATGCTACGAAGCACAATGACGAGGGCATATATTTTTATATTCATGAATATGGAAGAAGGCGTGCCATTTTTGTTTGTTATGGACCAAAATATAATTTAAATAAACTTATATATTATAAAGCCTTAAAATAAAAAGAACAATTTCAAACACAACTTCTGAAGAACGAAAACTCCTAATTCTAAATTTTATATTTTTACTTGCCTAACACTTGATATCATGTATTTCCAATCCGGCCATGTTTGCATTCTGTTTTTCATGTACTTCTTTGGTTTATTCAGTTTGCTTTGTTTTCTATAATTGTCCCAGAATCCCCAAAAAGGATATTCACCACTTCGAAGCTAGGCAATCGAGTTTGGTCATCGCAACGCATTGCCCGAATAATTGCGGTCAAATAGTCGTATCACATTAGGCTCATAGGAATTGTCCTTCGGGTATGATGCTTCTCTGTTTAAATGTGTCCGTGTATGGGGTACTTTGTTGCCCCGGAATTGCTTCTGGTACGTGTGCGGTGTGTCAGGATTTCTGGAGCTAAGTACCTATTGGCTACTCTGCTTTAGATCCACCGTTGTAGTTGTCGTCATTGGCATCGTTTCGTCCGTGCGTCGTCGTCGGACGATGGGAATTAATTTCTAGTGACAAACTCTCTCCAGAAATAATGTTAATAGATACAATTTGGGATAAACAAATGTATAAGATGAAATGAAATGGAAACATTGTGTATTACACAATCTCACGTACGAGTTGATGATTCGTATCACTGTAATTGAATTTGCCAAAGTGGGAGTTCCGATTAAACATTATCGTTAACATCATCTTCATTGGCATTGTGATGAAATTTTACTTCTCGGGGGAGTGTAATTTGTAATGTAGAACCATTTTCCAGGAAACCGAAGGATGTAGATGGCGTGGAATTGATCTTATGATTTATCAATTCAAATGTGTGTGGACTTTGATATCAAGAGAGCACAAAATATAATCAGTTAATCTACTTCAATTGAAAATATTGTTTGTAAAATATTCAGAAAAATTATTTAATGTGGATGTTATTCTTTTACTCATCTGAAGATGGAAAACATTGCAAAGAGAGAATATATATATGAGGTGGTTGTTGTGAATCTGTCAACAGAACGAAAAGGTCTAACTTAGCTTCGAGGTGTTTGCTGTAATAAAGGATTTTAATGTCATAAAATAATCAGAGTAATTTTGAATATGAATTGTTGGTAATGTAGTTCTGAGATACTCCTTTTTTACTTGCGATTATAGGTACTATAAGTAGTACGTCGAAAAATTTTTTTTTGAGATAACAATCAAACATAACATTACGATGATAGCCAAGACGAAAAAAGATCTAAAAATTCTGTCCGTCTTTATGTCTGTCTGTCTGTCTGTCTGTATGTATGTATAGACACCTATACACCCCAAACGGGTGGGCCGGATTGCTTCAAACCTGGTATATACAGTTTAAGTTTTGTACAGAGGGGAAATTGAAATTTTTTTTTTAACTCAAAAAATAACGGTACCCACCGTATAACCGTTACGTTAACCGTTACGTTAAAGCTTATTTTTCTCAAAAACGGCTCTAACGATTTTGATTTAAAAATAAAATGCACGACTGGGTCGCACGAACTTGCTCTAATGTGTGACAGTGGTCTTGGGGCTTGAGATTTTGATAAAAATAAATTTTTCAAAATTCTTAAATAATTACTTAAACTAATTTGAGCTGAAAAAAAGTACGCCATTTTATTTCTTTTATAAATTTGAATTTATGAGAATAAATTTATAAAAATCTGTGGAGCGGTTTTTGAGAAAAAAAGTTTTTTTTGAAAAACTTTTTGAAAAAATTTTTCAAAAAAAGTTCAAAAACGCCAGTTCATAGGTATTCAGCAAATACATTTATTTACAATTTTTAGAAAAAAATTTAATAAGCAGTTTTCAAAATATGAATTTTTTAAATTTTTTTAAAAAAAATGCTTTTAAAAATACAAAAAATATTTTTCAAAAATATTGGTATGCAATACAAATTGAGCTACCTACAGCTATATGTGTGTGAAATTGCGAAAAAATCGGTATAGTCGTTTTCGAGTTAGTCGAAAGCAAAAAAAAACGGTCCTATGGAAAGTACCGTTCTTAGCAATTTTTTAAAACTTTTTTTTCAGCCATATGATTGGTCGTACCTAAAAAGCAACACTGATTTTTTTAAATAAAAATCGTTAGAGCCGTTTTTGAGAAAAATAAGCTTTAAAATAACGGTTGTATGGCAGGTACCGTTATTTTTTGAGCTAAAAAAAAAATTTCAATTTCCCCTCTGTACAATACCTAAAAAAGTCTATATAATAAGTTTGAAGCAATTCGGGCCACCCGTTTGGGCTGTAGGTCTACTTACAGACAGACAGACAGACAGACAGACAGACAGACAGACAGACAGACGGACAGAATTTTTAGACCATCTTTTTTCGTCTTCGCTATCATCGTAATGTCATGTTTGATTGTTATCTCAAAACTTTTTTTTTCGACGAATGCATAACTTGCCTTATAGTACCTATAATCGCAAGTAAAAAAGTTTATAAAATTAATATTTTGAAAACTGCTTTTTTAAATTTTTTTCAAAAATTATAAAAATATATACATTTGAACTCTCGTATTTGAATGTTTTTTGAAAAATGTTTTAAAAATTTAAAAAAAAAAAAAAAAAATTTTATATGATGCGCGCTTTGTTGCTTGGAAAAAGGCAGACAGTAAGGCTCAACGAAGTATTGCAACAAGCATTGGTTCGAAACAGCTAAGGCATATTATCAATAATTGTTAAACAGCCTTGGATATTTGGACAAAATTGAAGGCTGTATATGAACAATCTTCTCAGACCAATGTTCATAAATATGCTCTTGTAGCGCTTTTATAGCTTCAAAAAATATCCTGGGGATAATGTTGCAACACATATATAAGAAGGCTTTAAAACATAGTGAAGAAATTATGGAATGTTGGTGAAGAAGTGTCCGAGAGCATGGTCATGACAAAGGTTCTTATGATTCTTTCAGAATCGTTCAGTAATTTTTGTCTGTGCTTGGGTATCGACATTTTGCATGCCACGTTATTCAGGTGCAACTTAAAAAACAAAGCCTTGAATTTGTTGACGTAGAAAATTTTACTTGCGATGCATTTTGTTTCGGGAACTACACAGACTGCATTTTCCTAAGTGCAGCTTTAAGGCCCAGTGTCCAGGTGAAGTTGTGCATGTTGATGTTTTTGGTCCAATGGAGGAAGTTTCAATTGGTGGTTCACGATATTTTGTTGTTTTTAAGGACCATTAATCCCCCTTTAGAAAAGTTTATTTTTTAACTTGCGATTATAAGAACTATAAGGCAAGTTATGCATTCGTCGAAAAAAAAAGTTTTGAGATAACAATCAAACATGACATTACGATGATAGCGAAGACGAAAAAAGATGGTCTAAAAATTCTGTCCGTCTGTATGTCTGTCTGTCTGTCTGTCTGTCTGTCTGTCTGTCTGTCTGTCTGTATGTAGACCTACAGCCCAAACGGGTGGGCCGAATTGCTTCAAACTTGGTATATAGACTTTTTTAGGTATTGTACAGAAAGAAAATTGAAATTTTTTTTTTAGCTCAAAAAATAACGGTACCTGCCATACAACCGTTACGTTAAAGCTTATTTTTCTCAAAAACGGCTCTAACGATTTTTAATTAAAAAAATCAGTGTTGCTTTTTAGGTACGACCAATCATATGGCTGAAAAAAAAGTTTTAAAAAATGGCTAAGAACGGTACTTTCCATAGGACCGTTTTTTTTGCTTTCGACTATCTCGAAAACGACTCAACCGATTCTTTCGAAATTTCACACACATATAGCTGTAGGTAGCTCAATTTGTATTGCATACCAATATTTTTGAAAAATATTTTTTTGTATTTTTAAAAGCATTTTTAAAAAAAAAATTTAAAAAATTAATATTTTGAAAACTGCTTATTAAATTTTTTTTTAAAAATTTTAAATAAATGTATTTGCTGAATACCTATGAACTGGCGTTTTTGAATTTTTTTTTCAAAAAGTTTTTCAAAAAAAACTTTTTTTCTCAAAAACCGCTCCACAGATTTTTCTAAATTTATTCTCATAAATTCAAATTTATCCAAGAAATAAAATGGCGTACTTTTTTTTCAGCTCAAATTAGTTTAAGTATTTATTTAAGAATTTTGAAAATTTTATTTTTATCAAAATCTCAAGCCCATAAGCCACTGTCACTCATTAGAGCAAGTTCGTGCGACCCAGTCGTGCATTTTATTTGAAACAAAAATCGGCCACCCAGGACCCAGTCAAGATATTGCGTTCAGACAATTGACTTGAATTTTTAAACAAAGGAGTAAGGTCACATCTGAAAAAGAAGTTTATTCGTCATGAAACCACAATGCAATACACTCCAGAGCAAAACGTCAGCGCGCAGCGGGAAAATTGCCCTATTGTTAAATATTGCTTGCTGGTGCAAGTGTACCAAAGAAATCTTGGGCTGAGGGCCTGAGGCCCTAAGTACTGCTGTGCATTATTTTGAACAGGACTGGGAATAGCTCAATTCGAAATAAAATTCCATAATTTAATTATGAACCAATGTTCCACCGTAATGGGACATAAGTCTGTAAAAAAAAGTTCTAGACTTCATATATTTTTACTTGCGATTAAAGGTACTATAAGGCAAGTTATGCATTGGTAAAAAAAAAAAAAAAAATTCTAACAATCAAACATGACATTACGATGATAGAGAAGTCGAAAAAAGTGGGTCCGACAATTCTGTCTGTCTGTCTGTCTGTCTGTCTGTCTGTCCGTGTGTCTGTCTGTCTGTATAGTTACCTACAGCCTAAACGGCTGAACCGATTTGCTTCAAACTTGGTACATAGTATTATTATGACGTCCTACAGAGGGGTTTTTGGAATTAGCATTCTAGCTCTAAAACTAACGGTACCTGCCATACGATTTTTTGTGAAAAATTAATTTTTCTCAAAAACGGCTCCTACGATTTTGATAAAACTTTCTGAATTGTGTTTTCTGTGGAAACTTTATGTTTTGGTTAGAATAGATTTTTCGGGAAAAGTCTTATAACGGTACCTCCCATAGGACCGGTTTTTTGAAATCCGGTTTTCTCGTAAGCCAATTGACGGATTTCGATGAAACTTTTAATGTAGAAGCCCTCTTATAAAAGAAATAATATAATTTTGAAAATTTTCCAAAAAAAGTTTTTTTGAGTTTTTTAAAAAAGTTTAAAAATTTTTTTTTAATTTTAGTTTTTTCCAAAAACGGTTTAACCTATAATTTTTTAATTTTATTTTTCTGATAAAAACTACAAAGTGCTAGAAGTTGGCATACTCAAAAAAAAATTTGGAATATATTTTCGAAAAGTTTTTCAAAAAAAAACTGTTTTTTGAAAAAACTGGTCCAACGATTTTGAAAATTTTTTTCGTAAAAATTCAAAAACGTAAAAGAAACCTGATGTTAAGGTATTGATTTTTAAGTGATTTATAAAATTTCATATGATTTTTTCAACGCTTTTTTCCCAAAATCTCAAACACCCAAGACCATTTTAACACATTAGAGCAAGTTCGTGCGACCCAGTCGTGCACTTTATTTTTTTTTAAAGAAGCGATGAACTTTTAAACTGCACCTACAATGATAATGATACGATAGTGAAAAACAGATCTACAAAAATACGGTACTGGAAAACACTTTCGGTTATACCATATTCTAGGCACCAAAAACAATGGACCTCGTTGAATCTCTGCCACAGTCAGAACTCAATTATTTAATGGATGCAACAGTCACTTTTGTCCCAAAGTGTGGATGTAGGCAGTTATCAATTATTACTATGGCCAATTAAGAACTTATAAGTTAAATAATGTATGTATAAAAATTGACATCAAAGTAAAAAATTCTAAATAAAATGACAACACATTGAAACTTCACTCGGATTTTAAACTAATTTTTTTATTCAAGAAAATCAAAGCAAGGAAGATATAACGAATTGACTTTTCGAGAGACCAACAAAATAAAATGAAAATTCGCGCGATATTTGCTGGGTTCACAGCTGAAAATATAAATATAAAATTTAAGTGAAAAACCATAGCATAAAAAATCTTTTTGATTGATTCATAATTAATAAACAGGAATGGTTGAATTGAGAGTAGTCTTGGGTCGCTGGAGCTGGTTGTATCAAAATAATTATTTATTTATCTATCGATGCAACTAAAAAACAGAAACACCATTCATACATAGGTAATGAAATTTAAAATATTGTTGAGCTTTTTATAATATTGTACTTGAATGATGTGTTGATAAATTTGTTTTTATGCATTGCTGGACCTTCAACATTGAAGTGACTTTACAACAAGTAATATCTTCCTCATTAAGTTCACATGGTTGCCCTATTTCTTAAATGTCTGTTAAGTGTTACACTCTTAAAGAATTTCACACGGATCGTTCAAAAAATTATTTCAAAAGCTTTCGCAAATCGTTTTACATGAGTTTCGTGTCACCTTAATTATTCATACAAAGACAAAAAAATAAAAAAAATAAAAAAGCAACGATAGAAATGTAAACTACATAGCATTTAGGATTCTTTACATTTTCATGTCCTTTGTGCGATGCACCTGATGATGACGACTTTCCGATAGTGACTTTTATTCCATGTACGAGTACAAGTATACACCGTTTGTAAGGACTCGCATCTCGTTTTTATATCGAAGTGTATGCTGATTCGTATATCAAAGGCTTTGCTCATTATTTTCGATGAAATGACACTGCCAAACGTAAAGAAATAAAAACGACTGAAAAGCATGACGATAAAACGAACGAAACAAAGCTTCGAAGCAAAAGGACTATGTTAGCATATATAAAAAAAATTAAAAAAGGAACTTGAAACGCAAATGGCAAAAGCGACGATGCAAAGACAAGTAATAATAATAAGAGGCAAAATTAAACTTTTCTCGTTAACAATTTTGATTAAAATTTTACGCTGAAGGTACTGCATATTCAAAGAATGTGTATAGCATGGAATATGCGTCATCGGTAGAAGCTTCGGTCGACTCCATACTCGTATAGACGTATGGTATAAAATTGCATCACTCGAGCCAAGACCCAATCTGACAGTGTGACTGCTATACAATCTAGCGAAATTGCAAATTCTGAAAATTCGCCTTTGCTATCATAGCGCGACCGCCACACCGCCCGCCGCTTGCCGTCGCGTCGTCGCTGCTGCCGTACCTATATAACCCACAGCACCACAACGTTGTATGCCCATTTTATTTCATATTTTTGAATCCTGATCTCCTTATATGCAGTGGAAGCCGCTCATTGAAGCATTGAGAAATGAACGAGTCCTTTGGCTCCTTTTTGGTAAGTGACTTCATACTTAAGATTTATTTTCATCTCCCGTGCATTTTTAAATGCGCTTTGCAAGTGGGAAATTTTAATTTTCTGGTCTAATGAAATTATTATTATTGAGTGAGAATTAGAATCGCAAGTCTTTCTGGATTTGCATGCATTTTTTTTCAGCGCTTAAACTGATGAAGGACGAGTGTGGAGTGTAAAGCGCTCATCAAAGACAAAAGTTTATTCAAAAGAATTTTATTAAATGAAAGAAAGAAAGAAAAAGGACAATTTTTTATAGCTGTCGTTGCGGTTATTTATAACCTTATAGCTTAAGTACTTTTCATAGAAAGCTGGAATTTTCCAACAAATACATTTACGCTGACGACAACTTTGAAATAAAATTATTTTGACTTGACTGTGCTTCAATAACATTTTGGGTGATGGCTGGACTGGAATGCATTCAGTGAGTTAAGTTCTTTCTTGCTGCAATATGAATTGCTTAATGAAATATTTTCCTTTATTTTTGAATTGCATTCTTTAAATTTTGTTGGAATGAACTTAAGTTAAAAATATTGTCAAGTGCTAGAATATTGTGAGTTGATAATATAAATCTAAATACCTATATAAAAATCAATGCCACTTTTCGTTGTAATTTTATAACTCAAAAACGGGCACACTAATCCAAACCAAATGTTTAGGCTTTGTTCGGACAATTTAGTAGATGGTCTTTGTGAAGTTTACACAAAATTGATCGAGCGGTTCTTCATTTTATAACATTTTTTGTAACTAATGAATTCAATAAATGGTGGATCATTTTGTTAATGGGGATTTAGCTGTCAAATTGAAACTTTTTTCAGATGGGGACTGTGCTGTCAAATTGAAACAAACATGTTGTTATGTCATTCATCCGGTCATTTCATTTTGGACGTGCTTCGATTAAAGCAAATTGTCAGCGATAATGATTACTTTGTGTTTATATTTTTAAACATATTGTTGAGTGCATTCATACAAACGGTGAGTCTTGAATTGTTCAAAATTCTATCTATGTATATGTGTGCGTGTAGTTTTCTCAGTTTTTTAGCGAGCCGTCGGTGTTTCATATTGCATATTTGCTATGGCAAAAGTTCTTCGATTAACGTCAATTATTTTGTGAGATGAGTGTACAAGGGCGAATAAAAAATGACTAGTAGTATTTAATCGAACAATGCAAGATTTACGTGGTAATCAAAAGCGTTTTGGTGGTGCTTTGATATTACTGTCAGGTGATTTTCTTCAAACATTGCCTGTCATTCCTCGATCAACTCCTGCTGATAAATTAAATGCCTCTTTGAAGTCATCAGTTCTTTGGAGATATGTACAAAAATTGACGCTGAACATTAATATGCGTATTTACTTACAAAATGATCCAGCTGCCCATGAGTTTTCAAAACAATTGTTAGAAATTGGTGATGGCAAAATACAAATCGACAGTACCAACTTATCGCTATACCGAACAATTTTTGTACAATTGCGCAATCGATAGATGAATTGAATGAATGTGTTTTTCCGAATATTCTTCAGAATTACAGAAATCATGATTGGTTGAGAGAACTCGCCATTTTAGCACCGAAGAGCATTCATATCAATGCCATTAATTTTCAAATTCAAGTGAAACTGCTAGGTGTAGTCACGACATATTAATCAATTGACAGTGTTATGAATCAAGATGAGGCAATGAATTATTTAATTGAATTTTTAAATTCAATCTGAAAGTTAGTTCTTTGATTATACTATTGCAAAATATTAATCCACCAAAACTGTGTAATGGCACCAGATTGGCAGTGAAAAAGTTATTGCCAAATTTGATTGAAGCTACGATCTTAACTGCTAAATCAAAAGGAGAAGTTTGTTTGATACCGCGTATCCCTATGATTCCAACTGATATGCCATTTGAATTCAAACGATTGCAATATCCTGTGCGTTTATGATTTGCGATGTCCATCAACAAGGCCCAAGGGCAGACACTTCACGTTTGTGATGTGAATTTGGAGGAATCATGTTTTTCACGTGGCCAACTTTATGTTGCCTGTTACGGAGTTGGTACCCCCAGCCGTTTGTTTATTGATGCTCTAAATGGAAAAAAAATATTGTTTATCGAAATGTTTTAGATTAAGTTTTAAATAGCTAGCAATTAATAAAATATGTTTTTGTTTAAATAAATGAACTTGATGTTCCAATGAATTTGTTTTATTATTTCACTTTATACGTAGCGAAGCACGTACCGGGCTGCTAGTCATTTTATAATTTTCAAAAATATCAATTTATAGGCAATCAACTTTTTCCTCAGTTTTGTAAGCAGAGTTTTTTAAGGATACGTACACAATTACGGTGCCGTGAAATAAGGCCAAATGGAGAGATTTAGACTTATTTCGCTTTTGTAAAGTGTAATAAAGCCAAATTTTAACGTTTGACCTAATTTTACTTTGTTAAAGTGAAATAAGGCCAATTTGGCAATATTTCACTTTCGATTGCTTTGTTTCCTCAAAATAAACTGAAAACCATCTCAATAAGGTCAAAGCGTCTTTGTTTCCATGTGTATTTCTGCAATTGGCGAAATCTTGATCCAATAGCACATCTCAGAACTTGAGAAAATTGTCTCGATAAGGAATCTTCGTAGATAGTACCTATGCTATGGAATCCCTCCAAGGAGCTGCCAGTCCTATACAAAGCTTTATTGCACGATATTTTTTTTGGGCCATTCCTATATTTGAAAAGAGTGTTGAAAGAATAGCTTAACGATTGGGAAGGGGGAGTGCGTGCAGCTTAAATAGGGGGAGGGCTGTCGGCGAGGGTGGCCCTTGGGGCGGTCGATACAGGTGGATAGTGAAAGGGGCAAAAATCGAGCGATTTATTGATTGTTTGCAGAGTTTCGCCCGCTTCACCATCCACCAGTACCACCCTCCCCAACGGTCACCCTCGCCGACAGCCTTCATTGCGCTGCACGTACCCATTTTTTTCAGTAAAGAAGCTAAATAGACGAGTGTAGGTATGTTTAAATTTTTTTTATCATGATTTTTCCGTATGGAAATGTTGACTTACGTGGTCACTATGAGCAAAGTATACAAATGATAGCTGTTAATGGCTGCAAGATGGAACCACATTGAAAGTGCCATCCAAAAGATATTTTTGATCTGATGATTTGGGTAGGTTTAGAACTGCAGTTGCAATGGTCGGAAACAGAAAAATGGAATACGAAAAGCTATCTTCAACTACAGCGCCCCGATAACACGGTTTGCTTTTTCCCTATTTTTAGAGCATTTGGCCTTATTTCGTTTGAATGAGTTAATCTATTTGGGTTTATTTCACTTTAACAAAGTGAAATAATGCCAAGCGTTAAAATTTAGCCTTATTTCACTTTATCAAAGAGAAACAAGGCCAAATCTCTATATTTGGCCTTATTTCACGGCACCCACAATTATAGTGGTGTCTGAAGTCTGAGCGTAATCATCAGAATCAGAAACATCAACAATGACAGCTCGCTGTAATATGACGTTCATTTAATCGTCGACCGCCATTTGATACTAACTTTGAATCGAAATATAACAATAATTATTTTATTGAATATAACTAAAACTAACTAAAGTTTTTCCCTAAGTTATTGGTGTAGAACATTTTATTTTAAATGTTACAATCAGGAGAGATCATTTTCGTTTTACTCCCAGCTATTAAGAAATTTCATAATTTCCTATGTGGAAGGAATTTTCAGATAGTGATGGCGTTGTTGGGATTAATTAATCAAAGAAGACCAACTCCCATTATTATCCACCAAAATGGAGTGTGTTTTTAAATGGGTGAACCACCGACAACTCGACCTGTTTCTCCATATCAATATCCTACTACTCCTCTGCATACAATAAGACGCCCGGAAATTTTACGAAACCTTCCTATTAATGGTACTGTAATAGAAAAGCCTTTGTAAATCCTATTCTTAAAATTTACAAAAATGCTTAATTAAATACTTACTTACTTACTTATGATGGCACCATTAGCCCTTGCTTATTATGCCCCTCCAGCCGGCTCGATCTCTAGCCTGCCATCTCCAATTTTGCACTCCAAGTTGTCGGAAGTCTCCCTCTACCTGGGCGCTCCATCGGAGATGAGGTCTACCTTGGTTTCTGACTCCCTCTGGTTTGGCGTTGAAGACTTTACGAGCTGGAGCGTCGATGTCCATTCGCTCTACATGGCCCAGCCATCTCAGTCTTTGGATTCGAATTTTTCTGGCTAGGCTTATGTCGCTGTACAGCTCGTACAGTTCGTTGTTATATCTTCTTCTCCAAACGTTGTTTTCGCGATTTCGTACGCAGAACTTTTCTCTCGAAGACTCCAAGTGACTTTTCATCCGATTGGGAGATAGTCCATATGCTTATGCACCATATAGCAGGACCGGGATGATGAGTGTTCTATATAGGGCTTTATTCCTCTTTCCTCAATTGCTTATTCAGCCCAAAGAAACAGCGATTAGAAAGAGTTATTCTGCGTTTGATTTCAGTGCTGATGGTGTTGCATGTGCCTACAGCAGTAGGTACCCAGTTATAGACAAATTCATTGACTACCTCGAAGTTATACCTATCAATGGTCACGTTCTGACCAAGTCGGTGGTGAGATAATACTTCTATTGGGGCGGTCGATACGTCTTCGTCTTGTCCTCGTTTATTTTCAGCCCCATTTCGCTTGCAGTTGACTCCATAGTAGTGAAAGCACCGGTTACGCTCGCTTTGTTCTTCCTATCACGTCAATGTCGTCTGCAAGCAGAAGTATTTGTGTCGATTTATTAAAGATGGTGCCCGATATGCTGGCATGGGTGTTCCGTATGACGTTTTCCAGCACAATTTCAAAACAGTTGCATGACAGGCTTTACCTAGTCTTAGCCCTATGGTGGTTTCGAAAGTTTCAGTAGATTCATTACCAACTTGGACGGAACAGCGAGCATTTTTCAACGTCATCCTGATAAGGCGTATCAGTTTAGCAGGGATTCTAAGGTTGGACATGGCAAGAAATAATTCAACTCTATTAACACTGTCGAATTAGGCTTCTTTAAAATCGACGATCAGGTGGTGGGTGTCGATGTTATATTCACTAAAATCACTAATGCAATTTAAAAGACTTGAAGATAGATTTATCTGATTTTTCAGATGCATTTAAAGATCATGCCAACATTTTTCCCACGGAAACCATACATTTTACCGGGATAAAAAGGAGCCTATGTGATATTCAACTATAATCTATCTCTGTGCTAAATTTAAATTTCATTCAGATCCGTTTAGCCATTCTGGCGTGATTTCAAAAATTAAAATAAATCTATCCTACGGGAACGATACATTTTACTGGAATGAAAAGTAACCTATGTGCTCTTCCAGACTATAATCTATCTCTGTGATAAATTTCATCCAGATCCGTTATTGAGCAACAAACATCGTAACTTTCACATTTATAATATTAGTATTATTATTAGATGTATACATATGTATGTATGTATTATGTACATATACATAGATTATCTAACAGTATGAAAAAACAATAAAATTTGAAAATGTACACATCTGTAATCTGGTTCAAATAAACTTAGAAGAAACAAAACTTTTTCATGTCCAGTCCACACATCTGCCGAAAATACAATTTCACCATGCTCTCGTTTTGAACGCCTATCCTTTTCAAGAATTTTATTCGAATTATTCGTTTTGCTTGAATGCCTTCCACTGGATTTGCCTTCCCTAATAAATGACATTTCACATAGAATAAAATACAAAATGTGTCCACATTTTTTGACACAAAACGGAGAGCTATCTTCATGATTTCTATAATAAAATCGAAGCAACAGCCCAAAAAAAGGAATAAAAAGAAAACAAATAACAACAAATACAACAAAACATCAAAAATGGCTAACCTCTTTTTCTCGGTTTCAGTCCTGCAACATTACACAATATTCTTTAACAAAGGACTCGTAAATAGCCATAGAATAGAGGATTAACTTTTGTGGTAGAGAGGAATTAATGTGGTGAAAATTTCGTCCTTTTTCGCATAAAATTCATCACAGAGTACTGTGTTATGCAGGGAAGGCTACGCATCACCACCCTCTTATCTATAGAAACTTTTACCACAAACGATGATAAAGAGGGACCTCAATTTTGACTTTGATTTGGTACTGAGTATCTATGTTCTTTTGCTTTTATTTTTCTATTATTATAGAACACATACTCATACATATACATATGTACATATAAAAGCCAAGACAAAATAGTGACTTCTGATTGTCAGAGAGGATTCGATTTCACTATCGCCAAAATGAGAAACGAAAACTATATTATCGGAAAATATCTTTCGATTGTGTGTACTGTGTACCATACAATTGTATTTCTTTTTTTTGTGTATTCTGTATTTGAATTCAGCCTCTTAGGCCCACATTAAAATCTTTCATCCCCTTTTTCGGAAAGGGAGTATCAAAAACTCAGGGGTTACATGTTAAAAGCTTCTTTAATGCCAAAGAGTGAATTTGGTCCTCACACCAGACCGCCTCGCCGCGCACCCGCCGCGCCGTATCATGTCTGTTTTAAGTTAACTTTCCAAAGTAGCAAAAAAAAATGATGTCCTTTGTGATGGTCGTCAGCGTTTATATGTCAACCTTCATTGGTTTCGTTTCATTTGAGTTTGAGGATAATTTTGCGGGACATTTACCAGAAAAGTACGAAATAATTGGGTAAGAGCGAAGCTGGTCGAAGTATAACATTCAGAGGCAGAACGATTTCGTTTCGTAAGTAGGGGAAGTAGAATGCGGGGCTTTTCGGGTTAGTTTAGGTTTACTCTTGGTAGTTTTTTTTTTTTGCAAGGATACATCTTTTGTGGGTTAATTTGATTATTTTTTGTCTTTTGTTTTATTGGAAAAAATTATTTTTCTATCATCGTTATTAGCTTTTTTGTTTTAGATTTTTTTTTACACACACACTTTTTGTCATGGGTCCATTTTGTTTTATGCTGCTGTTTCTGTGAGCTTATGGTCTTTTGTTAAAATATGAAGCCAAAAAAAGGGAAATGTGCATACATATTAAAGAGAATATTGGAATTCTTCGAAATAAAGTCACTCTGTTATTTTGAAAAATCAATGTAAAACACATATTTGTGTTTATTTGGTAAGCCGTTAGTTGACAACTGTAGACATGCTAAACATTCGTTTAAAAAACCTTAAATTTTTTGTAAAAAACGTTTTTACTTGCGATTATAGGTACCTCCTATATAAAGCAAATTATACATTCGTAAAAAAAATTCTGATAATCACACATGACATTGCGATGATAGAGAAGTCGAAAAAGTGGGTCTGACAATTCTGTCTGTCCGTCTATCTGCATCGGCACCTACAGCCCAAACGGCTGGACCGATCTGCTTCAAACTTTGTAGATAGTATTATTATGACGTCCTACAGAAGGGTTTTTGGAATTAGCATTCTAGCTTTAAAACTAACGGTACCTGCCATACTATTTTTAGTAAAAAATTAATTTTTCTCAAAAATGGCTCCTACAATTTCGATAAAACTTTCTAAACTCGTTTTTTTTCTGTGCAAATTTTATGTTTTGGTTGGAATAGATTTGTCAGAAATAGTCTTATAACAGTACCTCCCATAGGACCGGTTTTTTGAAATCCGATTTTCTCGTAAGCCACTCAACGAATTTCGATGAATTTTTTAATGTAGAAGCCCTTTTATAAACGAAATAAAATAAATTCTTAAATTTTTCAAAAAAAAAGTTTTTTTGAGTTTTTTAAAATTGTTTTAATTTTTTTTTTTATTTTTTTTTTTTTTTTTTCAAAAACGGTTTAATCTTTTTTTACTTGCGATTATAGGTACTATAAGGCAAGTTATGCATTCGTAAAAAAAAAAAAAAAAAATTTGACAATCAAACACAACATTTACGATGATAGAGAATTCGAAAAAAGTGGGTCCGACAATTCTGCCTGTCTGTCTGTCCGTCGGTCTGTATCGGCACCTACAGCCTAAACGGCTGGACCGATTTGCTTCAAACTTGGTAGATAGTATTATTATGACGTCTTACAGAGGGGTTTTTGGAATTAGCATTCTAACTCCAAAACTAACGGTACCTGCCATACGATTTTTTGTGAAAAATTAATTTTTCTCAAAAACGGCTCCTACGATTTTCATAAAACTTTCTGAATTATGTTTTCTGTGCAAATTTTATGTTTTGGTTGAAATAGATTTTTCAGGAAAAGTCTTATAACGGTACCTCCTATAGGACTGATTTTTTGAAATCCGATTTTCTCGTAAGCCACTTGACGGATTTCGATGAAATTTTTAATGTAGAAGCCCTTTTATAAAAGAAATAATTTAAATTCTTAAATTTTTCAAAAAAAGTTTTTTTGATTTTTTTAAAAAAGTTTCAACATTTTTTTTTCATTTTTGTTTTTTCCAAAAACGGTTTAATCTACATTTTTTAAATTTTATTTTTCTGATAAAAAATACAAAGTGCTAGAAGTTGACATACTCAAAAAAAATTTGGAATATATTTTCGAAAAGTTTTTCAAAAAAAACTGTTTTTTGAAAAAACTGGTCGAACGATTTTGAAAAAAATTTTCGTAAAAATTCAAAAACGTAAAAGAAACCTGATGGCTTACTTCATTTTCTCCAAAAAACGTTTTAGGTATTGATTTTTAAGTGATTTATAAAATTTCATATGATTTTTTCAACGCTTTTTTCCCAAAATCTCAAGCACCCAAGACCATTTTAACACATTAAAGCAAGTCCGTACGACCCAGTCGTGCACTTTATTTTATTTTATTTTTCTGATAGAAACTACAAAGTGCTAGAAGTTGGCATACTCAAAAAATTTGAAATATATTTTTGAAAAGTTTTTCAAAAACAAAACTATTTTTTGAAAAAAACTTGTCGAACGATTTTGAAAAAAAAAAAAAACGTGTGCGTCTCGGGATGCTCGACAGAAGTTATAACTTAAACTAATCCAAGTCGAACTATTTAATATTGAAATTGTTTAACTTGAGAAAAGCTTAGGTTATAACTTAAGCTTTATGTATACTAATATGATAATGTGAGGAAAAGTTATTTATTAATAAAATCTTTTATTGGTTATAAAATGCGCTGTGCGTTAACGTGAGAGAGAAGTAGCCTGCCTACTGCTGCCGTATGTGTGAGGGAAATTGAAGCCATCAGAGTGGCGCCGTAACGGTTTACGTATAACTGCGTATCAATACGTTGTAAATTATTAACTTTGTACTTAATTTTTTAAACAATATACAGCAGTTTAAATTGTATTTCTTATATTATTGTACATACACAAGTATCATTTTGAAAACACAATTTTGAACACTGAAATATTTCGACAAAAAAAGTTTTGAAAACAGAATTATGACCCATACATGAATGTCATCTATTGTTCATAAATATAATCTTTTAATAGAAATATACATATACCTACATAATGTATGTTCATAAAAAATATCAGTTGCAAAACTATTAATAAAATGTTGAATATCAAAATGATTTAATTCTTCAAGGTTCTTAATGTCATACACACGTAACATAACTTTCAAAAAAAAAAAAAAAAAAAAAAAAAAAAATAAATAACAAAAATAATAATATACTCTGGGATAGAAATAGAGGAAAACTTGTCTGATAACCTTTTTTGTGTGCACCCTTACATCTAGTTGGTCCTTAAAATTATCTGTTCAAAAAATCAAGGAATTCCGCACGTACAACAGTACAATGTCCTACATTATTTTACTTATAAATACATATGTATGTATGTATGTCCTTTACATTCGGCAGGGATAGAATATTTTATATAATAATATGGGATCGTTTTATTTTTTGTTTTGTTTTTTTTTCTTTTCCTTCCTGTATTTTTCAAGTAATTTATTTTTTCCATTTAAAAATTTAATAAAAAAAAAAACATCATTTTACCGTTTCGAATTTCAGCTATAAAAAGCAAGAAGCCAAAAAAGCATCCAATTTATTTTCGTAGATATTTCTGCTGATACTGTTGCTGGTTCTGTCAAACGACGACAACGACGACGACGATGAGGACTACGCGACGTGTTTTCTTTTCTTTGGAAACTTCCTCAAAAAAACCAAGTCGCACCAGGATAAACTTTACAAAATGATTGTTTTTGAAATCACGCCAAGCTGGACGACTAATTAAATGCGGAAGCATGATGGTCTTCTTTTCCCTTCCTGAATCGTTGTAAGGAATTTCAAGAAAACGTTAAATCCAGGCCACGCGCTTAGCAAAATTGAAGCCAGAAAATGTTTTTCTAATTAAATTGTTATATTAAGCTAACAGTAAACAGTTTCATCTCAGCAGGACAACAGATCCCAGATAAAATATTGATTCCTATTCTGATGATTAGCACATTCTGCTGGAACTGTGGCAATCATTGCTTACACGACGCCCAATAACCCATAAAATATGTATGTATTAAAATCAGTTCATGTTTTCATTAACCCAGACGCCGAGCCGAGAGAGCACACGAGCTCAAGGAGACTTCACTACCATAATGGTCCTTGAAAGTGGGTTAATGGAATACTCTACCATTAATTTGCATTACATCATTTGGCTTGGGGTAGACGCCCACCGCACCGCGCGCCGCTCATCGTCACAGTTGTTGTGAAATGAGGTGTGAGGTGGCGTGTGTCCTCATATGCGCTCTATCGCTTCGATCTGATCCATACCAATGGGCTATCAACTCATCGTAAATTTCAATAACTCCTTCGAGCTTCAAGAGGGCGTTATAAGCTCCACAAAGATGACGAAGGAATAAATAATGAGAGACTCACAGCGAGAATTGGGATTGGAAAGGAAGCAGACTTGATTTTAATCGAAGTGTGATTTAAAAACAATCTATATAAGCAAACGTTTGTGGCACTTCTATGGACCAAAGAGTTGATAGACAAAGCTAAGCGTTTATTGCCGATGACGCAAGCAAGAGGGTGATGGTTTATCCCAGGAACATTCATCATTCCTTGCCATAATAAAAGGATGTGTTTTTGTGCTACAAAAGACTTTATGATAAGGATTATTCAATCGTCTTAAGAGATTTGCCATCATGTGTCTCAAGGACAGCCTGACGAACTAATTGTTGGAGCCTTGTTATCGAATGGTTTCCTTTAATTTGCATATTATTGGATTTTATGAGATAAAAACAAAAAATCGGATCATGTTGATTTGGTGGGTTAATTTCAAATCTTATCGGTGAAAATTTCAAATCCCAGGCATTCTTGGTCCATTTTTTATCAAAAAAAAAAAAAAAAAAAAATAATAAACCCTGATTTATTGTTTGAACGTAGAACGCAGGAATAAATTATTATATGGTATCAAAAGGAAAATTTTATATTGATGTTATTTCTTATACTTTAAGGATTTGTGCTTATCGATAGAAAAAACAATCAAATAATATTCAAAGTAAATAGATTGCGTTGACGGCTGAGCGATGAACCAACGATTTGTCATACTTTAGATAAGAGTAGGGGGTTTTCTAATGAAAAGTTTGTTTATAACAAAAGTTATGTTTGAACCAATTAATTACGTTTCTGAAAATAATTAAGACAAATCTGATACTGAATAAACCAAATATAGTAGGGTAAACTTTTGCAAGAAATAGGAGAAAAATATTTCAAATGAGTGGTTTAAAGTGCTTTGAAAAGTCTATGTAGGGACGGCAAGATAACTAATTTATACGATCTACAACCTTAGATTTTTTTGACCAAATAAAATTACATTATTCAAAATGGTGAAATTTAGAAATTAGTAATAAAACTGATTTTAACCACTTCAGCTTGTTTTAAAAATGTTCTATTTTTATGCTATATTCATTCCTCGTTACCGAGAAATTGCCCATTAGTATCAGATAGTCGGTCAGGGTTATTTGATTTATTTTGGTTTGGGGAAGATTTTGGCCAAATAGTCGTTGGAATACTTGAACCCAAAATTCATATTTCTGGTCATTCCTACTATACATAATGTCAAAGCAGAAATAATGTTCCGTCAACTAAAATTTTTCTGGAGCATTTTTAATTTTAATTTTTGATTTCGAAAGAAAAAGCTTGTTAAGGATGTCTTTTGAACAGTTTTCCATAGGAACCACTATTGTAAACGTGGCAGTGTTCATTTAGTAACTTCCAATATTCGATAAAAAAAATAAGGCTGCTTCTTGGAACCAAATAATGATAAAAATTTTGAAAATTGCATTTTTCCCAGCACCCCTAATATTCGAAGCGATCAAAACACAGAAAGAAAAAATCGTTGTTAAAATCTCACTTTTATTAACACCCATTGAAATCAAAATTATTTTATAAGACCATACACACTGTAAATCTTCAATATTTTTTAGTCAAGCCCTTAAAAAATTTAGTGAATTAATTAAATGACTATATCATAAAATTATTCTTATTTTTCCTCATATCCTCACCCCGAATTTAAACGATTTGCATAAACGCTTAATTTTTCATAGCATTAAAAAGGTATTTTCAGCAAAGTGTCCCTCCCTCTCATGTCTGCTTTCTGGGAAACCACTTCTTTATTTCTGCCTTACCATGTTTACCATGTTTGTCCCGTATTCATCACCATCACTACCACCATCACCATCTCTCTTGCCATAAACCTACCGTAGAGCCCAGAAGGTAAAATCAAAATCCCAAGAAATCGCGTTCAAGTTTATTATAAATACCCCGTGCATATTCCTTGCTTGTATGTATGTGCCTTTGCAATTGCTTCATTTTGAATTAACTATGTACTTTAAAAATACACATACATGTAAGTACCTACATCTACATAAAATTTAACTTAAGAAAAAAAAAAAAAAAACATAAGCGAGAGCTACAGTACGTTTGCAATGAACTGTTGGATACCCTATTCCCTTTTTCCACAGCCAGCTAGCTGCTCTACAATTCCAGAAACAAAATTCCTCTTTATCAGACGGGAAAAAATACAATAATATTAATTTTGTGTGGCCGATGTTCAATAACTGCAAGCGAAATAAAAACGCATGTGCCACGCCCAAAGTTGAGACTTTTTTATTGCAAATGCAATTACTATAAGTGACATTCAATTTGAACAAAGCAAGACATAATTTGAATTTTTAATTTGAATGGAAATAGCGTTTATTATTGTTTCACAACTCTTGAACCACAACCTGCCTCGTAACCAAGGAATACAAACCGAAATATTCATCGTCTTAATTCAAAACTGCAACCGATTGTAAGAAAGCATTAAAACATTAATGAATACTAACACTTTTGACGGAAATGCAATTTAAAAGTAGGCGTGTTCTAAAAATGTGTAAAAAAAAAAAAATATAAAGAACTAACTGAAATTTGATCGTAAGTCAATTTTTAGTCATATATGTGTAAGACTGCAGCTGAATCAATTGGTTTTTTTTAACGATCTTACCCGAATTAAGGCCCTGAAAAGTAGGCGTAGTGAAAAAATGTTCACTATACATATATAATTAAGAATTATATTTTTCATATAACGACTGAAAGAATTGGTTGAAATTGAATATTGGTATCTATCTTAAATTTTTAAAATATAATTTATTTTTTTCTTTCACGAAAAATAGGCATAAGCCACGCCCGAAATTCAAACATTTCTTTTCATAAACAAATTTCTTAGTTTAGACTAAGAGACGCACAATTTTGGGCTTGTGGATTCATTATAAGTACCTTTTATTTAAAAAAAACTATTTTTTTATAGTCTTACTCTTGAACCAAAAATTATATGTACCAAATTTCAGCTTCCTAGTTGAAAAATTGCGATCTCTTGAGAACATACATACGAACGGACTGAAGGACGGATGGACGGATGGACGGATGGATGGACGGATGAACGGATGGACGGATGGACGGATGGACGGATGGACAGATGGACGGGTGGACGGATGGACGGATGGACGGATGGACGGATGGACGGACGGACATGGCTTAATTAACTAGGCTTTTGATTCTGAGTCAGAATATTTATATACTTTTCTATACCTAACAGTATTATATCTCTATGTTACAAACTCCACACCAAATACTATCTACCCATCCTATAAAATAGGATTTTAAAAGAGCTTAGACATTTACATAGACCGTGTTTTATATCTTCAATATATTGTCTACAAAGGACTTGAAAAAAATTTAAAATTATTTCCATTTGTGCCATTAAATTTTCAATTCCTTTGTAGGTATGCAATTTTCTTTACCTACTGGCTTTTTTTGTATTTAATATTTACGGTTTTCTTGATTTTAAGGGAAAACTGGGAGGTACACAATCTTGGATCGATTTGTATCCATCAAAGAAATTAAGTTCACAAAACAAATAACGTCGTGCGGTGCATAGCCATATGATTTTGTACATAAATAGGTATCTCAAAAAAGAGATCTTGAAAAGTGAGCTGTCGAATCTATTCAAGGGTGCTTCGTCGGAGACAGTGTTCGGAAAATCTATAAGAGAGTAAAGCATTCGTCCAACGCCCAAGCGGAAGCCTGTCGAGACGAGGAATGATTTACAGATGAATATATTTTTATTTCGCATATAATTAAATTGAATTGTTTATTGATAGACAAAAAACTTAATAAATATGGAGAAAGAATTGATGACATTTTAAATTTGTAAAGAAAATAGTACGAATAATTGTTACATAACGATGCTATAAATCACACATTATTCCAAACCATAAAATAAATTCAAATGCAATCAAAGAATGAACTCAAAAAATAACAGTTTAAGAAACACATTTGAAAAATAATTTAACATTAAGTCAGGGTGCCAGAGAAAGGAGACTTTAAACTTCCATAATCAAAATTAAAAAGTCAAAACTTTACTTGTTTAAGAAACATTCCAAGAATTGTTAATATTCTGATAGCTAGTGGAAGTTTATTGAATATACGACGAGATGAAACAGAATAAAAGTTACGAAAAGGATAGGTAGTGCTAATTTTAGGTATAGATGTAAGGTTCAAATAATTACCAAGCAGATTGTAATAAGAAATCAATCTGAAATTAAAATAACCACACCACATAAAGGACGTATTTGACACTTTAAAACAATATACATAAATGACACACAGGAAGAATTTTTAAATTACTAAAAATTGTTTTTGCCAAATTTTCCTTATACATATGTAATAGATTTTTGTAGCATAGTAGGTAACAAAGGAAGTTCCTCCCCAGAATGAAATCCCATATCCAAGCCTTGACTGAAAAATTCCGAAATAAATTATTTTCAAGAGATCAGAAGAACATATTACGTAAGAGATAGAAGTTCTTTACAGTGCGACGGAAATATTTTCTGAGATTTTCAATGTGATTTGAAAAACCTCATCCTGAAATCAATATGGAGTCCCAAATATATAAAAACATAAACATTATCAACTGAAAAATAATTATCAGAGCAATTGATGCTAGTTTTATTAAGTACTCGTATCAAACCCTGAGGGACAAACACAATAACTAAGTTTGAAACGTTTACACTCGGGAGCGTGGTAAAGAAGATTATCCTGAAAAACATGTTTGGATAAGAGAAGTTAAAAAACATTATTTTAGTTTTTTCTTTCTTTTAAATATGCTCAGGAAACAAAATAGGTAGTTATAAATAAAATCACAATTAATATCACAAAAAAGATCCAAAGGACTATTTGCACCATAAGAACAACCTTTATTATCGGCGAAGCCGTAATATTTCTTTTGAAATTCAAACTAAACAGTGAAAATAATATAAATTAAAAATAGAATTGGACCCAATACTGAACCTTGCGGCACTCCTAAGTTGATTAATTCAATACCACTGCTGATTTCGTCAAAGCGTCATAAGGCCATATGAAATATGGTCTTATGACGCAAAAAAAACATGGTCTCATGACGCTTTCGCAAAGTGACATAAGGCCATAACGTAAATTATGGTCTTATGACACTTTTGAATGCGTCATAAGGCCATATTTCGAAATATGGCTTCATCACACTATGGCGTTATATCACGGCACCGCATTTAGTAAAAAGCTGATACATATTTTCAAATTACAAACAGACACTTCATTTCTATTGATGCATATAGATTTTCATATGGTAACTCCACCAACTCAAGAAAACGGTTGTTTGTCTCTTCCAATATGGGCAGTTTCAAGTAAATCATTAATACCAGACACAACAGAATGGGAAAAATTGTTATCTTTTTCGAATTTGGTGAGGCTAATGATAATGATGTTGTATTTGTTGTTGCATTCTGCTTCCATTGCCTGCAGAATATCCACGCACACACAGGAGTGGTTGAGAGTGTAAGACACAGCTCACAGGCCCCGTCCCCGCTTGGAGTTATTGTGCCAACAATCTATATACAGGGTGCTTCACGAGCGTGTAGGTTGAGTTGAGACAAGAAAAAAATCGTTTGGGAGGGGGTGTCTATTCCCCCCCGTTTAGCCGGGAGGGGCAATTTTCTGAAAAATTGACTTATTTTGTAAAAAAAATATTAAAAATCAACGGCTTCGTTTACAACACCGTGTTATACCTTTCTGAAAAGCCAAAAACTTCTTCCTTCATTTTGTTTTTAAATTGAATTGTTTTAACGAATAGTTTAAAAAATATAAATTTTCAAACTCAAAATTTTGAAAAAAAAATTTGAAAAAATAATTTTAAAACTAATTTTTTTCAAAATTTACGTTTTTAAGTATAATTTTTGTTCTCAGAATTCAATGCTTCTATTAATCTGTAATCCATGACTAATTCAAAAATAACCGAACCTACTTCTTCACAAAAACAAGAAAATCTAGCCTTACGGGATAGCACAAGTGATCATTTAGCCAATTTTTTCGTGTTTTTGTGAAGAAGTAGGTTCGGTTATTTTTGAATACCTTGGCAACAAAAAGTCGTAAAGCCATACGGTTTTCAGTGTTAGATTACAGATTAATAGAAGCATGGAATTCTGAGAACAAAAATTGTACTTAATTACGTAAACTTTTGAAAAAAATTAGTTTTAAAATTATTTTTTCAAATTTTTTTTCAAAATTTTGAGTTTGAAAATTTATATTTTTTAAACTATTCGTTAAAACAATTTAATTTAAAAACAAAGTGAAAGAAGAAGTTTTTGGCTTTTCAAAAAGTTATAACACGGTGTTATAAACGAAGCCGTTAATTTTTAATATTTTTTTTTACAAAATAAGTCAATTTTTAGAAAATTGCCCCTCCTGGCTTAACGGGGGGGAATAGACCCCTCCTCCTAAACGATTTTTTTCTTGTCTCAACTCAACCTACACGCTCTGGCTTTTTGGCACAACGCTCGTGAATCACCCTGTATAAATAGGCAAGCAGTTTTTTTGTGGTACCAATTGCGAGGTGGTTACCCAACCGATTGAGATGATATATATATCGTTGGAAAGGTATTAATGAGTAGGTGTGTTGGAAATATTTTGTTTTGTAATTTTTTTTTTCGTATAAATTCGCTGTGATTTTTTTTTTCCTACAGTTTTGGGCATTTTAATGTTTTTTTTAAATTTAGTAAAAATAAAAAAAAAATTGAAAAAAAAACCACTTGTTTTTCCCTCTGTCCAATCACACCTCTGCAGACTAAACGTATCCGCCCCAATTGTGGTCAAACTTGGTACCTAGTATCTTTTTGGTAGTGGAGGGTACCAATTTTTAAAAAGAAAACACTCGTTTTGTTTTTACTCGGTTTGTTACGCATCTATTTAATTTACCGATATTCTCCACTTTATCCAGATACATTGCTTTTGACTTGATAAATTTGTACAAATTAGTCATACATACCATGTATTCAAGATCTGCAAAGCCTGCTTTAAGACAACAGAACAGACCTGTCCGATACTTGTAAGTCTGAGCTAGTATATTCATCTATTTTATTTTAAAAAAATATGCACTAACAATATAAAGGACCAGATGATTAGCTAAGCCCAGGTTCTTAATTTTGTTCAAAAGTTAGATTTTTGACCTGCTATTATAGGTACTATAAGGCAAGTTATGGATTCGTGCAAAAAAAATTGAGATAACAATCACACATGACATTACGATGATGGCGAAATCGAAATAAGTGGTTAAGCTAGTATTACACATCCATCGAAATCTGTCATTGCAATGACATTCTGACGTCATAATGACGTAATTATCTGTCCTAAAGTCGTGATATCGTGTGATCGCCATCTGAAATGCAGTCATTGCACCATCAACCAGAATGACAAGTACAATGACAGAAATTTTTACCTCATCGAAATGACAGATTTTTTGATTAATTCTTGCAATGGCAGTGTCCCAACAATGGCATGACAGGAATTTCTGCCATGCTATTGTTGTCAAGATTCGCTGAATAAATTAAAAAAAGTTCCTATCGCTTTCCATTAATATTATGCCATTTATTAACCAAATTTTTGAAACAAAAAGCATATGCAATATTTTTTGAAAATTATTGTATTGTTAAAGCGGCAGGGTTTGCATTTTTGAATTAATCATTTTTTACAAGTTGTAAAAAAAAGACTTATCTCCCCGCCCGGTTTCAATATTTTTGGTGCAGTAGTAGCCTTAAACTCTCATAATTCAAGATCATAGTACAAAGCAGCTCTATATAGTCTGAGTTCCCATGGAACTTGACTTTCGATGGCGGTTAACTGAAAACTTAAGTCTCCGAGCTTTGGGATTCCACTTAAAAAATTGTCAGTAAAACATTTACGCTCAGACGTTGCATGTGAAGCTCTCCAACAGGATTTCCAGGAAAAAGAAGTTCGGTCACTTTGGCTTTTAAGATAAAAGTTGGTTCAAAGCGCAAACCGTATCGCAAATATACCCCACCATTTTTCATACTTTCAAATAACCCGGTGAAAGGCGCAACCAATCAACTAAATTACTCAAGAGATTCGCAAGAGGTAGGTATACTTCCATTCTTCAAAATATGACCCTTCTATGTCAAGACGTAAAAACCATATTTTGGACACACAGAACGAACTCTTCGTGACAGACTTGCGCCATTGTGATCGTCATTGTAGCTAGCAACGACTCTGTGAAAAATGACAGTGCATTGACGGTACAATGGCTTATTTTCTTGTCAGAATGTCATTGCAATGACAGATTTCGATGACCGTGGAATACTAGCTTTAGTAATTGCTTGGAATTCCCTAGGGGGGTCTTTTTTCATTTTTGCTCTAGGTCGAAAAACAACGGTACCTGCCATACAATCTTTAACAAAAAGTTTGATTTTCTCGAAAACGGCCCTAGCGATTTTGATAACACGTTTAGGATGATATTTTTAAATAACAATACATCTTTTGGTAAAAATGGATTGTTTTTTACAAATTGTCCTTTAACGGTACCTTTCATATAACGGGTTTTTTCAAACAAGGTTTTCTCGTAAGCACTTATCCCGATTTCAATAAAATTGTCGACTCAAGAAGTTATTTCAATTCAATTAATATTGCATGTCAAAATTTCTAAAAACGTTTTTTGTGATTTTTAAAAAAATTTCAAAAAAAAAAAAAAATTGATTTTCGAAATATATTTGCAAACTTTTTTTTAAATTATTTTCTACATAAAAACTACAAATCTTCTTAAAATGACATATACTAAAAAAAAAATTCAAATAATTGTTCAAAAAGCTTTAAAAAAAAACTTTTGAGGTAGTTAAAAAAATAAAAGAAATTTCGAAATAATTTATAATTTTTGTTTATATACCTAATATTAAGCAGCTACTAAGCAGTTATGAAACATGAGAGCAAGTTCATGCGACCTGTCGTGCAATTTATTTATTTTTAAATTCGGTCACTGTGGCGTATGTGTACTTTCTTAAAAGTAAATGTTGACGCAGATTCAGCCGTCGCGTCTATTTGTTTTAAGTTTTGTTGTTGGATGTCAATTTGCTTTATTCTTTATTTATCTGGTTGTGTTTTTCCTCATTTCTGTCTTTTTACTTCGTACTAGCCCACAAAACAAAAAAGCCCATTCCTCCCTATATACCTACGGCACATGAATAACGTCAAATTAAATTCCAAATCTTAGAGTAATTATAGAAAACGAGCAGCCATTTGCAACACACTCATGAAAACGAAACCAAATAGCGTTGTTGACTATAGAGTTTTTCTACTTTTCCAAGAATGGGAAAATAAGTACGATTAATTTAATACTTTGGCGAATGTAGTAGAGCAGAAGTCTAATTTGTGTGTTTGTGTGTCAGTGTATGTAAGCAAGGATAAGCTACCTCATAAATCAGCGGGTGGCAGTATGCCTTGGCTTCCCTTAGCATCTTGAATATATATATATATATATATATATATATACTCTGATGAATTAGGCACGGTGTAACAAAGAGAAGTCGTTACCCATACCGCGACTACGTTAACGCCAGAGCCACCACCACCATACCACCACGCACCCCTCTGACAGTTGTCTTACAAAGGCAATATCCTTAACTCAAATGTCCTACACTTGCGGAATTTTATTCCCATCCTTATAAATAACCGACACGTCTTAGGATACATACATATATCTAATTTTTTTTTTCTTCAGCAAGCTATGCCGAGTAGGTGGAGATGTAAAGATACATTTGCCACTTCTGGTGGTGCTGCTGGTTCAGATGCTTTTGCTGTTGATGCGGCTGCTGTTGCAAAACTCCCTAAAGAACTGTTCTGCATAAAATGAAGTAGAACAGGATGCGATGTGGGTTTAGTAGTGCCATCAAGTAAATAGACGGTGACAATGAAGTAGAAACTGCGGATCCGTGTAAAGAATCTTCAGGGTTTTCGTTTCGTTTCGTATGTTTCTTCTGGTTCTTCTTCAATTTTTTACATCTCTGCCAAGAAAGGATGCTCTTGGGTTGGGGGGGGGGGGGGGGGGGGGGGGCGTACTCTGAACATGCTATAGTGTTAAGATACACGACCTAAGGTGTCACATCGAGCGAAATAGTTCCTAGGAGAGAAACGACACACATACGTTTCCACATTTCACCAGGACGAAAAGGATTTGGAAGGAAGAATTTAAAATAGCAAAAAAAAAAAAAAAAAAAAAAAACTTTGATTCCACATGAATGCATGAGTTTTCTTTGTTTTGATTGAAACCGAGCGAAGGATGCTGCAAGTATGTGCACTTTTAGAGAAATATGGAGAAAATCTCATATTTGGTGCGGTTTGCAACTTAGGTGGTACTCTGTGGGGACTTTTGACAACGAAGCACGAGTTGTTGGATTCGTTTTACTGTGTAATGTCTTCAACTTCAACTTA
The DNA here is from genome assembly GCA_916050605.2 of Platycheirus albimanus. Taxonomy (NCBI): domain Eukaryota; kingdom Metazoa; phylum Arthropoda; class Insecta; order Diptera; family Syrphidae; genus Platycheirus; species Platycheirus albimanus. The sequence continues at coordinate 84,896,564 of OU696696.1, forward strand.
ACCCAAAAACATACATCTTGATATACCTGTGAGAAGTACATGACCTTTTACTTTGAATGGAAAAATTTTTCTTTGCCTTTAGTGCATATTTTACCATGTGTGGCATGGTTTTCGCGGTAAGGTATGGCTGTCATGTGCAACACTCTGGTTATCTTGGCTTGAAGAGGTCGCCAATTTGAAGTGTATTAAGAAAGTAGAGAAGTAGCATACTTAATGCATGAGGGAATTTATTTTATATGCACATCACATCTACAACGAAAAAATACAGGTAAACAAAAAAATTAGCTGGTAATCGCTCTTAAGAGATTTTTTAGGTGTTGCAAATAACAATTTATTGAAGTGTTATAATAACGAAAGGACAACCATTAAAAATAAAAAAAAAAAATTCGAGCACTTTTTAAAGTGTGTCACGGTTTCAATATTATGAAATACGAAGGTAAATATCTTATAGAATATATGATTTAATCACGGTTAACCAGAGATAATATACAAACTTGTTATATTATCTTTTGTTTAACTTACGCATGCTGGTAGTGAAAAATGGGAATAAGAAAAGGGTTTATATCTCCAACCCATTACTGCTTTTAATCTGAAATTTTAAAAATGTATGCATTTTATTTGTTGTAAGTTTTTCATTTTAGTGTGAATTTGTTTTGCTAAAAACTTGGTTAATCGAAAAGACTTACAATTAACTGTCCTTCTGGATACGAAACACCTGGTGGAATTTTTGATTTCTCATTTACGGGAATCAGGCTTTACACTGAAAAAATAAAGTGCACGACTGGGTCGTACAAACTTGCTCTAATGTGTTCAAATGGTTTTGGGTGCTTGAGATTTTGGGAAAAAAGCGTTGAAAAAATCAAATGAAATTTTATAAATCACTTTAAAATCAATACCTTACACGTTTTTTGGAGAAAATGAAGTAAGCCATCAGGTTTCTTTTACGTTTTTGAATTTTGACAAACATTTTTTTCAAAATCGTTGGACCAGATTTTTTAAAAAACAGTTTTTTTTGAAAAACTTTTCGAAAATATATTCCAAATTTTTTTTGAGTATGCCAACTTCTAGCACTTTGTAGTTTTTATCAGAAAAATAAAATTAAAAAAATATAGATTAAACCGTTTTTGGAAAAAACTAAAGTAAAAAAAAAAAATTTTGAAACTTTTTTTAAAAACTCAAAAAAAATTTTTTTGCAAAAATTAAAATTGTTAATATTATTTCATTTATAAAAAGGCTTCTACATTAAAAATTTCATCGAAATCCGTCAAGTGGCTTACGAGAAAATCGGATTTCAAAAAACCGGTCCTATGGGAGGTACCGTTATAAGACTTTTCCTGAAAAATCTATTCCAACCAAAACATAAAGTTTGTACGGAAAACATCACTCAGAAAGTTTTATCAAAATCGTAGGAGCCGATTTTGAGAAAATTTAATTTTTCACAAAAAATCGTATGGCAGGTACCGTTAGTTTTGGAGCTAGGATGCTAATTCCAAAAACCCCTCTGTAGGACATCATAACAATACTATGTACCAAGTTTGAAGCAAATCGGTCCAGCCGTTTAGGCTGTAGGTAACTATACAGACAGACATACGGACAGACAGACAGACAGACAGAATTGTCGGACCCACTTTTTTCGACTTCTCTATCATCGTAATGTCATGTTTGATTTACGAATGCATAACTTGCCTTATAGTACCTATAATCGCAAGTAAAAAAGCTATCAGGTAAAACCCTGAATTGAAGCCACAACCTTCTGGGTGGCAGCCCATGTAAGAGTTTTTGTGCAGATACAACTCAACTTATTGATTTGAATTATATTTTTAAACTAGCTGACCCGGCGAACTTCGTTCCGCCTTAAATTGATTAAATGTCCCGTTCGAAAGTCGAGCCTCTCTTAAGAAAGAATTAAACAATTGATATTAAATTAATTAAAATTACTTTTATTTAAATAGAAATGATTAGGTCACTGCAACGCTTTGTGATAAACATAGTTGTTGGTTTTTTTGTCTGGTGCATAAACAAACAATACAGAGGGCTTTCCGACACGCGAACACGCCACGTACAGTTGTCCATGTGAAAAGCAAGGGAATTCAAGATTTAGGCCACACACTTGCAACGATTGGCCTTGCGATTTGTTAATTGTCATGGCGAATGCGGGTCGAACGGGAAACTGAATCCGCTTAAACTCAAACGGCAAGTCGGTCGGCATCATAGGAATTCTTGGAATGAGAACTTCTTCGCCTTTGAACTTGTCTTTGATTATTGCCGCTTGAATGACGTTGTTCATGAGTTTCTTCACTATGAACCTAGTTCTATTGCATAGTTTTGGTTGGTTCAGATAGCGCAGCATTATGATGACAGAGCCGACTTTGAGTTGCAAATTGTGCGGTGGTAGACCGGGAACATCCAACGAATTCAAAAATTCAATTGGATAGTTTGTTGCTTCGTCATCATTTGTTATGCGATTAACCGATTTGAACGAATGCAGTGGAGCTGCGATTTTATTTTGAATGATGAATTTCAAATCATCGACGTCCTTATTTTTCGCAGCTAATATCGCGCGTTCACTGAGCCAATCGTGGTTCAAATAATTGTGACCGATGTTAGGGAACACTTTGCTGATGAGTTCTTCCTTCTATGATGTGAATTCACAATTCAGCGGGAACGAAATAAGGCCAGTTGCAGCATCAACGGTAATTCGACCATTTCCAATTGCCAATTGTTTTTTTGCAAAATCATCGGCTGAAGGATCGTTCAGCAACGCAACTCGCATGTTCGTTGTCAACTGCAGCTTCTTTACGTATCGCCAGAAATACGATAATTTTAGGCAAGCGTTGAGTTCATCTGCAGGCGTTGATCACGGGATTACTGGTAAAATTTGACGGAAATCACCGGCTAGTAATATCATTGCTCCTCCAAAGCGTCTCATATTGTTCCGTTAATCTTTCATTGTTCGATAAAGAGCCTCCAATGCTCACTTGTGTGCCATTGTGCATTCATCACAGATGATAATTTTGAAAGTTTTCAACACTTGTGCCATAGCAGATTTTTTTGAAATATTGCATGTTGGTTCGTTATTCAACTGCAGCTTCAGTGGCAATTTTAACGCTGAATGTGCTGTGCGACCACCTTCCAACGACGTGGCCGCTATTCCAGAAGAGGCAACTGCAAGCGCGATGTCGGATCTTGACCGAATTGAAGCCAAAATCAACGAAAGGAGAAACATTTTGCCAGTTCCACCAGGTGCATCCAGGAAGAATATGCCACCGTTACCGTCGTCAACCGCCTTCATCAATGAGTCGTCCACGTTCTTTTGCTCGGGATTGAGCAGTGGAACATTTGTGCGAACTGTTTCTGTCAAAGCGTCTCGATCGAATTCTCGCTCAACAGGTTGCTGCACATGAGCATACACATGTCTTCGATCAATATCAGCGCCTCGTTGCGGATCTCATCGTTGATTTGAATTTCAGATTTGATGTTGTTTTTCGAACTCGATGCAAAATATCGTCAGCTATGTTGTCCTCGTATTTGTCCCACAAAATGAGGGGGTTCGACGGAAAACATGTCGAGATGATGATGGCAAACAATCAACGAATTTGAGTCGCAGGCGCAGAAACTGTAGCATCGGCAAGTGTTGCATCCCAATGAATGTCGTTGGCAAGCAAATTCATCCGCTGACAGGCTTCTCTAAATGTGGCACACAGCACACCATCAACAGTCCGCAGGTTCTCGTACGAAGTTTGACCAGGCACATTAACCCAAAGCAATCGCAGATAGAAGCAGTCGTCATTTTTTGGATGAACAGTATAGATACGACCAAGCGCATCAGTTTAATACACATCCGCATATCCGGCAACAGCTTGCCCTTGTTTTTGACGTTGAAATTTTTTGTACGGCGCATTCCAAATATAATAGCGAGGCATTTCCAAATAGAGCAGCGTTCTGGCGAACGGGTCACTTGCACAGGTGGAGAAGAAACTCGTTTGTTTTTGCAAGTGAAAAAAAAAAAAAATTAAAATTAAAAACCGGCTCCGTTTTTGGTTTACCTGGTTCAAAACAAATCCAACACAAAAATCCCCATGCAAATCGGATAATATTTAGCCAAGTTATGCTTGTACAAAGAACAAAGTCATAATTTGGCGATATTTGTTCCGCAATTTTGTGTTTTAACGATTTTTAAAAAATACCGTTCAAAATTTAAAAAATTCGGCTCCTCTATGCGTTTACCTGGTTTAATACAAACCCAACTAAAAAATCAACATGCAAATCGGATGAAATTCAGCCGAGTTAGGCGCGTATACAGGGTGATTCACGAGCGTTGTGCCAATCAGCTAGAGCGTGTAGGTTGGGTTGAGACAAGAAAAAAATCGTATGGGAGGGGGGTCTATTAACCTCCGTTTAGACGGGAGGGGTAATTTTCTAAAAACATGACTTAAATTTGAAAAAAGATTATTAAAAAATAACGGTAGCTTTTACAATGCCATGCTATACCTTTTTGTAAAGCCAAAAACTTGTTTTTTTATTGTAATTTTAAATGAAGTTATTTTATTGAACCGTTTTCAAAATATTAATTTTCAAACTCAAAATTATGAAAAAAAATTAAAAAAAATAATTTTAAAACTAATTTTTTTCAAAATTTTACGTTAAAAAGTATTATTTTTGTTCCTTAAATGCAATGCTCTTTTTAATTTTAAATCCAACACTGAAACCGTATGGCTCTATGACTTATTATTGCCAAGCTATTCAAAAGTAACCGAACCTACTTCTTCACAAAAACAAGAAAATCTAGCCTTATTTTTCATGTTTTTGTGAAGAAGTAGGTTCGGTTACTTTTGAATAGCTTGGCAATAATAAGTCATACAGCCATACATTACATATTTACGTAAAATTTTGAAAAAAATTAGTTTTAAAATTATTTTTTTTTATTTTTTTTCATAATTTTGAGTTTGAAAATTAATATTTTGAAAACGGTTCAATAAAATAACTTCATTTAAAATTATAATAAAAAAACAAGTTTTTAGCTTTACAAAAAGGTATAGCATGGCATTGTAAAAGCTACCGTTATTTTTTAATAATCTTTTTTCAAATTTAAGTCATGTTTTTAGAAAATTGCCCCTCCCGACTAAACGGAGGGGAATAGACCCCCCCTCCCATACGATTTTTTTCTTGTCTCAACCCAACCTACACGCTATAGCTTTTTGGCACAACGCTCGTGAATCACCCTGTATAAAAGTTCAACTGATATTGAAAATAAAATGCACGTACTTGCTCTGTAAGTGGAATAGTACGATGAAAACAATTGTTTCAATCAATAAGAACAACTCGTTTTTGAAAAATTTGGTAAATCCTAAAAAGTGTTGACTGAAACTGGAAAACCCGATATACGGGAGCTAACGTTAAGAAACTTTTAATATTTAAAATTAAGATGTCAACTTTTGATTGTTATAAATGATACAAATGTCCACTTATGGCCAAATTAATAATAATGTTAAAACATATTTCCTCTATTATCATGTGTAGCCAAAAACTAAAAATGCAGTTTTCTTTGAAGTATTCTATATTGTTACACACAAATAAATTAGAAAAAAAGAAAAAAGTTGTATACGAGCCACCATTTAAATAAAATGCAAGACTGGGTCGCACGAACTTGCTCTAATGTGTGACAGTGGTCTTGGCGGGCTTGAGATTTTGATAAAAATAAATTTTTCAAAATTCTTAAATAAATACTTAAACTAATTTGAGCTGAAAAAAAAGTACGCCATTTTATTTCTTTTATAAATTTGAATTTATGAGAATAAATTAATAAAAATCTGTGGAGCGGTTTTTGAGAAAAAAAGTTTTTTTTGAAAAACTTTTTGGAAAAATTTTTCAAAAAAAATTCAAAAACGCCAGTTCATAGGTATTCAGCAAATACATTTATTTACAATTTTTAGAAAAAAATTTAATAAGCAGTTTTCAAAATATTAATTTTTTAAATTTTTTTTTTAAAAAATTATTTTAAAAATACAAAAAAATATTTTTCAAAAATATTGGCATGCAATACAAATTGAGCTACCTACAGCTATATGTGTGTGAAATTTCGAAAGAATCGGTTTAGTCGTTTTCGAGTTAGTCAAAAGCAAAAAAAAAACGGTCCTATGGAAAGTACCGTTCTTAGCCATTTTTTAAATCTTTTTTTTCAGCCATATGATTGGTCGTACCTAAAAAGCAACACTGATTTTTTTAAATAAAAATCGTTAGAGCCGTTTTTGAGAAAAATAAGCTTTAAAATAACGGTTGTATGGCAGGTAACGTTATTTTTTGAGCTAAAAAGAAATTCAATTTCCCCTCTGTACAATACCTAAAAAAGTCTATATACCAAGTTTGAAGCAATTCGGCCCACCCGTTTGGGCTTTAGGTCTACATACAGACAGACAGACAGACAGACAGACAGACAGACAGACAGACAGACAGACAGACAGACAGACAGACAGACAGACAGACAGACAGACAGACAGACAGACATACAGACGGACAGAATTTTTAGACCATCTTTTTTCGTCTTCGCTATCATCGTAATGTCATGTTTGATTGTTATCTCAAAACTTTTTTTTTCGACGAATGCATAACTTGCCTTATAGTACCTATAATCGCAAGTAAAAAGAGAAACTAAAACAAATCAATGCCATCTGATAGGAAGCTGTAAGAAACTAAACTATGAACAAAGATTGAGTGAATTCGATGCAACCGTTGACAACTTATGGCCATTTGAAAAAAAAGCCGTTAAGTGCAGATCTCCGTTATTTGCATTTTTAGCCAAAAACTAAATACGTAGTTCTCTTAAAAACACTAAAAGAATATAGCACACAAAGTTAAATCAAAATCATTAGAGCCATTTTCGAGCAAATTAGAAAAAACCAAAAAAAGTTGGCTAAAACTTAACGGCTCGTTGTATGGAAGCTATCGTTTAGAAAAGCTTCAGTGAAAAATTTACTGAACCATCCTATAGAAAACTATGAAAACTATGTCAAACGAAATTTGAGTCGATTCAATCAAGCCGTTGTGAACTTTTGGCTATTTGAAAAAAACCCGTTAAAACCTGATTTTCATTACGACCATTTGAGCCAAAAACAAAACACGCAGTTTGGTTAGAAATGCTTAAAGTTAGCTAAATTTTGAGTTAAATTAAAATCGTTAGAGCCGTTTTCGAGACCGCACACCCGCAAAGACAGACCGACGGACCGAAAACCACTTTTTGAACTTGTCTATCATCGTAATGTCATGTCATATTAAAACCGCGATTTTTGTTTCTGCACGAAACCAATACTTGCTCTATAGAGCAAGTAAAAAGTAAATGTATCCAAAGTTTGAATCTTATCCCATTTTTCGATATGAATCTATCTTCGTTTTTTTTGTGCTAATATATGTTTGGGGATCACGACTTTATCCAGAGTGGCAGAATCTAGAAAGGACAAAATATATGCAAAAAAATATAGAAAGATAAAATCTAGAATAGTTCCTAGTAAAAATCTAATGTATAAAAATCTAGAAATATGGAAATCTAGAATAATCTAGAAAAAAAGTGTTCTAGATTTTTTTAAGAGTAATCCTAAATCTAGAATTAATTCTAGATTTTGTCCATAATAGATTTTTTTTCCATTTTTGGTTTTCGAGATTTTGGGTTTTCTGTATTTTCCTAATTCTAGATTTTTTTTCTAGTAGTCAATTGACGTGCCCATTTAAGTTTTAAACATTAAATTAGTTATTAATTTATTTCAGAATTAGATATTATTTTTTTTATCAAACTTTGTCGTCAATTGAAGTGCCTATTGCTTAAAAATACGCACATACCTAAAATCACTAAAAAAAAATTCTGAATTTATTTATGTGGATTAATCAGTAATCGCCTTAATCAATTTTTTCTTTTCTTTTCTTTTAAAAAGTATCAGTGCCGACTATCAATATTCCTTGATGATTATTAACCGAGGATGGCGAAGAAAATATAGCACATTCAAAACATTAAACATGCTATATGTTTAGATAATTCTATATGCTATCACTAAGTATGTTATCCTTAAGAAAAAGTTTGGAATCATATCCGGTGGTCGGCCATAATTGAAACTCAGTTGATTACTTATTTACTTACTTACGTTGGCTCCACTAGGGCGTGGTGCTCCTACCCATAGCTTAATATGCTCCTCCAGCTGGCTCGATCTCTAGCCTGCTATCTCCGATTTTGCACTCCAAGTTGTCGGAAGTCTCCCTCTAGCTGGGCGCTCCATCGAAGAAAATGTCTACCTCGGCCTCTGACTCCCTCTGGTTTTTAATTGAAGGTTGAAGTCTTTATAGGAGCTGAATAGTCGCTGTCCATTCTCTTAATATGGCCCAGCCGTCTTAGTTGTTGAATTTGAATTTTTCTGGCTAGGCTTATGGCGCTGCCCAGCCGACGTTGTATCTTCTTCGCCAAATGTTGTTTTCTTGGTTTACTCTATCAGGACCCAAAGAAACAGAGATTAGCAAGATAGTCCCATTAGGTTTGTTCTTCCTTTAACGTCAATGTCATCCGCAATCCCAAGTAATTGTGTCGATTTATTAAAGATTGTGCCCGATGAAATGGATGGGTGTTCCGTATGACATTTTCAAGCACAATGTTAAAACAGCTACATGACAGTGCGTCATCTTGTTTCGGCGCTATGGTGGTTTCGAAGGTTTCAGTAGAGTTCCTACCAACTTTGACGGAACAGCGAGTATTTTCCAACGTCATCCTGATAAGGCGTATCAGTTTAGCAGGGATTCTATAGTTAGACATGACACGTCACAGTTCAACTCTATTTACACTGTCGTTGGCTGCTTTTAAATCAACGAACAGGTGGTGGGTATCGACGTTATGTAAATATTTAATCGGTCGTAGATTTTCCAGTCCTGAAACCCAGTGGCGGACTAAGCTTGTTGGAGGCCCGATGCCCGGCCCGGCGGCAATGCTGAAATGAGGCCCCTTGCGTGCAGATTTTTTTTTTAAATAATAATTTTGACTACACGTCTGTGAAACCTTAGGTCTTTTGCACGTCACTAGTTAGAGGGAATAGAGAGATAGGAGAAAAGTTTTTTAGTTGGTACAGTAGATTGAGAATAATCCTACCGGTGGCATCCAGTTGTAACTGGTGGAACAAAGAAAAATTACTGCCCATGTTGGAGCTCGAAGCCACAACTCTAGGTTAGCAATCCACCATTACATCCACTGTACCATTGCCACCCGCCATGTAGTCAGCTTTACGACACAAAAAAATCAATCATAGTAATTAAATTATAATACACGTACAGGCTCAGAAAGTAAGAATACACATCTGCATTTGGCGTAGCAGCCAACAGGTAGAGTGCAAAAAAATAATCACCCAATAGAAAACAAAATCAAAGATTTTATTTAATACTCGCAACCCGGCTTAGTATGGAAAGCACTTTACTTTACCAAAAAAAAAACTCGATATAATCATAAGATTGCCCCACAATTTCATGAAAAACGTTCACGTCATTTAGAAGTTTATCTTATACCTACTAGAATCGCTCAGTGGCCAAAATACGGCCATTAAAATGCCCAAAACTGTCGGAAAAAATTTCACAGCGAATTTATACGAACAAAATGGTAAAAAACACACCAAGACATTTTCAGCTGTATTTTCCCACAAAAAAAAATTACAAAACAAAATATTCCCAGCACACCTACTCAGTAATACCTTTCCAACGATATATGTATATATCATCCCAATCGGTTGGTTAACCAGTAACCACCTCGCAATCGGTACCACAAAAAAACTGCTTGCCTATTTATATATAGATTGGATGTCTAAAAACCAAACTTACCAATGTAACCTATACAATTAAATAAAACAGTAGTTTTTTTTTCAATTATTCGTTGTGATTATAAGTATACCTAAGTATGTAGTATACCTGCTTTACAATCATCAACAAGAATTTCGATTTTCTCGAAAAAGGAAGTCATTTATAATTCAATTAGTGTTCCATTTCAAAATGTCTGATATCTTTAATTTTCGATTTTTAAAATTAAAATAATTAAGTTTTTTTTGAGATTGAAATGATGGAAACTTAAGATTTCTCTGTATTCTTGTATTGTAACAATTGTTTAAATATTTTTTCGGAAAGTTGTTCAAAAATCTTTTTTTAAAGAAACAGATCGAACGATTTTTAATGTTAGTTTTTTCTTATATAGCTTTGTACATAGTTATTTAGAAATACTTATTATTAATTAAGTTTTTCAAATATAATTCTAATAATGCAAAGAATTTTCTAAATATTTTTTTTTTTCAAATTATGTAAATAGCCCGTATTTTATTTTATATGTTTTCGTGCCTTCATTTTGCCTTCATTTCCTCAATTACATCGTTGAAATCGATTTCCCTTGAAACTTTTCTCCTTTCACATGATGCGACTGAGACGCAAATGGTCAAAAAATATTGAATAATAAGTGATATGCAGGGCAATGATTCGCTGAATTCCCATTTAATAATGAACTGCAGGTTTTTTCGGGGTGTCCATTTTGTAGCAACGTCAACAAGTATCGATTGCACAAAGATGTCTTCGATTTCTTTTTATTTTTTCAAGCACTTGTTCTTTATTAAACTCATCGAAAATTTGTACCAAATTGTCCAGAGCAATAGCCAAAGCGTAATCAGGAGCTTCAAGCATAAACTTTGTTTGAAAAATTTGGAAAATGCTGTTTATTTCCTTCAAAGCCGTAACTGAACTTAAAAATTTCAAAGCATTATTTATATTTGTACATGTATTAGTGTCACAGTTTCAACATGGTTGTACAAGTACTTTGAGGTTTAATAAACTAAAAACAAGCAGAAGTAGTTTTTATTATTTTTGATTTTTAGGAAAACTGGAAGGCTTAAAGTATCTGGGTTTTAGCACAATTGAATAGAGCATTGAATATTAAAAAAAAAAAAAAACTTGTACTTAACAATGTACCTACCTGAATTTTTGGGGAAAGGTAGTTTTTGAGTTCAAGAATGGGTAAATTTTTCAAAAGCTATTTACTATAAAAACCGAAAATCAACATATGGGTAACTAAATTCTGGATTGGATATTTTTTCTTTTTACTTGAGTTCCTTAAGAACTTAATAGTAGCATGTCTTTGTTGATGCTGCCGTTGTTTTTGGAACCTTTGTATAGGTACAGTTTTGTTTTGGCTTGGGGCCGGGGGCCCCATAAAATTTTGCTTCGTGCGTGAGTAGGTAGGAGTAGGTAGGAGTAGGTAGAAACATAAAACATTATGACACAAATTATTATGAGTAGGTAAAGGTACATAGTTTTCTTATAATAAATCTTCATCCGTTCTACGCATACTTAGTTTGTGTTATTATTAAAAAAATTAAAAGTTATGAAAGAATTTGATGAAGAATGATTTGGCTCCCCCCGGACACCGGTGGCCCGGGCGGACCGCCCTCTCGCCCCTACCTTAGTCCGCCAGTGCTGAAACCCATTCGCAAAGACCTATTATATGATCGGCAAACGGCTTGAGACGTTCACATAAAACGCTGGACAGGATCTAATAAACAATGTATTAAAGACTTATGCCTCTATAGTTGTCTCCTGACTTATACTCTCAAGTCTCAACCTCTCTTTAACATAGTTCCGTTTCCGGACTATAAGTTTCTTGTGGCAGGATTATGATACAGAGTCCAAATAAACCATTTTATTTTTTTCATTAGATCATTTTAAATGTATGTATTTATTATTATTATTATTATTATTATTATTATTATTATTATTATTATTATTATTATTATTATTATTATTATTAAACTTTATTGATCAATAATGAAATTACATAATCTATACATATAATAAAATTGTAACGGGTCGATGTCTGTACATTGAAGATATAGATACAAAACTAATATGGGGAGTCTCTATTAGACCCACAGAAGCCAAAACAACCGTTTTTAGAATTTTTGTCTGTCTGTCCGTCTGTCTGTCTGTCTGTCTGTATGTTTGTACGCGCATCACGCAAAAACTACTGCATGGAATTGAATGCGGTTTTCGCAGATATATTGGTAGTACGCCAACTTAAAATATAGGCTATATTTTATTGCAGGAAAATATATAATTCTGGTTGTTTTTTCAATATTGCTGCAATTGAACGTTATTCAATGAACTTAAGGCAAAATTAAAAGATTTTAAGGAAGTTAGCGTCTCACTTACAAATAAAATAGCGCCACACTTACCTACGTATACATGAATAGAAATAAGTTAGTCGTTCTGAATAGAAGTTACATCAAAAACATCATAGATGGCGCTATTTACCAACATTATAGACAATGGCTCATTCCGCGAAAGCAGAAATCGAAAAATAATGTAACCATAAAGCACGGTGAACGAGCAATACTTACGCCCAAAACTGATGAAACGGAGCTGCCATAAATAGCAGTATCGGCGCGCAGCATCGTTTTGAAAGTGGGCATTCCAATTAGGTATATTGCTTCAGAACTTAACCCTCCAACTTTGCAATTTAAACCGTTATGATACTTCGAAATAATAATTACGGCTGTAGAGCTGGTAAAGTATATAGCTTTCATACCACGCATACCCCCCCATTTTGAACCGGTTGTGCAAAAACAAAAATATACTGAGATACCTACTTTATTCTAAAATCCACGCGTACGAAGTAGCGGGCAAAAGCTAGTCAATAATACAATTGTTGAGCACTAGCTACCAGGGCCTTTGGCTAATTTAAATAAACTTAAATTAAATAATTATGTCCAGTCGTGAAACGATTTCAATAACAGATTTTATGTTAGTGGGTGTGATTACGGCTAAAAGTTCTTTGAGATTTTTATTAGATATAGATATAGATATAGATATTAAGTTGATGTGTGGGCATTGAAGCAGATGTGTGATATTTAAGGTTGGTCTTTGATCCAGTTTTTCAGATAGACGCAATAAATGGCATTTACTTAGCCCAGTCAGCCATAAAGGATGCATGCAAAAGAACTCAAAGAGGTTCCTTGTAAATTTATATTTTGTTTGTTTTATATTTAACATTGACAAATTGGAATGGGCTAATCAGCAATGTTCTATTATTTGTGGATCTTTAATAAATTATATAAATCGAAACGCTCCTCAATCACTCCTCGCTTAAAGTCATGTGGTTAACTCAGTAGGAAAAAAAAAGAAACTCTATTATCATCAAAGACGAAGAAAAAAAAATTACACAGCAATCAAGTGAAATCACTTCAACCACTTATTACAATCGACATTGTTATTTTTAGCAAAAAGGGAAAACTTTTCCAATTTAAAAGTTTTTCTTTCCCGAAAAAACAAGGAAATTGTCCCCTTCTTGGGAGTGGATTCTGCTTTCAATTGCTACAAAATAATTAAGAATCCTATGTGACGTAATATTGTATTCCCTATACAATAGTGAGACAATGTCGGCGTGGCACAAAAAGCGAATCCTTTTTACGTTGAGTGTGCGCGTGTTTTGTCTTCGCCTTTTCAAAGAGAGCCTAAGTGCCAGAGTTGTATATGAAAAGATTTTCTTTAGCTTTGAATTTGTCTATTTAAATTAAACCCCTCTGCCTCCCTTCTACTGAACGACTAAGGGATAAGGATAAGGAGCAAGGATGTGAAGTGCAGTGAGTAAGTTAGTAACGGCAAGACGCAATATAGTTAATTAATACTTAGACATCTGCAGAAACGTAGTCATACATGAAAAACCCCTTTACCTGGGGCAAGCAATTACAGTCTTGCCAATGTTATTGCTTAAATGTCTATTCGAGGAAAATATCCTTGTTCAGCAAATTGATGCACATACAGTTGAGAAATATGCAGAGTAATCGGGTTCGGGAGGGTTGTGGAAGGGCGGCTGGTTCTACAGGGTTGGAGTAAGTACATAAACTGACTAGAGGGTAGCATTTTCTTTTCTGAACATTTTCTAATAAACTTTATTATTGTAGTTTGTAAGAAGTTGCATATCTTTTGCTTCGAGACAAGCAACAGAGTATTATACTGATGCTGCTCCTTCCTTATGGTGCAGCTGGAATTTGTTGGTGCATTTTTCCTTCGCTTAACAAGTCGAAAAATAAACATAAAATGTTCGGTTTCTTTTTAACCACGGCCGTATTTTCTTTTGGTCTAGATAGAATATCTAACAAAGTAAAGTGCACAACTGGGTCTTACGGCCCTGCTCCGTTGGTGCAAGAGCATGAAAGCATCAAAATAAGAAAATCATAAACTCTATTTGTTTTTACAAGTTAAAAAAAATAATAAATATATTGTTGGCACAACAGCTTCAAGCGGAGCCATGGCCTGTTACTTACACTCTCAACCATTCCTGTGTGTGCGTTGATATTCTGCAGGAATCGAGAGGACCTTCAATTTACCGCCAAATCCGAACGGCTAACAGAGAAGCACTTTCCTAAAAAATCGATTTGATTCACACCTTTAATTGCAAACTTTCCACAAAGTTTGACAGTTCTCAGATAGACACCAACCGAGTTGGACGCGTGTGTTTTTACTCGTCTGATCGAACCAAAAATAAAATGCACGACTGGGTCGCACGAACTTGCTCTAATGAGTGACAGTGGTTTAGGGGCTTGAGATTTTGATAAAAATAAAATTTTCAAAATTCTTAAATAAATACTTAAACTAATTTGAGCTTAAAAAAAGTACGCCATTTTATTTCTCGGATAAATTTGAATTTATGAGAATAAATTTATAAAAATCTGTGGAGGGGTTTTTGAGAAAAAAAGTTTTTTTTGAAAAACTTTTTGAAAAAATTTTTCAAAAAATATTCAAAAACGCCAGTTCATAGGTATTCAGCAAATACATTTTTTTAAAATTTTTAGCAAAAAATTTAATAAGCAGTTTTTAAAATATTAATTTTTTAAATTTTTTTTTTAAAAATGCTTTTAAAAATACAAAAAAATATTTTTCAAAAATATTGGTATGCAATACAAATTGAGCTATCTACAGCTATATGTGTGTGAAATTTCGAAAGAATCGGTTGAGTCGTTTTCGAGATAGTCGAAAGCAAAAAAAAAACGGTCCTATGGAAAGTACCGTTCTTAGTCATTTTTTAAAACTTTTTTTTTCAGCCATATGATTGGTCGTACCTAAAAAGCAACACTGATTTTTTTAAATAGAAATCGTTAGAGCCGTTTTTGAGAAAAATAAGCTTTAACGTAACGGTTGTATGGCAGGTACCATTATTTTTTGAGCTAAAAAAAAAATTTCAATTTCCCCTCTGTACAATACCTTAAAAAGTCTATATACCAAGTTTGAAGCAATTCGGCCCACCCGTCTGGGCTGTAGGTCTCTATACATACAGACAGACAGACAGACAGACATACAGACGGACAGAATTTTTAGACCATCTTTTCTCGTCTTCGCTATCATCGTAATGTCATGTTTGGTTGTTATCTCAAAACTTTTTTTTTTTCGACGAATGCATAACTTGCCTTATAGTACCTATAATCGCAAGTAAAAATAAAGCCTATATGTGCGGATGGCTATGGACATATGTACATACATATACGAGGGAGCACACAATCATTCTTAGACATTTCTTAAAACTTTTTTTCAGCCATATGATTGGTCGTACCTAAAAAAGCTACAATGATTTTTTTAAATCAAAATCGTTAGAGCCATTTTCGAGAAAATGGCAGGTACCGATATTTTTTGAGCTAAAAAAAAAACTTCAATTTCCCCTCTGTGCAATACCTAAAAAACTCTATACACCAAGTTTGAAGCGAATCGGCCCACCCGTTTTGGCTGTATGTGTCTAAACATACAGACAGACAGACAGACAGACATACAGACGGACAGAATTTTTAGACCCTCTTTTTTCGTCTTCGCTATCATCGTAATGTCATGTTTGATTGTTATCTCAAAACATTTTTTTTTCGACGAATGCATTGCATAACTTGCCTTATTGTACCTATAATCGCAAGTAAAAATAAAGCCTATATGTGCGGATGGCTATGGACATACATACATATACGAGGGAGCACACAAAATAAGATGTCCAGCTGAAGTCACAAAAGAATTCTTAATTATATAAGCGAGGATCCTAATTGCTCCTGGTACAATCAAATGCCTCGACACCCGTATTTATTTTTCATCAAAAATGGAACAATCCAAAGCCAGGAGGCCGCGAATTTTAAGCTATTATTTTTTTTTAATCAAAGTCATGTCAATATGATAATTAAAGTTAAAAGAATTTGCAATTACATTTTTTTCCTAAGTTCTTCACTGTTTGGTATGCGCACAAGAGTTTGGTTTTGAAAGTCAACAATAGCACTAACAGATGTATAATGTCTACTTATTTTAGAGCTATATTTGAAACGATAGAGATGTTTGGTTTCAGGAATATAAAGAATATTACTGCCTCTTCTTAAACCTTCACAAAATTCAAAATTATATATCACGTCACTTGAATTTTCCATTTTGCACACTAAACAACGCGTTCCACTGGAAATCAAACTTAACAATGAAAAACGCGCAATTTGTTTCTTCGGATCATTGAAAAATGATCATTCCTTTTTAATATTACAACGGTAAGAACAGGTTCTTGTTGTTCTCAATTGGTTTTTTTTTAATATGCCCCTATGTCACAAAAGTATATGGCCTTATGACACTTTGGTAAAGCGTCATAAGGCCATATGTTCGAATATGGTCTTATGACGCTTTACAAAAGCGTCATAGGGCCATAATTCGAAATATGACCTTATGACACATGGCCTTATGTCACGGCACCGAAAAAAAAGATAACCTGCTATTTGTAAGGAGCCAAATTTAGCCAGGCTTAAACGAATCAAATAAAATCCTTGACAACCATTCTTCTTTAAATAATTACATAAAAAGTTGGAGCTCGACGTGATATGGCGCATAAGCTTCCATATAATTAAAATTTTATTTTAGATTAATACCCGGATTTTGTTTTGCACGAAAACAATACTTGACCTAAAAATTGCATGATTACTTTACCGATAATCTTTAATTTTGTGAGAGGTAGATTTCAGACAAAATTATTTAGGTATGTTCAGTAAATGTCTAAGTGGGACAAAACGTTTAGTAAATTAGTTTTAAAAGCCTTTTTTTTAATATCTACTCGGCGATATGATGCTAGTGCTTCCTTACTTCGTTTCTCGCGCCTACACAAGATACTATATAAAGTCAAAAATGAAGTAAATTGAAGTCATTCGTGAACCGCCTCATCGTCGGTTAAAGTGCTCATATTTAATAATACGACTCAGTTTTTACATCACCAAAAAAAGGTAAACAGCTATATGTGAAAAACTTCAAACTGTTACAAGAAAGCAATTAGATCTCGAAAACAACAATAATTTTTTTTTAACAATTCAGTTTTGCTCTTAGAAATTATAATTACATGCTGGGAAAAATCCTACCCTAAAAATAACTGTGTGACCTTAGCGGGTGGCTTAAATTAAAGTATGATCTTTTAAATTTATGGCTTTCAGCTTGAATTAAGCTTGGTTTTAGTAATTTTCTATCTTATGTTCAGTAGTTTTAAGATTTTTCATTTAAAGAAGCTCAAATGTTGTATCGTCTGAGCAAATCCGCGGGTCCAGATGGTATCCGCTGCTTATAGAACTATATACGCTCCAATTTCATGAAAACGCTGTTTAATCATCAGGTTAAGAAATATCTCATAAAGAAAGCTTCTTAAATAACTCATAGTGTGGCTTTTTCCATCTCACAGAAAAGTGGAATCAGTCTTTTCACCATTTTGGTGAGAGCTGATATTTCAAGCATTTATTGTTTTTAGTATCTATCAAGTTCTATTGTCAAAAATGTGTGCATTTAGCAGCTTTTTCGTTTAATTAGAAATAACCTTTGAGAACGTTAAATTGCGGGTGGCAATGGTACAGTGGATGTAGTGCTTGGTTGCTCAACCTGAGGGCTGTGCGTTCAAACCCAGCCGAGGGCAGCAATTTTTATTTATTTCCCAAGTTTCAACTGGATGCCACCCGTGGAATTTCCATGAGAAAATTATCACCTAAAATCTCAAACCACTGTACCACCTTTCTTTCCTATCTTTCTATTCCTTCTCTTTCCTCGCTCGCACATGTTAATTCATTATAAAGGTATTAATATCCCTTTGAGTGCAAGTGCATTATAAAAAAAAAAAAAAAAGTGAATTAATGGTGATGTACCCCAAGGGTAAACATTGTCTTCGACCCAATTTTTCAGTTTGTTTCATTACTGATATTTTACCTAAAACTTTAAATCTCATCATGTAATTGTTTTGCGGGTAATAGAAATTAAGCTATTCATATTTTATTTAAAATGTACGTTACCTTTCTTCTGCAGCGTATGATAAGCATTATATTGATCTTGAAATGCATTGTATACAAAATGTGTAATATAATACTCCAAAACCTGAACAAATTCTGTAATTAAAGCAGATCGTATAACTCTTGCCATTATTCATGAAATGCATTATCATCGAGAAAACTAATGTATGGTAAAAATTCTACGAAAAACTTCGATTTCTAAGACCGTGTAAAACATTTTATCCATTTTTATACATAAGACCAAAACTTCATTACAATGCTCATATTTGGTCAGGAGCTGAATAGTATTCATAGCCACATTATTATCATATATGTGGTAACATTCGATTCTCTTCAACATCAAAGAAATGTTTCTTGTTTCTTTGTTCTATTTGCTGCATTCCTCCATTTAAAGTATTCCACGAAAGACTTGCCATACAAGGAATGCTTATTAGTTTGTACTTGAGCCTTCATTTGAATGTACTTTTAAGTAAGTACAGAGATTCTTTTTCTTAGCAGCCCAAGACGAATGTTGAACGCTTTACTCAGCTCTTTTTACCCACTCATATCAATATTGTGTCATTCGATGCTAATAAAAGCTTTGATATTTCCTGGGGGGTCATTCCTTAATTTTCAAAACGATCATCGTCCAGACGATAGTCGTGAACGATATCGTCAATAATTTGCTTCACGTAACTTACTACTATCGTCTCGTGTATCGTGTCGTCTATCGTTTATTTTAAAATGTAGTTTGAGAGCGTTTAGTATCTTACAGAAACTCTCAAACTGTCTGAAATTACATAAAACAAAATTTTACGCTTTTCTTTGATTAAATTTTAAAATGTTTCAAAATAATGAAGTAGTGAATGAAATTTGTGTTTTTTTTTTTTAATTTTCGTGCATGTTCGATTAGGTTTTAGGTTTAACTTATTTTTCGTGCATTCGCGGTTTCGGTTTTTTTTTTTTCTTTGAGAACAAATTTCAAATTTAATGTGAATTTAAGTAGTTTTGGTTTGGTTTGGTTTGAAAGAGGAACATATGTAGTTACATATGTAATTTGCAAAATGTAAGATATTTTGTATATATGTATGCTATTTTTTTAAATACATAATTACAAAAACGCGTAGTGAAATGAAAGTTGGTTTCTTAATCAGTCGTTTAAAAACTATCAATTAAAGATAAAAATATCAAACATTTTAAAACCAAACCTAAACGATACCTATTTAGCTATCGTGCAAACGTCATCGTTTAGACGACATTGATTTGACGATTATTGGCTTACGTGAAGCAAAAATTTAAGTATCAAAACGATATCGTCCAGACGATAGTAATTTTTAATTAAACGTGAAGCAAGTCTATCGTCGAAACGATATCGTCTGACAATAATTGAGTTACGGAATGACCCCCCTGATTTCCAAACTCGCGTACTAAGCTGAAAGGCAAGTTATATTATATCCCCTTCAGTGCTAAATGATACAAGAATCCACATTTTTGTTCGAATACATTATTTTTAAGTAGGTATGTACTTTTTTTTTTATATAATGCACTCGCACTCAAGGGGTAAATAATACCCTTATTAAGTTATAATGAAGTTCTTGTATGAATTATTATACTCACAGTTGGCTGCTACCTGAAGTTAGAATTTTAATGAAGATTTTGAATAAAACAACAATAAATTAACACGTGCGAGCGAAGAAAGCAGATATAGAAAGATAGGAAAGAATTTTTCGTGTTACAGTGGATTGAGATTTAGATGATGATTATCTCAATAATTTATCCCCCGGGTGGCATCCAGTTGTTCAAGCTGGATGATAAATAAAAATTGCACCCGGGCTGGGTTTGAACTCTCAGCTCTAGGGTTAGCAACCAAGCACTACATCCACTGTAACACTGCCACCCGCAAAGTTATGGATTAAACAATTTGAAAAACCATTATATTTTCTTCTTCTTTTTTTACAGGTGAGTTCTAAACGGAATCAAGGCTTATGATTATGTAAGTAGCATAAAGCCATTTAAAATATAATAATATCTAGTATAAAAACGCACGTTTCAAACACAAATTGGGTCTTTTTATATTCATTAGTTTAATATTTGCTTATATTTTAAAATATAAAGCATTAGATACTGGCTTCAAATACTCAGAAATTTCATAAAATATAAATTTAAACAATATATTCCAAATTTGCGAAGACGCTAATTCTTGTGGTGTATATATCTATGGCAGTAGCAGTGTCCAGAAGTCCAGATCCTGTTGGTCTTATTACCTATTATATAGGTAACGTGTCATCTGTTAAAGATATATGTACTTCTTTTATTGAGAGTTTAAGACCCGGAATAGAACACATTATTTTTCTCACACATGCTGTGCCACTCTTGTCCACGTAGATTATTAGGTGGAAATTGTTAAAGCCATCGAGGAAATAAACAAATATTTAAATATTTTTTAATATTTTTAAACTGAGTCAAGAAAATTTTGAAATCTGGAAAATTGCTGTGACCTCTTGTTGAAAATTCTAAGGACATATTCTTTTCAACTTACGACCTTAATATAACCGCTAAAATCATTTTTTCGTTATTTTTAGTCTTAGCGAACTAAGAACGCTAATAATATTATACTTTGAAACATTTCCTACTACCCACAAAGAAAAATTAAAATTGCTTGATCGTTTTTGAGAAAGTCGATTAAAATTTAAAATTGTTGGTTAAATAGCAGCTACCATTTACCGTTAAGTAAACTTCAATCTTTGAAAGGTGAATGTCATCTTGTGGGCAGTTACCATCTCTGAATCAGTTCGTAAATGTCGTTGTCAACTTATGGCCAATTTAATAAAACCATTAAATCCTGATTTCCGTTATTTGTATTTTTAGCAGTTTTCTTAAAAGTACAAAAATATATAAAAAAAAAACAATCAAAATCGTTAGAGCCACTCGTGAAAATTAGAAAAAAATTAAGGACTTTGGTTAAAACTAAGCTTCTTGTTGTATGAGCGCTACCGTTTGAAAAGGTTTTTATGCAAAATTTGCAATTCCATCCTACAGAAAACTAAAGGAACTATGAAAAACAAAGTTTAAGTGAACTGCTTCAAGCAGTTGTCAACTCTGGCCATTCAAAAAAAGCAGTTTAATCCTGATTTTCGTTATAACCATTTAAGATAAAATCAAAAATAGCAGTTTCTAACAAAAAAGTTACGTTAAATTAATTATAAGTTTGCAAAAACGTTAGAGCTATGTTCGAGAAATTCTAAAACAGAAAAACCGTTACTAGAAAGGTATCAGTTTGAGATGGATTAAAAGAAATTAGAAAACCTCAACAAACCCTTTTTACTTGCGATTATAGGTACTATAAGGCAAGTTATGCATTCGTAAAAAAAAAAAAAAAAATTCTAACAATCAAACATGACATTACGATGATGTCTGTCCGTATGTCTGTCTGTATAGTTACCTACAGCCTAAACGGCTGGACCGATTTGCTTCAAACTTGGTACATAGTATTGTTATGACGTCCTACAGAGGGGTTTTTGGAATTAGCATCCTAGCTCCAAAACTAACGGTACCTGCCATACGATTTTTTGTGAAAAATTAAATTTTCTCAAAATCGGCTCCTACGATTTTGATAAAACTTTCTGAATGATGTTTTCCGTACAAACTTTATGTTTTGGTTGGAATAGATTTTTCAGGAAAAGTCTTATAGCGGTACCTCCCATAGGACCGGTTTTTTGAAATCCGATTTTCTCGTAAGCCACTTGACGAATTTCGATAAAATTTTTAATGTAGAAGCCTTTTTATAAATGAAATAATATAAATTGTTAATTTTTCCAAAAAAAATTTTTTTGAGTTTTTAAAAAACGTTTCAAAATTTTTTTTTTACTTTAGTTTTTTCCAAAAACGGTATAATCTATATTTTTTTAATTTTATTTTTCTGATAAAAACTACAAAGTGCTAGAAGTTGGCATACTCAAAAAAAATTTGGAATGTATTTTCGAAAAGTTTTTCAAAAAAAAACTGTTTTTTGAAAAAACTGGTCCAACGATTTTGAAAACAAATGTTCGTCAAAATTCAAAAACGTAAAAGAAACCTGATGGCTTACTTCATTTTCTCCAAAAAACGTTTAAGGTATTGATTTTAAAGTGATTTATAAAATTTCATTTGATTTTTTCAACGCTTTTTTCCCAAAATCTCAAGCACCCAAAACCATTTGAACACATTAGAGCAAGTTTGTACGACCCAGTCGTGCACTTTATTTTAACTGATGACCTTTTCAAAAAAAAAAAAAACTAAACTTCGAAAGGCCTTAAGAATAAAAAGAAACTTTTTTTCGGTTGCCGAATTTAATCTACTAAAACTGTTTATAATCTTTACATTGAACTACGAAGACTTAAACACTTAGATTGGGCCAAGAAACCAAAATGGAGGGCGAGACAAGTTGTGATTAGGAAAAAAGGGATTTCGCAATGAAAATGAATTAAGGACTTTGTCTATTTGGGTTCCACTGCAACCTTTCAAAACAAAATCAGTGAAGAGATCAGTCGAAGAATCACTCTTGCCAATCGCTGTTCTTTTGGGCTTCAAAGGACCAAGGAGACACTATAAGATCCTTATCATTTTATTTCTGCTGTATGAGGTAGAAGCTTGGACATTGGCGCAATCAGATGAAAAGCGATTTTGTTAAGAGAAAGATTCTTCATGTGATATTCGGTCCTGTATGCATCAAATCAATGGAGTATGGAGGAGAAGATTCAACGACGAACTGTACGGGTTATACAGCGACATTGACCTGATCAAAAAGCTGAAAATATAACCCCCTCTAATGAGGCGTGATCAAGTAGAAGACGACCTCAATTACATTAATGAGCGGAACCGGAGGCCACTGGTTCGGGACGGAACTAGCTGCCAGGTTATGTTGGTTGACGAGGTCCACAATGTGTCTGCGCCACCCTTTTTACTTGCGATTATAGATACTATAAGGCAAGTTATTGATTCGTGCAAAAAAAAAAATTTTAAGATAACAATCACACAACATGACATTACGATGACGGAGAAGTCGAAAAAATTGGGTCTGGAAATTCTGTCGGTCTCTCTGTCTGTCTGTATGTCTGTTCGCGCCTCTAGAGCCTGAACGGATGGGCGGCCAATTTGCATCAAATTTCGGTTTAAGAATTTATTTGGCCGTTCCTCGTAACATATTTTTAATATTTGCTCTAGGCCCAAAAATAACGGCACCTGCCATACAATCGTGAAGAAAAAAATTGATTTTCTCAAAAACGACTCTAACGATTTTGATAAAACTTTCAGGATGCAATTTTTTAAGACAGTCTATCTTTTGGTTAGAAAAGATTTTTCAAAAGGAGAATGCCCAAAACTGTATGGGTGAAAAACCCATTGTCGATAGAAATAAAACATATATGGTTTGAAAGGGCATACATTATTGTAGATTTGAAATATGTAATTACTTTCTTTCCGAGTTATCCCCACCCCAATACTGGCCATGACCATTTTTCCAACTTCAATATCTATGCATTTCTTCATATTAATAACAATTAAAAAAAAAAAATAAATTGTTGGCACAACAGCTCCAAGCGAGGCCGGGGCCTGTGACTTACACTCTCAACCATTCCTGTGTGTGCGTTGATATTCTGCAGGAATGGAAGGGACCTACAATTTACCGCCGAATCCGAACGGCTAACAGAGAAGCACTTTCCATGACATTAATTACTCTTGGAGGATTTGTCACTTCCTCGCAAGAGGCAGTACCCCGGAAAAAACTTAAGGTGGCAACCTCAGGGATCGAACCCTGAACCTTCGGCGTAGCAGTCCGACACACTAACCACTACGCCACGGGGTACTACATTTAATAACAATTATTGGTTTGAATACCTACTAAGAAAAGTCCCATGTGCTTGTGCATAATGTAGATGAAATGTGATTTATTTCAAACTAGCCTTTACCCGCGGCTTCGCTCGCGTTTCAACTGATCAAGAAGTAGACTGTAGCTTGAGGAGTCGCCTATCGTAATCTAGCTTCTTTTATAGCCCGAGCTTTATAATTCCATACCTACATTTAACCGGGATAAAAAGAAACCTATGTGCTATACCAGATTGTAATCTAGCTTTGTGCTAAATTTCATTCAGATCCGTTCAGCCATTCTGGTGTGATTTCAAAAATTAAAACATATCTATCCCACGGGAACCATACATTTT
Organism: Platycheirus albimanus; assembly: GCA_916050605.2. Taxonomy (NCBI): domain Eukaryota; kingdom Metazoa; phylum Arthropoda; class Insecta; order Diptera; family Syrphidae; genus Platycheirus; species Platycheirus albimanus. The sequence continues at coordinate 84,921,054 of OU696696.1, forward strand.
AACGGGATAAAAAGTAGCCAATATGCTATTCCAGGCAATAATCTATCTATGTGCTAAATTTTATTCAGATGAGTTCAGCCATTCTGGTGAAGAAATGCATAGATATTGAAGTTGGAAAAATGGTCATGCCCAGTCCTGGGGATAACTTGGAAAGAAAGTAATAACATATTTGAAATCTACAATGTTGTATGCCCTTTCAAACCATATATAATTTATTTCTATCTACTCTGGGTTTTTTTTTGGGCATTATCCTTTGTCTTATAACCAGTATTTTCAAATCAAATTTTCTCGTAAACTATAGGTACATCCGATCAAAATTCTTAAAAACCCTTTTTTTATTATTTTTAATAATTTAAAAAAAAAAAAATTTTTAATATTTTTAAAATACATATGTGTATGTTGAATTTTTTAAACACTATTTTTTCAGATGCAAACTACAAGTTGCCATAAATTTACATACTCGAACAAATTTCAAAATATTTTTTTCAAAATTTTTTTCAAAAATAACCTTTAAAAAAAAAACTGGTCGAAAGATTTTCAATATTTTTTTTTTCCAAGATATTAAGCAACGAAATATTATTGCATACTTAGTTTTTCCAAGAAGGCTCGTAAACTCTTAAAAATAAAGTGCACGACTGGGTCGTACAAACTTGCTCTAATGTGTTCAAATGGTTTTGGGTGCTTGAGATTTTGGGAAAAAAGCGTTGAAAAAATCAAATGAAATTTTATAAATCACTTTAAAATCAATACCTTAAACGTTTTTTGGAGAAAATGAAGTAAGCCATCAGGTTTCTTTTACGTTTTTGAATTTTGACGAACATTTGTTTTCAAAATCGTTGGACCAGTTTTTTCAAAAAACAGTTTTTTTTGAAAAACTTTTAGAAAATACATTCCAAATTTTTTTTGAGTATGCCAACTTCTAGCACTTTGTAGTTTTTATCAGAAAAATAAAGTTAAAAAAATATAGATTAAACGGTTTTTGGAAAAAACTAAAGTAAAAAAAAAAATTTGAAACTTTTTTTAAAAACTCAAAACATTTTTTTTTGGAAAAATTAACAATTTATATTATTTCATTTATAAAAAGGCTTCTACATTAAAAATTTTATCGAAATTCGTCAAGTGGCTTATAGGGCCCATACACTACACATGCCTGCATGCGCATACAGTGCTTGCGCATGCAAACTGCCAGTGTATGGTGTGAACTGTGTGTTGGTGCAAGCGGCATGAGCAATATCAAACAATTTTGATATTTTCTAGCTTGTGCATGCAAGCATGTGTGGTGTGTGTGCTACATTTGCTCAGTCAAGGGTTGATTTTGAAAGAAGCAATCAAAATTGCCGCAGCAGCGGTGTCGGAGCTTGACATTTTTTAAAGTTTTCTGTTCAGCGGTGAACACACAACTGAATATTGTACAGTTTGCATGTGTAGTGTATGGGGAAAGAGTGTTTGCGCATTTTTGTGCTTGCGCATGCAGGCATGTGTAGTGTATGGGGCCTATTACGAGAAAATCGGATTTCAAAAAACCGGTCCTATGGGAGGTACCGTTATAAGACTTTTCCTGAAAAATCTATTCCAACCAAAACATAAAGTTTGTACGGAAAACATCATTCAGAAAGTTTTATCAAAATCGTAGGAGCCGATTTTGAGAAAATTTAATTTTTCACAAAAAATCGTATGGCAGGTACCGTTAGTTTTGGAGCTAGGATGCTAATTCCAAAAACCCCTCTGTAGGACGTCATAACAATACTATGTACCAAGTTTGAAGCAAATCGGTCCAGCCGTTTAGGCTGTAGGTAACTATACAGACAGACATACGGACAGACAGACAGACAGACAGAATTGTCGGACCCACTTTTTTCGACTTCTCTATCATCGTAATGTCATGTTTGATTGTTAGATTTTTTTTTTTTTTTACGAATGCATAACTTGCCTTATAGAACCTATAATCGCAAGTAAAAATTAAAGGTTTTCGAAAAAAACCTTTTTTACTTGCTCTATAGGGCAAGTATTGGTTTCGTGCAGAAAAAAAAATCAAACATGACATTACGATGATAGAGAAGCCCAAAAAAGTGGTTTTCGCCATACCGTCCGTCGGTCTGTCTGTGCGGATGTGCGTCTGTGCGCTTTTTCACGTCATGCTACAGTCTAAACCGCTTGACGGATTTTCTTCAAACTTGATATATAGTAGTTTGAAGAAAAACGGTTGTCGAGGTTTTTTTTATTTCGTTTCAGCCCGGCTCAAACTGGTACCTTTCTAATAACGGTTTTTTTCAATTTGGATTTTCTCAAAAACGGCTCTAACGATTTCGATTAAACTCAAGATTTAGCTTACTTTAAGCATTTCTAACAAAACTGCGTTTTTCGTTTTTAGCTCAAATAGTCCTAACGAAAATCAGGTTTTAACGGCTTTTTTTCAAATGGCCATAAGTTCGCATTGGCTTGATTGAATTGACTCAAACTTCGTTCGGCATCGTTCTTTATAGTGTTCTATTGGATGGCTTTATAAATTTTTCAGTGAAGACTTTCTAGATGGTAGCTCCCATACAACGAGCCGTAGAGTTTTAGCCAACTTTTTTTGGTTTTTTCTAATTTGCTCGAAAACGGCTTTAACGATTTTGATTAAACTTTGTGTGTTATATTTTTTCAGTGTTTTTAAGAGAACTGCGTTTTCAGTTTTTGGTTAAAAATGCAAATAACGGAGATCTGCTCTTAACGGCTTTTTTTTAAATGGCCATAAGTTGTCAATTTTTGCATCGAATTCACTCAAATTTTGTCTGGCATAGTTCCTTACAGCTTCCTATCAGGTGGCATTGGTTTTTTTTAGTTTCTCTTTTTTAAATGGTGGCTCCTATAGGTACAAAGAGCCATTCGTTTTAGGCCAATTTTTTCGTTTTTTCTAATTTACTCAAAAAAGGCTGCTGCGATTTTTATGAAACTTTGTATGTAACATATATAGAATACTTCAAAGAAAACTGCATTTTTAGTTTTTGGCTATGTACACATGATAATAGTGGAAATTTGATTTAACAGTATTATTAATTTGGCCATAAGTGGACATTTGTATCATTTACAACACCCAAAAGATGACATCATAATTTGAAATATTAAAGGTTTCTTAACGTTAGCTCCCGTATATCGGTTTTTCCAGTTTCAGTCAACATTTGTTTAGGTTTTACCAAATTTTTCAAAAATGAGTTGTTCTTATTGATCGAAAAGTTTGTTTTCATCGTACTATTGCACCCACAGAGCAAGTACGTACGACCCAGTCGTGCATTTTATTTTTAATACAAAGGCGATTAGCCAGCATAAAAGCAAGTTCTTGCGACCCAGTCGTGCATTTTTTTTTTTTTTTTTTAAACATGAGTTTATGACCTCTAGGAATTCTATCGACAAGCTCTACACAGCGGGTAACAAAATTTTTTCCTATTAAAACGGATGTAATTTTTTTTATCTTGACTTAAACGGAATCTAGTTTTCAGCGTCTTACGGAGGGTTATGACCGAATAAACGTCTTACACTTGAAATGTGTGTTTGTTTTTATGCCATCTTAATTATGTGTTAATACCAGCCTTGCTGAAATAAGGTGAATGGGGTCATATTTTTTACATATTCACGAGCGTCTTACAGTATGTCATGGAGGGCTAAAACGTCTTACATTGTTATTTTCGTTTACGAGTATATATTGAATCAATGAACGATATATTAAAAGATGAGCCTTGCTGAAATGAGGTGAATGGGTACTTTTTTTTTACAACTCCAAGCCTTGAACTTAAGGCCTCATGGAAAGTACCGGAGTGTAAGACGGGCATTTTTAAAACTGTTGGGCCTCAATCTTTCTATGACCAAAGTTTTAGCTTTGCCAAAATGAGGTGAGTAAATCGGTCGCTAGCTCTTGGTCTATTAGGTAAGCAAAAATTCATACATTTTTCTCAAATTAAAGCTGTGGTTTTGGGGATATATAAAAGATGTTTTCGGAACTCTCAAATTTAAGCTAAGTCTTTAATTCTTTAATTACGAAACATTAAAAAACATATTAACGTTTTTTCTTACACTTGCACCTTTTTTTTAAATTTTTATCTATTCAAATAATTTTGTTGTTGTAGTTCAAAATTTTTTTTTAAAGGCTGCTTTCAGCATTGCTTGAATGTGGCAATTTTTTCGTAATATATAGTTTTTAAAAAATTACAGGTAAATGCGGTCCTGTGTCCCAGTTACAAAGTTTACAAATACTGACACAGGCTGGTGGTTGGTATTGCACAAACAAAATGTACTCTTAGAAAACAAGGCTACTGTGGTTAAAATGTCTTCCCACTTAATTTTAGTTGTTTTTTCTTCGAAAGAAGTGTTTGTCTCAACCGCTGCCCATGCAAAGCACAAACAAAATGAGAGAGTTTGTCTGAGTGGGTAAACGTTTCATGGGAATCGGGTGAGCTATCTTCTGCAGAACTGGGAAATGTTGGGGATATACTATTATTCAGTCATTGTATTTTGCATTTGTGTTTTTTTTTTCAATGAATAACTTAGTGCCGCGTTGAGGATAGTAATTGAAGCGAAAGCTTATGGTTGAGTTTCACGATAAATTGTTAAACTGACTGAGCTATTTCAAGGATGGCAGCTAACCTCTTTCGCACTATTGGGGACAAGCTAAGACACTTTGCCATTTTTTGATGAGACAGAATGACTGAATCAGTAACTGTATAAACTTGTGTGGTGAAGAAGAATTTAGTAAATTTCTACAAAATTTGAAATGGAATTTGTGAATAGAAATATTCGATAAGGACACTCAATTTACAAATGTACAGTACCCACCTACACCCGATGAATTTTTTTTGTTTTTAATCTGTTTTGAATTATCGGAAACAAGGATATATCTAACTTCCCCAATTTTTTCTTCCGCTACCGTCAACTTGATATACTGATGACGGTGCAGGGAACTAAATTCGCGCGAATTTTATAGTTAAACGAAATACCATTTTTTTGGAAATGAAGTTGGCATTAAAACAATTATTTATAAATAAATCAAGTTGTAAAAAAAAAACAAAATGCTTTATTTTGAAAATTTTATTTGACATTATATACACAAATTGATCATTCAATCGAATTCCAATATTTCTTTCCGAATGCTTTTTTTGTTGCCTTTCTTACCTTGTTTTTGTTACCTTTCTGTGCTACGTTCTTTTGTATGGAAAACTTTTGCTTATAAATTATAATAAATTGATTATTGATTTCTTTCATTCTTCGAAAGTTTTTATCTCTTGAGATTTTCAAATTTTTTATGGGAATTTATTTCACTTATCCCACTTTCGGTGGGAATTAACTTCATCAAAAAAAAAGTGAAATTAGTTCCCATCAGTGGTGAAATTAATTCCCATGTGAAGGGAGTGCGTGAAGTTAGTTCCCTGCACCACTTGACCTTGATACTAAGTAATGGTCACTTTTGTTTAAAGCTACTAGGAAACAAAATACATAACACCTTTTTACTTCTGCTCAGCTGAAGTAACGACCCTGCAGGTCGGCCATAAGAAGTCATCCATCCGATGTTGTTTGGCTCTCTTTTTTTCTAAATGAAAATCTTCGAATCTGTTTTTTGATTATGTTTATTTGAACCTTTAGAATTGTATTGGTCAAGTCGAGAAGATGATATCGGCCAAATGGGCGCCGTCACAATTGATTGCTCGTTTTATGGCATTTTTCATCACTTCAGCGAGAACTTCGGGCGACAGATTCTCGCACTCGTGTCGAATGTTGTCCTTGAGGGCTTCCAGAGTCTCGGGCTTGTTCACTTAAGCACGGGACTTCAAAAAACCCCACAAAAAGTCTGAAACGGTTAAATCGGGCGAACTTGCTGGCCAGTGCAAATCGCCAAAACGAGAGATGAGGCGAACCGGGAACGCCGCCTTCAGAATATCGGTTCATGTCGGAAAACAATGGAACATTGAGGATGGTTCCCAACTCAAGAACACTTTACATATAGCTAGTCATGTAAAATGCATGACATTTCGAGATTTATGCAGCACACATTCAGCTTCTGCCCTTGTGACTTGTTTATAGTCACCGCAAATGGAAGTTTCACTGGGAGCTGAATAAATTTAAACTGGAACGGCAAATCGGTTGAGGTCAACATCAAGGGAATTCGCGGAATCAGGCACTCTTCTACCTTGGACGGTCCTTTCAAAATCCTTGCCACTATCACATTATTTATGAGCTTCGTGAAAATCAGTCGGGTTTCATTGCATAGTTACGGGGCATGAAGCTTTCTTAGCTTGAGTATGACTCCAACCTTAAGAAGAAATTTCAAGGAATTAACAAATTCCACTAAATTATTGACCACTTCACCTTCGTTTCCTACGCGATCGATTTATATATCCCAGACATTGAATTTGAAATATCCTATTCAAGTCATTGACGTCGATATTTTTCGCTGCCAAAAAAGAAACCAATAATAGGCGTAGTTACGATGAATTTGAACATTGTTCGATTATACATTGGGGATGAACTCATCTTTCGTTGAATTGAATTTTCAGATGGCAGCTGGAATCGATATTAAACCACTGGAAGTATCAACCGGAATTTATACTTTTCCGATCAAATTTCTAGATCAAAGCCAGGTTTAAAAAGTGATGATTGCAATAAGGAATACGATTTTAAATGTGGAAAAATCAAAAAAGCTCTTATGTATTTCATGCCAAAACAAACCTAATTTCACTTCATCGAATATTTGCATAGGAGATCTGTCAGTCTGTCAGACTCCGAGTCAGAAGACTTCTCAACTGCTTTTAAAAATATTGAGGATGAAATCAACAGGATCAATAAAATTTCATCTAAATAAACCCAACTCAACAAAATTGCCAGTGAAGTGCTTTAAATCAAACAAAAAATTTAGTTGCTGGAACCTGAAAATCATGATCTTAAGGAAAGGCTCACTCTACAAGAGCGACGCATTAGTAGGTTGGAAAGATTGGAAACAGCAAATCTATAGCAAAGCAAAGCTAAATGATGTTCCCATCGAAGAAGAAGAAGTTATGGAAATTTTCCGCAAACCACCGCACCGGGGAAGCCTAAAGGAACCTGCCCAAATGATCAAAATATAGATATAATTCGCAACGCTTCTATAATTGTCAAACTAAGAAACCAACATTTGAGAGACATTTTTCCTGCAGCACTATAACATTTCGTAATATTGCGTATTTCTAATTATTATGACAATGAGCATTTATTATCAAGGTATCAATCGTGCTCAAATGGAAAATTTAGTATGGTTCGATTTAAAACACAAATGCTACACTGATTTATGGCAACCAACTCAGAGAATTTACTTTACAAAGACAAATTTGAATTGAACTTGTACTTTTTGTTAAAAATATATATTTATTTATTTTTCTGTTATACGTATAAAAGAAAAAATAAGTTGTCAACGGAACGGAATTCACTCAAACTTTGTTTTGTAAAGTTTCTTACAGCTTCCTATCAGATGGCATTGATTTTTTTTTCAGTTTCTCTTTTTTAAATGGTGGCTCCTATACAAAGAGCCCCCAATTTTTTCGTTTTTTCTAATTTACTCAAAAAAGGCTCCCCCAATTTTTATGAAACTTTGTATGTAACATATATAGAATACTTCAAAGAAAACTGCATTTTTAGTTTTTGGCTACACATGATAATAGCGGAAATTGGTAATATCAGTTTTATTAATTTGGCCATAAGCGGAAATTTATATCATTTATATCACCCAAAAGACGACATCTAAATTTGATATACTAAAGGTTACTTAACGTTAGCTCCCGTATATCGAGTTTTCCAGTTTGAGCCAATTTTTTTTTAGTTTTTACCAAATTTTTCAAAAATGAGTTGTTCTTATTGATCGAAAAGTTTGTTTTCGTCATATTATTGCACCCACAGAGCAAGTACGTGCGACCCAGCCGTGCATTTTTAACGTTTTCAGACGAGAAAGAAAAATGTGTTTGTTGCGAAAAAAGAAAAATGCGCTCAACAAAAAACATCTGATGCAAACAAGTATTGTAAAAGTGCGAAATTGTTTGTATTTCTTGTAGATCGTGAACTCACTTCTTGCAATCTGTAGCAAAACTCACACAAATGTCAAAATCAGGTTGACACAAATGTCAAAATCAAAAGTACAAATTTTGCACCGTAGTATTTTCCTGTTGCAATGGGGTTGAGGTATAGATAAAGTGCAAAAGTGTAACAAAATGACAGCCAGTATATTTGTTGTTGTATTGCAAGAAAACGTAGCACTTCTCCACTTTTACAATGATGCAAGACAAGTTACACCAGATCGTGAATACCCCTATTATTTTACCATGGATATTCTTCGCCCCAGACTTCACGGAGGAGTTAAACTTTCAATGCCTGTAAATGGATACACGCTTAAAAAAGCAATTAAAATAGTATCCACTGAATAAAAAAAAAATCCAACAGCCCAAAAAAATAATCAAAAGCAATTATTTCCTAGACCAAATGGAGAATTGTATTTAAAACACATATAAATCTTGTTTGATGTTGTTATACCAAAATCAGAGATAACAAATGAGGACCAGCTCAAAAGCAAATACCTATTTTGACCGAAGATGAATGTTTATCAATTAATAATGGTAAGGTGAACTGTTGGAATTGGAACGTCTCTCTTTTCCATTTCCTGTCTCTTATGTGTGCTGTCTCGTTCGATGACGATGAGTTACTCCCCGAGGAGACATTTTTATCCGTTATTTATGTAGGCTCTTTTGCACTTCCGTCTGATGGTGTTATGTACATTTAATCTTCCTTTAGTTTATGCAAATAAATATCCGAGGAGAGCACCGATTTTTCTTCAAGGATATATAAATATATATGTACATAGTACCCACTTTTATATATACTTATCACACACACTTAAATGACACACACACTCTACTGAAAAGGGAAATAAACGTGATTTATCCCATTATCTTTAATTTAGCATCCTTTTGCTATTTTGTTCTTTTTTATTAACATATTTGAAGAAGAGGCCAGAAAAAAAAAATGAAAAGGGAATAAGTATGTGTTGACCACACACTGTGTTCCATGGGAAATCATGGCCAATAACCGTTTACTCTTTTGCGGAAATTAACATAATAATTTCACGCAGTTGCCGCCGCCGCCGCTGATTCGGATCCTTTTGCATACATACGATTACGGCCCCAATAAATGTCACATGATGTTTGATTAAGTGTGGGATGTGTTTACTGAAAGATATGATAGCGTATTAAGATATGTATATGAGTTTGTCGTCGTTGTCGTTGTCATCGCCCGCACGCAGAGTAACCTCAAAAATGAAGCTACAACGATATTGTTTGATGAGTCCTTTTTTATTTTGGATACATCGCTGTTTGGGTTGTCCTTTCGTATAATGGCGGATGTGTTGATTACTTTTTTGACGATAAGGGTGGAAATTAAATATTTGACTTGCCATTCAATTTATTATGAAATAATGTGTGATAACTACATTTTATATGGATGGAAGAGACCTCTGATTCGGAGAGATATTTGGTTTAAATCGGAACTGGGCACGTAGTCAGATTGATTACATTTGGTTTTTGGGTTCTCATGATAAATAAATTTAACCTAGGTATAGGCGCCTGAATATTAAGTTTGTACTTTATGTTGTGAGCAGAAAAAAATAAAATGCACGACTGGGTCGCACGCACTTGCTCTAATGTGTGACAGTTGTCCTGGGGCTTGAGATTGATAAAAATATATTTTTCAAAATTCTTAAATAAAAAGGTAGGTAGGTGCTTTCCTAAACTAATTTGAGCTGAAAAAAGGACGCCATTTCATTTCTTGGATCAATTTGAATTTGTGATAGTAAATTTATAAAAATAAAAAAAAAAAAACACCAATTCATAGGTAGCATACATTATTTATTTATAATTTTTGGAAAAAAAATTGAGTGAGCGGTTTTCAAAAGTATTACATAATTTAAAAAAAAAATTAAACGGTGTTTTTAAATTATACAAAATATATTTTATTAAATACTAGCCTCGCGTTTCAGCTGATCAAATAGTAGAGTGTAGCTTGAGGAGTATAGTCTACCATAATCTAGCTTCTTCTTCTTTTATAGCTTTATAATTTAAAACATACATTTAACCCTGATAAAAAGAAACCTTTGTGCTATACCAGATTTGAATCTAGCTCTGAGCCAAATTTCATCCAGATCCGTTCAGCCATTCTGGTGTGATTTCGAAAATAAAAACAAATCTATCCCACGGGAACCATACATTTTACGGGATAAAAAGTAGCCAATATGCTATTCCAGACTATAATCTATCTCTGTGCTAAATTTCATTCAGATGTGTTTAGCCGTTCTGGCGTGATATCAAAAATTAAAACATATCTATGAAACGGGAACCATACATTTTACCGGAATAAAAGGTAGCCAATGTGCTATTCTAGACTATAATCTATATCTGTGCTAAATTTCATTCAGATGAGTTCAGCCATTCTGGTGAAATTTCAAAAATTAAAATAAATCTATCCCACGGGAACCATACATTTTACAGGGATAGAAAGTAGCCAATATGCTATTCCAGACTATAATCTATCTCTGTGCTAAATTTCATTCAGATCCGTTCAGCCATTCTGGTGTGATTTCAAAAATTACAACAAATCTATCCCACGGGAACCATACATTTTACAGGGATAGAAAGTATCCAATATGCTATTCCTGACTATAATCTATCTCTGTGCTAAATTGTATTCAGATCCGTTCATCCATTCTGTTGTAATTTCAAAAATTAAAACAAATCTATCCCACGGGAACCATACATCTTACCGGGATAAAAAGTAGCCAGCAGGCTATTTCAGACTATAATCTATCTCTGTGCTAAATTTCATTCAGATCCGGTCATCCATTCTGGTGTTATTTCGAATATAAAAACAAATCCATCCCACGGGAACCATACATTTTACGGGATAAAAAGTAGCCAATATGCTATTCCACACTATAAATCTATCTCTGTGCTAAATTTCATTCAGATCTGTTTAGCCGTTCTGGTGTGATTTCAGAAATTAAAACAAAACAATCGGTTGAACGGGGCAGAAGTTGCTACTCAGCAGCACCACCTGGTGGCGAGTGACATCAATGAGCATATTATACAAACCTTCTCCGTGGAAAAATTCATATATATACCAATTTTCATAAGAATCGGTACAGTAGTTTTTGAGTTCATCGATGACATACAGACAAACATTCATTTTTATATATATAGAGAAAGAGAATAGATAGAAGAAGAAGAAGAAGAAGATAGAAGATAGAAGAAGAAGATTGGTATGCAGTATAAATGGATCTACCTACACCTATATGTGTGTGATTTCGAAAGTATCAGTTGAGCCGTTTTCGAGATAGTCGAAAGCAGAAGAAAAAAAAATTATATGGAAAGTACCGTTCTCTCCTATTTCTTAGCATGTGATAAAATTAACGCAAAAAAAAAGCAAAATAATATTTTGCCAATTATAATTTATTAGATGACAAAAGGCAAAATGTGAATTTACCAACAGACTCTTCCGAAATAAATGAAAAATATTAAGACATTCGCGAGATAATATGGTTTTGCGAAATGAAAAATGCGAATTGATTAGGACCCATAATTTTCCTCTGAAGCTTACATTAACAATGAACACAGATCAAGTTTAACCATAATTTCCTTTAGGCTCGATACTTTTCGTTCTGTTCGGAAGAATCATTCTTATACCGTAGAGAGTAGATAATATACAAATGCAATAATATCAGCATCACTATCGAGAAACCAAACAAACCATTTAAAGCATCTTAGGCAGTTGAAATACTCGTATCACCATACGGTTCTCTTGCGGATGTTTCCTATAGCTGGTTTATACTTTGAAATTCCACTCTACATTCTCGTCCTGCAGTCACTTTTCTTTTCATTTTAAAAGCCAATTGTTCTTTTTGCAAGAAACTGCTTAAGCCGTAATAACTAACTTATCTATTATTATATTATCTTTTATAATTATTTCTTTATATATTAAAACCACGTTCATGTTGTTTACCCGCGATGAACTCCTAAGCTCCTGAACAGATTTTAATCAAATTTTGTAAACTGGTATAAACATTTGTTAAGCGGCTTGCAACAAATGCATTTTTAGTGTATTTTTCAAATTACTAATAAATCTGTTGGTAAGGGCTTTAGGCAAAGTGCAATTAACGTAGGTGATGCGCATGTCTTAAAAAAATAAAATAAATTGTTGGCACAACAGCTCCAAGCGGGGCCGGGGCCTGTGACTTACACTCTCAACCACTCCTGTGTGTGCGTTGATATTCTGCAGGAATGGAAGGGACCTACAATTTACCGCCGAATCCGAACGGCTAACAGAGAAGCACTTTCCATGACATTAATTACTCTTGGGGGATTTGTCACTTCCTCGCAAGAGGCAGTACCCCGGAAAAAAACTTAAGGTGGCAACGTCAGGGATCGAACCCTGAACCTTCGGCGTAGCAGTCCGACACACTAACCACTACGCCACGGGGTACTACATGCGCGGTACCGGATGCGCATGTCTTACCGGTGAATGTATTTGAAAGACCATTGAAGATGCGAGATCTTTGAATTTGGCAGAAACAATCATATATGTTACACACATGTTTGGCCACAAGCTTCTATATTAATTTATTTGCTAAGACTAAATTCAGAAACTACAATTTAAAAATTTTTTTATTTTGAAATATTTATTGCAATACTTAGATGATTATAGGGGGACATGGGAGGCTAAAAGCAAAAATGAGGTATCCGATTTTAAAAATTCAAACTGTGTTTGTGTTTTTTACATGTACTTAAAGGTCTGAATGGTGATTTTTGTAAGACGCTGCTTATAGGATGAAATGGGGTAAGAAATATAGTAGGCATCTGAATTTTTTTAATTTCCCTTAGAAAAATGTATTAAAATGTTTCTTTACACTATCACAAATCAGAAATATAGGATGAAATGGGGTAAAAAAAACAGAAGGTATCTGAATTTTTTTAATTTCCCTTAGAAAAGGCTATTCAAATGTTTTTTAACGCTATCACAAGTCAGATAGGTGCTCTTGTGTTTACACTGACCATCCAAAAACACCGAGTGTTTGTATGTATATGCGAATGCTGCTACTTGTAATCAAGGGACGAGGAACCAGCATCATGCGAATCATTAAAAACTATCAATAGTGAGTTGTATAACACATCTAAAGAAGCGTGTTTGAAGCTTGGCTTCCACGAAGATGATTAGCATTGGAATATAACACTAACAGAAGAGTTTACCAAATCAAATACGAACTCTGTTCGCAATTATCCGGACGACTTGCGCACCAACTAACTGATCCAAAAACATTTTGGAAAATCATAAACAAAGCCTAAACGAAGGATATTTTACGGCACAAAAAACATCCAAACACGGAATACACATTTTTAATGAAGAATTATTTTTATTTTATTTGAAGGTGAATGTATTTTTATGTTTGTCACATTTTATATCATCGCGCTATCTGCTCGGAAGGACAGAATAACGTCTGTCGGGACAACTAGTATATATTATAAGTTCTGAATGTAAGAATATTATAAAATGAGACCAACTCAAAACTAGACCTGGCAAACAAATCTGCGTTGCAGTCACATCAATCTGATTAATATTTGATAAAAAAAAAAACCCCTTAACCAATTGCATGAAAAAATTAAGCCCTCACGGTTTTCCAGATTATTATGATCGGTTTCAAATTTCAGCCTTTCCTCTTTTGAATTTCATTGAAAACTATTGATTGTGATTTCATTTTAAATTGCGCAGCCAAAATCAGTGAAAACACAGAGAAAATATTGATATTGGTACGGTTGATTAATTGCTATTGAGTTTTTGCCTGCGGAGTTCCTGGTTTTATCATTCATCAGCTGTTGTTATACAGTTCGTGCATCCTGAATAAGTTGTAGGTATGCCAATGTCGTGACAAGGATCCATATCCTTCATGGTAAAGTGCTAATATTTTTCCAACATTGGCCTTATGCACATGTATACACAGAACAGTGCACACATTTCGTTTCAGCACGATGTTCGAGTCTTCTAGTGAATTTTCTTTTTTGCATTTTATCCTCAATATCCTAAGACAAGTCCTTACAATCTTCCACCAAACCATGTCACCCGTCACCAACCCACTTTGGCTGTTCATTTCCTTTCAAGAAAATATTCTTCCACTCCGTCACACCATCACTGTGGGTGAGCATTTGTGCATTGTGCATGTACTGAGGGGTAAGCAACGGATATGTACCTATTATCATAGTTGGGGGGCGGCTACTTCCTGCCCATCACCACTACCTCCATTGCCTCCACATATGCAAACAGAAAGGGTAAATGGAGCCAAGAAGACACCATTGCCTTTCGTTTACAATTGAATATCATTTCTGTATGAAATGACATTTTGTCACCTAAGTCACATCCAGGCAAGGAAGCTAGCTCTCCTACTACCACCATACCACCAAACCACCACATCCACATGCCGGGGTCGCATTGACTGCTCTGAGTGTTTCCCCAAAGGCAAGAAGCACAGAGAGTAGTACTAACTCAGGAGCTCCAAAGGAAGTGTTGTCATATGAGGGCAAATATTTGCTCTTAATATGAAGAATGTTCCATAAGACGCCGAAGGAGCATGAGGATTGCATATTATTTTGTGTTGATAAAAAGGAATCATATGTGTGGATATTCCGTTTTTGGTGAGACAAGTGCAAAGTGAATGACAGACGCAGAGCTTTGCAAATCGTGTCCTCGTCGTCATCGTCCTTGTCGTAGTCATCGCCGCCCGGCATCGTAACATTGTGAATATGTTGCTCTTTTCACCTATGAGGATGTACACAGGGGTGCTCTTTGCTTACAGGGGAGTGCGATGATGATGTGAAAAAAAACATGGAAATTGAATCAGTTTCGCTTCTTTTATTTATTTTATATTTTGTTTCTGCTGCAAAGACGAGGAGATGATTTTTATTGTTTCCTTTTGCGTGAATTTTAGAAATAAAAGGCAACAATATTGGCAAAGTGCTGCTTGCAGGCACTTCAAATAAATAAATGGATAATTTTTTTTCAATTTGAGATTGTAAAACCTTTTGAATATTGAATTATTTAAAACGAACCATAGATATAACCAATTTGTTGAAAAGGTTTTTCAGATGATGATTGTTTTTTAACGCAACAAGGGTTACATAAATATACTACATAATATAAAGGAATATCTTTTATTTCCGTATTCTTTAGTAAATATCTAATTCTAAAACACACACCATGATTTCTGGTTTTCCTTATAAGGACAGCACCATAATATTTTCGAGTTATCAATCTACAACATTGTTGGCAAGTTATTTGCTATGAAAAAAAAAAATAGCTTGTGATACAATGGGCTTGAGATTTAAAATTAAAAAAAAAAAAATAGTAACAAAAAAATTAAATGAAATTTTTCGAGAAAAATGAAGAAAGCCTTGATTTATTTTGCGGTTATTTATTAAAAACAAATTCAAAATTGTTGAAAAATGGATTTTTTTTTAAATTTTTTTTTGAAATCATATTCCAAATTTTTTTGAGTAGGTTAGGTACCTATGTGAACTTTTAGAACTAGATATAGAACATCTAGAAAAAAAAATTAAAAAACTGACAAACGTGTTTTTAAATAAAACCAGCTGACCCGGCGAACTCCGTGCCGCCTTTTTTAACATTTTCGAAATTACTGAATTTTTTGTTTTAGGTAGGTACTATTAAATTTATGCTCGCTTAGCTTCACACAGGTGTACATTAGCTGGCTATGGAAATCTAACACTTAGAGTACTAGTAAATTAAAATCAATTGAACTATCAAAAATTTTATATTTTAAAACGACTGGGTCGCACGATCTTGCTCTAAAGAGTGACAGTGGTCTTTTGGCCTGTGATTTCGATAAAAATAAATTTTTCGAAATTCTTGAATAAATAATTAAACTAATTTGAGCTGGAACAAAAGTACGCCATTTTATTTTTTAGATAATTTTGAATTTATGAGAATAAATTTTTTATAAAATCTGTGGAGCGGTTATTGAGAAAAAAAAAACGCCAATTCATAGGCATTCAGCAAATACATTTATTTATGTAATGTGAAAATTGGTTGAGCGGTTTTTAAGATATAATTGAAACTCGATTAACCAATTTTCGTTTTTTCGTGTGTGCCGAATTTCATTTTTCATTATGTTAAAACTTTTCATTTTAATTTTTGGCAATTTTCAATATTTGTGACAAAATGCACCAAAAATGCATTTGTGACAAACTATTCACCGATTTTTGAGCAATCTTCACTGAAACCTTCGTAGGCATTCTCAAAACATCCTTCCAAAAGATTTGTTCTTATTTTGACAAAATGCACTAAAAATGCAATCATTGCAAAACGATTTTATAAAATTTTCTTTTAAACAAACCTTCTCCTAACAATAACAAAAACACAAAATAAAAAAATATATATTTTGGCCAAGTTTTTCTGAAGTTATGAAGGAACATACATTTTTGCGATCCATTTTTATATATATAGATAGATTTAAAATTACCCTTCCTTTAATGTTTTAGAAACATTATTATGTATTTACTTACTTAAGGTGGCGCAGACATAGTCCATTGTGGGACACGGCCTCAACCAACAATCCTCGCCATCTAGGATGGTCCCTAGCCAGTGGCCTCCAGTTGCGCACACCAAGTTGGTTGAGATCGTTCTCCGCTTGATTGCGCCACCTTAGATGGGGTCTTCCAGAACTGCGTCGGCCCTCCGGGTTGGAATTGAAGACTAGTCGGGCAGGAGCGTTTTCGTCTATACGCTGTGACGTTTTGTCCCGAGGACAGCATATACTTTGTTTTATCTTCGTTTACAGCCAGACCCATTTTTTCCGCCTCCACTTCAATACTTGCAAATGCTCAACTGACAGCGCGCTTCGTTCTTCCAATAATGTCAATATCATCAGCATAGCCAAATAATTGAACGGATTTAAAAAAAATCGTACCGCTGGTGTTGACATGCGAGTTGCGTACGGTTGTCTCAAGAATGATGTTGAAGAGGTTACATGACAGCGCGTCACCCTGTCGTTAACCTTCCTCGACATTAAATGAGTCGGTGGTGTTCTTACCAACCTTGACGGAGCAGCGCGAGTTCTCCATAGTCGTCCTGCACAATCGCTTAGCAGGGATGCCAAGAAGTGACATGGCTCTGTATAGCTCGTTCCTGTTCACGCTGTCATAGGCGACTTTAAAATCGATAAATAGGTGGGGAGTATCGATCTGGAATTCTTGGGTCTTTTCCAAAATCTGCCGAAGTGTGAAAATTTGGTCGACGACGGTTGACTTACCGGGCCTGAAAACACACTGATAGGGGTCAATCAGTTCACGTGCGAAAGGATTCAGACGTTCACACAGAATGGCCGACAATATTTTATTCGACATTTAGGAGACTTATACCTCTGTAGTTGGCGCAGTTTAGAGTATCTCCTTTCTTGTGGATAAGGCACACAATGCTATGTATTTACTTTATAAAAAAGATTCCACATTGATTTTATCGAAATCCGTCCAGTGGCTTACGGGAAAATAATACTATCAGAAAAATTTAATTAAACAAAATTAATCGAACTGTTTATGAAAAAAGCCAAATATTAAAAATAAAACTTACAAAAAAAACTTTTTTATTTAATTTAAAGATTCATGTTCTTTCATCTATAAAAGGGATCCTTTATTAAAAATCTGTCAAGTCGCTTACGATAAAATCTGATTTAAAAAAAACCGGTCCTATGTGAAATACCAATAGTGATAGATATAAGACTTTTTCTGAAAAATCTATTCGAAACAAAACATAAAGCTTACACAAAAAACACAATTCAAAAGTTTTATCAAAATTGTAGTAGCCGTGTTTGAGAAAAATGCGTTTTTCATTAAAAATCATATGTCAGGTACTGTTAGTTTTAAAGCTAGAATGCTTTTTCCAAAAACCCCTCTTGTAGGACGTCATAATAAGGTGTATACTGATACTGTATTGTGTACCAAGTTTAAAGCAAATCGGTCCAGGCGGTTAGGCTGTAACCTTACAGACAGACAGATGAAAGACAGACAGACAGAATTGTCGGACCCACTTTTTTAGGCTTCTCTATCATCGTAATGTTATGTTTGATTGTCAAAAAAAAAATATTTTTTTTTACGAATGCACAAACTTATAGTACCTACTACCTACCTATAATCGCAAGTAAAATTATCCTTCACATGTATGATGGACTTGTACCTACACGTTCACTGATCTCGCCGTGTTAAACCGTGTAATTTCTGAAGAATTTAGACAAGTTATGCACTTTTGTTGTAAATTTGACTTTTGTTATTAAGCAAATTTCGTTTTCGAAATATACGAGTATATAAGTATAAAAATTAATTCTAAACCTACAGATCGGCTCACCTAAAATATTGCAAATTTTGACACACATAAATACTTTCTTGTCTCCTCAGAGAGCTAACTTGATCTTACTCACTTCGCTAATATACTTTTCACTTGTTCCTTTAACCGGTCCTGAATATGGTGCCACGGGTTCATGTTCGGGTTTCATTCGCTTCCCCAGATCCGCAAATGTTGGTGAAAAGTAAGTCGATATTTAAAATTATATTTATTTAATAATGCACAGCTTTTATAGGCGTAATATATGACACTTACACTTACCCAAATTAATAGCAAATGCATGCGACCCAGATCTAAATTTTGTTTTTATATTTAAAATAGAAAAAGATTTTTAGTTTGATTTTATTAATATCAATGGGTCGAATAATGTTCTTACTTTTTAATATCTAGAATGTTTTTGTTTCAAACTTATCAAAAATATTTGTATCTAAAAATCATAGAAAATTTATAATCATTAATTAATTTTATATCAAAAAACTCAATGTTATAGTGCAGCAGTCAAATCTCAGATGTACTCGTATGTAGGTACATAAGAACTAAATGTATTTTCATGATGAATTGTTAGTCGTTAAAGAAGACTTTTTCCTTCAAGGAACGAACTACGAAAGTACATAATCAAAAAGAAAATATTCTTTCAAAAAATAGACAGACAAAAAACGCAAAAATAACTGTAAATGTATCTTCAAGTTAAAAATCACTTCTATAACGAGAAAAAAAAGCCATTTTCAGATCTTTTCTGCCTGACAAATGTGACTTGTACCTAACTTACACAAAACAAGTGAGATAGGACACAAAAAAAGGGCTCCACCTCGTGCGGACAGGCAAAACCTTTTTCCCCGGACTATATACCTTTAACCTCAAGAAAGTCTTTCGTCGTTGTATAAAGTATAGTTGTTGTCCTCCTTCTCGGCTTAACGCAATGAAAGATGGCACCATAGAACACATCAGAAACCAACCATCTATATACTACAGCCAGATCCACCAGGAATAAGGACCTCACTATAAAGAACTAAAGAAACGAAGCAGCACAGCCACAAGACACAAAGTTAGTTGATCACAATAGAAAAACTTTTCTGATAAAACTCCTGAACGGAAAGAACCGCTTTCTACGTAGGTACTATATATACCTACCTATATATATATACATTTTTTTAATGGTGTTTCCAGAAAACTACAAACATAATAAAAAAAGAATTGACAATAATACTGTGCGAGGAGAAAAAATTGAAGCAAGTCAACAGAGGGCATCAGTGTAGCACAACATTAAAAAAAAAATGTAAAAAAAATTGAGAACACAATTTTGTGGCAAATAGGAAAAATCTCAACTTTTCCCAAGATGATGCAGGAGGCAACAAAAAAAAAAAAAAAAAAAAAAAAAATTGGATAAGAAAACGCTGGAAAAATGTTGGAAAATGTTTGAGATTTTTCCATTTTTCCATTTCACTAGATGCTTCGAAATGTTTCTCTGCTGGCGAAGTACTACACTTGTGTACATATTATATTGCAAAGTAAGGACTATTCTGCTGGCTGAGGCTCCTCCAGGAGTTTCTTGCCCCGTATATCTATCTGGTCCTTTTCTTTAGGGATGGTGGCAGTTTTTCAGATCATTTTTGCGATATAATGGTCACGGGAAGAGAGTCATTTGATTTGTTCCGAAACTCGTCCGTCCTTTGTTATGTGTGTTATAGTTTTTTTTTTTTTTTTACTTCGACTAGTTTTTGGATTTCTTTTGGTTTTCTATCTTGCGGATACAAAAAAAAAAGAAAAAATAATACAAAAACTCTTCTTGGATGCGAGTCAAAGATGCAAGATGCAAGTTGCATGGACAATCTTGTGCTGCAAGTGAGGTAATTTGGGTGCAGACCAAAAATAATTGTGGCTCTGTGTACTATACAGAACGAGGTCATTGGGGATTTCTTGTAATTATTTGTTCTCATTTATGTTATCACAGTGCAGAGTGCAGTAGTTCAACATAGTGTACTGCGATACGGGCGAGGATAAGAGAACAGAGATCCAGCTAGAGGGCTGAAAGGATGATTCTTGTAATTGCTAAACCTTACACAATGTTCTATTGTTTTCTGGGTTTATTATGTTGTGTTTGGGATTATTTCGGATGTTAGCTGAGAAGCATTTTTTATAATTTTTTTTTTTTTTTTTTTTTTTGATAATTTGTGAAGATATCCTTGGGAAAAAATAAAACTTGAGTTGCGTTCCTAAAATACAGCTCCAACTAGGTTGCTACTTAAAAAAGTAAAAAGCATATGCCAGTCAAAAATGCTTCTAGGAAAAGAAATAATAGCAGAGAGATATGTACATGATGTTTCTTTATGACATTGTTTTTTTGGATTGGTTGCCATACAATAACTATTATAAATGAAAAAATGAGAGATGGATTTGGAGAAGAATAATTTTAAATATACATACATAGGTACATACATTACAATACCAATATCAATACTATGTATTTGATTGCCGACAGTCAACATATGCAGTCGGCCCTATCGAGGTAACCGTCGGAACGAAAAATGCTAACATTTTGTACGATTCCGAAAGTTTTTGCTTCGAGGTATTCTTCCGACCGAATGTTCCTACGCACTTTTTTAACGCACACCGGTGAATTGCGTTGCAGTGCGATCAAGTCCATTTATTAGTTTAGTTTTTGACAGGTCAGCATAGTTTTGTTTTCGATTTGCTCCGACAGAAATTCTTGGCGAAATTTGTTCACGCATCATAGAAAATTGTTGGAAAATGTAAGAAATTAATCAAAATATACTTTTAAATAGCTTTAGTACATAAAGCATTTCTTGAATTTTGTGTTTCCAAGTCAAACCTAAAAGAAAAAACAAGACACCAACAATAGGAGCTCCTGGTGAACTAAACGCAGGAAAAACCTGATATAGCCAAAAACTATACCAAAAAGTCGCCAGAAGATGTTGCTGCATTTTGGGACGAGTTAACGGACCAACTTAACCAAATTGGATCACGAAAGAGAGATGCTAGTGGTTGGAAAAAGGTGTGCCTACATTCCAACAGAAAAAAGTCATTCGCAAGAACTTGCTTGGAACCTGAGCAAGGACAAAGGGAACTACAAGCAGATTATGTCAGTTGAGCAGGAACCTTAAATTGGGTGTCCATGAGGATTCATTTCATTAATACGCCGCGCCTATAGCACCTCAAGGATTATAAAGGAAGAGGGAGAGAAAAAGAAGCGCGAAGAGTAAATATTCAGTTTTCAAATCATCTTATATCAAGAAATAAATAAATATGACTTTATTTTTACAATCTTTTGCTTATCAGCTTCCTTTTTTTCATCCTCGTCAGCATTAAACTTGTCGGACCCCGTTTCTTTCTTTGTCACTTGACTACCTATTCATAGTCGGGCTTTTATCGACGAGCATTTTTATCGAACTTTTAAAGAACTGAGAGTGCTTGTTAAGCATTTCGTTGTTCTTGCTCTCCTTCAAATATTAGGCCGTCTTCCTTCATGTACAAAACTATATTTGTAGGTTTAGAACTGTCCTGGTGAAGGAGTCTCCGACAACAGATTACCACACTTATTACTATTGAATACAGACAGGCAGACAGACAGACAAATAGACAGACAGACAGAAATTGTCGGACTCACTTTTTCACCGTGAGGAATTCCAAGTATAAGATTCAAACTTGAATTAACCTCAAAAACATGTATTTCAGTTAAATTTAATGTTGAGTTGACTTCGAGTTAGCTTAAAAAAAAACTATTGATTTAACTCGGAATTCAAATGTAGTTGTTAAATGGAAATAAATGTAGACATACTTCAATGGACCAACAGTGCATTTATGACTCAGTTATGAATGATTTAGTTTTAGATTGCTTCACAGGTTTGCATTAGTACGCTCTACCCTATACGCAATAATTGCAAAATCAAAACAGTAACTCATTTTTATATTTTCCTATCAAAAACAAAACTGTTTAGTTGCGCCATCCCCACCCTCATAATATATTTTTTTTTATTGTAAAGGCACTCTTCAATATTATCATTTCTTGTGAAGTCGTTACATAATTCTAAAATTCTAATAAAATATACAAATCACGAGCAAGTCCAATCGCCACTACCGAGAAGAAGAAAAAGACAGGAAAAGGAATTGAGAAAACTAACGTCAAAACAAATTTTAAGATGCCACAAACCAATTTTCTTTATGCGTTCCAAGTTTTAACTATTTAGCGTTCGCGTTGCCTACCGCTTAACGCGAATATTTGTTACTAATAAACAGTGAATTACTAAATGTCTTGGGAGATAGACGCCACAGAGGTATCATTGGCAATTATCTAATTTAAAAGCTGGGGTTATTAAGGATGTACATATATGTAAATTTTTCTATTTTTTGTATGTAGTGAAAAATCTTTTTAGCTGAATGAACAAACAATTGCAACAGAAGTGTAATTTTAAATGCCTGTGAAATTTGCAATTGCATCATAACCCAACCAATTCAATTTGATAAATACTTCATTTTGTACTTCAATTAATTCAAGGACCAATCAACGTGAAACAATCTACTATTCAACAATTCTAACATCATATTCCAACCAAAAACTATTTTTAATACATTTATTAATTAAATTCAGTCATTTACAGCTTAATATGTTAACAAAACCATTTTAATTTGTTTTTAATTTATTTATGTACGTATTTGAATGACGGTATCCGCAATGAATTTATGACATCACTTTGGTAATTAGTTGAACGTCATGAACTCTAAATTCTCCCCAAGCATGATAAAATCAGTATTGCATACTTTAATTGGACTGTATGGAATTTAATTAAATTGCATTATGCATATAATATTATCATATTTTTAATTTACTCTTATATATTGTCACTCTGTTGTCTGTTCATATTGTTTGTTTTCTCTTTTTTTTTCTTTTTAAATTAAATTTTTCATATGTAAGAGAAAATGAAAAAGGCCTATTTTAAATGAATATTTAACATTTTTTAGTTATGTACAATGTACATATATGTAAAAGTTAATTTACAAAATTGGAAGTAAATAATTTGTATGTTTATTTGTTTGCAATAATTAAAAATTATATAAATCAATAATAATATTATTTTATTTTCTGAGAATATCAATGAAATTCCATACTGAATCGTCAAAGATTTAATGTTAAATTTTTTAGATTACTCTAATTGGGATAAAGCGATGATTTGTATAGTTAAATGAAATCCTTCTCTTAAAAGATTCTTTGAAAGAATTGAGAAAATATTCATTGCATTTTCTGTTCTTCATGTGGAGAAATTATCTAAGTCTTGTTTCAAAATATTATCTCACTAGAACTAACTTTCAATATTCATAGGATTCTATCTATTTTAATTCAATTTTCCGTCTTCATAATATACCTACATAAAAAAATCTTAAATACTACTACCCTCTACCCTATACACAATATTCGTTATTCTCATATAACATAACAAGGACTTGACTTAAAATCGCTTCCCATCCCGCATGTACCATTGTTGTTAGCCTTTACTTTATCTTTTGAATGGCCAAAGATTAACTGTCTAATAAATGCGCCTATACACCATTCATTTGGTATTAACAAAACAATTTCCATCTAAAGAAGATTTTCATAACAAGTAATGGCCAATTTTCAATTAAGCACTCGCGAGCCGCATCTTATCCTCCAAACTCGATTTAACCTGGATACACCGTAACGTTACACTAACGCATTATATTATATCCTAATTCTCTTCTCTGACACCGGTTCGTTCTTATATTTCCCAAAGACTGACTGAATGCTGATCCTTATATTATACATCCGTATATATAGCATAGAAGCGTCGGCGGTAGTGGTTATTCCCTTAAGTTTTTACAACAAATAAGCAAAGTAATAAGCCGTCTTACGTGGCAGCATCTCACACTTCTATCCTCTGTACCTACACCTCCATCAGGTGCTTATTCACAATTTATTGCGGAAGGCTTCTTCGTGGCCTTGGCAACTATACTGATAAAAAATATGAAGAATTTCACCAGTATAAATGATTAAAAATGCTATTTAACATTTATTAATTATTATACCTACATTTTCCATAAGTTAAACATTTGACTTTTTGGGCTATCGTGTACAGATATCTAAATAAGTTTTTAACACACACGATAACATTATATGTACAACAAACAATTTTTACATTTTTAATTTCTTAAAAACAACTCCTACGGTTTTCATTTAACTTCACATATTATAAAATACTATGGAGCATAATATTTCAAATCAAAATGCACGCACCAGCATTATGTCATCGGTAAATTCCTGCAATCCGATTAATGGAACCTTAAACACACAGTGAAAATACATGTTCATGAATGTTTGCCTTGACCGCTTTAAATGTCTGAGCTCTGAGGGTGGCGTGACCCACCAAAAATAAAAATCGGAGTGGACATATCTGGAGACATGGCTGATGGACAATCAATGTCACCATTTTCTTATTCACGGAGTTTTTAGTTGTAGAAACTTCATTGTTTCATATGCAATTTGCAGCTGGGCTGGGTGCTTTTTCTTGTTGAAAACAGTTACAATGAAGACCTATCTCATAAATTTGTTGGGAGACATAATGACCCAACATTACCCGATATCGATTCCCATCGACTTTTATGTAGTGTCTCTGAATATAAACAGTAACTTTTTGGTCATGACTTGGTGTTTTATAAATCTCGTGTAGATTCTCCATTCAGCAAATATATGGCAATTTGAAAGAGTATTAAATGGGTCTCGTCAGTGATACAAATTTGTGTTCCAAAAATCAGGTTCAGTATCAACCAGTCGAGCAATTGCTTTGCTTGGCCATATTCCAATCAACCGATGTGGACGATCGATTGAGTCTATTTGACTTTACATGGAAACAAATGAAAATCGACTTAACCAACATTTTGAACGCGGAAACGATGTGTACTCTCGGCATCACTTTCATTTATCACTTCCGCAGGTTCACTGGGAGGTCTTCCGCGTTGATCAGCGGCATGTCACCGTTCTCTCATAGTTTCGTGCTCAACAAAGTTCGATATTTTCAAGCGGTGCTTATTGGCCACTTTATTTTTGGCGGTATGCACCTTCATGTTGGGTTTCCAGCTAACGACATGCCATTTGCCTCGCATGTTTTTTGCACAAAATTTTCTCTGCTTAGTGCTATTCCACATCCTAAAATTGCATCAATCTACATCAAAACCAGAACATTTGGGGCCCAACTTCTTGACACACATAAAGGAGTCGAAATGTATATAATCGGTGTCAAGAATAAACAGAAGAATCAAATTTTTTTTATATTTATTTTTGGACTTCGTCTTAACACGGAAGAAGGATGAGGAGGATGTTTTTTTAATCTCAATTAAGGCCCCAACCAATAGAATCCATTGCTTCCAATGCGGCGACGAAGGGGACATTTTAAAAGCCCTACTTTTTCCGTTGATGCGTTGCGTATATACTACACGTGTATTTCATCGAGCTGTCAGTTGAATCAGTCGCCGCAATGGACGCAACGGATTTTATGATTTGGGGCTTTAAAGATACCATGAAGCAAGTTATGGATTCGGGCAAACAGAAAACTTTTGAGAAAACAATCAGAAAGGTCGAAAAAAGTATAGGTCTTTAAATTCATATCCAGCATAAGTCGAATTCATGCAACCTAGTCGAGCACTTTGTTGCACAAGAATTTGTGTTTTGATTAAGTTCTTGTGCGCTCTATGTGTGATATATCAATATTAATGGATTTGGTGTTTTATTATTTTGTAAATTGAGTTCATATTCCTGATTTTCGTAGAGGAGTTGTAATATTTTCACGGAATCAATTGCAATATGTTATGAACCTGGTTCATTATTTTACCGATATTTTTAAATCTTTTGACATTCCACTGCTCAGTGTCACCATCTGCATTGCTTTTATTCCATGGGATGTTAAATCATTCACAAAATTAAAATCGAGAAAAATAAAAGTTTTGCGGAAATCGGGAAAGTCAATCGGTTTTGTTTAACATTTATTTCAGTATTTATTCAGTATAATGATACATTTCTTAAAAGATACGGCATAGAGATGAGAACAATATAAATTCTTAGCAACTATAAATTTAACAAAAGGAGGAATAATTAATGAAAATGTAATTTGTTTTGAGAGAGGCTTTTCTTTAAAAACTCATTAAACTTAAACTAAAATCTAAAAACTATAACATAAAACAATTAAATATATTATTTGGCAATATTTTTTAATATTAAATTATCATTAATTAAGCATTTGTTAATGAAATTCGAATGTACTATGGAACATTTGTCTTTTACCGTAGGAATATTAGCAATTTCGTATAGTTCAATCGTTGAGAAATGCCAAGGGAGGCTTAAAATAGTTTTAAGTATTTTGTTTTGACAGATTTGTATATTTCTGCACAAGTATACCAACACGGTGAAGCATAAAGCATAGCAGGGAGAAAAACTACTTTATATATTAATGATTTATTTTCCACGCTGAGGTGAGAGTTTCTATTCAATAGTGGATACAAAATTTTGATAAAAAGTTGAGCTTTCTTTATACTTTCTAAAACTTGGTTAGAAAATGTCAAGGTTTTATCCAAAGTTATACCCAAGTATTTTATAGTTCTTTCCCATTGAACTGGAGCATTGCACACTAAAAGATTTGTTTGAGGTAGATTACATATTACATTGCTTTCGTTTCTTTGTAAAAAAACAAGCTTGAGTCTTTACAGGGTTTATTTTGATTTTCCTGGTATAAAAGGAGGGCCGAAGCAGTTCTGGAAGACCCCATCTAAGGTGGCGCGATCAAGTGGTAAACGACCTCAACCAACTTGGTGTGCGCAACTGGAGGCCACTGGCTAGGGACCGGCCTAGCTGGCGATGATTGTTGGTTGAGGCCGTGGTCCACAATGAACTGTCTGCGCCACCTTAAGTAAGGTAGTAAGGTATAAAAGTAAAAGTAGAGTTCAATGGCGTCGAGTGCCTTTTGAAGGTTAGATACAATTTGTTGGTAGTTTTCTGAGTTATAAAACTCGTTTTTTTATTTATTTAACCAATTTTTCATATCTATATAAGTTGGAAAACCATTTACTAAGAGCTTATGAACTATTCCGTCATGCCATTCGCAATCACAACCAAACGCCTTTTCAATGTCAAAGGACACAATACCGACAGGCAGCGCCGGATCTAGGGGGGGGCAAAGGGGGGCACTTGCCCCGGGCGCCTGGCCTTGGGGGGCGCCAAATGGAAGATGAAGAAATATAGGAGAGCAAAAAAAAAAAGGTATTCAACATTTGAACAGGGCGGCAAAGTAATGCAATGTTTATTTCTTGTTCCAAATATGAAAGAAATATGTAATGAACCACTTTCGTCGCCCTTTAAACAAATTCGTCGCCCCTCATGGGGGCGCAAAATTGGAAGATGAAGAGAGAAACGAGAGTAAAAAAAAATAAAGGTCTTCAACTTTTGAAAATGATAAACAAATTCGTTGCCCTTCAGCAGGGCGCAAAATTAAAAGATGAACAAGGAAAAGAGAGTAAAAAAAAATTTGGAAATGATGCTATGTTTATTTTATTCTTGTTCCAAATAGAAAATATGTAACGAACTACTTTCGTCGCCCTTTAAACAAATTCTTGGCCGCTCATGGGAGCGCAAAATTGGAAGATGAAGAAAGAAACGAGAGTAAAAAAAAGGTCTTCAAGTATATACTTTACAAGTAAGATTCCATTTCCAAAATCTTATTTGCTGAAACAAGTTTCAAATATGAGGAAGCTTTCTTAAAATCATAATTTATTTCTGCATTACTTACTAAATGCTATTAAAGCATTGAATAATGGATAAATCATTTCAGTTTGAGTTGATGATTGATATTTTTGACTCGTTTCAGCACCTGGATCTATAAAAGTTATTTTTTTTTGGCTCAATGCCTTGATGTTCTGAAATAAGAGCGTTATTAAAAAAATAAGAATTTAATAACAAAAGGGTCAACTTCGATACAAATTCAGTAATCATAGAAGCGACACATTCTTGGGATGTTTATGTGGAATTCTTGAAATCTGAAACCATAGACAGTTTGTCAAGTTAAAAAAAAAAGTCAAATTCCATCCATTGGCTACGATTTCAACGGATTCAGAAATTTCAAGTTTTTATGTTTCGTTTGGGAGAAGTGCGATTCTAGTGCTTTCGGGAGTCAGTTAAAACTAAATACTATATTCATATATATTATTTGTTTGCTTACTAAGACTTTACTCAGAAACCACAAAGATTGAAAGGTTGTAATTTGCGCGTAGAATAGGTGATAAAAATCTTAGGCAAGACTAAGCTGTTAATAGGGTGAAATGGGCTAAAAGCAAAAAAGTGATATAAGACTTAGAAGCCAAGTTATAGCGATCAGAAAAAGCAAACTGAAATATTTTCAAATGCAAATTATCTTGTGTTATGATTTGATTTAAAACTGCTGTTGATTTACTATGAAAAAGGTTAACTAGCGAACGGATTGAACTTAAAAGAAAAATTTGTTGCAGTTGCCCATTTCTCAACCTAAAAACAACACTAAAACAGTATTGTACAGTCGGGCGTATACGTACTTTTCTGAGCTTATTTAATTTAAAAAAAATCATCCATGTTCTAAAGTCTTAGATAAATTAAATCGACGGTATAAATATAATTAAGAAGTCACACTTATTCCTCAATGTTCAACATTTTTGTATCTATCATGGTTTGTATCATCGCGCTATCTGATGCTCGTTAGGGCAGCACAACGTCTGTCGGAATAGCTAGTGAACTATAAAATTTCTAATGTACGAGTTTTTCAAAAGTGGTCCTAATTTTGTATCAAAAGATAATAGTTCAATGTTTGAAATAAATAAAATGCAAGACTGGGTCGCACGTACTTGCTCTGTGGGTGCAATAGTATGATGAACTTATGGCCATTTAAAAAAGCCGTTTAAACCTGATTTTCGTTACGACCATTTAAGCCAAAAACGAAAAACGCTAGTTTGTTAGAAATATCTTAGGTAAGTTAAATTCTGAGTTTAATCAAAATCGTTAGAGCCGTTTTCGAGCAAATTCAAAATGAAAAAAACCGTTACATGAAAGATACCAGTTTGAGCCGGGCTAAAACAAAACAAAAAAAAACCTCGACAACCATTTTTCTTCAAACTGCTATATACCAAGTTTGAAGAAAGTCTGTCAAGCCGTTTAGGCTGTAGCATGACGTGAAAAAGCACACATTAACACAACCGCACGGACAGACCGACGGACGGTATGGCGAAAACCACTTTTTTGGGCTTCTCTATCATCGTCATCGTAATGTCATGTTTGATTAAAACCTCGATTTTTTTTCTGCACGAAACCAATACTTGCCCTATAGAGCAAGTAAAAATGAAAAAGAATTTTTGTTGTGTACTACTGAGTTATTTCACTAAAGCTGTTCTATGGATTAGTTATGATTTTGTATGTCGGTGAGTAAAAGTTAATTGTGCAATCAAAATATCGGAAAGAATCACAAATAAGCATACAGCCTTTTAACTTTTTATGAACAACATTAGCAGGTTCTCCGCTGTCGTTTATCGAAATAGAAAAATTATCAAATCAATCTGGATTATGGCACATACCCCAAAGGTTTTATTTTGCACATACGCCAAGATTGCATTTTGAGTAATCAGTAACATGAGAACCCTTAGCAATACCTTATTTCCTAAGGTTGGTTCACACAGACTTTTATGACATGTATCGTACATAAGCTATTGTCAACAGCATCAAGCATAAGATAAAAACAGGTTAAAGATACGAGTTCAAGTTTTGTACGTAAACTTAAAAAAAAAAAAAAAAATTGCTGGGGGGCGCCAAATTCAACTTTTGCCCCCCCTTGAACAAATCCTAGATCCGGCGCTGCCGACAGGTTTTTTATTTTTGAGTGCGTTTTTAATGTCTTTGGTTAATCGCAAAACCTGATGTGTCCAAGAATATTCTTTTCCAAATCCAAATTGTTCTGGCTATACTCGTAGAATATTTTTGATTGAAACAATTTCTGTCATTTCTAGACAGATGATTTTTTCGAATAGTTTCCCTAAGCAGTTAAGCAAACTTATAGGGCGGTAAGAAGATATTTCTGTGAGTGGCTTATTAGGTTTAGGAATTTGCACAATCCTTGCTACTTTCCATCTTTTGGGAAAATAACCAAGTAGGCAACAGTAATGGAAAAGAAAACTTAGAAACAACAAACAATATTCAGGGAGATTTTTTAATATTTGGTTGGATACCTTACAAAGTGAGGTAAAATGTATGGAACGGGAAAGTCAATCAATTTCAACGATACGGACTCAAAAAAAAAAAAAAAAATATCATACAGAAACAAACCAAAAATCAGGCAAATAATATAATATGCACTGTGAGTCATTTTTCAACAGTTTGGTGCACAGAAAGATTCATTGCATATTAGCAAGAAGTTGGCCGACCACGGAGTAAGAAGGACATTTGTGTCAAGTCAAATGTATTTCTTTCTTTTATTTCTCGTAACATTATTTTTTGATTTTATTTAAATGAATTTCTATCATAATTAGTATTGAAAATTATTTCAACAAGAAATACATGCGACCCCTATATTGGTGAAATTCACCTTTCAAAAAAGTAGATGGATCGCCCTTCTGTCCTGGGATAAATAAACGGGAAAAGAAGAAGAAATTTGAGTGTAATCACAAAAAAGAAAATTTATTGTTGTTGGGTGGTTCCAGTAATTCGGTCATTTTCTTTGGCGAAATGAAAAAATGAAATGAAAGCGCGCTTCTGGGGCAGAGGCTAGGTACTGCAAACAAAATAAAAAGAAAAACAACGGGCAATGAAAAGCAGGAACTCTATATAAGGCTGCAATGTTGAGCGAACGTAAACCTGAAGATTATTTATTGTTTTTGGAATCTCGGCTCTTGGGGGTTGAAAAACATTCAGATGAATTATTTGAATTATAAGCGATTTTAATGCTCACTTTCTCGTGCTCCTCTTGTTTTTAATACTTTCGCATCCCCATCATCCATAGGGATCTTTATGGTTTTTGTCTGCAAAAAAAAAAAAAAAAAAAAAAAAATGATGTACCTACCTTTTCTTATTGTTCGTTTTGTTTTGTTCTTTTATTTTTCGAACAGGAATTGATGCCATGGACATTATGATCAACAAAAAGGCGGATGTTCTTCGGATGGGCATTGTTCTCTGGATGTTCTTCGTCGGCAGCATATGTGGTAAGTCACACTTTTTTTGTGGTTTTCATTTTGAAAAAAGGAACATCTCTGGGTGTGCCGAAGTGGTTTTTGTGGTCTACTCTTGCATATTAAATTGAAGAGAAACTAGTTCATGTGGGGTCCTTTCCGAAATCCAAACAGGGTACTGTGCTGGTTGTATAATACATAAATGCATGATGCAGAATCAAGTAAAATCCTTAGTTCTTCTTCTTCGAATTGAAAAGGAAAACATTTATATTCTTCAAAGATAGATTTTGTGGGTAAACGTTAATATTGCATGTCAAAAACAGCAAGCAGGTTTATATAGTAATCTATTACATTCGAGTTCGTTTGAAATTAAAATTTAAATAAAATCAATAGTGGTTTTGTTAAAAAAAAAAAAAAAAAATTGAAGTCCATGTCATCCAAATCAACAAACATTGTTATGTTATCCCAGTTTTAAGAATATGGAGTATACCCAACTGGCTTTAAAAAAATAGTTTCTGAAAACAGAGAGTTTTTTGGAACAAACGACAAAACCTCAGTCAAAGAACTCTAGCGCCAAGAATGTCAATACATAGGTATATTACATTAAAAGTCACCCAGATCACATTTTCTTTTTTATTTAATGAGTAATTTCAAAAGCATGAGGTTACACAGAACGTACGAGCGTTTAAAAATTTTGGATAGGAGAAAAACCGATGGGCATTGGTTTTGAATGGCTATATATGTATATCGCAAAGGAAGGCATTCCTAGCGATGCTGGTGTTTAAGGGGAGGAATGAGTCTGGCTATTTTGCTGTAGCACTGTTTATAGAAATAGCGATAAATAAATAAATACAAAGTTTTAATGATCTCTTTCTGGATCTTATTCGCGAGGTGGCATATGGTATTGGAGTGCCTGTCCGTGTCCATATCTATAGATATGACAATTATACTCAAGTTTTGGGTGGGCGCATGCCTTGAATATTGTAGCCACACCTAGCGGCGAAAAATGTGACTTGCAACGACTTGGAAAATATAAGCATTTTGCGTCGTTTTTGAATTGTTCAAATAAGTGTTCGTTCCACAGAACTTGAGAACAAACAGCTGTTCACTGTTCAGTTGTATCAATGCAAATATACCACTCACGAATAGTGGCATATGGGGAAGTTTATTTTAAAGACAGAAGACGTCATTGCCGAAAGCCAATTTCTAATTAATCGAAGAAGGGATTTGAAGAAAGCAAATGCATGCACTTTCGACAAGAGAGCTTGAACTCTATCAAGCCAAGCGCAACGCTAAAATTTGGTTCTTTGAGTGTAAGCTTTACAGGTCTCTCTTCGTAACATCGGAAACTAACTTTTCTCTCCTCAATATCCTTCATGCAAGTAACATCGAACCATGAATTATCTTTCCGTTTGATACTTTTTGTCCTGTTCTCGGCATGCTTTACTTTGGGCGTTGTCTAGCAGGGAAAGCGAATGGTTTAGACATTGAAATCAACGATGATAATGCGGGAAACAATTCTTTAGGTGGTGGAGTGGGACAGCGCATTAGAGTGGAGTTACTTGCCAGATTCGGACTTCTATAAGTGAAACATGTGTGAATGATGTGCTTTTAGACGTTCAATTTGAAGCATATGAAATTAAAATCTTAGTTTAAACATTGACCATATTGTGGAAGAAGCTAGTAAGATATATCATACACAATCACCTATTTATGAGTTTCATTGCCAAAGCAAACTACAATAATATACAAACTAAAACGGGCTTTCAACAAAGAACAAACATTCACTGAAATTCCAGGAAGAAATAAGTGCACAGATATTGAAGGCATATGAATAGTTTCGAACAAAAAATGTACCTTGATTAATTTTCATGGTTAATAATAACTGGATCTAAGGCATTTTCTTGGGTGAGTGTGTTTAATGTCAAATTTAATAATATCGCCGGCGGAAATAGTTACCCAACGAGTGTCTTTGTTTTGAATTGCCGGTTTTCAATACCCACACAGCACCTGAACATTCAATGGCACTCTCTCTTGCATGCAGCACCTTTATCTTTTTATTGTATTTCAATTTTTAAAATTATAACAAACAACAAGTTAAATTTCTTGGTACACGATCAATACTAAAAAGTTATGTAATTATCTCTGGGGCCGTGACATTGTGCGAAAGTTACATTTTGTCACACCTTAAAAAATTTTCACAATAACGCTTTCGAAAGCTATATACATACATATGTATATCCTTTTGCTTTTTTCATCAAAATAATTTGTATTTCTTATACAAGTTACATGCAAGGCCGTCTTTACCCTTTTGGGGCCCTGGGCACTTTTCGAAAATGTATGATTATATAAAAATGTTATATTGTGCAATAAAAATATACAGAAAAAATCACATAACTTTTAATTAATATTTATTCTTTTAATTTTTTAAATAAATAATATTTATTATTAAATTGTTTATGCCATTTCGTTTGTTGTTGTTTTGCAGCGAAGCACGTTCATGAAGTTGGAGTGGAGTTGACTTGTTGTTGACTGCAACTTCAAATTGAAAGTGCAACGTTCTACTGCTGCAGTTACACTATTTTGCTAAGACAGTTAGAAAATTTCATGGAAGTAAAACAAATGAAACTTAAGCCTGCCATATGGTCATTATATTTAAGTTACCGACCAGCAAGTAAATTCGAATATTAAGTTAATGCATCAAATTCTCTTTTGTATTTGCCACATACGTGCCTTGCACCCGGGTAAGATGTTGGTGTACAGTAATTTGTATCTGAAAGCATTTTTATTTTTAAAAAATCTATGTGCTTTTTTTGATCAAAGTTTTCAAATCACACACATTGAAAACTAGGAATCAGTTGTTAAAACTAGCAAATAAAAGTCAATCAGAATTGCTTTCAAACGCGCAATGTGTTATGCATATACAGGGTGATTCACGCATGTTGTGTCAAAAAGCTAGAGCGTGTAGGTTAGGTTGAGACAAGCAAAAGAATCGTATGGGAGGGGGGTCTATTCCCCTCCGTTTAGCCGGGAGGGGAAATTTTCTAAAAACATGACTTAAATTTGAAAAAAAGTTATCAAAAAATAACGGTAACTCCTACAATGCCACGCTATACCTTTTTGTAAAGCCAAAAACTTATTATTTTAATTGTAATTTTAAACGAAGTTATTTTATTGAACCGTTTTCAAAATATTAATTTTCAAACTCTAAATTAAAAAAAAAAAATTAAAAAAAAATAATCTTAAAATTTTAACTATGAATGAACCTTTACTAAATCAATTTTTATAAAAATTCTTTTCAAAATAAAAATGCCAATAATCGAAATTCAATACGTTTATTTTGTGTGTTCTTCTTTGTCACTTAAAACGAAAATTTTGTTGTCAACAAGAAAACAAATGTCAAAACAAACAAATCCCACAATCAGTGATGTTCAAAATATGTTTGTGTTTTTTTGTTTCTGTCAGAAAGCAATCTGCATTGCCACTCAGTTAGTTATTCACAACGGAGCATTGTTTATAATTGCTTCATATTTCTGTTTTAATTTGAATATAATTTCGCAGGGAATGCGATTTAAAATGTTCAGCAAAGGTTGTTGTCCAGCAAAGAAAGCATCTAAAATTGTATCGAAATATTTTTTTTCTTGATAATAGACCAATAGAGGTTAATTGATATTTCAGCAATTTGGGGGCCCCTGGTGATTGCGGGGCCCAGTGGTAAAGAGGGGTCTGGTTACATGCGGGATGACTGTTTGGAACTAGGTGTTGAGTGACTCATTTTCGATTGGTGACACGTAAGGAGGTGAGTCAATTCGATCCGTTGATCGTAATTATTAATCAACCATTTCGTGATTGCGTTTTTCTCAGCTCCTGGAAAGTGTCTCAAATAACTCCGATTCCAAAAGTTAAGAACTCAATTAAATGTGAAGATTTCAGACCAATTAATGCCCTCCCTCTCTATGAGAAGGTTCTTGAAAAAGTTGTTCACTTGCAAATAGAATCATTTTTTGAATTTCACAAGTTGATAATTGAAAACCAGTCGGGGTTTAGGAAGCATCATTCTTGTGAAGGTGCACTTAATATGGTCATAGCAGATTGGAAGCAACAACTAGATGCGAAAACTAAAATAATATGTGTCTTCCTTGATTTGAAAAGGGCTTTTGAGACGGTAGACAGATCTATTTTGTTTGAAAAACTTGGGAAGTATGGTGTTCGTTGCAAATCGTTATCATGGATGATTTCGTATCTATCTGGTAGAAAACAAAAGACTAAAGTGAATATGCAAAAATATGCATTATTTGCGGATGACGGTTTGTTGTATGTTGTTTGTAAGAACCTGGAAGATGGCACCTCACAAATGCAGGTTAATCTGGATCATCTTAGTGTTTGGCTTAAGGCAAATAAACTAAAATTGAATGTGTCGAAAACAAAAATGATGATTATTGGTAACAATACGGAAAGTGATAGTTCGATGAATATTAAAGCAGATAACGAAAATATTGAAATAATTAACGAAATTAAGTAGCTGGTTGTTGTCATAGATAACAAATTAACATTTAATACACATATAGATTACATAGTGAAGAAAATATCCAAAAAAACTGAGAAGAATTCGCAAAAATATTTCAACAGTTAGTGCAGTAAACATTTTTAATGCCATAATAAAACCACATTTTGAATACTGTCCTTTAATTCTGTTTTTGTGCAATGAAGAGATGCTTAATAGACTTCAACTTCTTCAAAATAAGGCAATGCGAACAATTTCTAAAGTTCAATATATATACTCCTATTTGTTATATGTTGAATATGTTAATGTGGCTTAACGCCAAACAAAGAATCCTGATGAATGTTTTAGTGTTTGTTTTTAAAATAAAAAATAATCTAGTACATTTTTATTTGTCTCGCTTAGTTAACTATGTGGGCGATGTTCAACTCTTCGTATTGAGAAATAATCAGGATTTCCGCCTTCCATTGGTACGAACAAGTGCAAGCCAAAACTGTTTATTCTTCAAAGGACTACGGATTTTCAACACTTTGCCTAATATTTTAAAGACTGAAAACAACTAGAGCAGCTTCAAACGTCAGATTATTAACTTTATTAGATTGCAAAAATAGCTTCAAGTGATATTTACTCTCCAATTGTTAAATTATTTATTGTTAAATTATTTATTATATATCTATTTGTTAAATTATTTATTTATTAATTAATAGCTGTCCCGGCAGACATTGTCCTGCCCTTCCGAGCAGATAGCGTGATAAGTTTGACTTCTTAATTTATTAAATTGATACCATAACATTAGTTTGTATAAACTATGAGAACATGGATTGTATTTTTACTTGCTCTATAGGGCAAGTATTGGTTTCGTGCAGAAAAAAAAAATCGAGGTTTTAATCAAACATGACATTACGATGATAAGGAAGCCCAAAAAAGTGGTTTTCGCCATACCGTCCGTCGGTCTGTCTGTGCGTCTGTGCGGATGTGCGGATGTGCGCTTTTTCACGTCATGCTACAGCCTAAACGGCTTGACAGATTTTCTTCAAACTTGGTATATAGCAGTTTGAAAAAAACCATTGTCGAGGTTTTTTTTATTTTGTTTTAGCCCGGCTCAAACTGGTACCTTTCAAGTAACGGTTTTTTTCAATTTGGATTTTCTCGAAAACGGCTCTAACGATTTTGATTAAATTTAAAATTTAGCTAGATTTCAGCATTTATAACAAAACTGCGTTTTTTGTTTTTGCCTCAAATGGTCGTAACGAAAATCAGGTTTTAACGGCTTTTTTTCAAATAGCCATAAGTTCACAACGGCTTGATTGAATCAACTCAAACTTTGTTTGACATAGTTTTTCATACTGTTCTATAGGATGGTTTAGTAAATTTTTCACTGAAGCCTTTCTAAACGGTGGCTTCCATACAACGAGCCGTTGAGTTTTAGCCAACTTTGTTTGATTTTTTCTAATTTGCTCGAAAATGGCTCTAACGATTTTGATTAAACTTTGTGTGTTATATTTTTTTAGTGTTTTTAAGAGAATTGCTTTTTTAGTTTTTTTCTGAAAATGCAAATAACGGAGATCTGCTATTAACGGCTTTTTTCAAATGGCCATAAGATGTCAACGGTTGCATCGAATTCACTCATACTTTGTTTTTTATAGTTTCTTACAGCTTCCTATCAGATGGCATTGATTTTTTTTTTCAGTTCCTTTTTTTTAAATGGTGGCTCCTATACAAAGAGCCACTAGATTTTGGCCAATTTTTTCATTTTTTCTAATTTACTCAAAAAAGGCTCCCCCGATTTTTATGAAACTTTGTTTGTAACATACATAGAATACTTCAAACAAAACTGCATTTTTAGTTTTTGGCTATACATGATAATAGCGGAAATTGCTTTTAACAGTATTATTAATTTGGCCAAAAGTGGACATTTGTATCATTTATAACACCCACAAGATAACGTCTTAATTTTAAATATTAAAGGTTTCTTAACGTTAGCTCCCGTATATCGGTTTTTCCAGTTTCAGTCAAATTTTTTTAGGTTTTACCAAATTTTTCAAAAACGAGTTGTTCTCATTGAACAAAAAGTTTGTTTTCATCGTACTAATGCACCCACAGAGCAAGTACGTGCGACCCAGTCGTGCATTTTATTCTTTTTGTCAATTACATAAACTCAGAAAAGTATGCATACGCCCGAGTGTACTATTCTGTTTTATCGTTGTTTTTAAGTTGATAAATATAAATTTTCCTTTAACTTCATCCGTTTATAAGTCTCCTTTTTTTACTGAAAATGTGAGTCAATGTTATTGAATGGTTATAATTTAATATCTTAAAAAACAGAAATCGTATAATATTTTGTGTTGTTTTATTTGATTTTTAATGCTAAAATTATTTTATTTTACTACCGTATAGTTCAAGCGGATATACAATGTTTTTAGTTTTTTTTGTTAGGGTTATAAACGTAGATATACATTTTTAGGTGTTCCTACATAGGTACATCTAAATTAAGGCCAACAATCGTTAACGACTGTCCCTACGCTTAATTGATGGTGATTGAAAAAGGGTAGGTGTACCGGAAATCGCAGTCATTTAAAGCTAAATGGCAAATCTGTCGAAAGCATTGGTATTCGCGGAATCAGGACAACTTCGCCTTTGCTCTTGCCGGTAATAATTGTTGCAAGTCTGGTTTCGTTGCACAGCTTCGGAAGTTGCACGTCGTGCATTAACATCAACGGTGAACCAATTTTGAGAACTAATTCATTTGGTTGCATTCCAGATGGCTCCAATGAGATCAAGAATTCGATTGGGTAGTTGGCAGTTTGTTCCTCCTCCAAAACTGTATCAATTGATTTGTATTTCATTTGCTTGCGAAAATTTAAATTTGAATTTGATAGTTTATTTTGTTGACGTCATTGTTTTTTTCTTGCATGTTTACAAAGCCAATCGTTATTTTTGTAGTTGGTCAGGACATCAACGAAAACCTTTTTCACAACATCGTTAGTTGAATGTTCTAACAGTCAAAAGTTTAGCATATTCTTCGCTACCTACCAATTTAAATTTATGATTATCGTTAAGTTAAATTTTTTGGTTTTGGATTATTTTTTTCCAGTCATTGAAATATGTAGGGTGTAGGTAGGTATACATATACTGACTGACTAATTTGATAACACTCACACAAACAAACTAAGCACATTTAATATATAATTAATGATTGTAGGAACTCAATCAGCTTAACCGTTCATCTTTTACTGCTGCCACCCCCCTCCTCTTCCCTAAAGACTTTGTTGCTGCTTTGCCTTTTCCAATATTTGGTATTTTTGCATTTTTGCTGTTTTTGAAGTATTTTAAAATGCAACTTGAATCAAAATAAAATGCACGACTGTGTCGCACGAACTTGCTCTAATGATAAGCAATTGCGTAGCGGCTGCATATATGGATATTAAAAAAAAAAATTAAATAATTTCGAAAATTCTTTTATTTTTTAAATTAGTTTAGGAGTTTTCTCGGAAAAACTAAGTATGCAATAAAATTTAAAAGCTATTACGTCAATCTAGGAAAACAAATATTGAAAATCGTTGGACCAAGTTATTTTTGAAAAACTTTTTCAAAAAATATTTTGAAATTTATTTGAGTATGCAAATGTATGGCAATCTGTAGTTTACATTTGAAAAATAATTTAAAAAAAAATCAATATGCCCGTTTCCAACCATTTTTGAAAACCAAAAATTTTTTTGAAAAAATTATAAAAAATCAAAAAAAAAAGTTTTTGAAAATTTTGAAATTCCATATTAATAAAATTATGAATGACTTCCTGTGAACAAAATTTTATTGAAATCGAATGTATAGTTTACGAGAAAATTTGATTTGAAAATACTGGTTCTATGAGAGGTACCGTTATTAGACAAATTTTGAAAAAAAATGTCTAACCAAAAGATAGATTATTTTGCAAAAATAGCATTCTGAAAGTTTTATCAAAACCGTTAGGGCCGTTTTTGAGAAAATCAATTTTTGTCTTCAAGATTGTATGGCAGGTGCCGTTATTTTTGGACCTAGCAAAAATAAAAAATTTGTTCCGAGGGACAGCCAAATAAATCCTAAATACCAAATTTGAAGCAAATCGGCCCACCCGTTCAGCCTTCAGAGGCGCGAACAGACATACAGACAGACAGACGGACGGAATTTCCAGACCCACTTTTTTCGACTTCTCGATCATCGTAATGTCATGTGTGATTGTTATCTCAAATTTTTTTTTCTGCACGAATCCATAACTTGCCTTATAGTACCTATAATCGCAAGTAAAAAAGGTAAAAAGGTAAATAAAATTGAATTTGCAGTTGCATATGATAATATGTATGATGTATAAAACTTTTTCTTCGAGCTATTTTTCTTTTCTTTTACTGCATGTTCATCTTCAACTGCATTAAGAATTGTAGTTTCCATTCAATTTTGTTAAGATATTGTTGTTACATATAATGAACTAATTAACTGCAATTTTCTTTGCCATGCATTGTTTCAAAATAAGAGACTTCAGTAGATAGCGTTAAAAAAAGCATTTTAATAGATTTTTCTATGGGAAATTAAAAAAAAAAATCAATAGGATACCTACTATTTTTTGTACCATATTTCACCCTATAAACAGCTAAGTCTTGCAAGAAAAATATTTAGCTCTCAAACCATCCGTAAACTACAATCATTAAAAACAAAAATGATTTTTTAAATTAAACATTTCTAATATAGAAGCTTTTCAAGGACCCAGCGTGTTTTTCTTCGTCTTATGGCCAAACTGGATGGTCGATTTGGACAAAACCTTACAGGAACATTCTCGAAATAATACCAAAGATTTTCTGAAAGTTTGAGCTCAATTGGGTGGGCGGTTTCAGAGTCCATAACATATTTACAAACAAACAAACAAACAAACAAACATACATCCATTTTTATACAGGGTGATTCACGAGCGTTGTGCCAAAAAGCTAGAGTGTGTAGGTTGAGTTGAGACAAGAAAAAAATCGTATGGGAGGGGGGGTCTATTCCCCCCGTTTAGCCGGGAGGGGCAATTTTCTGAAAAATTGACTTATTTTGTAAAAAAAAATATTAAAAATCAACGGCTTCGTTTATAACACCGTGTTATACTTTTTTGGAAAGCCAAAAACTTCTTCCTTCATTTGGTTTTTAAATTAAATTCTTTTAAAGAATAGTTTAAGAAATATAAATTTTCAAACTCAAAATTTTGAAAAAAAATTTGAAAAAATAATTTTAAAACTAATTTTTTTCAAAATTTTACGTAATTCAGTATGATTTTTGTTCTCAGAATTCAATGCTCCAATTAATTTTTAATCCAACACTGAAAACCGTATGGCTCTACGATTTTTTGTTGCCAAGGTATTCAAAAATAACCGAACCTACTTCTTCACAAAAAGAAGAAAATCTAGCCTTACGGGATGACACAAGTGATCATTTAGCCAATTTTTTCGTGTTTTTGTGAAGAAGTAGGTTCGGTTATTTTTGAATACCTTGGCAACAAAAAATCGTAGAGCCATACGGTTTTCAATGTTGAATTAAAGATTAATGGGAGCATTGAATTCTGAGAACAAAATTTATACTGAATTACATACAATTTTGAAAAAAATTAGTTTTAAAATTATTTTTTCAATTTTTTTTTCAAAATTTTGAGTTTGAAAATTCATATTTCTTAAACTATTCTTTAAAAGAATTTAATTTAAAAACCAAATGAAGGAAGAAGTTTTTGGCTTTCCAAGAAAGTATAACACGGTGTTATAAACGAAGCCTTTGATTTTTAATATTTTTTTTTACAAAATAAGTCAATTTTTCAGAAAATTGCCCCTCCCGGCTAAACGGGGAGGAATGGACCCCCCTCTCACATACGATTTTTTTCTTGTCTCAACTCAACCTACACGCTCTAGCTTTTTGGCACAACGCTGGTGAATCACCCTGTATATATAGATGCTTATGTAAACACGCAAAACAAAATTGTACTATATCCTTGAAAGACTAAATAAACAAACATACATACATACAATTTGGCCTTACAAGAGTGATATGAGGCCAAAAGCTGAAATTCGACCTTTAGTCGCTTTTAAAATCGACATTGTTGAAAACGTTTTGTTTTTTCTGCGTAGTATATATATATTTTCTTTCTCCCTCTCAACTTCTTCGGACTAGTGATCCGCGTGTAGTTAAGTGCTTCTTCTTAAGCCATCCTCTACTCTTCCTCTAGTCTTAAGCGACTGTTATGGTATTCTGTAAGTATTATACTTTTTGCTACTTTGATGTTGGTTTTTAGAATTGTTCCCTTAAACATGACAATAAGAACCGACATGCTTCATGACGTAAGAGCTTCTCTGACTATGATTTTTATTCTATAAAGCCGTTATTCTACGCTTGATAGAATATAGCCTAAACAGATTGGCAAAGGTGCTTTAAACTTCGTAATTTTAGTTGGCTTGGTAGAGTTTTTTTTTTCACTTTTGCAATCATGTAATCATTAAACAAGAAGTTTGATGTACTCGTAAACGGCTCTAAGAATTTCGATACAATTCTTGGGTTAAGTTATCTTTTGGTTAGAATTATTTTTTCGGACTTTGTCTTATGACTGAATCTCTCCTTGAATAGGGGTTTTCAAACAAGATTTTCACAAGTCATTTATAACCCAATTAGGTAATATTATATTGTAAAAAAACTTCGTTTTTTGATTTTATTGGATTTTGAAATAATTATTTTTCAACGAATGGATTGAATTTTTATTTAACTTGTTTACCAGGTGGAAACTAAAAATTTCTTCATACCTATTCAGTATTCGCATATTCA
This sequence comes from Platycheirus albimanus, assembly GCA_916050605.2. Taxonomy (NCBI): domain Eukaryota; kingdom Metazoa; phylum Arthropoda; class Insecta; order Diptera; family Syrphidae; genus Platycheirus; species Platycheirus albimanus. The sequence continues at coordinate 84,963,994 of OU696696.1, forward strand.
AAAGAATTTCAAAATATTTTTTAAAAAGTCTTTCAAAAAAAAAAGTCTTTCAAAAAAAAAAAAAAAAAACTGGTCGAGCGATTTTGACTATTTTTCGCCTCATCTAGACAATTATTAGCAATAATATATTATAGCAGACTTTCACTGTCTAAGAAAGCTTCAAAAAATAAAATAAAAGATTTTTTCTATTTATTTTGTAATACTTTCTTTCAGTAGTGTATTTTATTTCTTGTTTGATCACAGAAGATAGCGAAGTTGTCCTGCAACCTCATCCATCCCTTGCACTCATTCAATGGTTGACAACGTCATCACATATACATATATGTGGTTTCGCTTAAGTAACCATATGTACAAATCCAAGATTAAAATACTTGCGTTTTTTGGTGGCACTATTTAATTTAAATAATTTTCTAAAATAGGCCATTGAGTAAATAAGAGAAGACAACGGTCGGCCTAATAAATGAATATTTTTGACGTGTAGAACTCATTTTCATCAAATACATTTTTTTAACGAGTTCCAAAACTTTCTTGCCATAAACCTGACTCTCTCCATATGCATTGAATTAGTGTTAACGGTTGTGACTGAACTGCCTACCAGTTATTGTGTTCTTGATTTTCTTTTTTCAGGTGTAAAGGTTTTCGAGTAAGCATATGCTTAGTATGATTATTATAAAGGCCCAATTTGTTTATGCAATGAGCCGTTCCATTTTAAATAAACGCTGTCAGATAATTCATTCTGCAAACAACAAGCGGAGATTGATGCTTCCTAAGCATCAGTTCATCCCACCAAGCCTCACCATAGTCATTTTTAGCTGGGTAAAAAAAAAACAACAATAACAAAGGAAATCTGAGCCTAACTAGTCTACTCAGATCGTTAATTGGCAAATAATTGTTTGCTCTGACAGTGCACTCCTACCGAAAATGACAACGGCTTAGTAGCAAGGCAAATTATTGCAATTCCAAAAATCCACATCCAGGAGCTAAATCGGATATTGTATACAGCAGCGGCACAGCAGTCACCTAGCTGCACGCAGGTCTGCCTTACAGGATTTATGACGTGTGTGCGTAATAGCTTCGAATCTTCTCTACTAAAGTTGTTTGCTCTCACAGAAATGCACGCAGAACAAGACCAGGACCACAAAATGAATGCTTCCATTGCAGATGAACAAATGAGTTGAAATCTGCCTTTAGGATACAACAACCTATTATTATTATACTAGCTGTATTCTGCATAGCATGGAATTTCCCTGCTCTTTGCTGATAGACAAGGGTATATCAGAATTTCTGTCGGTCAGACAGACAGTAGGCATATGTAATTCAAGTTTAACAAAATTTTCCTGGACCGAATATATGCCGTCTAAAGGCAGTTTCACTCTTGTCGGGGGCAAACATTTACTACCCTTCTCCTCTTTCGGTTTAAATAAGTTGGTGCTTTGTGCTTCTGCTTCTGCTTATGTAGGATGGGTCTACGTTTACACACTTTTCTATATACGACCACGACGACATCCTGGCAGAAGCCTCGGTATACCTAGAACCATGAAAATGAAAACAAGCATCTCCTAATGAGCCTGAGAATTCTCGGTTACGGCAGAGGAAACAACCGGAAACAACGTTGAAAATGACACTGGTGCAATGGAATCCCTCAGTAAACTCGCATAGGAGAGCAATTAAACTAGCAACGCAGAGATGCAGAGATACGAATATCGTTTTGTTGGATCCTTTCCTGCTACTGTGAGTATATGAACGTGCAACTACACAGGCGGCAGCAGGTAGGTATGAAAGCATAAAGAAGTAGTTTTGTTGAGACTGGGTATAACGAATAACTTTTTAGATGGTTTTTCTCCCGGGTAAAAGTAGGTATTTCAATGAATTTTTATATGTGAGTCCACTGCAATATAGGGGTCTGAGCTCAGCCTTTTTATAATCCCGATGGCATTTAATACATTTCGCTTTTGTCCCAGGTTTATGCTTAAAATATAAGTACAAGTATGTATTATAGTTACGTTTGCGTACGTACATACATATTTATATTTTTTCTCTTTTAAACGAATGAAAAGTAAGATAAATTATTTTAAATAAAATTTATTCGGCGCAATGGTGGCAGCCAGCGGGCTGGTGGTTACATCTTTTTATTTTTATATCTTATTTAGATTAAACATTCAAATGTTCCTCTACACATGCACAATATATGTATACGAGTAAGTAGGTACACAGAGACAGAGATACTATTTTATTTTTGAAAAGTTTTGCAAACATATTTTGGAAGTAAAAGCTTTTGAGTTCTTGCGTGCCTCTGGGGTTTTGTTTATCTGGTGATGGTCATTGTGCTAAATAAGTGGATGCCACATCAACATAAATCAGTGTTCGTATTGTGTGGGTATTCCCCACGTAATCCTGATAAATGTTATGATTTCAAAATCGAAAATGCATTTATGGAAATGGAAAGCAGAAGATGTTGGTTTGCTTAGGTACCTAAACTAATAATTAAGGACATGAATATTATAACTTTAAAAATGTTTCTGATTTTCAAAATGAAAATAAAACTGAAAACGAAAAAAAAATACAGTTTTTAGCAAAAAAGTTTTTATGTATAGAGATATTTTTACTTTGCGAGAAACTATTTAAGGCCACTTATTCATTCGTAAAAAAAAATTCTAACAATCAAACATGACATTATGATGATAGAGAAGTCGAAAAAAACTAAAAAGTAGGTCAAACAATTCTGTCTGTCTGTCCGTAAGTCTGTCTGTTTTTATAGTTACCGGCAGCCTAAACGGCTGGACCCATTTGCTTCAAACTTGGTACATATTATTATTATGATGTTCTACAGAGAGGCTTTTGGAATTAGCATTCTAGCTCTAAAACTAATGGTACGACATACGATTTTTAGTGAAAAATTAATTTTTCTCAAAAACGGCTCCTACAATTTTGATAAAACTTTCTGAATAGTGTTTTCTTTGCAAATGGTATGTTTTGGTTGGAATAGATTTTTCAGGAAAAGTTTTATAACGGTACCTCCCATAGGACCGGTATTTTAAATCAGATTTTCTCGTAAGCCACTTGACGGATTTCGATAAGATTTTTAATGTAGACGCCCATTTATAGACAAAATAATATAAATTCTTAAATTGTTCATATAAAGTTTTTTGATTTAAAAAACAAATTAAATTTTTTTTGTATTTTTGTTTTTTCCAAAAAAGATTTAATATTTATTTTTAATTTCATTTTTCTAATAAAAATTACAAAGTGCTAGAAGTTGGCATGCTCAAAAAAAATTTGGAGTATATTTTCGAAAAGTTTTTCAAAAAAAAAACGGTTTTTTAAAAAACTGGTCGAACGATTTTGAAAAAGAAAATTCTTAAAATTTTAAACAGCAAATGAAATCAGATGGCTTACTTAATTGTTTCCAAAAAAACGTTTTAACTAGTGATTTTTAAGTGGTCAATCAAATTTCATATCATTTTTCCCCTGCTTTTTTTTCCAAAATCTCAAACCCCAAGACCACTGTCACTCATAAGAGCAAGTGTGTCCCACCGAGTCGTGCACTTTATTTAATTCCGATTATAGGTTCAATAAGGCTAGTTATGCATTTTCTAACAATCAAACATGACATTACGATGATAGAGAAGTCTGCCTAACCGTCTTTCTGCATCTGCACCTACACAGCCTAAACTGCTGGACCGATCTTTAAATGGATTTTTTGAACTTTCATTCTAGGTCTTATACTTACAGTCATATTATTTTTAATGAAAAACTCATTCTTCCCTGTTTTAACGTTAAAGTTATCTTTTGGTTGAAAGAGATTTTTGAAGGGAATTCATATAAACGTATATGTATCTCCTTTAGGAGCGGTTATTTAAAATCCACTTAAACTTAGCCCATTTAGATGAAATAATGTGAAGCCCTTTCATACCTAAACTTTTTTTTTTTAATTTTTAATTATAGGTATAAAAAATGGTTCGATCACACCTACAAAGTTCCAAGTAGGTACTTATTTGCACATTCTCAAAAATAAAAACAAAACAAAATTAAAATACCTCCGAAAGTTGAAAAAAAAAATACTGGTCGAATGATTTTGAATTTTGTTTTCTTAAATTCAAAACACTAAAAGAAATGAGTTGGCTAACATCATTTGTAAAAAAAAATTTATTATAGTTATTTTTAAGTGATTAATAAATTATGTATTGATTTTCCCCAATATTTTTTTTTCAAAATCTCAAATCTTAAGAATATTGTGTCGAAGAAACATTTTGAACATAAATAATCAAGTTTGAAAATACGTTTGCGCGAAAAAATAAAGTGTACGACTGAGTCGCACGAACTTGCTGGAAAAAAGAGGGAAAAAATCATATTAAATTTAATTAAAAGTCACTAGCTTAAGCCTTTTTAGGAAAAAATTAAGTAAGCCATCTGTTTTCTTTTACTGTTTTAAATTTTAAGGAAAACAAATTTCAAAATCGTCGGATGAATTTGATCAAAAAAACGGTTTTTTGAAAAAAATTTCCAATTTTTTTTGAGTATGCAAACTTTTAGCACTTTGTAGTTTGTATCAGGGAAATAAAATTTAAAAAAATTGATTTAACAGTTTTTGAAAAAACCAAAATTAAATTTTTTTTTGTTTTTTTAAATCTCAAAGAAACTTTTTTTTTGAAAATTTAAGAATTCATTTTATTTTGTCTATAAAAAGGCTCCTACATTAGAAATTTCATCGAAATCCGTCATGTGGCTTACGAAAAAACCGGTCCTATGGGAAAGTAACGTTATAGGTAAGACTTTTCCTGAAAAATCTGTTCCTACCAAAACATACTCAAAGAACATCATTCAGAAAGTTTTATCAAAATCGTTTTTGAATAAAATGAATTTTTCATTAAAAATCGTATGACAGTTACCGTTAGTTTTAGAGCTAGAATGCTAATTTCAAAAACCCCTCTGTAGGACGTCATAATAATACTAAGTACCAAGCTTGAAGTAAATCGGTCGAGCCGTTTAGGCTGTAGGTGCCGAAAATTTTTTTTACGAATTCATAACTTGCTTTATAGTAAATATACATATAATCGCAAGTTGAAATTGGAAGTAAAAAAAAAGTTTTTTTTATTACATTCGAAAACTTCACGAAAATATGACCATGAATGTATTTCCGTGTGAGAAATAGTTTTGAAGGGAATGTTGTTATGTTTTTTTTGACATACTCAAATCGACAATATACACAAATAATTTTGTTTTTAACCAAAATATATTTTTGCTAAAAGATTTATGATAGAAATTATTTCAATACCTATGTATATGTATGTATGTATTCCTTAGACTTGTTATTATTTTTAGAGAATACTAAATGTCTTTAAAATGAGGAAAAAATGAAAATTTCTGTTTGCATCTGCAGAAACTAATTTTAAAATACATAATCTCTTATTTATAATAAGTTTCGGACAAGATTAACTAATTAAAGCTTTATTGTACAAATAAAAATTTGCAGACACTTTTCTGTAATAAATCCAATTTTCGCTTTTATCAAAAAATATTATATGTCGGCAGCGGTTAACTTATTAACCACATTAACCTTCACCAATGTGATTCCACACAAGATTTTATAAACGCTAGGACTTAACCAGGATCAATTTCTCCTATAATAAATGGATAGCTTTCTGTTATATTTTTTGTTTAGTGTTTCTTTCATATGATATCAAAAAAAAAAAGGAAAAACTCCAAATCAACCCAAGTTCAACCAATTTAATTTCTCTGCCATATCAATTCACTTAAAAGTTCCATTAAATATTTTATCAATTTATTGTCCTGCCATTTAAAATCAATCTTATCTACTCATTGAGCTGAACTGATTCAGCATTAATTCTAATAAAAAAAAAAAAATCCAAAATCCCAAAAATGTGAATGAGGGAACGAAGATCTCTATATATCCTGTATCAACGAATCAAATACAAAAAAAAGAACCAATTATATCACTCCATTGTTTCTGAAATCCGTTTAACTGTATGTATCTACAAAAATACAACACCGATGCCGATAAAGCTCTTCACGTTCTGGCTGAAGAAATGAAACTTTCATTGATTCAGATATCACCCCAAATCCAATACGGCCGGCTTTTAAACAAACTCACATGTTTGTCAGCTCGATATGTATCTATTCAATGTTGATTTAATTAACTCACCATAATAATATAATACAATTGTCGAGTTCGACTGTTCTCTACAGCAGAGCAGCCGGTGCATTTGAAGCATTCATTTTTTTTTTTTATATAATATAACATGCGATACAAGAGGAAATATAAATGTATATTGTATATAACTGGGATATCTCTCTACTATCAGAGGCTGAAAATCGACTTAGGGTTATCCAATTCCATAATGTTTTCACGAATGATAAGGGTGCGGTATTGGTTCTACTTTAAATTAAAAAAAAAAAAAAAAAAAAAAAATTGACCAGATTTAATACAAAAGTTTAAAAATTTACAAAAATCGATATTTAACTTTACCCTAGTTGGGAAAATATACGACGAATACATATATATACACTTCGATTTTTAATAGTTCAAATCACTACCATCTTAGTTGTATATTAGTTACATGTCACTAATAGAAAGAAACTAAAACCTGTAAAATTGACACTAAGCTACTTTTTCAGCCCCGCTAAAGTTCGGTACACACCATAATAAAGTCATAAAAAAAAAACTAAAAAAATCCTAATAAATCCGACGAAGTGGTCAGAAATATTAGTTTCCTATTTATGACTGAAACAATTTAATAAAACAAAAACACTAATTTGGTCAGAAATTAAGAAAATTACAAATGTTTAATGCTTCCATTTTTAAAGACAGTGATTAAAACGCGTTTTACGAAATGACGCCAGGAACCTCTGGAACGCCACACTGACTTCCAACGAAGTTGGAACTTCTCAAAAAACAGAGCAGAAGTGGATAAAGATTTTAAAGAGCATCTGCTGATCCGTTCTGCTAAAGCCGCGACGTTTATCGGCAAAACAAGTGAAAATTATTTACTTTAATGTGTCGAAAATAATTTTCGTTATCAATAAGATTTCATGTTTATCGGATGATACAAAGCAACAAATCCGGAACTGATTAGTTCACTATTCTAGTCTAGAAATTTGACCAATCATCAAAAGTGTTAAAAATGTTCGAGTGGATTTCTTGGCTTAAGATTTCCATAACAGAATCCACTAGTATTAGGAAATTGCAAAAATAATCAATTTTATTTTGGGAAATTGGTTATGGTGTTTGTGCACGATTACCATGGAACACGACTGCTATCTGCGGAGAATTTCGCAATATTGTCCCCGCCCAATAAACTACCAACGTTCCCATTATCAATTATGTACATTAAGTAGCCCTGACTTTGAATCATCTGTATTTGTAGCAAAAGCACAATAACAATTTCCTGATCACCACCCAACTTCTAAAGAGAACTTGGAAGAACTCGAAAAAATTCGGGAAGATTTAGAAAAAAGGTTTCATTTACTTTTTGAATTGAACAAAGAAGCATAATATGTACCTATGCACTGAGCTGTCAACAGAAACACACAACATATAAAGTAGCAAGTCACCAAATTAATCGATTAAATTTTAAAACCACTGACACTGCCACATTGAAAGAGTTTTTTTTTAAATTTAAAACGAAGTAAATCCTATTTGCAAAATACAACACCTTAATAAAATTTGCAGTTAATCATGTTTCGGAAGAATTATCGAGAAAACAAGAAAGCTATGAAAAACTTATTGATCTTTCTTTTCCTCTCTTGTCTTTTCACTTTTAGTTTGGAAATACCTAAGTGAAATGCACAACTTTTCAATACCTATGAACCATAAATTATCTTGTTAATGTAGCCAAGAATAATGTAAGGTCCTTGTGTATTTTTCCAAACCACATGCATAAGAATACCTAACCCTAACCTAACCTAACTAGAATGAATTAAGTTTAATAAACGGTTTCTTGTCAAAATGGGTTCAGCGTTATAGAAAAATACTTTTCAATTGCATTTTAGAAAAAATTCACTCTAGTAGTTTATTTACAATTTTTTTTTTGACTAATTCTGAAAAAAAAAAAAAATTGTATTACTTAAAAATGGTATGTGAATATGCAATCAAAGCACAATTTGGATTATGTATTACAAATTTAATTTTTTTTTATGTTATCTTTTATTTCCAAAATAAAATTGTTTTCATTGGACGAAAAAAAAGTTTTCGGCCAAATGGTCACCCCAGTTTCCAGTATTTCTACCAAATACAATCACTATTTTTGGTCACAAGAAAAGTCTTGTCCTTATCGCAATGAACGTTCACATAACAAAGTTTACTGAACAAAACCTCTATCAAACCAAAACACAACTTGAAAAGCAGGCAAGACTTATAAATAGAACATTTGGGAACAAAATCCGTATACTGTTGAATAGGAAGACAGACCCTTGAAATTGAGGCGATGCTACTTTGCTATCTCATCCTAGGTATCAATGGAGATGTCCCCTAAGGAGCGAAGTGTATAGTGTATACATATATAAATGTTTTGAGATATTTCCTTTCAAAAAAAAAAAAAAAAAACAAAAAAAAAAAACACATAACAAGGATCGACTATACGAGTAACAAAAACTTCCTTCACATTTCTAATGGGAGAAGGAGAGAATATAGCAAATTCATCACAACAATGAATTCTTCGACAGTGGGTGCAGGAGCAGTGAGTAGGAGAATAGGGCGTTGGGCAAACAATACAAGCATCAACTCTTGAAAATAGAAACAAAAACAAGAAAATAGAAGAGGAAGACAAAAAAAAAAAAAAAAAAATTAAGGACGAAAAATTAAATAAGTTCAATGAAATTCGATTCTTAAGGGAATCCAATCAATTCCCTTCCGGCATTGGTTTTCAAATCATCTAACTTTTTTACTTGTTTTTGAGTTGGGCTGCTGTGGATCCTCTTTTGAGCTTGACTGTTAGTGTGTCTGTGTGTGTCTATGTGTTGCATTGTTATATCCTGCGAGGCAAAGCTCGATCTGCCTTGTGTGCCAGGCCAGGCAAGACGAGGGCCCGATTGGGTGGGCTATTTGATTTGTTTGAGCATTTAAAGTTACCTGCGTTTGTGTTGTTGTAGGACCCTGTGGACTTGAATGACATGTCCTGTTAGCATAGTGTTATACCCAGGACAATGCCATGCTGGATTAAACATCCAATAAATTTTTCAAAGAAAATGGGAGAAACCGATTTCAGTTGTTTTGGCACCGGTGCCGGCCAGTCCTTGAATTCTGAACTTGCTGTGGTGATGGCGGTGGCTGAGTGTCTTTGTTCTTTTTCTGAGAAACTCAGGAAAATTTTTCAAAATTAACATTGTTGTTGGTTTATTTTTTCTGCTGACATGCACTACAAGCTTAAGAAAAAAAAAAAAAAAAAAAAAAAAAAAAAAAAATGGAGAATGGAAGGTGGATTTGGGGCTGAACGGTTTACCTCGATAAAGTTTTCTATCACTGCGAGATTCGTTGGCCATGGTGCCATCTCCCTATTTCTGGCCGTCAATCTAGCCATTAATTAAAGATACACATACAAACAAACATGTTATTTTGAACTGCTGTCCATTTGGTAGGTATTGTCAGTTTTGTTGGCTATCAGGGTGGTTGATGGATTTTTTTTTTGTCATCCGTATTGGAAGGAAGGAATGTTATTCCTTGTACAAATAGTGAAAGAAATATTTTTAAGGATTTTGGGTTCTGATTTCTTTTGCTTGTCTAATGTCATGGATAGCAATTTAGGAAGTAGAGTTACCTTTCTATTTGATTGGTATCATTACCGTTCTGTTTACAAAGGAAAACAATGGTATTAAATTTTGGACAATCGGCTATAAATCAACTTTAATTCTTTTCTTAAGTGGTTTATATTGAAATTGTCTGTTGTTCTGTTAAACGTTTGCTTTTATAGACAGCTTGATCGTTGACATGTATAAGGAGGTTGTATAAGCTTTTCAAGCAAATTTTTGTTAATATCTATAATATTGTGGTATTCAGACTGTAAAAAATATACTTATACAGGGTGATTCACCAGCGTCGTGCCAAAAAGCTAGAGCGTGTAGGTTAAGTTGAGACCAGAAAAAAATCGTATGGGAGGGGGGGTCTATTCCCCTCCGTTTAGCCGGGAGGGGCAATTTTCTGAAAAATTGACTTATTTTGTAAAAAAAAATATTTAAAATCAACGGGTTCGTTTACAACACCGCGTTATACCTTTTTGGAAAGCCAAAAACTTCTCCTTTTATTTTATTTTTAAATTAAATTGTTTTAACGAATAGTTTAAAAAATATAAATTTTCAAACTCAAAATTTTGAAAAAAAATTTGAAAAAATAATTTTAAAACTAAATTTATTCAAAATTTTACGTATTTAAGTATAATTTTTGTTCTCAGAATTCAACGCCTCCATTAATCTTTAATCCAACATTGAAAACCGTATGGCTCTACGACTTTTTGTTGCCAAGGTATTCAAAAATAACCGAACCTACTTCTTCACAAAAACAAGAAAACCTAGCCTTACGGGATGGCACAAGTGACCATTTAGCCAATTTTTTCGTGTTTTTGTGAAGAAGTAGGTTCGGTTATTTTTGAATACCTTGGCAACAAAAAGTCGTAGAGCCATACGGTTTTCAGTGTTGGATTAAAGATTAATGGAAGCGTTGAATTCTGAGAACAAAAATTATACTTAAATACGTAAAATTTTGAAAAAATTTAGTTTTAAAATTATTTTTTCAAATTTTTTTTCAAAATTTTGAGTTTGAAAATTTATATTTCTTAAACTATTCGTTAAAACAATTTAATTTAAAATCAAAATAAAAGGAGAAGTTTTTGGCTTTCCAAAAAGGTATAACACGGTGTTGTAAACGAACCCGTTGATTTTAAATATTTTTTTTTACAAAATAAGTCAATTTTTCAGAAAATTGCCCCTCCCGGCTAAACGGAGGGGAATAGACCCCCCCCCCTCCCATACGATTTTTTTCTTGTCTCAGCTTAACCGACACGCTCTAGCTTTTTGGCACAACGCTGGTGAATCACCCTGTAGAACAAAAGAAATATTCTATAAGAAATGTATCTGACTTATAACCATTACTAATTTAACTGGCTGAAAGATGTTTGATTCTGCTAGGAAAGGTATTGCTCATAATCCTTTTGATCATGTAGAAATGAAACAGATAGTCAATCATATTCTATGTCAATCGCTTTTCTTAATCATTTACCTTGATGCGACAAACTTGTTCTAAGAATGATTCCATTACTCTGATCTACATAATACGGTTTTCCGAATTGGCTATGCAAATAATATGATCCCTTGACGCAGACTCAAACTAACTTTCTGTGACAAATTAAATGTGCCTTTTAGTTCAAAAACAAAGGTCTCCCTTTCGTCACTTTGAAAAGGCCTTAAATGATATTTAAGCATCGATTTAAGGATAAGATTCTCGAAGATAAGATTCTCGAAGTAAGTTTTATCCAATTGTCATGCGTCATGCCTGTATTTACACCTGCCATATTTTTTTTTGATCATTTTTCTATAATTCCATTTTTGATCACTTTTTGCAGAATCTTTAATTGTATATTGGCAATTACGCGGCGAATATTGTTTTCGAAGTCGTTAATCGTCTCTGGCTTATCGGCGTAGACTAGCGTTTTCACATACACCCACATACAGAAAAAAGCCTAGCGGTATGAAATCGTATGATTTAGGGGACCAACTCACAGGTCCAAAACGCGAAATTATGCGCTCGCTCACCAAACGTTTCCTTCCTGAAGATGAAACAAAGTCTATGCTGTACTTGGGTGCAGGACATCATCACCGTAGGCTCGGGCAAAACATCACGATTTATGTGATTTTGAGAAATCTGTAATTTTTATCTAGGAAAATAATTTAAAAAAATTCAATTCACCCGTTTTTAAAATAGTATTTCTAAAACAATTTTTTTTTTAATTGTTAAAAATTAAAAAAATAAAGTTTTTTAGAAAATTTGAAATTTAATATCAATAGGGTTAAAAATAACTTCCTGAATCCAAAATTTGATTGAAATCGGATGTACAGTTTACTAGAAAACTTGAATCGAAAATTCCGGTTCTATGAGAGGTACCGTTGTAAGACAAAAGACATAACCAAAAGATAGATTATTTAAACAAATAGCATTCTGCAAGTTTTATCAAAATCGTTAGAGCCGTTTTCGAGAAAATAATTTTTTTATTTATATAATTGTATGGCAGGTATACCGTTAATTTTGCACCTAGAAAAAAATCCAAATTAATACTAAATACCAATTTTGAAGCAAATCGGCCCATCCTTTCAGGCTCTAGAAGTGCGAACAGACAGACAGACTCCACGGAATTCCCAGACCCACTATTTTCGACTTCTCTACCATCGTAATGTCATGTTTGATTGTTAGAATTGTTACTTGCGATTATAGGTACCATAACGCAAGTAATTTTTTCTCAAAAATGGCTCCTACGATTTCGATAAAACTTTCTGAATGCTATTTTTTCGGTTTTGTTTTTTATGTTTGGTTCATAAAAAACATGTAAACTTTGTGTTTTGGTTGGAACAGATTTTTCAGAAAAAGTCTTATAACGGTATCTCTCATAGGACCGGTTTCTTGAATTTAGATTTTCTCGTTAACCACTTGACAGATTGCGATGAAATTTTTAATGAAGGAGCCTTTTTATTGACAAAATAACATGAATTTTTAAATTTAAAAAAAAATGCTTTTTGAGATTTAAAAAAAAAGCACATTTTTTTGTTTTTATTTTTCCAAAAACGGTTTAATCAATTTTTAAAATTTTATTTCCCTGATAAGAACTACAAAGTTCTTAAAGTTGACTCTAAAAAAAATTTGAAAAGCGTTTTCAAAAAGATTTTCAAAAAAAAACCGTTTTTTGAAAAAACTTTTCTGACGATTTTCAAAATGTTTGTCCTTAAAAAACGGATGGCTTACTTCATTTTTCCCTTAAAACGCTTTAGCTACTGATTTTTAAGTGATTAATAAAGTTTCATATGATTTTTGTCCTCCTTTTTACTTGCGATTATAGGTACTATAAGGCAAGTTATGCATTCGTAAAAAAGAAAATTTTTTTGGACAATCAAACATAACATTACGATGATAGAGAAGATTAAAAAAGTGGGTCCGACAATTCTGTCTGTCTGTCTGTCTCTGTCTGTCCGTCTGTCTGTATCGGCACCTACAGCCTAAACGGCTCGACCGATTTGCTTCAAACTTGGTACATAGTATTATTATGACGTCCTACAGAGGGGTTTTTGGAGTTAGCATTCTAGCTCCAAAACTAACGGTACCTGCCATATGATTTTTAATGAAAAACTCATTTATCTCAAAAACGGCTCCTACGATTTTGATAAAACTTTCTAATTGGTATTTTTTAATTAAACTTTATGTTTTGGCTGGAACAGATTTTTCGGGAAAAGTCTTATAACGGTACCTCCCATACGACCGGGTTTTTTAAATTAGATTTTCTCGTAAACCACTTCACGGATTTCGATGAAAATTTTAATATAAAAGCTCTGTTGTACACGAAATAAGATAAATTCTTTAATTTAAAAAAAAAATATTTTTTTGAGTTTTTTAAAAAAAAGTTAAATTTTTTTTTTGACTTTTGTTTTTTTCAAAAATGGTTTGTTCAAAATTTTTAAAATTTTTGTTTTCTGATAAAAACTTTAAACCGCTGCTAGATTTTGACATACTCAAAATAAATTTGGAATATGTTTCCGAAAATTTTCCAAAAAAAAACCGTTTTTTGAAAAAACGGCTCCAACGATTTTGAAAAAAAAATTCCTTAAAATTCAAAAAAGTAAAAGAAATCTAATGGCTTACTTCATTTTTCTCCAAAAAACGATTTTATGTTCATTTTTAAATGGTTAATAAAATTTCATATGATTTTTTTATTGCTTTTTTTTCCAAAATCTCAAGCCCCAAGACCACTGTAACACATTAGAGCAAGTTCGTACGACCCAGTCGTGCACTTTATTTTGCAAAATGTTCAGCCCCAACACACATTAGAGCAAGTTCGTGCGACCCAGTCGTGCACTTTATTTTTACTTGCTCAATAGGGCAAGTATTGGTTTCGTGCAGAAAAAAAATCGAGGTTTTAATCAAACATGACATTACGATAATAGAGAAGCCCAAAAAAGTGGTTTTCGCCATACCGTCCGTCGGTCTGTCTGTGCGTCTGTGCGGATGTGCGCTTTTCTCGTCATGCTACAGCCTAAACCGATTCACGAGCGTTGTGCCAAAAAGCTATAGTGTTTAGGTTAAGTTGAGACAAGAAAAAAATCGTATGGGAGGGGGGGGGGGGCTATTCCCCCCCGTTTAGCCGGGAGAAGCAATTTTCTGATAAATTGACTTATTTTGTAAAAAAAAAATATTAAAAATCAACGGCTTCGTTTATAACACCGCGTTATACCTTTTTGGAAAGCCAAAAACGTCTCCTTTCATTTCGTTTGTAAATTAAATTCTTTTAAGGAATAGTTTAAGAAATATAAATTTTCAAACTCAAAATTTTGAAAAAAAATTTGAAAAAATTATTATAAAACTAATTCTAATAATCTTTAATCCAACACTGAAAACCGTATGGCTCTACAACTTTTTGTTGCCAAGGTATTCAAAAATAACCGAACCTATTTCTTCACAAAAAGAAGAAAATCTAGCCTTACGGGATGGCACAAGTGATCATTTAGCCAATTTTTTCGTGTTTTTGTGAAGAAGTAGGTTCGGTTATTTTTGAATACCTTGGCAACAAAAAGTCGTAGAGCCATACGGTTTTCAGTGTTGGATTAAAGATTAATGGGAGCATTGAATTCTGAGAACAAAAATTATATTTAATTACGTAAAATTTTGAAAAAATTTAGTTTTAAAATTATTTTTTCAAATTTTTTTTTTCAAAATTTTGAGTTTGAAAATTTATATTTCTTAAACTATTCGTTAAAAGAATTTAATTTAAAAACAAAATGAAGGAAGAAGTTTTTGGCTTTCCAAAAAAGTATAACACGGTGCTGTAAACGAAGTCCTTGATTTTTAATATTTTTTTTTACAAAATAAGTAAATTTTTCAGAAAATTGCTCCCCCCGGCTAAACGGGGGGGGGGGGGAATAGATCCCCCTCCCATACGATTTTTTTCTTTTCTCAACTCAACCTACACGCTCTAGCTTTTTGGCACAACGCTCGTGAATCACCCTGTATATGTAGAAGTTTGAAGAAAAACGGTTGTCGAGATTTTTTTTATTTCGTTTTAGCCCAGCTCAAACTGGTACCTTTCAAGTAACGGTTTTTTTCAATTTGGATTTTCTCGAAAACGGCTCTAACGATTTCGATTAAACTCAAAATTTAGATTACTTTAATCATTTCTAACAAAACTGCGTTTTTTGTTTTTGGCTCAAATGGTCGTAACGAAAATCATGTTTTAACGACTTTTTTTCAAATAGCCATAAGTTCACAACGGCTTTATTGAATCGACTCAAATTTCGTTTTACATAGTTTTTCATCGTTTTCTATAGCATGGTTTTATAAATTTTTCACTGAAGCCTTTCTAAACGGTGGCTTCCATACAACGAGCCGTTGAGTTTTAGCCAACTTTGTTTGATTTTTTCTAATTTGCTCGAAAATGGCTCTAACGATTTTGATTAAACTTTGTGTGTTATATTTTTTTAGTGTTTTTAAGAGAATTGCGTTTTTAGTTTTTGGCTGATGCAAATAACGGAGATCTGCTATTAACGGCTTTTTTCAAATGGCCATAAGATGTCAACGGTTGCATCGAATTCACTCATACTTTGTTTTTTATAGTTTCTTACAGCTTCCTATCAGATGGCATTGATTTTTTTTTTTCAGTTCCTTTTTTTTAAATGGTGGCTCCTATACAAAGAGCCACAAATTTTTTCGTTTTTTCCAATTTGCTCAAAAAAGGCTCCCCCGTTTTTTATGAAAATTTGTATGTAACATATATAGAATACTTCAAAGAAAACTGCATTTTTAGTTTTTGGCTACACATGATAATAGCGGAAATTGGTAATATCAGTTTTATTAATTTGGCCATAAGCGGAAATTTATATCATTTATATCACCCAAAAGACGACATCTAAATTTGATATACTAAAGGTTACTTAACGTTAGCTCCCGTATATCGAGTTTTCCAGTTTTAGCCAATTTTTTTTTCTTTTTACCAAATTTTTCAAAAATGAGTTGTTCTTATTGATCGAAAAGTTTGTTTTCGTCGTACTATTGCACCCACAGAGCAAGTACGTGCGACCCAGTCGTGCATTTTATTTTGTTTTGCAGGAATCCATAATTTGCCTAACAGTAAGTATGTATACCTATAATAACAAGTAAAAATTTAATACAAATTTATTTTTCGACATTTGTCGTATCTATACGTAAATGCAAATCTCATAGAAACAGTTTTTTTCAAATTAGGTTTTCTTGTAAACTGTATTCTTCCGATTTCAATAAGAATTTCAATGCAGGAAGTTATTATAATCCAATTAATATTGCATTTCAAAATTCAAATATTTTTTGATTTTTAAGAACTTTCAAAAAAATAAATTTGTTTTTCGAAATATTTTGTAAAGCGGTGGATTGAATTTTTTCCAATTTATTTCCTAGACAAAAACTACAGATCTCCTAAAAGTGACGTACAAAAAGGATTTCAAAAGAACTTAGCTAAGCAAAAAAATAGAATAATTTTCGAAATAATTTATATTCTTTTTTATAATAAACCTACATTATGCAGCCACTTACCAATTATCGAACATACGAGCAAGAAATAATTTATATTCTTTTTTATAATAAACCTACATTATGCAGCCACTTACCAATTATCGAACATACGAGCAAGCTAGTGCGACCCAGTCGTGCATTTTATTTCTTATGAATGCATAACTTTCCTTATAGAAGGTACCTACATTTAATCGAAAGTAGAAACATCGTTATCATCTGTCTATTATGAAGGTATTTTGAAATCAATAATGACAAACTTTTAACGAAGATGGATGAAACTAACTTTTGACATGTCCAGAGTCCATGAATATTAAATATATGTATTTATATACCTAAACAAAAAACTGAACTGATCTCCTTGGTCCTTGTTTCGTCTTCCTTAAGTTAGGTATGTATATTCTGAATCGAAAATAACGAAGGCCAGCTATTGGATGCCATGAGGCTTTTATCAATGGCCATTCTCAAAAAAAAGCCAGGTCAGCAAAGCCAACACATACACATTATGTGTGCTTACGAGCTAAGTGAATCTTTGTCTGCGGTTTCGTATTTATCACTTTGACGTGTTTGACGCTTCTGGCAATTCATCAATCACATAAAGCACTGAATAATGAGAATGCATCAGGAAAGTTTATCATTTACCAGCTAGGATTTGAAAACACAGCATCAGTCGCTCCATGTGGCATATCATATCAGTCAATATGTGCACACGTCATTTCGTCCTGTCACGAAAGAATCTTATATCCCTCTCCCTTGTGTTCCCTTCTGATCCTGTTTAGTATGGCTTATTAGTACAACAGCTGTCCATGTGTGTTTGTGCTTTATAAAGGACAAAATAATTTGGCTATCATTAACGTTTGCTTATAGTATAGATTGTAGTGCACAGGACAGTGGTTGTCCTTTGTCATTGCATTAAGCAAAAATTTGTGCACTGTAATGTAATATGGCACATGTAATAAATCATTTCAAAGCATTTTGGATGTTACTTTTTGTTCGTCCTTTTTCTGTACTCTTCTTTTTTAAAATAAATATCTACTAGTAGGTATCAGCCAACGAACGGAGAAAAAAGTAGCCATTAGCTCATAGCTTGTTGAGCGAAAAGTTACTCCTTTGGTTTGGGAGCAAGACAAAGATTCTTCTTTTTCTATCTTTTTTTTTACCATACTGTATCCATTTAAAAGGGTACATAGCAAGGAATTAACTAAATGCAATGCAATTAAGTGGTCGTCCATTTTGAACTTTTTCTTTGCCCCCTGGTTGTACAATTTACTTACTTTCCTCGTCCAGACTACAGGGAAGTGTTAAAACATTTCTATTATAGTAGGAAAAGAAAGAAAAAAAAAAGAAACAACTTCTACGGGGTATGTATGCACAATGGAGAAATTTACAAGGGCGATTTTCAACAAAAGGTTGACATTCCATTGTCTCCTATCATGACGATACTCCTTTTTCTTTTTAGTTTTTATTTAATAAAAATAAATATTATGTTACTTTTTTCTTTTGTATTAAAAGGGGCAAAGTAAGGAAAAGTGTGCTTGCAATTTGAAGTTTAATATAGCGTAATTTTGAAATTAAATTGGTTGGTTTTCAATTTAAAATAAGAGTAATGTGGTAATTGTTTTCAGAAAGGAGTATGGGCAGTTTTGGTCGCTCGCGGCCATTGACAAAATTAGTCTCAAATTAAAGTTTTGTTATTCAGGATATACCAATGTATTTCATTTAGAAAAATGGCTATATCATGTTTTATTGTATGGAATCACGCTTCAATAAACATATTAACCTTTACTTTGTTTATACTATGATTCAAATTATGCAAATGCAGAATACTAAGTGAAATTGTATGAAGCATTTAAAAACAAAAATGCATTTAATAAGTTTTAGAAGTACTTACACTATAGTCAAAACTTCTAGAAATTAATAGTAGAACTAATTTAAACCAATAAATAAAAATATCATTCTTGGCCGCCCACGATCAAACAAAATTACAATTTATCCTTTCACTCGTCGATGTTGAACAAAATCGGTTGTATGTACCTTGATCTTATCTTGCATGTAACTTTTAAATTGTTCTTTCAAATCCAGCCAGAACTTGGAAACTATTTCAGATATTGAATGCCTTTTTAAAGGGTTTTTTTTTTAATAGGTAGGTTAGGTATATACCATTTTAGTTTCAAAATGAGAATAGTAAACTTCAATATGAGAATACAAAATGTCAATATGTAAATAGCAAAAGTAAAAATTAAAAAAGCAATCCTTGCGATGGTTTTCAACAAATTGTAAAATAAAATTTTGCAGCACAATTTAAAACCCAGAAAAATGTCTAAAAAAATTAAGAAAATAGAAAAAGAATCTAAAAAACCGCTATTAGCTACTTGCCGATTCAAACGTGAATGGAGACTGGCGACAACTTGCACGTACGACTAACGTTCCAGTTGTTATTGTAATTGAATTGCACCTTGTCATAGTCAAATTGTAGATGTTCTGCAGGAGCAGGAATTTTGTGAAAACCGAATACTCATATTTGGTCCCTATGCTATAGACCAATGCTTAACCCCATTGAAAATGTTAGTCTGTCGTAATGAAATGAGTAAGGTTAAAAGAGAGCTCTAAAAAAAAGTTGTCAATAATTTTTAACAGCAGAACCGATTCATCCATAAGAGGACAGAGAGTAAGAGCCTTAGAAAGCCTTATAGTAGAAGGTTTGCAGACAATTACACCTACCACCAATAAATTTCCTGCAGTAGTTCTTAACTTAGAAAATATGTTATATTAATGTGTATCATTATTATAAATAATGTTTTTTAAGTTAAATTTAAATAAAAAATCTCATATTGAAATTTACTATTCCATTATTGAAATATACAATTCTCAAACTGAAGTTTACACATTGAAATTTACTATTCTTGTTTTGAAATTTAATATTCTCCTTTTTAAACTAAAGTAGTATAGAACAATAAAATAAAATAAAACACAGCTAAATTGTATTTATTGGCACAAAACTGACTTTATTTGGTAAATAATTCTCTGCCATATTTATATGAATATTTTTTCTGGCATATGACCACCGCGGATGTAGTCCAATCTTGGGGGCCAGTTTTCGAAAATTCTTTTTGCAGAACTTGAGTTGTAAATCGGCAATAACGGCGAATGCTGTTTTCCAAGTGATGTCGTCTCTGGATTATCGGTGTAGACTTACGACTTCAAACACCCCCCACAGAAAATAGTCTAGCAGTGTCAAGTCACATGATCTTAGAGGCCAACTCACACTCACAGGTCCAAGCCACGAAATTCAAAGCTCACCAAACTTTTAAGCTCTAAGCTCTGAAGTAAATATTTATGTTTATAGAATAGTTCCTAATTATTGATTTTTACTTGCGATTATAGGTACTATAAGGCAAGTTATGGATTCGTGCAGAAAAAAAATTTCGAGATAACAATCACACATGACATTACGATGATGGAGAAGTCGAAAAAAGTGGGTCTGGGAATTCCGTCCGTCTGTCTGTCTGTCTGTCTGTCTGTCTGTCTGTCTGTCTGTTCGCGCTTCTAGAGCCTGAACGGATGGGCCGATTTGCTTCAAATTTGGTATCTAGGATTTATTTGGCCGTCCCTCGGAACGTATTTTTTATTTTTGCTCTAGGCCTAAAAATAACGGCACCTGCCATACAATCGTGAAGAAAAAAATTGATTTTCTCAAAAACGGCTCTAACGATTTTGATAAAACTTTCAGGATGCTATTTTTGTAAGACAATCTATCTTTTGGTTAAAAAATATTTTTCAAAATTTGTCTTATAACGGTACCTCTCATAGAACCAGTATTTTCATATCAAATTTTCTCGTAAACTATACATTCGATTTCAATAAAATTTTGGCCACAGGAAGTCATTTATAATTTTATTAATATGGCATTTCAAATTTTTCAAAAACTTTTTTTTTTTGATTTTTTATAATTTTTTCAAAAATTTTTTTGGTTTTCGAAATATGTTGGAAACGGGTATATTGATTTTTTTTAAAATTATTTTTTCAAATGTAAACTACAGGTTGCCATATATGTGCATACCCAAATAAATTTCAAAATATTTTTTGGAAAAGTTTTTCAAAAATAACCTTTTTAAAAAAAAACTGGTCGAACGATTTTCAATATTTTTTTTTCCTAGATTCACGTATAGCTTTAAAATTTTATTGTATACTTTGTTTTTCCGAGAAAACTCTTAAACTAATTTAAAAAATAAAAGAATTTTCGAAATTATTTAAATTTTTTTTAAATCCATATATGTATGCAGCCACTAAGCAATTGCTTATCATAAGAGCAAGTTCGTGCGACCCAGTCGTGCATTTTATTTATTAAGGTATTACAACAACTTATTTTAATTACACTTTTCACCCATACAAATTAAAAAATTTTGATTAAAATCTTTTATATCTAAACATTATTTTCACAAGCTTGAACACCTTGACATGGGTATTCTGATCAATCGCATAGCCTTCAAGTTGAATAAAATCAAAATCCGTTAATGTAACACACTTTGTTTTCGAAATTTGATAAACGGTAACAACAGTTTTTGGTACAGTTTTAGTATTGGACTATATTTGTATTATTGTTATTCCATCTTTAGACAGCATAATGTAATTATTAATCCTTTTTGTTGTCGTTACAGAAGCACATAAATACTACAACGTCACACTTAATATTGAGCCTCAATGGATACGTCGCGGCCAAAGTGTACGTTTATACTGCAACTACGAACTAAGTGGAGATCCTCTTTATTCAGTGAAGTGGTATCGAGGACACTTGGAATTTTATCGGTACTCACCATCGGAAAACCCACCTGGAAAAATATTCCATTTCCCAGACATAAAAGTTGACGTAAGTTTAAAAAAAAAAAAAAAAAAAAAACAAGATTTGTCCTTAACTAGAAAACGACCGTCATCATCAATTGATCTTCCTAAATGGGACCGCGTACAGTGAGGTTAATTGCTATTTGCCAACCATTTACCACCCACCAGCATAAAGACGACCAACCTAACATGTCTATTCAACACTCTCAGTTAGACGTTGTATTTCTGATACGTCCCCCATTTTTATTCCAGTTCCTTGCGTTCAACAAACAGGAAAGTTGACAAAAAAAAAAAAAAAAAACAGCAAATCCCCATGGGTAGGATGTTGGGTGGGTGTCCAAGCAAATACAGCTAAATGCTAAATGCTCAATGCTCATTTCTTATCTATTCATGTGGCCATTAATCACGCAGCACAACATACAGAACTTGCAACCACGTTAAACGTAATTGATTCTCCTACTGAGACAACCTGTATCTACAGGAAAAAGAAGATGACTCCTTGTTGGAAGGTATACAAGTATACGGGTATTTCTATGGAAACTCCAAGTCCTATAGACCATTCGTTCTAACAGTGCAGTTCGAGAAATGATGCCTTGTGGTGTGGATAGCCAGCTACGACCACACAATGTACTTTATCTGTTTGCAATTATTTCTAACAAGAGTCTAAGGACTGCTATGGCATAGTGTGTTGTATATAAGTGTACGCCTGTCCGTCTGTGTCTGGACGGCATGTCCTTGCTGTCTAATTGCATTAAAGCTTCCAACTGAGTGCAATAATTATACCTCGCTCTCTTGGGTGAGGTATTCTTACAACAAAATCATGACATAATAGCATTTTTTCTTGCAATCTCAAGACAAGACTGTCATTTTCTTTTTGTCCATTTTTTTTTTCCTTTTTGTAGATTGTTTTCTCTCCGCTGGATACTTTTTAAATTTAATGGCTTAAATGTAAGTCGGCAAAGAAAAATTGTTCTCTTTAAATGAAATAAAAAAAGGTTAAATACTTATACGTAAGATTCCAAGTAAGGACCTTCACCTTTCAGGGTTGAATGTAGTTAGTAAAATATGTGGTTGTGGTGGAAAAATCATCTTAATATTAAGAACGGTCCCAAAATCAATAGCATCGAAAGTTTTTGATAGCAGGAGAAAATTTAAAAGATTTAAACACTAATTATGTGCTCCTCACAACATCGTGTTCTTAATTGTATTAATTTTCTTTTCCAGTTAACTGCCTCAAATGACACCCAGGTTACGCTGCGCAACGTGGGTTTCAAACTATCTGGGAACTTCTCATGTGAGGTGACAGCCGATGCACCATCGTTCCACACGTCGTTCGCTTCAAATGCTCTAACTGTTGTCGGTAAGTATTGCAAACGAAAATTAAGCTTTCTGTTATTTGATTCTTGTGACAGCAAAAAAGAAAAATTATTGAGTAAAAAGGAATTATGTGATTTTAAACTTTTATTGAACTTATCACATTATTCACGAAAGGCAACATTATTATTGATAATTATTATCATATCAAATATGCCACAATATTTTATATTTCTTAGGAATTCTGATTTGTAAAAATATGTTTGTTCTATTCGAAAGAATTTATAAGCCCGCACTATGGTCAGATTTTGTTCCAGCATTGTGCCTAAAAAACTCAGAGAAGTTGAGTTAGGTACCGCAATCCTACTTATCCTACTAATATTATATATGTTAAAGTTTGGATGTTTGTTGCTCAATAACTCCAGAACGGCTGAACGGATCTGGATGAAATTTGGCACAGAGATAGATTATAGTGGAATACCACATAGGCTTCTACAACCGTGGTAAAGATTTGCTCTAATTTTTGTTTAAGTAGTGGTAGTTTGGGTCAGAAAATGACAAACATTTATTTGTATCCCGAAAAAATGCACTGTTCCTATGGAATAGCATACAGGAACCGTGTTTTTTTTATAAAAATTGAAAACAGTTGAATTTCAATAGAACAGGCCAGTTGTACAATCGTGGTTCATCGTGTATATAATTAAAGTTAAGACGGTGGTTCAAGAGTTAAGCCACCGATTTCGGTGGATTAAATAAAGTTGACCCACGGATCAAGAATTTGAAACTGAGGTTCAGTGCTGAACCACGATTGTACAACTTTTTTTTTTTTTATAATGCACTCGCACTCAAAGGGTTATTAATACCTTTATAAAGAATTAACATGTGCGAGCTGGAATTAACTGGTACAGATATTTTATAAAATGTCAATATGACAACAAAACAAAAAAGACTAAAAAATTAGTAAGAAAGAATTTCGGCCCCAATGAAAAGTATACGGTAAAATGTATGGTTTCCGTAGGATAAATTTGTTTTAATTTTTCTTATCACGCCAGAATGGTTGAACGGATCTATATCAAATTTGGTACAAAGATAGATTATAGTCTGGAATAGCACATATTTTACTTTTTATCCCGGTAGGTTCCCGTGGGATATATTTGTGTTAATTTTTTATAGAGCAAAGAATCGACGTGCTTTCTTGCATAGGAAGTGGAAGATTAGGGGTCAGAAAATTACATATGCGGTTCCCATGAGATAACATACAGAGGAACCGTGTTTTTGAAGGGTTTTGTAAAAGTTCGTGAAAGTGAGTTTGTTTGTTACGCTTTCACGCCTAAGGCACTTAACTGGAAAATTCTTTCATTAATAAAAAGCCACATTATCAGCGATTAACATAGGCTTTATTTTTACTTGCAGTTATATGTACTATAATAGTAGAGTCAGGTTTTTACCCAGAAGTCCACAGAAACAGCTGTCGTTGAAATTTTTGTTTATTTATTTTGTTTACAGTCAGAAACCTCTTAGGTGGGGGAAGTACAGTTAAATTCGCAAATTGTGACTTCGGTTATAGCAACATTTTGGTTTTAACGACGAAACTTAAAGCTAAAGATTGGTTTGGCACTAAATAGTGAATAATATCTTTCGGTAACGACCATTTCGGTTATAACGAATATTATGACGGGAGTTATTTGTCGCTAAATTTGGATATAACGACCGATAACAATATAAAAGAAAATTTTCAGAAACTTTTACCATTTTCAGTTACCATATCAGTCAACTATAACAGATTTTTTCAGAAGAACTGAAACTTATACATTGTTATTTAAAAAAATAAAAATATGTACATACAGTAGAATCTCGAAAAGATGAACAGATATAAAACAGGCCCCGTTCATCTTTTAGAATTGTTCATCTTTCCAAGCATCGTTCATTAATTTAAGAAAAACATATAATTATATTTACATTGTATCTATAAAATTAACTACTTAATCATTTTAATTTAAAAAAAAAACTTAAAACATCACAGAAATACATAAAAGTTGTTCATAACGGTTAAAACAAACAGACTATATTTAAAAAAACAGATTTTTGGTAGATTGTCGCCCGGAAAAAAGCGTTCATCTTTCCGAATTGTTCATGTTTTAGAACCGTTCATGTTTTCAAGATTCTACTGTATGTATATTTATACAAAATATGAATTTACTTGTAAAAATTATATATCTAAATAAAATTACATAGCTATTTATAACATAACATAAAGAAACTCATATTAAAAAAGCAGATTTTGTTGGTTCGAATATAGCGACATCCGCTTATAACGACGGAAAATGTGTCTCCCATGAGTGGTCGTTATAACAGAACTCTACTGTAGTTAATTATACTGTTTAAACAATATGTTTGTTTTTTATATAGGGCGATTCACCATAGGTGTCCCAAAAAGCTAAAACGTGTAGGTAAGGTTAAGACAAGAAGAAATTTTTCATTGGAGGTTCTATTCCATCCGTTTAGATGGGAAGGCAGTTTTCTAAGAAAATTACTTACATTGAAAAAAAAAAAAAAATGATTCAAAAATAACGGGGACTCTTACAATGACATGCCATACCTTTTTGTAAAGCCAGAAAAACTATACTTTTATTGTGTTTTCGAATAAAGTTATTTAAGTGGACCGTTTTGAAATATTAACTTTCAAACTAAAAAAAAAATAATATAAAATTAACGACGTTCACACAAATTTTTTTCAAAATTTTACTTAATTAAATTAATTAAATTTTAATTAAATTAAATTATCCCACGCCACTTCCCCCCCCCCCCAGATCCCGCCCGCGCTGGGGTCCATTTACACCGAGCACGACAGCAAATACGGTTGCAGGTCGCATCGGCACATAATTAAAAAGATAAAAAGAAAGAACGTAGGTTCTGCTTAATGCAAGCAGTAAAAATGTAAGATAAATACAAGAAAAGCAAAAATGTTAAAAAATCGAAAATATAAACATTCGTGCAGATAGCAGATGTCAAAATTTAAAAGATAAGAGAAAATTAAATTAAATTAAAATTAATTTAATAAAAAAAAAAAAAAAAATTATAAATAAGCAGATAGCAGATGTCAAAATTTAAAAGATAAGAGAAAATTAAATTAAATTAAAATTAATTTAATAAAAAAAAAAAAAAATTATAAATAAGCATGCTAAGGCATTTGTTAATATTAAATACATATAAGAAGTTTCAGTTTCTCTCTTGTTGGTTAAGTAGGGAACTATTGATACATGAGCTTCCTTTGTGTAATCTTGCTATGGTGAAAATCGAAAATAATAGAATTAGAATTTACTTTCCGCAACATTCTTGTCACAGGTTCATTTCTGCCATAATCAGTTCTGTGTGATTCTAGATGGAATTGGGGTACTGATCGTAGAGAACGGAAATTGATGTTAATATTCATTAACTCAAGGAGGACAGAAGAATCTGTTTCGCCAGATAGAACTTGATGCACGAAAATAACGTCAGCTACTTCACGACGTTTTCCAAGTGATTGTAAATTAATTGTAATCAGCCGCAACCGATCATGATATGGTGGTAGGTTGTAGGTGTCAACCCAGGGAAGTCCCCTTAGAGCAAAACGGAGGAATCTACGTTGTACTCCTTCAATTCTTTTAATATGGGTCATGTGATAAGGGGACCATACTTGGCTAGCATATTCGAGCAAAGGTCGGACAAAGGTAGTATAAAGAGATTTCGTAATGTAGGGATCCGAAAACTCTTTGGACCACCGTTTAACGAAACCAAGAGTTGAGTTGGCTCTTCCGATTGTGTTATCATAATGGGATCTAAAGTTGAGTTAAGTATCACAAATAACACCTAAATCTCGAATGGTTGTTACTCTCGAAACAAGAGCGTCGTTGATAAAGTAGTCTCGCGGTGGTAATTGGAAACTCGATCTGCAAGCTTAAAATAGAATGTCACGGAGCTCATGGTAATTGAACTGGCAATAAAAAGTCTCAACTTTGGGCGTGGCACATGCTTTTTTTTTTGTTGCGCCAGCGGTTGTTGAACATCGGCCATACAAAATTAATTTTATTGAAATTTTCCTATCTGCTAAAGAATTTTGTTTCTGAAACTGAAACCGCGGATGGCTGCAGGAGGCGAACACATACCCATAAAAAAACGGAATAGGTTATCCAACAGTTCATTGAAAAAGTACTGTAGCTCTCGCTTATGTTTATTGTTGGAAATGTTCAATAAGAACAATCAATTAATGGGCAACAAAATGAGTAGCACTTCCAGTCCATTACCTGTTTTCTGTAACCTATAACATGACACTTAAGCAAAAACAAAACAGACTACAATGTCGGGCTTGCAAGTCCCCCCAAGCTGCCAAAACCAAAACGCCCACATCACAGCAACCGCTCTAAGTGATGGTGACGGCAACAATAATAGCAACCTTAACCTATTATACAAGCCACCAATAAGCACCCACCGACTCCACCCTATCAATGGTTAACGGCGCACGGTGGGCGACAGAATCAGGAACACAAAATACGATTGTGGTGATGGGCCCCATAAAACGATTTAATATCCTGTTTTTTTCCTTTTTGTCATCGTGTATTGCTTTTAGGAAAATTTAATATGAATCTGCATTTAAATTTTGAACAATATCACCTCTTGTTAAGAAGGTGAATTTCACAAATAGGTACATATCTTTAATAATTTCTGTAAAAATTATGTGATTTTTACTTGCGAATATAGGTTCTACTATAAGGCAAGTTATGGATTCGTACAAAAAGAAAAACTTGAGATAACAATCACATATGACATCACGGTGATGGAGAGGTCCGTCTATCTGTTCGCACCTCTGGCTCCTGAAAGGATAAGCCGATTTGCTTAAAATTATTTATTTAGTATTTATTTGGACGTCCCTCGGAAAGTAATTTTAATTTTTGCTCTAGGCTCAAAAACAACGGTACCTGGAACTGCCATACAATCGTTAAGAAAAAGTTTGATTTTTACAAAAACGGCTCTAGCGATTTTGATTAAACTTTCAGAATGTAATATTTTAAGAACTGTTAAGAAGATTTTTCGGAATTAGTCATATAACGCGTAGGTATCTACCTCTTATAGGACCGGTATTTTCAAGTAAGGTTTTTTCGAAAACTATAAATCCGATTTCAATAAAATGTTCGACCCAGGAAGTCATTTATAACTCTATTGATATGGCATTTCGAAGTTCTGATTTTTTTTTTTTTTTTAATAATTTTCTAAAAAAAAATTTTTGATTTGCGAAATATACTTTAGAAACGGGTATATTAAATTTGTTCACCATTATTTTCCCAGGTGCAAACTACAAATTGCCATATATTTACGTAGGTACCTACTCGAAAACATTTCAAAATATTTTTTCAATAAATTTTTCAAAAATAACCTTTTTGGAAAAAGACTGATCAAACAATTTTCAATATTTTTTCCCCCTTGATTGGTATATATTAAGCAATGAAATATGTAATGTATTATTGCATACTTACTTTTCCAAGAAACCTCTTAAATACGATTAACAATTAACAAAGTCAATTTTTTCATTTCATTTTTTCAAAATACATCTCGATTTATCTAGCATAAGAGTAAGTTCATGCATTTTATTTTAAACAGAAACTTTTATACATATACATTACTTTTAAAATAAATATATTTAAGTTAATATTATTATACAAGTAAACAAGATTAATTCGACATCCTGTGTTGGGTGTTTTGTATCAGGAAACTTGGTCCTTTTCAAGTGCTAAGGTCTAACTTACACTTCTTTCGTATCCTCTGATTTCTCTGCGCGAGTTCTTCCAATGTTTGTATTATTCCTTAAAATAAAATATCCTCTAAAAAAACAATTGATTTAAAACTACTAAGAAGTACAACTTACTTGTTAAAGGCATATTTTTTTTTTAAGTTTTTTTTTTTATCTCTAAACACTTTGTAGATGGTGTTACGTGTACCTATTCTATAAGATTCACTTATTACAAACAGTAAAATGAAGTTCATGACACAATAATAATCAGTGGAATCAGTGTTTGAAAATAATTAACTATTTCGATGAAAAGAAATGAAGACCAAACTTTCTTGCCGGCGAAATAAGTTCCTTCAGTCCGATATGAAATTTGTTTTTATAGTAAAGTGCTGGATGTGCTCGTTGTGTATGGGTGATGTGCACCAACCAATACTAATCCCAAATTGTGTTGTAAAGCTTCCGTTGCTGTTACCATTTACATGGGTCGGGAAAGGGATCGTCTACCTATGTGACGGGAAACGTTGGCGGAAAATTACTATGAAAGGGTAAACTGAGATGAGAATAAATATGATATCCTCTTTGGTATAAAGGATGTAGAGAACGGTTCGCATATACGCAAAATAAAGTTGTTGTTCTACTTCTAAGCCTAACGTATCTATAGATAGTTGATTCGTTGGAAATTGTAAAACGAATTGAAAACCAATTTAAATCCTTTTATGTGAAGCAAGAATAGAAATGTATGATGTTTCTTTGACGAAAATACAAGGTGAAATCAGCGCACTCAGGTTGCCTGATGGCTTTTGGGTTTTGTAAAGAGCATTTGCAACACTTCAACGAACAGTTATGTCAAGCAATACGATTCTCATGTTTCTGTTGATTTTGGCTTAGACTTTAAATATTAGATAATCCTCTTCAGGAAGAAAGTTCATATCTAACAAAAAGTGTACTTTCAAGTGGTATATTTTCGTTTTTGTAAAAAGCCAAAAAACATCTTTTTTTTTTAATTTTTATTGTACCTTTACCTATACTAGAAGGTACCCGGCGCGTCGCTGCCGGAAATTAAAAAAATGTTTCAAAATCCCGTCCTCAGCAGAGGCAAATAAATTTGTTGGCAGGCCGACTCGTGAGTATGCCATGTGAAAAACATGGATTTTCCAAGTTTAAATTGGCCTTGCGACTTGTTGATGGTCATTGTCAATGCAAGTCGAATCGGGAACTGGAGTCCTTTAAAATCAAAAGCCATGTCAGTGGGAATGATGGGAATGCGTGGAATGAACACATCCTCTCCTTTTGACTTTCCATTAAGAATAGTTGCCTCGATAACATAAGGCATCAGTTTCTTCACACCGAGTCTTATTCCATTACACAATCGTGGAGAATAATTGGCACGCCGACTTTGAGTGACAATTTATGCGGTATCACACCAGGAAGATCCAAAGAATTTAAAAACTCTATTGGATAATTCACAACTTCATCCGCATTCATAATACTATCAATCGATTTATAGGTTATATAATCACCTGAATTGCGTGGTTAATAGCATAGACGTCAGTGTTTTTTGGTGCCAAAACAGCACGTTCGCAAAGCCATTCATGATTTTTATAATTTTTGATAATTTGTGGAAAAACTTTCTGAATTAGTTCTTCGGTGGATTGCACAACAACGCAAAAGTCTAATGGAAATGAAATACATTTAGTGGTGGCATCAACTGATATTTTTCCTTCGCCAATATCCAACCAATAGCTCTTTTTAAGCTGGCTCGGCATTTGTAATTGTGTCGTAGGCTAATTCTTGTTCCTCAAACAAAAGATGTTCATTCGCTTCAACAAATAAACGCAAATCAATCACGTTCTGGCGCAATCATGCCAAGATGAATGAGTTTTTTGTTGTTGATGCTTCGGCATATGTCTTCAATTTCGATCAAAGCTTTATTGAAAATATTTTCCGAAAAACCGGTGGAATAGTTATTGTGAGCAATGCGAACATCGTGCAAAATGTCGTCGCTCAAATCCTCTCTAAATTTTTCCCACAAATCTTTCACACTGGATGGGGAACATGTAGTCAAAATAATGGCGAATAATGTTCGAATTTGTAGCGGATGACAAATGGCATATGGTCAATGTTGTTTCCCAGTGTTGGTCATTTTCGACCAAATGAAGATTTTGGCAAGCTTCTCTATATGACTGACATTCTACGCCATCAACAATTCTCAAGTTAGCAAATGAAGTTGGACATTTCACATTAACCCAACAGCATTCTCAAATAGGAATACTCGCATTATTTGGATGTACTGTGCATAAACGGCCCATTGTGTCAGACGAATACAGATTTTGATGGCCTTCAACAAGAATGATTTGCTAACGTCGTTGGAATTTCTTGGCCGTAGTATTCCACGTATACTTTATTACTTCTGCGTTAAATAATGTTTTGGCAAAAGCACATAGCGCAAAAAATGCTGTAAGTGTTGTGTGCACTGATTGAGCAATAATATTTCGTGCTGTTTTTCCGTGAAATAGACTCTTTGTCCATTTTCAATATGAACACTGAGGTGAACAACATTGGGAAAGCGATTGTGAATTGGGAAACACAAAATACGTCGAATTTAATAATTTTACTATGCCTATAAACTTCACAGAAGTGCCAGCACGCAATCGGGTGAATGGTTTAACAGTGCATAAGACACGTACAAACAAACAAACATTCATTTTTATATATTAGACTAGCTGACCCGGCGAACTTCGTTCCGCCTTAAATTGATTAAGTGTCCCTTTCGAAAGTTACTTTTATTTTAACAGAAATGATTAGGTCACTGCAACGCTTTGTGATAAACAACGTTGTTTGTTTTGTTGTCCGGTGCATAAACAAACAATGCAGATGGCTTTCCGACACGCGAACACACGTACAGTTGTCCATGTGAAAAGCCAGTGAATTCAAGATTAAGGCCACACTCTTGCAACGATTGGCCTTGCGATTTGTTAATTGCGGGTCAAACGGGAAACTAAATACGCTTAAACTCAAACGGCAAGTCGGTCGGATCATAAGAATTCTTGAAATGAGAACTTCTTCGCCTTTGAATTTGACTTTGATTATCGTCGCTTGGATGACGTATTTCATCAGTTTCCTCACCGTCAACCTATGTAGTTACATTGCATAGATTTGGTTGGTTCAGATTGCGCAGCATTATTATGACCGACTTTGAGTTGCAAATTGTGCGGTGGTAGACCGGGAACATCAATTGGGTAGTTTGTTGCTTCGTCATCGTTTGTTACGCGATCCACCGATTTGAACGAATGCAATGGGGCTGCGATTTTATTTTAAATGATGAAATTCAAATCATCCATGTCCTTATTTTTCGCAGCTAATATCGCGCGTTCACTGAGCCAATCGTGGTTCAAATAATTGTGACCGATGTTAGAGAACACTTTGCTGATGAGTTCTTACTTCGATGACGTGAATTCACGAAAATTCAGTAGCAACGAAATCAGGCCAGCTGCAGCACCAACGGGTATTCGACCAATTCCAATTGACAAACAGTTGTTTTGAAGAATCATCGGCTGATGGACCGTTCTGCAATGCAACTCGCATGTTCGTCGTCAACTGCAGCTTCTTTACGTTTCGCCAGAAATACGATAATTTTAGGCAAGCGTTAAGTTCATCTGCAGGCGTTCATCGCGGGATTACTGGTTAAATTTGACGGAAATCACCGGCTAGCAATATCATTGCTCAGTAAAGCGTCTCACATTGTTCCGATAATCTTTCATTGTTCGATCAAGAGCCTCAAATGGTCGCTTGTGTGCCATTGTGCATTCATCTCAGATGATAATTTTGCAAGTTTTCAACAATTGTGCCATAGCAGAATTTCTTGAAATATTGCATGTTGGTTCGTCATTCAACTGCAGATTCAGTGGCAATTTTAACGCTGAATGTGCTGTGCAACAAACCTTCCAACAACGTGGCCGCTATTCGAGAAGAGGCAACCGCAAGCGCGATGTCGGATCTTGACCAAATTGAAGCCAAAATCAGAAAAAGGAGAAACGTTTTGCCTGTTCCACCAGGTGCATCCGTCGTCAACCGCTTCCATCAATGAGTCGCCCACGTTCTTTTGCTCGGGATTGAGCAGTGGGACATTTGTGCGAACTGTTTCTGTCAAAGCGTCTCGATCAAATTCTCGATCGCGTTTACCCTCTAACATCTACCATCTAACACCAACTATCTATCATTTACCATATACTCCCATCCACCAGATGTTAGAAGATGGTAAATTGTAAATATTTACCATCTTCTAACATCTACCGTCTTCTACCATTTATCATCTTCTATCATCAACTATCCTCTACCATCTAGCATCTTCTACCTTCTACCATCTAGAATTTTCTACCATCTTGTTCCATCTACCATCATCTACCATTTACCATCTTCTTTCATCTACCATCTCCAGCCATCTGCCATCTACCATCTACCATCTGCTACCATCTTCTATCAACTACCATCTTCTACCCTAAACTATCTTCCAACCTCTACCATAAACCATCTTCTACCTTTTTTCACCAATATCGACATACCTACACGCAATATCGACATACATACCATCTAACATCATCTATCTACCATTTACCATATACTCCCCCATCTACCATTATTTACAATTTACCATTTTCTAACATCTACCGTCTTCTGCCATTTATCATCTTCTATCATCAACCATCTTCTACCATTTAGCATCTTCTACCATCTGCCATCTAGAATCTTCTACGAACTTGTTCATTTACAATCTTCTATCATCTACCATCTCCAGCCATCTGACATCTACCATCTTCCAACCTCTACCATAAACCATCTTTTACCAACTACTATCTTCTACCATTTTTCACCAATATCGACATACACGCAATATCGACATACATACCATCTAACATCAACTATCTACCATTTACCATATACTCCCCCATCTACCATTATTTACAATTTACCATCTTCTAACATCTACCATCTTCTACCATTTATCATCTTCTATCATCAACATCTTCTACCATCTACCATCTAGAATCTTCTACGAACTTGTTCATTTACAATCTTCTATCATCTACCATCTCCAGCCTTCTGACATCTACCATCCATCTGACATCTACCATCTTCCAACCTCTACCATAAACCATCTTTTACCAACTACTATCTTCTACCATCTTTTACTAATACCAACATACACATACATACATATTTTGTTTGTGTTATTAACAATATTTTTTACTTTAAAACAAAAAAGCTAATATAAAATTCCGACTACTCGTAATTTAGATTTCAAATAAATGATTTTTCAGTTTTGCTAAGTGAGAAAGTAGTTGAAATTTCATTTCTTTTTTTAACCGATTTCCTTTATTTTTTTTTTTTGTATTTTTTTTTTGTCCCAAACCTTCTACCTTTATTCCTCTTTAATTAAAAAAAAATCAAGAAAATCGGTCAACTGGTTTGGCTGGTTAGCGAACGTAAACAAAACCAAACTTTAATTTATACGAGTATATATAAAAAAATAAAAAAAAATAATAATAATAAAATATTGCTATAAAGTGTTGTAATAGAAAATCTGATTTGAAAAAATCTGTTCTATAGAAGGTAACGTTACAAGACTTTTCCTGATAAATCTATTCCAATCAAAAAATAAACTTTACGCAAAAAACACTATGAAGAAAGTTTTATTGAAATCGTATGAGAAACTTTTG
Source organism: Platycheirus albimanus (assembly GCA_916050605.2). NCBI lineage: Eukaryota > Metazoa > Arthropoda > Insecta > Diptera > Syrphidae > Platycheirus > Platycheirus albimanus. The sequence goes on from OU696696.1 coordinate 84,998,372, forward strand.
AGAAAAATTCGTTTTTCACCGTTTATTTTAAAGCTTAAATGCTTTTTCCAAAAAGACCTCTGTGGGCATCATAATAATTCATACTTTGTATAATAAGTTTGAAGCAAATCGTTTTAGAAGCATTTTTTCAAATGCATAACTTATGTTATGTTTATTATACGCAATCGGATGATCTTGGTGGCCAATTGACGTCGCCAAAACATGAAATTACACGACCAAGAACCTTCTCATGCTATAAGGCCATAATTGGTCGTGTTTTGTGGCTTGTTGACCCGTCTTGTTAGAACTACATATCTTCCAAGTCATGACATTCCATTGCTGAAAAAAAATGTGTGTGTTCATACTCGGTCGTATAGTCAAACTTCAGAAAGTAACCTACGAGAGAATAAGATGAAAAACTCCTTCCATTACCAGTTTTCAGCATACTGTCAAATTTTATTAATGACTAAAGGCTTTGCACTTGCAAACACGTATGCAAACTTTTAAACACACATTCTAGCATACAAATGTACCGACACGCTTGCTCTCTCGCCTTAGATCTGTGGATTACAAGGTTGCCTTAAGGACTCCTTTGCGTCCTTTTGACTCCTTTTTAAAGCCATGACTCTTAAAAAATTTTCGAAAACAGACTCCCTTCAAAAATTCAGGATTCTTTATAAATCAGCGAAAACGGACTCCTTTCAAAAATTCAGAATTTAATTGACTTTTTTTTAGTGCCGACTTTCGTTAATTACTTAAAATTTTTTTTCAACTTAGAAAAATATAACACTTTTCTAAATCAACTGTTAGGTAATCGGTGTAAGCCCACAATATTAATAAATTAAGCGCGGATAAGAATAAGGTATGTTGTAGGTTTATTGACTTGTAAATAAATGATTTTATTATAATTCATGATTCAGCCCCAGTAGATATCGAAAAAAAGTATTTTTATCAAGCTTGAAAAATGTTAAAGAAAATATTTCAAAATTATAGTGTCACTGTACTTCTCTTAAACTATTGTATGTATGTACCTACTTCTAATAAATATTTATGTGCAAACGTAAAGCACAAAAAGCACATCGACATCAGCGAATGTATCTTATAAAAGCAAAGGACGAAATATTCAGGGCCGGATCTAAGTGCTTACTTGATTGATAAGTTTGCTGAATTTTTGTAATTTTCGATAGCTGCATTTAAATTACTCATTAATAAATTTTTTTCTCGTCTTGTAAATAAAATCTAGTCTTAGGTTGGCTCAACATCGATAGTCTATAGATACTATCGATAGTTTTAAACTATCGGCGATAGTATCGATAGTAAAAAAACTATCGATACTATCGGAAATTGCAAATATTTCAACAAATATTTTAATATCAAAATTGATTATAAATTTTTTTAAAATGTGTCTTCGCTCTTCGACATCCCTGTACACTTGCAAATTCAAATTCCAGTTCTTTGATACACAAACTGTAGTAATGAGTGAGTTTCTTTATTCATTCCGTATATTCGGAATATATGGAACGTCATTTTTGCGTTTCTTAACTCAATGGAATATTCCGGATAAACTATTTCCTTGTTTCTTTATTCAAACTGGAATATTTGGAACGCATTCTTTTCATTCCAAGTGAAGAGGTGGTTTAAATGGAATATAACACTGTACGTGACCAGATGTCAAGTTCAAATCGCTTGACAGAAGCAGAAGCCATAATTGACATACGTCACTACTTGGAAAATCTTTAATGGAATGAACTACGAGAAATCGCGATTAAGTATATCTGTGCATTCCAGCTCCTTCGGTTCCTTCTGAACGAATTTTTTCCAAAGCAGGAAAGATAATGACGAAAAAAAGAAACCGCCTCAAAGATAAAAACTTAAACCATTTGCTTTTTATCAAACATAATTTAAAAAAATTTAAGGACTTATTTTATGTTTCTTTTCGTTTTTCTTTTACCTATGCTTTGCACATTCCTCTTGAACTTATAATAAACTAACTTGGCATTGTTTTATTTTGTTTAAAGCTTGTTTTTTTTACTTACTTTTTATTTAAACAGAATTATTTCATTTTCACTTTGATTGATTAATGATTTTAAAAAACTATTGATAGTATCGATAGTTTTTCCGAAAAACATCGATACTATCGATGGTAAAATAGTTCGAAGTTTAGCCAACACTAGTCTTAGGGTCCTGAACGCGAATAATGTGAAAAATGTTTTATGGATTGCTAAATCACTGACTCACGAGATCAAATTTACGTTAATTTTAATTATTTTGTCAATTTTCTTGATGTATCTAAATCGATATGTTTTGACTTCCGAAATTTGGCATGGCTGTTTGAAAGAATACCGCTTAAAAACATATCTCAACGTTTATACGCAACAATTCTCATTTAGCTTCGCCGCCTTGTTTATGCTTTGAAGTAAATACTTGCCTGAAGCCATATCTATCTTATCGTCTCCTGCTGTGACAATACCAAAGACAGCGACGGCAACGACAACAGCAGAGAGTAAAAACTGGATTAGGAGACGACGACAAAGATGACGACACGTCGTCGTCGTCGTCGTGACATCGCACAAGTTTGTTTCTTCAAACTTAGTCCTTTGCACGTATCCTTATTAAAAAGAGATAAAGTGCTAATAGAACTGTTGTTTGGCAATTCATCATCTAGATTCAGCAAATTATCTACAAATCTCTATATTCTGTCATTTGTTGGTTTAGAGAAGAATGTGAAGCGAACGATATCCTGGCGGTGACCGACCGCGCTTCGTGCCAGTATTTTTTAGTGCGGGAGGTGATAAAATGTCTCTTGTACTATAAGAAGAGTCTAGAGAAGCACCAAGCATCATAGATATTTGATAGAAAGAGTTCGTACTTATCTAAGGATTTTGTTATCCTTTATGCTTTGCAAGAGGGTAAATGATTATCAGAAAAAACAGTTTTCCTTTTCTTATGTTTTTTTTTTTCGTTTTCGTTTTCAACGGCCAGGTTGGGCCAATCCGCCTTGACAATTCTACCAAAAACGAATATACATAGACGAGGAATAGTATTTTAGCACTTGCAAAGAAACATCAAAGATTGAAGATAGAAAGTTTTACGAAAAGTTTTCCTTTTGGAACGCGAAACATTAATCACCGACAAATAAATCGTCTGTCATCATATGAAAAAGTTTTTTGTTTCCCATTTTCCGTTTGTCCTGCTTTCCCTCTTCCTATTCAAGTGCCAGTTTTCCTTTTTTGTCTTTGAAAGGTTGTCTTTTTTTTTCAAATGTCTACTTTTCTGGCATGGATATAGATATTCAAGGATAGCACTGTGCGGTTGTATGGGAGGCAAGAACCGGCACGGGCTTCCCCTATTCTCCTTGTATTTCCTATAGAATGGATTAGCAACTGGCGGAAAATTGTGAGTAATTACTTTGGAAGCTGACAATATTTTCCCATTTGTCGCGATTTTTTTCGCGGCTTGAGGGGATGATGATGATGGTGACGAAGATGGGTTGGAGTTGGGTTTTGGGTATACCTACCTTAAGGGGGGGAAGGGGGTGATGTTATTTAAGAGGGATAACGCAGTTTATGCGGATAAAGTCAATGGACAGCGAGAAGGCAGAATCGAATACCATTAAATGGTAATTTTCCGGTTGTCTGTCAGAGAGATAAATAAATGAAGAAAGTTTTTTATTTTAGCAAACTAGATGAATCATTCAGTCGTTTATTTATGTGTTAACGAGTTGACGTTGAACGTCCATTTTAATTTAAACAAATAGAATATGCAAAAGGAAACAATTTGGAATGTCATGATAGTACACAGGACTTCAAATCTGAATGGAATAAATTTAATAAACAAACATTAGCTGTCAGGTCCAGAATACATGTGCAGCTTCTAAGAAGACTTCTTGAAGAAGTTTCCGAAAGTATCTAAATCTTGTGACTTTTTTTTTTAATATAACATTTAATTTCAAAGTATTAAAACTAAAAATATTAAACAAAACATTCTTGAACACTTCGCACTGATTTTCAAAAGCCTTAAAAGTTCTCATGAAAACAATAACGTTTTAGTGAATTTAAGGTATTTGAACTGCAGCGTAAGGATATCTCTTATTATAATATTACCGATTGGGGATAAAATATCATAAGCATCATATATAGTTTATTTTGTGCGTCCAATTCCGTAACACGACCAGATGATAAAGCTTGTTAAGTTTAGCAACTTCTCTGATTGATGGTGCGTATAGCTCGACAAATATACTTATAAATGAAACTTGCCTTTCCGTTCCGTAAACAAAATACCTACATATTATACACAAAATATTGCTCGGATACATTTTGATTAAAACATACCATCGGCATTGTACAAGTGGCTGAGTTTATGAAACAGTCATTGCATGGGGTCATGTCATTTTCATGTTTTTCCTCTAACTGTAGCTTAATTATATTCCTTTTTTATCAATTTTTCTATTGGTTTGCCTTTATCTCTATATCAGCAAGTTTCAACGTCACTGTCTTTTTCCTCTAATGCTTTATCATTGATTGAGGATCTCTGCAGATAACTGTAAAATTCTGAAATTTTCAGAACTTGCTACCTTCGCTACACGATTCGTATCTAACGTTCTTCAATTTTGAACGTTTAAATGGGTATTCTAAGGACAAAAGCTCAAAAATCAATAATTCTCGTTTTAGGCTATCGATTGCGGTCTTTAAATTTTTTAAATTTTAATTTTTTTAATTTTTAAGTATTTAATAAAAATATAGTTGTTTTACAGAAAAAGGGCTTAAATTATGAAAAACAAATTTTCTAAAATTCACAAAGAAACCTTGTCAATACGCAATTTTTAAATGTAATCTTAATCTTGTTGGATATAGTTTATATTAGGGTTTTGTCAAAAATTCTATGTAAGTTGTACTAGAAAAATTTAAAAATTGCGTATTGACAAGGTTTCTTTCACTGTAATGTCAACTGATGATTACAAAGTGAGATTCCTGGATGAAACGCCAATTTTGTGTTGGACTAAAGGCCATACAAAGCTATTTTGAATCAATAATTCAACAGTCCATTATTAGTGCAGTCTTCTACTTATTTGATTTTATTTTATTTTATTTATCAATGCAGTATATAGAGTTTGTATTAAGAAAAATTTAGAAAATGTATTTATTTATTTTTCTGATTGATTTCGTTTTGCGTATACCAGCTACTTGTCATTTCGATCAAAATGGAACAAATAGCTCATTTCCAATTATGTCATACTTTTTACTTGCGATTATAGGTACTATAAGGCAAGTTATGGATTCGTGCAGAAAAAAAAATTTGAGATAACAATCACACATGACATTACGATGATGGAGAAGTCGAAAAAAGTGGGTCTGGGAATTCCGTCCGTCTGTCTGTCTGTCTGTCTGTCTGTCTGTCTGTCTGTCTGTCTGTCTGTCTGTTCGCGCCTCTGGAGGCTGAACGGGTGGGCCGATTTGCTTCAAATTTGGTATTTAGGATTTATTTGGCCGTCCCTCGGAACATATTTTTTATTTTTGCTCTAGGTCCAAAAATAACGGCACCTGCCATACAATCTTGAAGACAAAAATTGATTTTCTCAAAAACAGCTCTAACGATTTTGATAAAACTTTCAGAATGCTATTTTTGCAAGAAAATCTATCTTTTGGTTCAAAATTTTTTTTTTCAAAATTTGTCTAATAACGGTACCTCTCATAGAACCAATATTTTCAAATCAAATTTTCTCGTAAACTATACATTCGATTTCAATAAAATTTTGGCCACAGAAAGTCATTCATAATTTTATTAATATGGCATTTCAAAATTTTCAAAAACTTTTTTTTTTTTGATTTTTTATAATTTTTTCAAAAAAATTTTTGGTTTTCGAAATATGTTGGAAACGGGTACATTGAGTTTTTTTTAAATTATTTTTCAAATGTAAGCTACAGATGTCCATATATTTGCATACTCAAATAAATTTCAAAATATATTTTGAAAAAGTTTTTCAAAAATAACCTTTTAAAAAAAAAAACTGGTCCAACCATTTTCAATACTTTTTTCCTAAATTGCCGTATAGCTTTGAAATTTTATTGCATACTTAGTTTTTCCGAGAAAACTTTTAAACTAATTTAAAAAATAAAAGAATTTTCGAAAATATTTAATTTTTTTTTAATATCCATATACATATGCAGCCACTACGCAATTGCTTATCATAAGAGCAAGTTCGTGCGACCCAGTCGTGCATTTTATTTCATATGCAATTCAATCATAAGGGGCCAGTTATAGCGATACGGAAAACCAAACCGAAAAAATTTTCAAATGGAAAATTTGGTATTATATAATCAGATTTAAAACACAAATGCTACACTGATCAATGGCAACCAACTTAGAGAATTTATTTCGCAAATAAAAATTCGAATTGAACTTGTACTTTTTGTTAAAAATGTATTTATTCATTTTTCTGTTATACGTATAAAAGAAAAAGAAAAAATTACAATTTTAACAAAAAGTATTTGTTCAATAAAAATTATTATGAACAAAAAACATTATCTGCATTGATTGCCATCGATTAGTGTAGCATTTGTCTTATAAATCGCATCAGAACATACAAAATTTTATATTTGAAAAATTGTTCGGTTTGGGTTTCCGTATCGCTATAACTGGCCCCTAAATAAAGTGCACGACTGGGTCGGAAGAACCTGCTCTAATATGTGACAGGGAAAAATTCATATGACATTTTATTGATCTCTTAAAAATCACTAGTTAAAACGTTTTTTATTAAAAATAAGGTACCTAAGCCATCTGATTTCATTCATTGTTTAGAAATTAAGGATATTTTTTCAAAAGCGTTCGACCAGTTTTTTCAAAAAACGTTTTTTTAACACCTTTCGAAATGATATTCCAAAAATTTTTTGAGTATGCCAACTTCAAGCAATTTGTAGTTTTTATCAGAAAAATTAAATTAAAAAAAAAAAAAAAATAGATGAAACCGTTTTTTTTTTTTAAAAATAATTTTTTTTAAAACTCGAAAAAACCCTTTTTTAATTTAATAATTTATATTATTTCGTCTACCAAATGGCTTCTACATTCAAAATTTCATCGAAATTCGTCAAGTGGCTTACGACAAAATCTGATTTAAAAAAACCGGTCTTATGGGAGGTACCGTAATAAGACTTTTCCTGAAAAATCTATTCCAACTAAAACATAAAGTTTGCACAGAAAACATTGCTTAGAAAGTTTTATCACAATTGCAGGAGCCGTTTTTGAGAAACATTAATTTTTCACTAAAAATCGTATGGCAGGTACCGTTAATTTTAGAGCTAGAATGCTAATTCTAAAATTCCCTCTGTAGCACGTCATAATAATATTATGTACTAAGTTTGAAGCAAATCGATCCAGCCGTTTACGCTGGCGGTGGTGATACAGACCCACTTTTTAAGGCTTCTCTATCATGGTACTGCTATGTTTGATTGTCCAAAAAAAATTTTTTTTATGAATGTATAACTTGCCTTATATGTAGTACATACCTATAATCGCAAGTAAAAATGGTACCAGGTTGTTGATACGCTTCCACGAGATAAGAAAAATGAATTTGATTCTTCGATTCAAATTTCTTACACTGAGGTAACGGTTGCTTAGAAAACTATTTTTGAAATGTTTATTTATAAACCAAGGATTCGCAGATAGTATCTAAGTTTATGAGCTGTGCTGTGGAAGTTTCAGAAGAGCCCAATGAAGATACAGTTAATATTATCCTAACCGACAAGTTCCTAACAACGGAGTATTTCGAAGTACGTTGGGAAGGCTTCGAGAATCGATATCAGTTCAAAACACTCAATCTAATGTGGGAGCTCCACACGAAAAAACGATTTCGGCTGATGAAAGAATACTGGAAGTTTTTGGAAGTGATCTCTCAATCTGCATTATGCCTTGCAATTCAATGTTTCCACACAATAAAATTTATAATGTCCTAAATGGAGAACATTTTTGTCCATACCTCCATACCTTTTAATACTATTTTTTTTTTGTATTTTAAAAATGGATACATTTGAAAACCAAAATTTCATTTTGATGACTTTAGACCCGAAAAAGTTCCATCCGGTAAAACTTTGTGTGTGTGTTGTTATTGTATATTTAATTAAGGTATTTAAATTATGGTCTAAAAACATTTATCCTTTATTTTTAAATTTGCACTGCACTGTTAACGATTAAGCGATTACATTTCAAAAACTAAAGTCCTCTACTTTTTTAAATACAATTTCATATTCATCCACTCACTCGATCGGGATAAAAGCATCACATCCCATCGAGAACAAAATTAATTTTCATCTGCTCTATGATATTAATCGATTTTGGATTGAATCCACCATAACATTGAACTTTCATGGAGCCAGCCGCCACCTCCGCCGAATCGTGTACAACGTACGCTCTTAACTTTCGACTCATTAGTTTCAACACGGCATGCATTTGGACTCCGTTGCAACTAGTTGGAATCTACATAGCCTCGGACATGCCATTATTCCATTACAGAAAGGCATCAAAAGCCAAAAAGCTCTGTGAAGAACCAACAATCACACATCAATGAGCACTTGTTTTGTATATAAAATACCTACTCACAACTCCATAGAAAGCCATATGCCCGACCCTTTCCGGATTTCGAAAATTTAATTAGAATTAAATTAATAACATGTGTTTTGTGTTTATTCTGAAACAAATTATGTCACATAAAACACAAATTAATTGCGACAGCTTTAGGTCTGGTGGTGCTAATGCAAGCGATCTAAGGATTTGGACGGGACGGGAACTGACATCTATAGGGTTTGGTTAATAGAACCACACAAACACGACACAATAATCTAATTGGGTTAGTGCAGCTTTGTGTCCACCATGTAGGGACATCTTTCCTCCTTGAAGTTCCTTGGATTGATTAATCCTCTCTGGCTACGTGAGCGTACTAGTAAGAATGTCAAGAAGTCATCGATAGTTTTTTGTGAAACAGCAGCTCCAATTCCAGGCAAGGGCTTCACCGAACAATGAAATTGTTGTGGTGGCACGTAAGCCGTTGGCTTCAGTGTCGGAGTGTTAACCTATATACATAGAAATGATAACTCTTCAACAAAGAAAAAGTGTGAATTAAGGTGAAATTAGCCAGTGCAGAAGTTTAGTTGTTTAAACAGAAAAATAAAAAAAATTATAAAATTAACCAATTCCAAGGAATTAACGGTAATATTTTTTCATTCCCTTTTAGCATAATACATAGTACACAAATATGTATGTTTGTAAATATAAATACATATGTATTTTTAAGTCAATGAAAACATTCTGTAGGTAAATAAACATCAATTTTTGGCTTCGGATGACAAGTTGCAATCAGTAAGCTTAAGTTTTTGAACTCGAGGTTTATTTAAATGTGATGTCGACATTAAGATGGGTTTTTATCGTAAGTTTATTTGTTTATTGATTGTTTATCCTGGCTTTAACTGTGATAAATCTTCTGTAAGCTAATTCATTTCAAACAGGGAGATAGTCATTGGTTTTTAAGAAGTCAACTGAATGTTTTATGATTTTGCCTATTTTGTATGATGCATTAGATTATTTAAAAATTACGGATGATATTTTTAAGGGTGCATTCTGGTGGAAGTGAATTTATGCATTTTTAAAAAATCATTGGATTCGTGGGATTTCGTTTTTCCAAAATTAAATAATTTGGTATATATAGTGTATGTATTAAAATGCACTAAGAAGTAGCCGATCTTCGATTCAAGTAATGATTCAGATGACTAAAATCATTTTGTTGACTTACAGTTGAAGATCTGATTTATTAAATCCAATAACTGCCTTCTTAAACTGTCACCCAAAAAAAAATAAATGAAATTGAAATTAACTTGTGTTTGAAATTGCAACAGTTTGATTGTCAAAAACCACAAATTTTATCAATAAATCCCCGTTTTTTCTATTTTGTATGTTTTACTCAAATTATTATTCTGCAGTTTTTTCTTAAGATTCTCAAAAAAAAAATTAACCCAAGCATCGAAAAAAAAAATAAGTTCAATAACAACTATTACTGGCAAAATTCACTTTTAAAAGTAAACTCAAATTGAAACTTACACAACAAAAGTAATCCCTGTCACCAGCTAAATTTTTTTCTTCAGAAGATTCTTTTAATAAATCTTCATCATCCTGGCGATAGCCTTCACTTCCTGATAAGTGAACACCGTCAGTAGAAATATCCGAAAGGACTGATCCCATCTCTTCTTCTTCTTGTTGGAGTTTTTCTAAGGGTTTTGCTACAGGGACCAATCCAAGGACCAATTCATCTTCATCTTTTGTATCAAAACAGAACTTTGGCATCTTGGCTACTTGCTCTGGTGGTATTCCCACGGTGTTTTCGAACACTTTTGTTATTTCATCCTTTGGAGCAGCTTTTAGATTTTGTTCGTCAGGTTTTGGTTCTGTATCCTTTGGGACAGATGAGGGAGGTATGCCAACCTGTTTCGGTATTGTTTCGGTCCATTCTGATGGAATGGAAATTGATCCTTCATCACTGCGTGGCAAGGAAACATCATCAATCTGATAAGTAGGTGGTGGATGTTCTGTTTTAGAAGTTATTGGTGGGAAACCAGATATATTTCCTAAGAAAGACTTTTTGACGTAATCCATGAGCTGTTCAAGACCAGTGAACACAACCCCATTAGTTTCAGCCTTTTCAAGGACGCTTATAACTTCATTCAAATTCAATCGGTGTTTAAAACGTTCGTCTGTTAATTCTAGAATGCTCTGCTCATCCGATTTTAGAAAAGATATTACACTAGATGTTGTTTCGGCATTGAATTTGTTTTGCTTCTCTGCCTCTTCGAGAATATTTTGAAGGCTTCCGACACTGCATTTGTCGTCAAACTCATCTCCTGGTTGGATACAAGATGAACTGGATGATTGCTCTTCATCTTTTTTCGGCCTTTGTTTGATAAAATCGAAACTCTCTATAGAAGTGCAGTCCATATCCATAGTAATATCAGATTTGATAGATTCCTGATCAATGAAGTTGAAACTAGTATTGTTGTGGGCTTTTTCAGTGAATTGATGTAGCCATGTCCAAGGAGGACCAATTTCTCGTAACATTTGTAGAGCTTCTTCCTGCTGCAGTTTATTCACATTCTTTGAAGATTTTTCAGCCTTCTGCTGACGCTGGTCATAAATATTATCCTCGTTTCTTTGGATTTCCTTTAGCTGTTTTTCAGATACATAATGTGGGCCTTTGAAATCATCTTCAGTGAGTGGTTTATGTTGAGCCTTGAAACATATTTTCATAGTTTTAGGATACATTTTTGTATTTGTTTTTATTTCGTATTTGATTGTGTACTTACGTCTTGAAGTAGCATAATGATTGTGTCAAAATCCTCACATTTATCAAAAATTTCCTTGGGATTTCCTAAATTGGAGTTTATCATAAATTCGACACTAGTTTTTTCAGACGAACTTTCTGGTGGACAAGAGCACTGAAATGATACCAAATATTGACAAAAAAAAATTTCATCTATTAGTAAGCACATGAACTGGAAAACAAAGATTCTTGGTGAACCTATTTTTCAGTTTTATAATCTGCTTGAATTTGAGTTTAGCTAAATACATTCACAATTTACTTAACTACCTCTTTATAATATGATTTATCAAATTTCGCTTTGCATGATGTGATGATTGTGTCCTTCAATAATGTAGCTGATATAACTCGTGGTAGCCTATCCGTTGGCGTCATATCTTCTAAATCACCCCATGGTCTGCAAAGGACAATGTCTCTTGATAAGAATGAACGATTTAATTAGACTTAAGCTCAAACCACAAAAATACACATGCACACACGCATACATAACCATTTACAAACTGCCACTTTGAGTTAAATCATCTTCCAAACGATATGTTCATATATGTACCTTATGTGATGTTTAGGTACGTATTATAATGAAACCGTTTTAATTACCTATACGATAGGTAGGTATAGGTACCTGCATTAAATGTAGTGATGTTAGATTTAGTGTGGTGCAATGTAGGTGGGTATGGTATACCTTTGCTCATATGTGCTGTGATACGTGTGTATACTTAAAGGATATATCTGCCTCTGCAGTTCATAAATATACAATACATACTTACAGCACCAACTGACCATTAACGAAGCATTGCTCCTGCGAACAATCTAGCTTCGCCACAAAGGTGTAGCAGATCTTGAACATCCAATATGGTATCCTTGCGAGACCACCATCCATGTCATCAGTCAATAGTTCGCATAGCATTGCCATAGTATCGTTCGGTGTCTGATGTTAGTACGCATACACATGCAACGAAAAAATATTTAGTTTCAGTTGGGGTTGTTCGATTTACGTTCAAGAGAGATCCAAAGTGTTTGCCTGGGCTGAAATGTGGTTATTAATAATTGGCTTCTTAAAGGGAAAAGCTTAATTGCAAAATATTGCAAATTTTGGTATGGGTTCTGTTTGCAAAGCTTGTGGTTCGAAATGTTTGGACTAAAACCGGCTGATAGAATAAGAGCCAATTCCGAATTTATGAATTTAAGGCTATGAAACTATAGAGAATTATCGGTTTAGTAGATACCTTCTTAAGCCATTTACCTAAGTAGTAACCAATATCCTTACGTACTGTTCGTAAATTCATAGGAAAAAGGAAGGATTTATTGCGGAATGGTTGTTTGTTTTTTTTTTTTTTTTTTTTAAACCAAATCAGTGTATATCTGATTTTTTGGAAGGAATTTCAATCACATATTCTTATCATCACCTTTAACATAAGATTATCATCGTTGTATATAATTACTTCAGCTACTATCATATCAGTAGATCATAGTTTCAAGCTTTTTCGTTTACAATAAATAAAATAAAATGGGTTGGGTACGGTTTGGCGATTTTCAAAATGTCGATTTAAAAAAATCGATCGTCATAATGTCGACTTTCGAAAAGTCGATTGGTAAAAATTGTTCAAAATGTCGAATCTTATAAAGTCGATTTTGAAAATATCGACTCGTGTAAAAGGTCGACGACAGTGGCAAAGTGAATGATGTTTTTATACCGACTCTTTTAAATCGACATTTTCATAGTCTAAATTTTTAACTGTCAACTTTTTTTTTGTCGATCAAACATCAGTCGACATTTTGACAGTCGACAAAATTTGTAATTTATGCAGTCGACATTTTTATTGTACACCATTCGCACGCTTTCCAATCAAATAACAAAAACTTAGAAGTAAGAGAATTCGCTTTTTTTTTAAGTGAAACTTTTTAAGTATCGTTGTGATTTGAAATTCAGTAAAACGAAAGCGCGCCATGACACTTTAAAAAAATAAGTATAACATGATTTATGTGGTAGTTACAATAAAATGCCTGAAAAAAATGTCTACCAGAGGTTTTACAAATTACCAACTGACTGAAGCAAATCGTTTTGAATGAGCTTAGTTCAAAAGGATAAGAAAATTATTTAACGAATAATGGCAATCAAAAAATCATTTGAATTATTTAAGAAAATACTGAATTTTTGAAAGCAATCCGTTTTCGATGATTTTTAAATAGTGGCATAGTGGCTATAAAAAAGAGGCAAAAGTAAGCAAATAGCAAACAAGTCTTAAAGGCAGACCTAAGGCGAGAGAGCAAGCGTGTCGGAACGTTTGTATTCTAGAACATTTAGCTACGTGTTGCGAATCGTTAGTCATATAACAAATGTTTTAAAGTATCTATGCTGATAACTGGTGTTGGAAAGAGTTTTTTATCTCATTCTCTCGTAGGATCTTTCTATGAAGTTTCATTTCGACCGAATATAAATTTCACAAAAGAATTTTTTTTAAATTCGTTAACTAGATGGGAAGCAATAACTATATAACAGGTTTCCATGCAAAAATCTGAGTTCTGTGTAAATTTTTAAGAATCTTACAAATTCTAAATCTCGTCCACAACTGTATACAACGCATTTTGTAAAGAATATATTGAGTTGGGTAAATTTTCTGTTGAAAAGAATTTTTAAATCATCAGCCCGGCAACCCACATTTACTAAAAAAAAATATATGCAATAGACATTTTTTTCCAGTCCATAAGTCACAAAATGGTCTCTGAAATTTATAAATCTTTTTTCATCATTATGCAAAACTGAAATTTTTAAAACATACACACCAATATCAATTAGGTTTGAAAAATATTTTGAACTTATTTTGAGTGACTTATAAAATTAATTTAATTCAAAATTATTATATGGTTCGACCTATTTGTATATGTGCATAAATTTGTACGTCACCCAATTTGAATAAATTTTTTCGTAAGTGTTTTATGAAATCGAGCGTTCCCACAACTTGTTGACCTGACATTATCAACCATTGCAAAAGATTTACAAAAAACGTTTACCTTCTCATATGAAATGGAGGTCTTAATTTTGATAGATTTAAGAAAAGTTACTTATTTTTCGATATCTCAATGTCTCGTCTTAATTAAAAACATTGTTTTTTAATTAAAAGATAGAAAAAAATTCTCAATAATTTCACCTATCGTCCCTTCCTATCAAAGGTATTCACTTATTTATTCTCAACTTCCTTGTGTTTGCCCCGAAAGTCTTAACTTTTGCTGGCCCCTTTAGAAAGGAAAAGTGTTTCAAGGTAGAAAAAAAGAAAACACTTTGAACAAGAGTCTTAAGATCCACTTACCTCGTTCAAGGATCCAATCATTACGGCAAGCACCTTTAGCCAGTGAACTTGAGGCCAATTCAACATCCGGCAAAGTGATAAGTACTTAAGCAGATCATCCTGTTGGAAAATATTGAAGTACAGCATTACTTTCATCCCGTTTGACGTTTCTTTCAAAAGCAAAAGAAAAGGAGTAAACTTTTCCTCTCATCAGCGCGTGTTGGCGCATGAGAAAAACTGAACGAAAATCGATAAAATTATATTAAACTACAAAAGCAGCCAAGCAAAGAATATTACAAGAAAAACGCGTAAGTAATTGCTTAACATAATATAAAAAAAAAAAAAAAAAAAATGCTGCCCAATGCTGCAGGACCAAGGCCACCGACTTCCGTTCTGTACAAACAAAATTTTAAACTAATTTCATGAGATTTAGAAAGAAAGAAAAGAATGAAAGAAAAAAAAAACACATTGTAACGAAAAACAAAAGGCAAAATATAAAAAGGAAATAAAGCGAATCCGAAAAAATTCAGGCAACACTTTCGTTCTTACCTCGGCCAAGCAGAGAGCCTTCCAACGTTCCTGCAGAAGACAACGGCTAATGAAGAATCCTTTTCCGACCTGATTTTTGTACTCCCATCAGCATTTCGTTGGAACATGGCCAGAACCAAGCAGGAAGGATGTCAGTAGCCAGGTTATTGTACGTTTGATAGTGTGTTTGATCACCAGTATCATCCATTACGTTAGGTATATGCGCGGAGTTGGTAAGAAGAAAGGTAACGAGGTAAGTCAGTTATGTAAAAGCTATCTCCATTGCCATCTGTATTTTCTTTCTCTTTAATACCAACCTGAGCGACGAGTACCTTTAAGTATCCTTTTGTAATGCTGCCTTGTTGGTAGTCTCGTTCTAAACGAATTTTTGCCGGAGGTGGTGCGTTATTTGCCAAACAACGAAAATAGTCAGCCGACCATCTAAGTAAGTCGTATGGTTGGGTGCGAATGGCAGCTGTGAAAAATGAAAAGTGAAATTCTTCTCTTCTTTTTTCCAAAAAAAAAAAAAAAAAAAAAACCATATGGAACACAGGCAGAAACAACTGCTTTTGTAAGGACAAGAGAACAATAAGATCCGAGAATTCAAAGGATAACTAAAATAGAAGACGAATGAAAAATTTAATTAAATTGTAAAATGTTTTGGTTTAAAATTTGTGCGGTTGTTATTTTGATGTTCCTTTTGCGGCTTGCAAGGGAATTAAAAACTATGCCGCTTTTGTACGTCGCGTCGTATACATAATTATTTATATATAAGACAAATGTCTACCAATTTAAAATGTTGCTCTACCTTTGTGATCATTTGTAGGTACATAAATGTGTTATAACTAGACAAAATAATTGTGAATTTGAAAAACAATTTAGTTGATTAGTCATACCAAAACTAATGAAGGAAAAGTAGGAAACAAATGTATTGCAACTAGAAGCCAATATTATGGGTAGTACCCCGTGGCGTAGTGGTTATTGTGTCCGACTGTCACGTCGAAGGTTCTGGGTTCGATCCCTGACGACTCCACCTAAGTTCTTTTCCGGGGTACTGCCTCTTGCGAGGAAGTGACAAATCCTCCAAGAGTAATTAATGTCATGGAAAGTGCTTCTCTGTTAAGCCATTCGGATTCGGCGGTAAATTGTAGGTCCCTTCCATTCCTACAGAATATCAACGCACACACAGGAATGGCTGAGAGTGTAAGTCACAGGCCCAAGCCCGCTTGGAGCTGTTGTGCAAACAATTTATTTATATTTAGAAGCCAATTATGGCAAGGTGTCCTTTTCGAAACAATAACAGCAATGACGAGTAGAAGTTGTGTTATGGGAGAGAAGGGGTCTTTAAGGACCCCTATTTCAACGTTGTCGTCAAAAACTTTGAAAGCCTCAACACAGCAATGAAAATCACAGCACACGGCAATAGTGGAAGCATCGACGAAGTCTGGCATTACGACTCTTCTTCTTACTTGAGGAGCAACAGTGCGTGTCTGCAGGTATACAATATGTATTTATAAATCGAACATTAAGAATTGCACGGACCCGTTTCCAAAACATCGTTTCCTAGGAAAAGCTTATTTAAGTCTAGGAAAGTTGTCCGCCACAGAGAAAAAATAAAAAAAAACAATAATAAGTTAAATAATTTGGTTCCATCTTAAAAAAGGTTCCTAAACAAACTGAAAATAAAAATGAACACACAAAATACAATCAAATCCCACAGCTGCAGAAACAATATCGGTTAAGCGTTTGTAGCGAGACAATAGCTCTGGTCTTTGAACTTTTCCTAGAATCGATCGAGGTTTTCTTGACAAACCGAGGAGTTGTCGGAAAGGCCCTTAAAAGAAATAATCAGATAAAAAAAAAGTCTTGTTGCACCAGTAAAATGTTTGAATCAGCAATAATAATTGGTAATCTTTTTGGAGAAATGAGCAAACTTTTAGACGAAAAACTAAAAGCTCAAAAGACGAAATAAATTGGTATTAAGTAGGTTCAAGTATCGGCCCTAGAACTCGAAAACAAACAATAATTACGAGTAATTGAATAACTAAAATCTAATGATTGTGCTATAGAAAAAAGATTGGAAGAAAAGTTTAGAGCAGATAATGATGAGGAAGCCAAACAACAATTCCAGCAGGTTTGCCAATCTACCCTCAAAGTTTCTGTTACGGCCAACAATGCTAGGAAAATTAACACTGCCAACCAGGTCAGCTCATCCTATATTTTTGAGCTTTTTAGTGTGAAAAATGTGAGCTCCGTTTTGCCTCTACAACACAGCTTAGAAATACGGAAATTTCAATCAACAAGGACTTAAAAGTTAGCGAAAAAAAAAGAATTAAAAGATGCCTGTTCAAATTTAATAGACACCTACATATTGAAATCAAGCGCTGGTCTCTCATGCTTGAAGGACGTCGATTTAAATGTAAATGCATTGTGTAAAGCAGATAAAGGCTATTATAACAGATCTAATGGAAAACCCGATGTAACTTCACGGTTAGTGTGGCACCCATCCCAAAAAGTCGCAAAAACATAATACCTCAAAATTAGCAAACCCAATGCCTGTCATCAGGTATCACTCTATAACATTGCTGGTCTTGTTAACAAAATTATTATATGTATTTTTTTTTTTAAATTTTAATGTAAATTCCAAATTTTGTTCCCTTTTGAAAAAAACTATGAAAAACATTTGTATGTATTTTAACTTATTTGGATTCCGGCAACGAAAAAACGTAATTTTGGGCGAGCCAGCTGGGGTTGTCCATTTGGGTACAAAAAGAACATCGAAATATATCACCAACTCAAATTTTTAAACTGTAACCAAACATTTATATTGCAAGCTACTTTTGGTGGAACAAAAGTAAACATAGTCCCGACGTACCTTACAAATGGAGAACAGATTTCGAAAAACTGAAGACTTTTATTTGCTGAAACGGAATTAGAAAATGTTATCCTCGTCGGTGATATGAACGTGAGAATTGGAACAAGAGGCTCAATTGATGTCAGCTCTACAGCTTTATATTTTCAGTAGCAAAAACAAAATCGTCAAAAGATACCACCTATGACAGCAACTGTAACATACTTCTGGAACTTTTTGAAGACATTGGAAAGGAGAGTTTATCTTTGTCAGTAGCAGAGGTTCCTCTGTAATTGATTATTGCTGCCCATCATACGGATCTTCATTGTATGTAGTGAAACCTTTTCAGACCACGTGCCTATCACTTTTTCGTTAAAATCTCCTAACACAATCCTCATTTAAATGAATATTCACCTTCCCCGCCTTAGATGGATATAGAGAACAGATGTAATACGTATGTTCAAAATCTTGAGTCAGCCGTAGCAAACATAGATAACAGAATGACTGCGAAAATCGGTGCAATGTATTAAAAAAAAGACAACAGAGTCATCCGTCACCAACAACTGAAGTTTAAATCAGAAAGCCCTGGTTTGCCTTTAAATACCTTAGGAATTTCAGGAAATTTAATCTTGATGTGTTTCGTGTCAAAAACATTTCATCCAAAAAACATTACAAAAACATATATGCAAAATGAAGAAACGCGACTATTATCAGCGCATTGTTTCCAAACTGCATGATGATAAGCACAACAAAAGAATGGTTGAAACTTGTGGCGACACGCCCAGTTCAAATTTTCTTCTGACATCCGAAATCTTTAAATTACATTTCCAAAGCGCACTTTCAGAAAGAGAAAGCCCAAGTACATATGTATATTTGTCCTGAAATGCATGTAATAACGTCGCCACAACTAGATCGTCAAACAGAGATGAATGAAATTCTTGCAGCGATAACTACATCACAAAATAATAAAGCTACTGGCATTGACGGGATCGGGATACCATATGAATTTTATAAAAATGATTGCCATTCACTTCTTAATAAAATTAATAAGCTATTCAGCGAAATGTTTGAAACTACGACAATTCCTAATTCGTTTAAAAAACTGGAACTTCCACAATATTTCCTGACAACCCTTAAGTCGCACTTTTCATTCATATCCAGATTCATGGAACTACCAAGTAATAGCTGGACTTCCTAAAATTGTATCGGAAATTATTATTTGGAACAGCATTTGGGGAGAGTACGATAACTGAGGCGCCAAGATTTAATAACGGTTTTGTGTAGGGGCGTCAAATGCAAGTATTTTTTACTATGGGAGGGGGGGGTCTACCTCGCCCCGTTTAGGAGGTAGGGGCGATTTTCGAAAAAAATGTCTTGAATGGAAAAATAAATATTAAAAAACAACGGCAACACTTAAAATACACTACTATAACGGTTTAAAAAGCCAGAAGTCTGTTCTTCAATCCTACATTTAAATTAAATTACTCGTTACAATAGTTTTCAAAATATTCGCATTCAAATTCGAAATTTTGATAAAAAAACGTAAAAAAATATCTTTAAACCAATTTTGTTTAAAATTGTGAAATGGAAAATACATTTTTTTTCTGCGATCGATGCTTCAATAAATACTTAATCGAACGCAAAAAACCAAAAGCTTTTATGTCTTCTAGTTCTTGTGAAATTTGAAAATTACTGAAACTACTTTTTTATGAAATTTTAGATTCTTGGCATTTATGGTGATTTCATTAGAGGATTAATGTTGATGAAAGGTTTATCTTTGAAAGTACAGTACAGCAATTTAGTTAGCGTTACCCAGAATGCATGACGAGGAGTTAGAATTGCGTTGCATTCCACTTTCTAGTCAGTCAGTTTGTGAGTAAGGAGTCAGTTGAAAAAATCAAGTCAATTTACAACTCACATGATGTTTAAAGGGTATGTCAGTCTCGTCAATGAAGTCATCGTCTAGGTTTTCACTTTGGATGGTCGAAGTCTTTAAGTTGCAGACCAATACTTTCTCTCCCATAGACAAGACCTGACTATACTTTTTTGTATGTCCAATGTCCGCGACGCGGGCCACCCAGGAACTGTTGATTAAAGCTACTATTGATACAGGCGCCTGCCAGGCAGCTGGAACTACCCTTAGCGGAGCAACGAAGTTGCGTGAGCGGGTGTGCCCCCGAAAATGGAGTTGAAATCCCTAGATCCCGCGGAGCGGGCCACCCAGGTACTGTTGATTAAAAATACTATTGACATAGGCGCCTGCCAGACATCCAGACCTACCCTAAGCGGAGCACCGAAAAGGGAGTTTAAATCCCTACATCCCGCGAAGCGCGAAGCGGGCCACCCAGGTGCTGTTGATTAAAAATACTATTGACACAGGCGCCTGTTAAGCAAAGAAGTTGCGTGAATGGATGTGCCCCCAGAAGAGGGGTGACACGCCTCAATATCCGCGGACAAAATAACCGCATACACCCGACCTCGCGCCTACCCCAAGTCCTATAGTGTGCCCAGGCAGGGGGGTTGCAGGGGGGCAGCATGCCCCCCCTTACAGAGGTCATTGTTTATACACCGTAATATTATGCGTCGTGGATATTTTGACGCGGATATTTTGTCGCGGATATTTTGACCCGGATATTTTCTCCGCGGATATTGAGGCATGCAGCCCGAAAAGGGAGTTAAAATCCCTAGATCCCGCGAAGCGGTCCACCCAGGTACTGTTGATTAAAAATACAATTGACAAAGGCGCCTGCCAGGCAACTAAGTTGCGTGAGTGGATGTGACCCCGAAAAAAGGGGTGACACGCCTCAATATCCGCGGACAAAATAACCGCATACACCCGACCTCGCACCTACCCCAAGTCCTATAGTGTGCCCAGGCAGGGGGGTTGCAGGGGGGCAGCATGCCCCCCCTTACAGAGGTCATTGTTTATACACCGTAATATTATGCGTCGCGGATATTTTGACGCGGATATTTTGTCCGCGGACATTTTGTCGCGGATATTTTGACCCTTATATTTTGTCCGCGGATATAGAGGCGTGCAGCCCGAAAAGGGAGTCGAAATCCCTAGATCCCGCGAAGCGTGCCACTCAGGTACTGTTGATTAACCCTTAAAGTTAGATCACCGTAAATACCAAAAATAAAAATCTCATAAAAAAGTAGTTCAAGCAATTTTCAATTTTCACAAGAACTAGAAGACATAAAAGCTTTTGGTTTTTTGCGTTCGATTAAATATTTATTAAAGCATCGATCACAGAAAAAAAAACTATTTTCCATTTCACAATTTTGAACAAAATTGGTTTAAAGATATTTTTTTACGTTTTTTTATCAAAATTTCGAATTTGAATGCGAATATTTTGAAAACTATTGTAACGAGTAATTTAATTTAAATGTAGGATTGAAGAACAGACTTCTGGCTTTTAAAACCGTTATTGTAATGTATTTTAAGTGTTGCCGTTGTTTTTTAATATTTATTTTTCCATTCAAGACATTTTTTTCGAAAATCGCCCCTACCTCCTAAACGGGGCGAGGTAGACCCCCCCTCCCATAGTAAAAAATACTTGCATTTGACGCCCCCACATAAAACCGTTATTAAATCTTGGCGCCTCAGTTATCGTACTCGTGCCCAGCATTTATTGAGCTTATGAATGGACGGAACTATTTTCGGAAGTCTCAGTTGCATTTTCATTTACGTCAACCCAAGCAGAGATGCGCACCTCGCAAAGTATGCTTTTATCCAAGTTGAAGGAAACGCATTGGACCGATTTTATTAACAACATGACGGCAGTTCCATGACGAGTATAGCAAAATATCATACTGTGATGTCCTTAATTACTTTGTAAATACAAATCCGTAAGAGATGATTAGCTTGATATTAAAATCAAGGAGTGGAATGCTTAATTTTAATGTAAGAGCTTTTCAGAACCACACAAATGGCTTATGTACCATAATATGTAACCTCGATGCATCAGAAAATACATATCACTTCATTGGTGTTTGTCCAATATTCAGGGGATGTAGACAGAAATTTCTTGGAAGCTTTGAGTTAACCAGGTCCCAGTTCCTGGATATCTTAAACGGACAATGCAATTTTAACCTATACCAATTGTTGAAATCCTTACTTAAATATCGCTTTTACTCGTATATATAGTTAATGAATTCTTATAAAACGTTAGCCATTGTATATTTAAACTATAGTACTATCACCTGAGGGGCGCCATCTATCGACGAAAAACTAAGCTCGAGAATACCATGGGAAGCAACAACAACAATTAAAATGGTGGAAATTGTTGTTGTTGCTTCCCATGGTATTATCGAGCTTAGTTTTTCGTCGATAGATGGCGCACCTCACGTGGGAATACTATAGTTTATATATACAATGCGTTAGCTTACTAAGCTTTAATAAAGTTAACTTTTTTTAACCTGAGAGGCTACTTATGCAAGTTATTGGCAATAGTACAGTGGATGAAGAGCTTGGTTGCTTAACGTGAGAGTTTTGAGTTCAAACCCAGCCTTGGCAGCAATTTGTATTTATTCCCCCAGTTTCAACTGGATGTCAACCTTGGGATTTTCGTGAGATAATTATCACTAAATATCTCAATCCACTGTACCACCTTTCTTTCCTATCTTTCTATTCCTTCTATCGCTCATGTTGAATCATTATAAGGATATTCATATCCCTTTGAGTGCAAGTGCATTATATTAAAAAAAAAAAATAAGAGCAAAATTGTTTTGAAAATAAAATTATTTATCTATCTAATAACTCAAAAAAAGTTCTTGAGTTCAAAATTTTATATAAAGATGGTGAAGTAAAACAATTTTTCGAAATGATAGTACAACATAATAAAAGGTGCCGTGACATTGTGCCAAGCGTCATTGTGTTAAATTTGAAAATTTGGCACAATGACGCTTTCGAAAGTGCCATTAGGCCAAGTTTTTAAATTTGGTACAATGATGCTTTAGTAAAGCGTCATACCTTCTTTGATGTAGGAGCTAAGATCGAGGAAGAAGTACCTAACATCCGAAAAAGTTCTCAAGTCAAAAATATCATTTGAGAAAAATGCTAATTATTTTAGTTTGATATGAATGGTGTACTTAGGGTGAACAATCGACTTTAATTTAGTTTAATTGCTTGTTTTTATAAACTTACCAGGGTCTTGGTCTTGGCCATTTGGAAACTTGTCTGATTTATTAACTGTAAATATACACTCACATACTGCAAATGGCGGATGAGAACAATTTTCAGACCGTGGCAGTGTGTCCCGTCGCCATTTTAATGTATCGCACCTCCGGTATAATATCGACACAATTGCAGTTTTTTTCTGAAATTGAGTTAAAAACGCCATAATTTCCCAAATGTCAAGTCTTATATGTGGTAAAATCGACTAAATAGTCAGCTATTTTTAGGACTCTTGAAGTCGATCCTGTCGTCCTATTTTCGGGCGTTCTTGCATTTTGAATAAGCAAGCAAACTTTAAACGTGATTCCTCAACATTTCAGAAAATTGCATTTACGTCGTTATTACACCGGTATGCTTTAGGTGTACCAAAAGGAACTATAATAGGCGTTTTTCTTTTTTCATTCAGAAACGAGCTCTGAACAGAGTTAGAGTATATCGAGCTAGCTCTGAAGTCCTCTGAACAAATTGTGTTCAGAGCGCTCTAAACTATTAATGAAATGAATTTAATATTCCATTAATTTCCTCTTCTCATGCCACTTGAAAAACCTGAAAACAATTTTGTTTTAACATTTAAAATACCTTCGGCGGCCATTTTAATTGTTTTTAATTTCAGCTGAACACTCTGAAGCAAAAAAGAAACACTAATTTTTTTTGACAACTCAGGCTCTGCTGTGAACTAAAAAAGAAAAACGCCTAATATATTAAAAAACAAACTTATAGCTAGTCAGTAATGTTATATAAACAAATTGCTACAAGGCACTGTGGTGGCCCATAAAAGAGTTGTAATTCGATGACTTCGTTTTCCTTCTGCGCAACGCCCAAGAACAATGGAAATTAAGATGTTTGCCTATTATAATTTTAGCCGATGCCTCTTACACTCACCCTGACATCCTTGAAGACCCAAACACAAACTCAAATGAAAACGAAACCATGTCACACAGTCAATATAAGATTTAAGACAAAATGTCTGTTTTACAAAATAAATAACCTTTTCTGATAGGAACAAATTCGGCTATAAAAACATGATGGTAGGCAACCTTCTATATGCACCACATATGTACATACATACTCGTACATACATACATATGTATGTATGTACATACATATGTACACATGTACATACATACATATACAAATTATTAAATGCAACTCACCTTTAGCGTATGTTTTGAGAATATTTGGAAAAGTTTCTGGTATTGAAATTTGTTCCGAACAGTACAACTGCACCATGGCACACTTTTGACTCTGACTTGGTGGTAAAATATTATTACACATAATTATTTTGTCACTCTGACATTTGATGTATTTTTTTATAATTATATTGAGAATAAATAAACAAAGTTTTTAATTTTTTGAGTGAATTTAATATTTCAATATTTCTCCTCACACAGTAGGTATGTAGTGTTTTACCTAATGAACTGAATGTAGTTTTCCATTGAAGTGTGGTTATAAGGTATACCTTTTGATTTAGTTGGAAAGTTGTATGCTGTTTGCCACAAAGCTATCACCAAGGATACCAGCCCCCTCCCGTTAGCATTAGGTACGCCTGTACGGTGGTGGTGGAAGTGTTTGCTTTTAATTTGCTATACAAAAAAATTGTGTTAAGTTTTGCAATGAGAAGAAAGCCACAAACATTAATTTATTGAAGAAAGCTTTTTTTATGTAAGTCTTTTAAGAATTTGAAAGTCGTTAGGTATAGTTTCTTAAGGACGCTTCCTGAGGCTTACTATGGTTTCTGAGTTATGGAGCTAAACAACTGATAAACAAGAAGAGGGTGGCTCAATGTTCTTGGTTAGCACATGTGAACTATGTAAGGGCAACGATTTCCAATATCTGAACCCAATATTCCGTTAAATTTAAATGATATGACACAACATAAAGATTGTTATGTATAAATATTTTTGCACTACAAACAATTTTTCAGTTAATCTAATGCTTGGCTTTCTTTCATTTACCTATACATTTTTTATTAAAATATTAAAAATGTTTCAGTATAACAAAAAACTGTCTTTTGGAGTGACTAACTATAACTATACTTACTATACACTTTATATGACTTTTGTCTTCTTAATATTTTCGTTAAAATGTAGGTACCTGCAACTAAGGGCCCTGCTTATCAATTATAAAAGAAATATTGTTGAAAGAAAAAGGGGTTTGCTGAATTGCACAAAAAACATAAGCGAGAGCTACAGTATACGTTTGCAACGACCTGTTGGATACCCTATTCCCTAAATTTTTGTTCGACTCCCGCAGCCCACCGCTGTTCCAGTTTCAGAAACGAAATTCTTCTTTAACAGAAATGCAAAAATTCAATAACATTAATTTTGTGTGGCAGATGTTCAATAACCGCTGGCGCAACAAAAAAATCGTGTGTCAAGCCCAAAGGTCAGACTTTTTATTGCCAGGGCAGTTCCTATAAGTTCAGTGACATTCAATTTTAAGCTTGCAGATCGATTTGAACCAAAGAAGACAAAACTTAAGTTTTTAAAAATTAGATTTTGAATGCAAATAGCGATTATGGGTGTATTTAACAATTCCTAAACTAACCGAGGAAAACAAACAAAAGTGTTCATCTTCTTACTTCGACCGATAGTTAAAAAACATTAAAAAATTAATGCATATTACGACTTTTGACAGAAACGCCCCTTAAAAGTGGGTGTGTCCTAAAACTTTGTAGAAAAAATTAAATCATTAAAGCACTGATGAAAGCCCGATCATTAATCAAGTGAGGAGTTTTTTAACGATCTTACCTGAATAAAGGTATTTAATAAAAATCACGAGTAGGCGTTTTGAAAAAATTTACAAAAAAAATGTAGAGATATTTTTTTCATAATAGAGAACGGAACCAAAGAAGCAAAAATTTTTAAAATTAAATTTACACCAATACAAGGTTCAAACTTTAAGGAGAGAAGAATAGAAAGATAGGAAAGAATTTCTGGTGGTACAGTGGATTGAGATTTTAAAGTTGTATTTTTTCAACGAAAATCCCACAGGTTGCATATAGTTGAAACTGAGGGAATATAGAAAACTCTAGAACAACGATCAAGCACTTCCACCCAACAAAAAAAAAAAAAAAATGCACGACTGGGTCGCACGAACTTGCTTTTATGATAAGCAATTGCGTAGTGGCTGCATATATGGATATTAAAAAAAATTAAATAATTTCGAAAATTCTTTTATTTTTTAAATTAGTTTAAGAGTTTTCTCGGAAAAACTAAGTATGCAATAAAATTTCAAAGCTATACGTCAATCTAAGAAAAAAAAATATTGAAAATCGTTGGACCAGTTTTTTTTTTAAAAGGTTATTTTTGAAAAACTTTTTCAAAAAATATTTTGAAATTTATTTGAGTATGCAAATATATGGCAATCTGTAGTTTACATTTGAAAAATAATTTAAAAAAAAATCAAAGTACCCATTTACAACATATTTCGAAAACCAAACATTTTTTTGAAAAAATTATAAAAAATCAAAAAATAAAAAGTTTTTGAAAATTTTGAAATGCCATATTAATAAAATTAAGAATGACTTCCTGTGGCCAAAATTTTATTGAAATCGAATGTTCAGTTTACGAGAAAATTTGATTTGAAAATACTGGTTCTATGAGAGGTACCTACCGTTATTAGACAAATTTTGAAAAAAAATTTCGATCCAAAAGATAGATTTTCTTGCAAAAATAGCATTCTGAAAGTTTTATCAAAATCGTTGGAGCCGTTTTTGAGAAAATCAATTTTTGTCTTCAAGATTGTATGGCAGGTGCCGTTATTTTTGGACCTAGAGCAAAAATACAAAATTCGTTCCGAGAGACGGCCAAATAAATCCTAAATACCAAATTTGAAGCAAATCGGCCCACCCGTTCAGCCTCCAGAGGCGCGAGCAGACATACAGACAGACAGACGGACGGAATTTCCAGACCCACTTTTTTCGACTTCTCCATCATCGTAATGTCATGTGTGATTGTTATCTCAATTTTTACTTGCGATTATAGGTACTATAAGGCAAGTTATGCATTCGTCGAAAAAAAAAGTTTTGAGATAACAATCAAACATGACATTACGATGATAGCGAAGACGAAAAAAGATGGTCTAAAAATTCTGTCCGTCTGTATGTCTGTCTGTCTGTCTGTCTGTATGTATAGAGACCTACAGCCAAAACGGGTGGGCCGAATTGCTTCAAACTTGGTATATAGACTTTTTTAGGTATTGTACAGAGGGGAAATTGAAATTTTTTTTTAGCTCAAAAAATAACGGTGCCTGCCATACAACCGTTACGTTAAAGCTTATTTTTCTCAAAAACGGCTCTAACGATTTCGATTTAAAAAAATCAGTGTTGGTGTTTAGGTACGACCAATCATATGGCTGAAAATTTTTTTTTTAAAAATGGCTAAGAAGGGTACTTTATATAGGACCGTTTTTTTTGCTTTCGACTAACTCGAAAACGGCTCAACCGATTCTTTCGAAATTTCACACACATATAGCTGTAGGTAGCTCAATTTGTATTGCATACCAACATTTTTGAAAAAAATTTTTTTGTATTTTTAAAAGCATTTAAAAAAAAAAAAAATTAAAAAATTAATATTTTTTTCTAAAAATTTTAAATAAATGTATTTGCTGAATACCTATAAACTGGCGTTTTTGAATTTTTTTTTTTTTTAATTTTCAAAAAGTTTTTAAAAAAAAACTTTTTTTCTCAAAAACCGCTGCACAGATTTTTATAAATTTATTCTCATAAATTGAAATTTATCCAAGAAATAAAATGGCGTACTTTTTTTTCACCTCAAATTAGTTTAAGTATTTATTTAAGAATTTTGAAAAATTTATTTTTATCAAAATCTCAAACCCTTAGACCACTGTCACACATTAGAGCAAGTTCGTGCGACCCAGTCGTGCATTTTATTTTTTTCTTTCTAAATCACCTAAACAATATGTTTTTGGTTTAAGACTACAATTTATTTATGAAGTGGCTATATTGTTTTCACATCAACAATTAGCTATAACTGCAATTTCATTTTGAAGAAAACTTGTCTTTACATTAACTTTATGTACAGTATTATGCAAAAATATTTTTTCTGTCCATTGTTTTTTGTTTCTTACATTTTTTTTTAATTTAAACTGTCCCGTTAAATTTAAATTTTTTTTTAATATTCTAACAATCGAAACTTGGATCACCGACTTGAGAGGTTACCACGCTACAATTCCCCCTATATTTATCTATGATAAATGTATATTTTAAATAAATGATATATTTAGATAATATGTCCGGCTATTGCTTGCATGACTTTCAAAAATAACAGATAAACAAAGTCGTATCCATATACAAAAATCATTTCTAGTTTAAACCATTTTAGTTTTATAGCAGCTTGAAATATTTTCTTACTTTTAATTTTATTTTAATTATATTTCATTGAGCATAATGTACTAAAAATAATAATAAACACTTCTATATTTCTGGTTACTAATATTTCTGGTACTAAAATAATAAATTAATATTCTGGCAATGCCGTTTATACCATTAAAAAAATATCAAAAGCTCTATTCATATTTCTGTTTGTCATGATAAAGCCGAAAACAGATGTGCAGAGTCTCTGCACGCAGCGCTGCATGCAGAGCCGAACCTAAAACAGATGTTCATACTTTTGAAATTGTATAATGCCTAGTTCTGTCAAATCGAAGGGAGAACGTAGTGTCTGCCTGCACGCCAATTTAAAAGATTTGTTTGCTTTTTATTTCACTCGTGTGGTTAACTAGTAAAATACATGGGAGAGCGTTTATTAACACTTATAATTAAACTAGCAGTACCCGGCGCGCGTTGCTACGGTAAAAAAAAAAACACTTATTTAATGTGAAATTAAATTAATTTATTTATTTCATATCAATGCTAGCGGATAAACAATATTTTTGGTTAAATCCTGCATTTGTTTGTCTTCGACCCGATTGGCCATTCCGGAATTTTTGCTAAAAGATGTATGAAAAAATGAAAAATTAAAAAAAAAGGAAATGATTCAAAAAATGTTAAAAGTCTTCATTTAATTTTTGTCTTCCACCCGATCGGAACCAAACCTTCACAGGAACCATCCCTGGACTAAACTATATATACCCTGAAAATTTCATAAAGATCCATTGGGCGGTTTAGGAGTCCATAGACAACATACATACAAACATACACACATCCATTTTTATATAATACTAGCCTTTACCCGCGGCTTCGTTCGCGTTTCAGCTGATCAAATAGTAGCCTGTAGCTTGAGGAGTATATAGTCTACCATAATCTAGCTTCTTCTTCTTTTATAGCTTTATAATTTAATACATACATTTAACCGTGATAAAAAGAAACCTTTGTGCTATACCAGATTATAATCTAGCTCTGTGCCAAATTTCACCCAGATCCGTTCATCCATTCTGGTGTTATTTCGAAAATAAAAACAAATCTATCCCACGGGAACCATACATTTTACGGGATAAAAAGTAGCCAATATGCTATTCCAGACTATAATCTATCTCTGTGCTAAATTTCATTCAGATCTGTTTAGCCGTTCTGGTGTGATTTCAAAAATTAAAACAAATCTATCCCACGGGAACCATACATTTTACAGAGATAAAAGGTAGCCAATGTGCTATTCTAGACTATAATCTATATCTGTGCTAAATTTCATTCAGATGAGTTCAGCCATTCTGGTGAAATTTCAAAAATTAAAACAAATCTATCCCACGGGAACCATACATTTTACGGGATAAAAAGTAGCAAATATGCTATTCCAGACTATAATCTATCTCTGTGCTTAATTTCATTCAGATCCGTTTATCCATTCTGGTGTAATTTCAAAAATTAAAACAAATCTATCCCACGGGAGCCATACATTTTACCGGGATAAAAAGTAGCTAATATGCTATTCCAAACTATAATCTAGCTCTGTGCTAAATTTCATCCAGATCCGTTTAGCCATTCTGACGTGATTGGAAAAATTAAAATAAACCTATCCCACGGGAACCATACATTTCACCGGGATAAAAAGTAGTCAATATTCTATTTCAGACTATAATCAATTTCTGTGCTAAATTTCATTCAGATCCGTTCAGCCATTCTGGTGTGATTTCAAAAATTAAAACAAATCTATCCCACGGGAACCATACATTTTACCGGGATAAAAAGTAGCCAATATGCTATTCCAGACTATAATCTATCTCTGTGCTAAATTTCATTCAGATCCGTTCATCCATTGGTCATAATGATTTTCATGACAATCGGTTGAACGGGGCAGAAGTTGCTACTCTGCAGCGCCACCTGGTGGCGAGTGACATCAATGAGCATATTATGCAAACCTTCTCCGTGGACAAATTCATACATATACCAATTTTCATAAGAATCGGTACCGTAGTTTTTGAGTTCATCGATGACATACAGACAAACATTCATTTTTATATATATAGAAGAAAGAAGAAGAAGATGTAAATCACATGATTTTAAGCTTTTATAATACGAAATTCGCTAAAAAACTGTTGGTTGAACACCAAGCTATCTTTTTTCTCTTTCTTTTTAACGACCTTTTCATTCTTTCTTCTTGTTTTGTATACTTTTGCCGTTGCCTTAGATTTTGTTTCCAAATTGACATTTTAGATAATATCTGTTCAATTGTTTTCAATTTAGTTATATGTATAATCAGGGTATGGTACGGTTCGCCGAAAATGTTTGGCAAATTAACGTTTCGCGGTAGAAGAAAGTTATTGACATTTTTCTAAAACGGCGAAACGTTCTATCAGCGAAATAATAAAACGGCGAAACGATCAATCAGCAAAACAATAAAACGGCGGCGTATCGCTATTTTGCGTAATAACTAAACGGCCAAACATTATTTGTCGAAGAAAAACATTGCCAAATATAAAAAAATTTAATGAAAAAATGCAAAACAACAAATTGCCAAATTAATTTTGCCAACTGGTCGAAAAGGATTTTGAAAAAAAGCGAGACATAAAACCGCAGAATGTCAATTGCGAAACGATTGAAAAACATAATGAATAAAAAACAAAACGTAAATTGCCAATTAAGGATTGCGAATTAAACGAAATATTTAACGACTACGGCGAAACAAAGAAATGCCAAACGAATTTTGCCAAACAATGGTGACCCGTATAATCATTTATGCAGTACCTACAATAGCAATTTAAGCATTTAATTTTAACATTACAGTTTTAATTTAATAGAAATGATGAAATCATTAATTTGTACGTGCCTTATGCAACATTATTTCTCTACTAAGATTACATGTTAAGTTTTCTTGCTTGAGCCAAACTCAACTTCTCAGTTCAAAAAATTCAATTGTGTCGACTCTAGCAAAGCTTCTTTATTGTGTGCGAATAAACGCCGCGCCGCACATCTGTTTTTGGCAAAACTGTCAAAATAAATAATGCCAGATACCTACTAATTATGTTCATATTTTTCGTTTGTTGTTGTGGCTGCAATGAAACTAGGCAGCCTTTTTAGGAAAAGAGAAATCGTGCAGCGAGGGCTGCGTGCAGCCTTTTGAATGTGACAGCTCCCTAAAGATCCTGTATAATTTATTTTTGCTGTACGGGAAAAAGCTGCACATCTGTTTTGACCATAAAGAAGAAAGAAATTTCAAACGAAATGTATAAAGAAGAATTCAATTGCAAAATAAATTACAATCGTCTTGAATCACGATCAGTACGGTAGAGCTCCTCCGCCTCTGATTATTTAAGAATAGAATAAAGCGTTCAGATGAAGAAGGGGTTAAGTGACATTAGTGAAGTTTTGAGATATAAGAGTTCAAAATTTCTTGATTAGAACTTTTTTTGGGCTTACAACTGAAACTTTCTAATAAGGAAGAAAAATAAAACACATAACAATCTTTTAAAATATAAGTACTTCATTTAATAAAAATAGCTTTAAGATACATTTTTTTGATAACATTGCTCAAAAAGTGCAGTTAACTCCTTCTTCCACACATTTTTTTTTTATTTATTTCAAAGGAATAACAAAGGGGTTAAGTGACATTTTTAGTTCTTTTTGTTTTGTTTTCTGCTAAGTCTGAAGATTCTTATAGAGCTTTTTCATAGAACCATTGATGCTCAAGTGGAATAAACTGCATTTGTTCCTTTAAATTTTTAATTTTTTCAACTGAGAGTGTTTTGTTTTTTTTTTTCTCTAGGAAAAAAGTCTTGGGTTCTGTCTGGAATTTGTTTTGATTTTGCTATCAAAACTTCTGTGAATGATGCATCTTCATCATAACATTCTTTGTAGGAATATGAGCCGTATTGTTCGGCGGTATATATGGTTTCGTTTTTCCTCAACTCCTTCTCAATTCTTCCAAAATCTCGATCACTAACCAAGTAAGTGTGACCAACTTCCGGAAACTTATGGTCGATGACATCGAAAGAGTCAAGTAAAATGAGAACTTGATATAGACAGATTAAAAAAAAGTTTCTTCTATTCTTCGCAAATTCACATTGCTGAAAAAATGTAAAGAGTGCACTCATTACTTCTGTGCTTCCTCGGTCTGCTATATCTTCTGTCCAGGTTAACATGTAAGACATTTCTGCATCAGAAGTAATGACATGTATTCCTAAATTATAAAACCACATCTGTCTCATATAAAAAGCTTTTGAAGTTGTGAGTTTAGGCAACGGCATGGTTTGTTGTAGGTCGAAAGTAATATAAAGAACATTTGCATCGGATCGAGCTTTTTCGCGATCAAATTTCTGATTTTCGAATGCTGACTTATAGCTTATTCGATGTTTTGCCGAGCTTTTACCAGAATCGCATGTGCTGCAAGTATCACTTCTAGGGAGGCGGAAAGACAGATTGAATTGCGTATTAAAAATGGTCCTGTAGTAAGACTCGTTTACCAAAAATTCCGCAGTTTTGTCTTCTTGAGTGCATTTTTCAAGGTAGAGGTTATACATTTTGGAAATATTCAGCAATGGTGAAAGATATAGTTTATGCGGGTTTTTATTTCGAGAGTAATGGGATTCTTCAGCTGGGAATTGACTTATGTGCTGAGATACAAAAGCTTCTACTTCACTTGGAGTTTTATTTGGGCGGCTTAAGTGCTTACCTCTTTTATCCAAAGATGGCGCAAACTCACAGCTTTTAATCTTACCTTGGATTACGTCAAGTTTTTTCTTTCCAATCTGGTAAAGCGAACACATAGCAGTTTTACATACTCTTACTATTTTTCCACCAACAATAACATAATATTCAAATGAAAACTGTCTCTCCTTACTAGAATTTACTTTTTTGCGGCTTGTTGTTTTGCGTATAATGCTTTTGAATAGCAGAGAATTTTTAGCATTTACATCAAGCATGTAGAAACTTGATAAGAGCTCTTGTCTTTGATGAATGCTTATGTTTTGTGAGCAGGAGTAGCGACAAGTTTCAGTTCTGCATAATATTCCCAATGCTGGATTTTTCTTTCCAACAACGACTCCTTTTGTTGTCGTGTACTCTTTGCCCTGTTCTCTCAATAAAGCGTTAGCCCTTCGTTTCCACTTTTGTGGATTGCTTGCTCGTTTTTTGGCTTTTTTTGGTGACTTAAGACTGCACTTACCCTTTCTATTCTCTCGAGTTATTATTGCTGGATTTAAAGGTTCTTCATTTGGCTCGAGTGATTGTTCTATTGCGTTTTGTGATGTAGTAGCTGTTGCTGAACCTTCTGCTGGTCGTGATGCTGCATCTAACTCTTGATTAAACTGGCCTTTTTTCTGTTGTGGTGTGTCGCCACCTTCTTCGCTGTCCGAAAAATCATCAGGTATATATTCGTCACCATCACTGACAGAAAAATCTAACTCACTGTCACTATTTTCTAGAAAAACAAATCCATCAAAATAACTTCATAAATATCTATAGCCCTGAATGATTCAATGACATCGTTTTCTTACTTGAAGCATTGTGATCACCACTCATGAAGCCTGTGCCAATAGCTCCTTTTTTAGATTCACTTTCTATTAAGATTATTATAACATTATTCGTGCAGAAATCTAGAATTTTTGTTAGGTACTTACCCGCGATTCGTGCAGAAGTTTTCTTTTTATTTTCTTGATTATCTTTAAAAATATTGTAAATTAATTTCCCCCTTTCCATAATAAAGATTCAACTCAATAAACTGAATCAAAATAAATTGAAAATGTCTTTCCAAGGTTATGCACACGTTAATATTATAAAATAATGCCAACTTCAAGACCGAATCTTAATATTTTGCAAAAACTAACAGTTTTATATCAAAACGGTATTTTTTTTTAACACACAATCAAGTAAAACGAAATCGCTTGACAAAAAGATACTTTGACCTCAAACTCCGATGCGCAAGTGAACACAAAAATGAAAACAGTAGGTACCTGCAGCTGCAAATCAAAAGGGTCCACAAAAAAAAAAAACTATACTAGTAACGGTACTTAATTAATTCGCTTTCAACTTTAAAATCAGAGCAGAAGAAGAATAGACAAAAAAGGAATGTAAGAAATGTTATTTCTAGTAGATACACATTTAACTCCGTCACTCTCAAAACAAATTTTTTTTATCATAAATTATTTGCATTAAGGTGGTAAATGTGCATTTAATCCTTCATGCCAAAATCATTTTCTTTTTACTTGCGATTATAGCAGGTACTATAAGGCAAGTTATGGATTCGTGCAGAAAAAAAAATTTGAGATAACAATCACACATGACATTACGATGATGGAGAAGTCGAAAAAAGTGGGTCTGGGAATTCCGTCCGTCTGTCTGTCTGTCTGTCTGTCTGTCTGTCTGTATGTCTGTTCGCGCCTCTGGAGGCTGAACGGGTGGGCCGATTTGCTTCAAATTTGGTATTTAGGATTTATTTGGCCGTCCCTCGGAACAAATTTTTTATTTTTGCTCTAGGTCCAAAAATAACGGCACCTGCCATACAATCTTGAAGACAAAAATTGATTTTCTCAAAAACGGCTCTAACGATTTTGATAAAACTTTCAAAATGCTATTTCTGCAAGAAAATCTATCTTTTGGTTTGAAATTTTTTTTCAAAATTTGTCTAATAACGGTACCTCTCATAGAACAAGTATTTTCAAATCAAATTTTCTCGTAAACTATACACTCGATTTCAATAAAATTTTGGACACATTAAGTCATTCATAATTTTATTAATATGACATTTAAAAATTTTCAAAAACTTTTTTTTTTTGATTTTTATAATTTTTTCAAAAAAATGTTTGGTTTTCGAAATATGTTGGAAACGGGTACATTGATTTTTTTTAAAATTATTTTTCAAATGTAAACTACAGATTGCCATATATTTGCATACTCAAATAAATTTCAAAATATTTTTTGAAAAAGTTTTTCAAAAATAACCTTTTTAAAAAAAACTGGTCCAACGATTTTCAATATTTTTTTTTCCTAGATTGACGTATAGCTTTGAAATTTTATTGCATACTTAGTTTTTCCGACAAAACTCTTAACTAATTTAAAAAATAGAAGAATTTTCGAAATTATTTAATTTTTTTTTTAATATCCATATATGCAGCCACTACGCAATTATTGAACATAAGAGCAAGTTCGTGCGACCCAGTCGTGCATTTTATTTTTATTTCTCTCAGTAGCATGAAGGGGGCATTTAGGTATTTAACTCCTTCATGCAAACAAAAATGTTTTCAATTTGGATTTTTCAGTGCGTAAAGGGGTTAAGTGATTTTAACTCCTTCTTCTACTAATATCTTGCACTTTTGTGATGCATTTACCTCCTTTACACCATTTTTTGTATGGCTTTATTGGAAACTAGAGATCGTAGACAGACACAAATCACACAGAAATTTAAGTTTTCATTTACCTTCTTCGTTGGTGAAAAAAACCAGAAAAATTCAAAAATGTCACTTACCCCCTTCTTCATTTGAACGCTTCATTTATTGTGTTGTTATTTCAACGGACATTTTGTTTCAGCGCGTTTGTTTTATCCAGTGTGAGCCAGGGGTGTATCGAGAGGGGGGCGTGGGGGGTGTATCACCCCCCACGCCCCAAAATAAAACTGTAGGTTTATTTACTGTCTTAAAATTTTTAATTAAAGCTGATTTTCAAACTGATGAAAAACAAAAATACAGTATATAAGTTTGCACATTGTACCTGCTTTTTCGGCTGTCAGAGTACAGTACGTTCTCTACTAACACAACTCTCGACTCACGTATGTGCGTGACGAAGATGCGCAGAACGAAACAAAAATGAAAACGGGGAGGCGCTATCTGGTTTAGTTGTTAAGTGATGTGCCAACTCGTAAATTTGCCAAACCGAGTTAACTCGAGTTGGAATTTAAGCAAACCGAGTTGCAACTCGAGTTGGCCAACTCGGTTTGAAACAAAATCTTTGAATACATGTCATTCATTGTTTTTGAGTATTCGATTCGGTTTGGTAGTAAAAAAATCGGATTTTTTCTGATTTTGTAGAGGTTTTTTAATCCATCGACATCCTAGCCATCCTTCAATAGAATTTGACACTTCATAGCTTGACAGATGGAGGAAGAACTATATTTTGGACAGAGTAGTGTATTTCGTTCCAAATGTCACCCATTTGCTCTAAAATTGCCTTTTTCCATGCAATAAAAATTGAATTGTTTTTCGGTTTTGGTTGATGTTCAATCTAATAGCGTGTTTCATTCAAATTTGGAAGAATTGTTATCAAAATCAAGAATTGCCCTTTTGAATGAAACTTGTTTTGGGTATCCATGTCAATTTGAATTTGACTTTTTGTCATTTGATTTTTGTCTTTTGTCATTGGAAGAAGTAATCATTGGTTAATTGATAGTTAATTGGATAATTAAAGTACATTTATTTAGTCCTTCGT
The DNA here is from genome assembly GCA_916050605.2 of Platycheirus albimanus. Lineage (NCBI taxonomy): Eukaryota > Metazoa > Arthropoda > Insecta > Diptera > Syrphidae > Platycheirus > Platycheirus albimanus. Next base: position 85,035,359 of record OU696696.1, read on the forward strand.
TCATTATTTGTTTATTTTTGTTTTATTTGTCACAGACTGGCACAATTTCACAACAAACGACAAAAAATAACAAATTATTTCTCATATGACGTACGAGTATGACAGAAAAGTAAAGATCGATTCTCCCAACCCATCAGAGATGCATTCTTTCGTGTTGAGAATCGATCTAGAATTGCACTTTTTGAATAAATGAAACTCTCAAAAGTGAAAAAGATCAAAACTTTTTTTCGTGAATGAAACTAGCTATAACAAAACAACTCGGTTCAACTCGGTTTGTACCCGCTTCTAGAGCCCATGTCACAATAGAATTAGTCAAATCTATTGTGGAATTGGATCCTCTTTTTTCAAAGAAGATGTGGAACATTATTTATCGGAATTGCAAATTTTTCTTTTTTCTTGTAACGAATACTTAAATTTCGACGACATTATTAAAGAGGTATTTAAATTAAGAAATGTGATTCCGTTAGCATCCAAACTAGTTTCCTACATGTTAACCGCTCCTGTGACCTCGGCTTCTTGTCAGCGGTCATTTAGTAAACTAAAAATAGTTCTAAATTATTTGCGTACGACCATGGCATAAGGTTAAATTCACTACTGCTGCTTTACTCCGCAAAAGATATAGTTGATGAAATTCAATTAAACGAGGTTATTGAAAAATGGGCATTATTAAAACATCGCAGGGTTAAACTTTAAATTAAAATTAAAATTCATGTAAAATGTTTAAATTGTTTTTGAATTCGTAATTTAAATTTTAAAGACTGAACTAATAAAATATGTATTTCATTTTCTTTTATTATTAAATATTATTATTTATTAATAAGTAGGTACCTAATAAATAATGTTTTTTTATTTGTTTTGTTGTTTAAAATTATTATTTTTATAACTAAATGCTGAATTGTAAAATAATACTTTTATGACTTTTATTTCTCTAAAGGAGTATGTGCAGTTTTGGGCGCTCGCGGTCATTGACAATATTGGTCTCAAATTAAAGTTTTGTTATTCAGGAACAAGTTTTTCTATGGACATAACAATGTATTTCATTTAGAAAAAAAGATATTTTAATGGTAATATCAATGATAGACAATGATAGAAATTATACAAATAATGCAGAATATTAAGTGAAATTGTATGAAGAATTCAAAAAAAAGCACTTTATAAGTTTTAAAAGTACAATACAGTCATAAAACTTCTAGAAAGTAATAGGAGAACTAATTCAAACCAATAAATAACAATATCATTCCTGGCCGCCCACGCCGACGATCCCTACAAAATTGCCCATTCTCCTTTATGATTCCCAGAAATATTTTTTTTTTCGGATGCAGTCGGCAATTTCTTAAAATTAATCGGCATTTCACTGAAAGTCACCCCCTCCCACCATGCCTTGGACCCTCGCTACGCCACTGAGTGTGACTCTGAGAACCCAGGACCCTTTCTCTCTGCTATATTCTTTCCTGTGTACATTTGCTATTATCGATCACAGTACGGTAGAGCTACCTCAGCCTCTGTGCATCGATATTTAAATTCATACACAGCCAGAAAGAAAAAAAAAACAGCAAAACATCTGCGAATAAAGGGGAGTACACACCAGTTGTAAACACATACTAAGAAACCCCTTGTTACAGTTTGCATTCTAACAACAAATAAAAAGAGATTTAAGAATAGTTTTTAATCTTAAGCGCTATTTAGATACAGTTCAAAGTAATTTTCATGCAAATCAAAGGCTAACACGAAAGGAAAATATTTATTACTTTTACGTATTTCCTTTTATTTACCTATTTTCACATTCTTCTTGTAGAAGATAAGTCTTAAAGCTAACACAATTAACATTAAATTTGTGTAAGCCTAGGATCTTTACATTATTTCTTAAAATTGATTTGTAAACACTTTTTTCATTACGACTAAACATATTATTGTATGAAAAAACGTCGTCCTGTGTCCTATAGGAAAGAATTCTGCCTATTAAACACAGCACTTTAATGGTTCCAAACATAAATTCTTATCACGAAACAACTACCTAACCCATGTACATATATACAACAGCACAAATATACACATAAACTTTACTTTTGAATGTTAGGCCATTAACAGAATATTTGCATTCGACTCCCATTCCATAGTATAAATAGCTCAACCACTTTCATTTGCACAAAGCAAAGGAAAAAAAATCAAAAATACATAAACAGAAACAGAAAAAAAATTGCAAAAGCAAAAAGGGCATAATATACAAAAAGTCCAGTTCTAGCTTTCAACATTCATTCGGTGTCTCAATAGTGTCACTGTACACAAGAATCATTATGACATTCGTCATAGAGCATAGTTCGAAATCAAAGCCTCAACTGATCCTTATCAATTTTACCCTCAATCCTTATGGCTGCTGCTGTTTGGTTCACATTTAATGGAACACAAATACTAACATTTGTAAGTTCTTTACTTTCCATCTATTCAAATGATTTTTATCATATCAACTGTTCCATTTTTCAACCATCATCGTCATCATTATCATCCCCCATTGACTCGAAGAGAGCCTTCGCTCCGAAGCAGGGTGCACTCTGTTAAAAGGAGTCATATTTCGTATAAGTACTCACTATAAAAAAAATACAAACTTTGTATTATTCAAGGACTTCACATAATTTAGATCCTTTTTTGTGCTCTATGAAGAGATAGAATGAGCGCAAACTAAATAAAAAAATATAAATATCAAGCCTCATCTAACAACTTCTCTTATATATATGTGAACGAATACCTCATTACCGGGTATATGGTTCCACACAAAAACCTACAGGTTTTATATTATACTCAAGGGTGAATCATAAATGATGAATACAGGTCGCTCAAAAGCTCAGGGCAACAAGACAGTCTCACATATACACAAGTTGGTGGGTAGAGGTACGTATATGCAAATGTGCCCTCAAAAATCTACTCGCAAACAATCTTACTCAACAAGTCCTTCAGATAAATAATCTAACGGAAAAATGCAGAAAAGGATCATCACTCATCACTAAAGACAAACAAAACTATTTGTAATATGTGATGTCTAGATACTAATTTACTATTGATATCTGACGTTAAGGAAAAGGTATAATTGACCAACATGACATCTCCCACTGCGCGTATAACTTTCAAAATGCATTATAACACCAAAACTTGAAATAATTATTTTGAATAGGAAAACGGCAGATACGTACAAGGAGATAGCAGAATTTCAATCATTCAATATCTACAAATTCAAACTCAATATATACAAATTCTACCAAAGATCTCTGTGGATTAAAACTTGGCATCACGGTATTTTTTATTTCCCCAAAAAACCTCGTCCCATATACGAAAAGTAGATACATACAAGTAATGTCGATATCTTTGCGAATGATTGCTAAGCAAAGAATTACTGACGAACATTTGGGTCAATTATAATATTACCTTCTAGTAGGGCAAGGATTTTTATAAAAAGTAAAGGACTTTAAATGCGTCCTTGCTCGGTGTAAACCTACTGTGATTTGAAATTCTGGGTCCATTTTGCTCTTGTCATTGCTCGCTCGTAAATGCTAATGTTGTTTTAGTTTAATTGAAAAATATACACAAATTAACAAAGTACACCACCAGACTGACAATAGGAACTTTAATCTAAAAATATAATGAGATGAAACTAAAAAAATACATTATGTACCTACCTAATTTCAAATATTTTTCGATTTTAACGTGCTATGTTATTATGTTTCTTTATGGGAAGTTATGGACTCGTGTATAAAAAAACAAAAATACGAAAGTCGTATCACCGTTTGATTGTTACCTCATGTATTTTTGTTTTTTTTATACACGAGTCCATAACTTCCCATAAAGAAACATAATAACATAGCACGTTAAAATCGAAAAATATTTGAAATTAGGTAGGTACATAATGTATTTTTTCTGGTCTGAAAAAACTGTCTGTCATTCTGTTTGCCCCTTTGCAGCCTTAACGGAGCTGATGATTCGCTTCCAATTTGTAAATTTATGTATAGGAGCGATACATGAGCCGACATGAACCGATATTCTGAAGGCGGCGTTTCCGGGTCACCTCATCTCTTGTTTTGGCGATTTGCACTGGCCCCCAAGATCGCCCGATTTAACCGTTTCATACTTTTTTTGTGGTGTTTTTTGAAGTGCCGTGTTTACGTGAACAAGCCCGAGACTCTGGAAGCCCTCAAGGACAACATTCGACACGAGTGCGAGAATCTGTCGCCTGAAGTTCTCGCTGAAGTGATGAAAAATGCCATAAAACAAGCAATCAATTTTGGCGGCGCCCACTTGGCCGATATCATCTTCTCGACTTGACCAATACAATACTAAAGGTTGAAGTAAACATAATCAAAAAACAGAATCGAAGTTTTTAATTTAGAAAAAAAAGAGAGCTAAGCAACATCGGATGGATGACTTCTTTTGGCTCACCCTGTATTTAAACTTTTAAAAAATTACGCTATCTGCTATACAATCGTAAACAAGAAGTGTAATTTCTTTGGAAACAGGTTCAACTATTTCGAAAAAAACTATGGTTGTTGTTTTGTCAGATCAATCGATTCGATATGCTAGTTGAAATTTTAGGAATCTGCGTCTTATAACGGTTTATCTCCAAGGAACTGGTTGTTTTCAAATCAGTTTTTTCCGTAAGCGACATCACCGATTTCATTAAAATTGTACTTATGTACATATATGTAGATTAAGAATTCATGCAAAAAAAGTTTTGAGATAAGAATCAAGTATGACATTACGATGATTCGTAAGTCCAAAAATATGAGTTTGCAAACTCCGTCCATCCGTCCGTTTGTCCGTCTGTACTCACTTCTACAGACGAAGATTTGCTGGAAATTCGGTATTAATTGTTAATTGTGGTTTTCTTTTGTTTTTTTTTTTTTTTTTATTTTAAGTCTAGGCCAAGTAATAACGGTACCTGCCATATAACCGTGAAGAAAAAGTTTAGTTTTATTCAAAACGACTCTAACGATTTTTATATAACTTTCTTAATGCTGTTTTGTTAGAATAGTCTATCTATTGGTTAGAATGGATTTTTCAGGATTTGTCATATAGGTACTTAACGGCAATTTCAATTTTCGATTTTTGATGAAATTTTTTTGCATTCTTAGTTTTACAAAGAAAGTTTAAAACCAATAGTGAGAGCTACGAACATCTGCAACGAATTGTTGAAAATCCTATTCTCACATGAGTCTGTCTGTACCAAGCTATTTGATACAGACATTACCTTTTGTCGCAAAACGAAATGAAGCGTAGCGTTTGGGCACCGATTTAAAGTGCACTTTTAAACACTGCAAAAAGATAATGTTAGAAGTAATGTTTGGCCGCTGTACAATTGACAATACATTTGGTGACATTGACAGTACTTTTCCAAAAAGAAATATTTCGTACTAGATTTGTTTGATTAATTACTCGTAATAGAATTTTTTTTTGACAAATTGAAAAAAAAAATATATATTCGTATTGAAAATATTTTTTTTTTGCAAAACTCCAATTTCGATGAGCTTTTGCAAACATTTATCTTCGTTCTTTTTTATCATCATCATCTAACTACTCTTGTGTATCAATTTTTTTTTTCTTTTCCTTAAATTCCAAAAAAAATTCCAGTATAGTCTAAGGAAATGGCTGACCAGGCGCACTTGATCCCTTCGATTAGTTCCGCTTTGTTAGGACATTGTTTACCAGACTCGTACATTTTAGGAAATAGCCATCCCCACACGTTTTATATGACATTGATGTCGGGAGAGTAAACCGGTCCCTGCACCAAACTGGTATTTTGGCATAACCGCCTTGCAGTGTAAATCAGAGCATTATCGTAATGAAAGTGCCATGTCAAGTTACCAAATAATGGAAAAAGCAGCTTGAAGTATGTTTTTGTAGGTGTTTGCGTTCATATTCAATGTCAAAAAGTGTAACTCCCATATACCGTAGTAGAAAATTGCTCCCAACACTATCAGAACCCACACCCGACTATGAAGACGTCGCAACTGATGTTCCTCTTTGCGGCGATCATGGAATATAGTTTAGTTGTATCAGTCCGGACTTTCCAAATAAAATGTCTTTTACTCCGAAAAGCCAACGTAAGTGGCATTGACCGGTCCATATGTCAGGTGAGCTCATGCAAAATTCAAGCGCATTTCTTTTCGATCCACCTTAAGTGGGGTCTTGTGTTTAAGTTTCATTCTTTCAAAATGTGGAGTATTCCTTACCACTCTTTTAAATTATTAATAAACTCGCTTTTACTACAACATTTGTCCTGATCTTTGCTACCTAGTTTTGAGATTTCGATGCTTCTCGCAAAATAACTCTCTTATAAGCATTGGAAATTATTTTATTGTTACCGCTTTCAATATTTTTACCATATCCCGATTTTTTGCACAGGAATTCGGATACAACTTTTCGTCCGATTTTTCCGCTACTGCACCTATTGACAGCCTTGCATTTTTGAAAGCTTCCAATTCTGGATTTTGCTTCCACTGATAAAGAATTTCCTTTACCCATATTAATTGTATCAAAACTTTACACAACTTAAGCAGAAAAATGAAAATTTGGTTGACGAACGCATTTAACTCTTGAAGATAATCTTAAAAGAATTTGCATATGCTAACCTTATGACGCAAAAATAAAGCCCAATTTTTCATCGAAAACTTTAAAAAATAGGTAAAACTGTGCAACCGCAGGTCTTTTGGCTGCATGTTCTCGGTGCCAATGAGAGTCTATACAAAGGTGATACAAATCATAATGAAAATATTATAAAACAGTAGCTGCAAACTGCAATTTGTCAAGAACAAAAGCATGATCAATTATATTCAGCTTATGAGGGGTGTGCTAACCTGATGACGCGCAATGTACTAATGACACAGAGGTGCCTGCCAGCTGCACTTACCTTAAGCGGAGCTACGAAGTTGCGTGAGTGGGTGTGTCCCCTAAAAAAGAGTTAAAATCCCTAGATCCCGCAAAGTGGGCCACCCAGGTATTGTTGATTAAAAATAGATAGGGGAAAGCGGGGCATAAAGGGCACCTTAAGGTTTTTTTTAAATAAAAATAACAAAAACATGTTTACATGTTCAGATCAATTTAATTCATTAAAATAACATTAAATACATAAATTAAAAAGATATAGGTAACAAACAAAAAATTAAAAATTCTTCGATTAGTATTCAATTTCAAAAATTGTTTGACTAGCCCATTTTGCCCCGTGCCTGGGGCATAATGGCCAAAGGTAAGGAACGGTGGCCATTAATTTAATGTTGAGTACAACGTGTGCAAATGTGGCTTGATTCATCATCTCCATCCTCCTCGCCGGCACAAGAGCAATGTGCCCACTTTCCGCAGGCTCTGCAAGACACCCATCCTTCTGTTTATTCGGAATATAAGTGCCCACTAAAGGCATTCTTCATCTTCTTCGCTTTCCGAAAACTCTGTCTTTCTCTTCTTTTTTATTTTCGCGACGAGCTTTTCTTTTTTCTTTGAAGCAGAATTGAGCTTTGGAGTTTCAGCCTCAAGTTGAGCTCTGTACGGTGATTCAGTTATAACAGCTGTTTTTCCTCTGCGCTTAGAAACTCTTTTTTTCCCGGGTGCTTTTGGAATGGGGATGATTTGAGATGGTGGATAATTTTTAAACGAAGATGTTGCAGGTTGAGCATCCACAGATCTTGAATTTTGGTGGGAAATAGTGGGTGAATTATTCACATCCAAAGGCAACATCAACGGATCGCTTGCAAGTTTGCAACTGCTGGAGCTTGTCAACTAAGATCAATCAAAGCTGTTTCATCTAAATTCGATTGATTCTCTTCATATGGCATGTTTGTTGTTTCGCTGGTAAAAAGTCATATGATCTTCGATTGTTCTTGAAAAGAGTTCTGCTAATTTTTATATAAAGGATGTGTTTTTCAAGAAGAAATAAAACGAATATAATTGAATGTTATGGCCAAGAATTTATTATAAAGATAAGGGTTTGCCATTATGTTTTAAAAATGATTTCGGTTAAGTGGCCTCCGCGGCTGATCGTAAAGAAATATCAAAAATATAAATAAACGGTGCAATATAGACAAATATATAGTGTTTTTTTAGACGGGGGGTTTTGAAGAAGAAATAAAACGCATACAATTTAATGTTATGGCCAAGAATTTAGCTTTATTATAAAGATAAGAGTTTGCCATTATGTTTAAAAAAATGATTTCGGACAAGTGGCCGCCGCGGCTGGCTCGAATAAATTTCTGGGCGATGATGTCGACCGAATATTTAACGAACCATTTTTTTGGTAATAAATTTGCACGATTTGGAAACGTTGTTCAGGAGTAAGTCTATTCATTATGAAATGGCAAACCAAACTGAGCATAAATCAAGTGACAGCTGTCAAAAAGACCAACTCCGAAAAAGTATTGCCAGATTACAAACCACACGTCTAAACAAAACACCTTTTGTATTTGTGTCTGCAAAAAAAAAAGAAAAAAAAATCAATGAAAAACAGCACGGAAACTCGCTTTCCCAGATATTCGCGCTTTTACTTTTCGAAATTGACAAATGAAAAATCTATGTATTTAATGTATGTATGTATTGTATATTATAACCTCACACCGAAATCAATAAAAATAAAATTTATATAATTTTTCTTATTCGACCTTTTTTGAAATAAAGAACACAAAGCAACTTCTGTTTAAATTTTTCAAAAGTAATAAATTGAATTTTTTTTTTGTGGAAAATGACAACTTTTTGCTTTGATTATTGTATTGCAGAACTTCCACACGCCCCACCAACACTTTGGACAGAAAGAGAACGATATGATCCTGGTGACATATTGCGAGCCAATTGTTCAACTCCTCCATCAAAACCAGGAGCGGGTATTGCGTTTTTCCTCAACAACATACCGGTAAGTGCTATTGCTTTTGCCTTGTCTTTGCTTTAGATTAAAAGTTTGCAGCAAAATGCTCTGTTATTCTTCGGGTATAATTCAATATAAAAAATATAATACAACGGTTCAAAACAAACGAACATGTGTGTTCGACAATCATCTAAAAAGTTCTTATCGAATTTACACACACAAACAGTGGAAATACTACATCGGAGAAGTAAGCAAAACAAGGCAACAACCGAAAAGGGCTTGAATTTTCTTTGCTTAAATTTGTTAGCTCTCCTTTTCCCTTCTACTCTTTCTATCTTGTCTATCGTCAAAGAAAATGCGGGAAAATTCATGTAAAATCGATTTTCGTCAAAATAAGAAAATGTTTATTATTACTTTGGGGTAGGTAAAGTGTGCTAGAATTGTATAGATAGATCCTTGAAGATTTGTTTATTTTTTATTCTAGATTAGGTACGAAATTGTAAGAATTTGAGGTTTTGGTTCAATAGGTATTTTAATATTTACTTAGCAAGGTACCTCTACGAGTAAATATTTGACAATTCAGTGCGAACATTTTGATGTTTCTATTGATTTTGGCCGTTTCAAATGTTAATGCAAGTAAAAGTTACGCTGAATATGTTAAACAGGTAAAGAACTTTTATCGAAAAATGAAATTATTTTCAATATTCATCAGAATTCATTTAAAGTAGCTAGAATAAAAACCTATTTATGTACACAAAATGAAAATATAGAACATATTCCGTTAAATTAGTTAACGTTGATCTATCTTTACGGAACCCTGGGTGGAAATAAAGATTTGCAGAAAAGTGTACTGTATCGAAAACAGTACATTTGATGAGTGCTTGAATGATGCTAGTTAATCGATCGACTGGCCAATAAAGAGGATAATGTTGAAGTGAGAATCCTTTTTTTTTTGTAATCAGTTCTCCAAATCAAGAAGCTCATATCATCAAGCATTAACTTCCAATCAGATATTTAGCCAACACTGTTATGTGCTCATTCACTGGCTACATCATTTAGTGCTGCAGGTGTTAGTTGTTAGTAAGCAAAATATATTTAAATAACATAACACAAACACAAACATAAATAATACAAAACAATATACAAAAACATTAAGAACATGCAAAAACATAAACTATGGGCGTGGTGCACTGGTTTTAAATGTTTTTCTTAGGCAATTTTTACTAATATGAAAATCAACAATAATTGTATTTGAGGTAAAAAGCTTGCATACATGCCGGTAAGATGTTCATTCATGCCATAATTAGTACGGTGTTCAGGACAATGTAATAGTTCTAAGCTAGAAGAATGATGATGAAGAAGATGGTGAGCCCCACCCGCGCTAATAACAAAATATAGTAGATCCAGTAAATCTAGGCTGCGCCAAATGTAGTATTTTATTTCGAATGAAAAGATAGACCTTCTTCTATTCTTCTTCGTTTAATTAACACTCGACTGTGTTTTGGGTCGAAATATTTGGCCGCCGCGCCGCCTTATCGCTGTCCATATAGCTCACGAGACATTTCCGGGAGCTAATGCATACTAAGCATAATAATGTTTCTACACAGTGCGATGGCTGGAGTGAGTTAAACTTCGGTTATGCTTGGTGACCTGTATGCAGGGCACAAAGGCCTAAACATCCAGTTTAAAGTTGATGAATAACAATATAGTTAGGTGATTGTTGTTAAATAGTTATTTAATGTTTAAATAAAAAATCAATAAGAATGAACGAGTTCACAAAAAGACGAATAAGAGTCGACTGACTTAATAGACAAAAAAATAAAGCCTGACTTACAAAAAATGATTACGCTCAAAAATAAGTAGGTACTTACGATATTACAATTTATTTATCTCTCCAGCATTATCTTCTTCAGAGGACGATGTTGAAAAGAGAAGTGTACATAAATTCTTATTCTAATGCACTCTTAAAGTATGTGGTGCATAACATAAGAAGTGTTGTTAAATAGTGACCTTTATACTTAGTCGGTGAGACTTAAAGACTCAGGCAGTTAAGAGAACATTAATACTATACCCATATTTCATTATGTAACAATATCATCATTATTTACACGTCTTTTTGACAAAGTTTGTATCTGTAGAAGTTGAATCCGGTGTTCGTTAGGTGGGAGGTTGTAGGGATCTGCTCAGGAAAGACCTTTTAAAGCAAATCGAATAAAACTACGCTGAACTTCCTCTAACCTAGACTTATGAACATCGTAGAAAGGAGACCATAGTACATATTGTGACGCATATTCTAGATGGGAGCGAACAAGACAGTTATATAAGGCTAGGAATGCTTAAGGATTTTAAAATTCCCTTAAAATGTCATTCTTGCTACACCAGAAAGCAAATCTGTCGATGTCGACTTGCAATTCCACGCGATCATTAGCAGAGTTAATTGATTTTGAGAATGTTCATATCATCAGTGAAAACAAGGATATCACTAGAATTAATGCTTGAAGTGACCTCATTGGAGCAAGTAGAATTGGTTTAATAAAGACTTAGAAACTTTTAACTATTTAATTTATCAGGGAATAAAATTGGTAATAAAATGGGTTTTCTTTTTTGTTTGTTTTTTCCTTCGTCTCGAAATAATAAGAAATAGTTAAAGATATTATATTTCTTAATATAAGTTGGAATTGATTCAATTCTTTAAGTGGTTGCGAGATATTAAAGAACACGAACACCTACAGGTTAATAATAATCAAAAAATAGCTTATTGTCAATGTGGTGAAAAAATATAGCCGATTAAATAATTAATTCGTCGGTACATATTACATATATAAAGTTAAATGTGATGGACAAAATAAAAAAAAAACTTCATTAAAAAAAAACTACAATATTATTCGTCCTGTAAGAAGTGTGTACAGTGTCAAACTCTATTATCGTCAACAAAAACGATTTCATCCCATGATAAATATTATTATGTAAGAATGCTACAAATCACACAACAAACACATTCACCACACACGTGTATTATATTTTGAACCTACTTTCTTCAGCGAAATGTCCTGATATTGATTTGAGCTTCTTAGTTGTATCCTCTTTAAATTTTAATTGCAGGCCCCAAAATGCTCACACATCAGAATGTGGAAACATAGATTTTTTCTCTTACTTTTCAAGTACCTACTCCGCTTTTTTTGTTATTTTTGTTTGTTTGTTTGTTTTCCTTTTTTATGAGAAAAGGGTAACTCTCAGTCTTAAATCAAATTTGGTTTTGAGAATTGAATGCACGTCCCACCCACCCCACTGAATAATTGTACTAGCTACCACCCCAATTCCAACCACACCACCTTATGCCGCCGAACAATGAATGTTCTTTATTATAACGCTCACATCTGTCGGGAATATTTAAAATTGGATCATTTTTGCTGAACGAATAAAGTGAGCTGTAATACGACTCCTAGAAGTGCGATTTTTCTTCCTCGAATTTTCTCATTTTCATTTTGTCTCTCTGTGCAAACATACTTTAAACGAAGGTATAGGGGTTAAACGGGAGTGGGAATAATCGAAGCTCCATCATCAATCTCAAGAGGCTTCCGATTACGAACGAGATCCAGGACGGAATTGTGAACTGAATTGATTCAGATATCATTGGATTTTGACGAAGCGCCATCTATTTACATGCTGCGCTGGATAAAAAATTGAGATTTTTTGTTCAACGAAAAAAATAATATACGAGTAGAAGAAAAAAGAACCCTTTCTTTAAGCTGTCACGTCACTTCTTAATAATTCGTCTTTTGATTTGACTTAAAATGAGACACAATCATTTTGCTTGAAGAGTTTATTTCGAATGCAATTATTAGGATGAGAGGGAATTTTCTGGAAGGACTCTGTGACAAGCTCTTTGAAATGACAGAAGTAAGATAACTGTTGTATTTATTTATTTATTTTAATCATACACTTGGAAATCTATACATATGTTTAAGTTAAAATTTGTCTTTGAGGATCTAAGATTGCCTAGAATTGTTTTGTATTTCAAGCTTGCTTCAACAAAGCTGAGTTTCCTCACTAAAGTTTTATTATTCGTCTTTTATTGTTAATCTTATTTAAAAAGCTCAGAATGGCGTAAACGAATATATGTAATAACCCGTAACTATCACAAGTTTAACACAACATTAAGTTTTCTTGCTCGTAATGTTCGAAAAGCAAATTACAGGGAATTTTATCAAAAAATGCCCAACTTTATGGAAGTAAACATTTTTGTTTTAATAGCTTACAATCTATGCATGTATCTATCTATCTATCTATTTTTACATCTAAAAATGGATGTATGTTTGTTTGTTTGTAAATATGTTATAAAATCCAAAACCGGACATCCACTGAACTCAAATTTTCAGGAAACCTTCGCTATTGTTCCGAGAGTGTTTCTGTACAAGATTTAGTCAAAGTCAATTATGTATTTTGGCCACAAGGTGAAAAAACACATGCTTAGTCCTTGAAAAGCTTTAATATATTAGTTTGATCCCTAAGAATAAACTCAGAAACTACACCACCAGTTTAAATAAAGGGTCCGCCAAATAACTTTTTTTTTTGAAAATGAATATTTTCTCAAATTTCTTTTTTTATTGGAAAGTACAATCCTTCCGGTTAATAATGGAAAATAATTTCATTCAAATGGCTGCCTCGGCTGGCCATGCAGTAGCCTACACGATCGGCCCAGTTTTTAAACACATTATCGTTAAACATGGCCCGATAACGATCGCCATTGACTGTAACGGCCACTCCTTGCTCATTTTCGAAGAAAAATGGCCCAATTATGCCTCTGGAGTCTGGACCAAAAACCGCACCAAACAGTGACTCGTTTTGGGTGTATCGGCTTTTCAATGTATGCGTGTGCGGGTTTTCTCATTTTTCATTTTGTTTTGACAGGTTGTAGTTTGCAGGTCGCTCGAGGGCTAAATATCTTTTGAAAGACTAAGCTGTTTATAAGAAAAAATGGGCTTAAATCAAAATAGTGTTATTCGATTTTTTAAAAAACTGTTTATTGGTTGAAATGGGGTTAAAAATACGGTTGGTATCCTATTGTTTTTTTTTTTTAATTTAACCCGATAGAAAAAGCTTTTTAAATGCTTTTTTAACGCCATCTAATGAAGTCTCTAATAATGGAAAAATGCATTGTAAATAAAATAACAGTCGCATTTTAAACTAGTTCATAATTACGATAATATCTTACATAATATTGGCTTAAAAAATTGTATGGAAGACGCAATTGGGGCTCTTAATTAAATTGAAGATTTACTTGCAATAAAATAAAAGAAAAGAATTTCGAAGAAAAAACTTATCATCATCATATTCATCCGTAATACGTAGGCGTACTTTTTTGAGCTTGTAACGTATTAATTCCTAACAAAATAAAGTGCACGACTGGGTCGGACGAACTTGCTCTAATGCGTGACAGTGGTCTATTAGGGGCTCGAGATTATGATACAAACAAATTTTTCAAAATTCTTAAATAAATATACTTTAACTAATTTGAGCTATAAAAAAGTACGCCATTTTATTTCATGGATAAATTTGAATTTATGAAAATAAATTTATAAAAATCTATATAGCGGAAACATTTTTCAAAAAAAAAAAAAAAATCAAAAAGACCTGTTCATAGGTATTCAGCAAATACATTTATTTATAATTTTTGAAAAAAAAAATTAATATAAACAGTTTTCAAAATATTAATTTTTTAAATTTTTTTTTTGTGAAATGGTTTCAAAAATATAAAAATATTGGTATGCAGTATAAATTGAGCTACCTACACCTAAATATATATGTGTGAAATTTTGAAAGTATCGGCTGACCCGTTTTCGAGATAGTCGAAAGCAAAAAAAAAAAGGTCCTATGGAAAGTACCGTTCTTAGACTTTTTTTAGAACTTTTTTTTTCAGCCATAAGATTGGTCGAACATAAAAAGCTACACTGATTGTTTTTAAATCAAAATCGTTAGAGCAATTTTCGAGAAAAATAAGCTTTAACTTAACGGATATATGGCAGGTACCGTTATTTTTTGAGCTAAAAAAAATTTCAATTTCGACTCTGTATAATACCTTAAAAACTCTATATACCAAGTTTGAAGCTATTCGGCCCACCCGTTTGGGCTGTAGGATGTAAGTGTCTATACATACATACAGACAGACAGACAGACAGACAGACAGACAGACATACAAACGTACAGAATTTTTTGACCATCTTTTTTCTTCTTCGTAATGTCATGTTTGATTGTTATCTCAAAACTTTTTTTTTCGACGAATGCATAACTTGCATTAAAGAAGTAGGTACCTACATATAATCGCAAGATTTGTTAAAAACCTACAAACAGAAGAATTCTCCAAGAGTAGGGATTTCGAACTTCTTACATCTAGCGGCGGCGGCGGCGGCGGCTCTCATGGTTCTTCAAAGCATACAAAAACATTTCTTTGAGGAGAGGTCGCGAAAAATTGAAAATACTAGCAATTAATTGCTTTCGGAGAAAATAACCGCAATGGCATTCATATACAAACAAAACAGGATGGTATTTCCGAAAAACTGTATTTGCACGGACATGGAGATAAATCACTATGTTTTCGAAAACGACGTAGCAGATACTGAGCAGCCCGATAGTGATGACGAAGACAAACCAAGCACCAGCTCTATTAGGAAAGATGATAGAGATGATGAATTCTTGTTTACGACTTACGAGTAGGTACACATACACAATATATCTGCTATTTTACACGAACAAACGTTCTTGTATTGCCATGTAAGCATTTAAAGCTGTGTACGGAATGCTTCGGTAACATATACACCCGGTTGTGGATCAATTATTGCTCAAATTCCCTGTATGAAGATCCATAGTTGTTGACAGTATTAAAGTGTAAAATTAATTGCTTTGTATCTACAGTTCATCTTATTAAATTAAATTAAATTGTTTTCCCACATTAAGACTTTTTTCATCTTGCATTATGAGGAATTGATTCATAATGAATTAGGACCTCATATACGGAGTGAGATAGACCCCGCTCCTATAGTCCATGTTTTGACCCTCTACAATAAACCGTTATCAATTTTTGGCACCTCAGTTATCGTACTCTCCCCTTCAAAACAAACAGATACATCAATTTATAATAATTGATAGTAATTATTGGTAATTAGGAAATTTATGATAACACCCGTCGCTCAACCTTCATGGCACATTCATGTACAGATTCTGTGTTTCAAAATTGTTTGGCGGCTTCAGCTGGCAGTCCAGGAAAATTAGAGAAAAAGTTCGGAAAAATTATATACAGGGTTTTTATTTTTGAATCAGAATCGTTTAAATGTTATGAATATTTGAGGAAAAGTCCCAATCGATCCGCGCTCCGCGTCTATTAAAAAAAAGCGGGTCAAAGGTCACGAAACATGGTATTTCGCTGTTTTAATAATTTTAAACTAGAATATACGAGTATCAAACAAAAATCATCCACGCATGAAACTTGGCAAAAATTTTTCAATTATCATTAGAATGAAGGACCAAAAGAGTTCATAAAAATATGAGGGGTGAAAGGGTGTTTTGAGGGGGAGGGGAATGGAGAATGGGGTGTGGGCTTTTATTAGAAACAAAACCTATAAAAGAATAGTGTCAGCGATGAAACTGTGCAAAAGTGTTTCATTTGTCATGAGAATGAAGACTCTAGAGCGTGTATAGAAATATATAGGGTAAATACTTACTTTTTGAGGAGGGGTATTCAAAACCAAAAAATTATTTTTAAAAAACCTAGGCATATGGCACATCATTTTAGGGTATTTTTTAATGCTGGATCTAATAAAATAAAAATCAGGACGCTTTATACACCATTGATAGAGTTAAGACTTTATAAAATAAAAATGTAAAAATGACTGTGAGAGTCACCCCGGGATATCTCGCACATCGCGAGCCTTGCGATATTCAATGTAGATAATATGTATGGTATTTTTGTACCCTCTTTCACATCACCTAAGAGGTTGAGTACAAGATGCGTTTTTTTTACTTAGTTGTATCCCCAGTAGGCCTAATCCACTGTTTACCATTGATATTTATATTTTTGTTTGTAATTTTTTTTTTTTTTTTTATTATTTTTTTTTTTTTTTGTAATTAGTTTAAAAGCTCTGGACTCTAATCTGATTTATCTCCATATAAATGTAAAAAAATAAAAGTAAGTAGCGGTTGTACCTATTATAATTTGGGATTATTTTAAAGGGTACGGAAGTCTTATTAAGTGTCTCCGAATTATTTAAGGCAATTTTGTT
Source organism: Platycheirus albimanus (assembly GCA_916050605.2). Classification (NCBI taxonomy): domain Eukaryota; kingdom Metazoa; phylum Arthropoda; class Insecta; order Diptera; family Syrphidae; genus Platycheirus; species Platycheirus albimanus. The sequence continues at coordinate 85,052,465 of OU696696.1, forward strand.
AAAATGGAGCTGGAAGGCAATAATTATTGTTTTATATGTAAAAAATCTCTGTCACGTGGTGATATTGTAAAGGTGGAACGTGGAATGAAAATATTAATTGATTCCAGCCAAGAAAGAGGTGATGGAAACAATGATTTTTTGAAAGAAAAAAATTCTGTTACCGTTCATAGCGAGTGTCGCAAGGATTACACACGCAAATATAGTATTGCTGCGTTCAAGAGACAGCGAGATGCTGAAGAAGCAGGTCCATCTCTTAGTCCACCTCGAGTGAGAACACGGTCAAGCGGAGGATTTTCATTAGAAAAAGAATGTAGTTTTTGTGGTAAAGATGCCTATGAGGAAGAAGAAAAAAGAAAAAAGTTGAATCTCGCCGTCTTATACGGCTTGTATCAACTATTTCATTTAAAAGCTCCATATTGGAGCATGCCGAACATCGCAGTGATATTATAGCAAAATCCGTTGTTCATCGATTACAATATGAAGATTTAGAAGCTGTAAGAGCCCGATACCATTTAAACTGCTGGATGTCCTTCAAGAAACCTCCAATTGAAGACAAAGCTGGTCGTCCTGAAGACGAAGTGTTTCAGCAGGGATTGAAAAAATTTATAAGTACATCGAGGACAACGATGACTGCCAGTTCACTTTAAATGAATTGAAAGAAATCTCCGATGTCATGGTCAAGCATGCCTTAATACTGACCCTAAAAACTATACTGAAGAGGAGACGAACAATGATATGGATCAATCATTTGCTCTAGAGCAGCGCACAGAGTCAGATTTGGAAGACGATGTAGATTTATCGTGCATACTTCAAAAATTGAAGACAATGGAGTCAGATTCAGATGATTAAGATTAGAGTCCAGAGCTTTTAAACTAATTACAAAAAAAAAAAAAATAATAAAAAAAAAAAAAAATTACAAACAAAAATATAAATATCAATGGTAAACAGTGGATTAGGCCTACTGGGGATACAACTAAGTAAAAAAAACGCATCTTGTACTCAACCTCTTAGGTGATGTGATAAAGCGTCCTGATTTTTATTTTATTAGATCCAGCATTAAAAAATACCCTAAAATGATGTGCCATATGCCTAGGTTTTTTAAAAATAATTTTTTGGTTTTGAATACCCCTCCTCAAAAAGTAAATAGTTACCCTATATATTTCTATACACGCTCTAGAGTCTTCATTCTCATGACAAATGAAACACTTTTGCACAGTTTCATCGCTGACACTATTCTTTTATAGGTTTTGTTTCCAATAAAAGCCCACACCCCATTCTCCATTCCCCTCCCCCTCAAAACACCCTTTCACCCCTCATATTTTTATGAACTCTTTTGGTCCTTCATTCTAATGATAATTGAAACATTTTTGCCAAGTTTCATGCGTGGATGATTTTTGTTTGATATATTCTAGTTTAAAATTATTAAAACAGCGAAATACCATGTTTCGTGACCTTTGACCCGCTTTTTTTAATAGACGCGGAGCGCTGATCGATTGGGACTTTTCCTCAAATATTCATAACAGTTAAACGATTCTGATTCAAAAATAAAAACCCTGTATATAATTTTTCCGAACTTTGTCGATATTTATGTCTAATTTTCCTGGACTATGGCTATATTATTGTGTCTAGGTTCTCAAAATTCGAGGATATATGTATATCTATATTTTCTTAAAGTGTCTTTGTGACGGAAAAAAAATACTATGTTAGTATGTTTTTGCAATCAAAACAAAAAATGGTCGAATTTGAAGCAACACAAAATAATTAAAAATATCAGGGTTCCTGACTGATTTGAAAACTATAAATTTAATTGTCAATTTCATAAAGCGAGTAACCTGTAAATTATTTTACCCAATTTGAGGATTTGGTGCACTAATGCGATTTTCTGATTGTCGGACACTATTTATATCAAAAAGACTACGAATTTGTATATTTTTTGTAAGCGCATCAATATGAATTCTGTAAGAAAAGTTATAGTTAGATTATTTTACATGCACATATGTGTTTTTAATGACAAGCTTTCTTTTCCGGGCTCGAATCAAAAAAATTAAAAATCATAACATATAATTATTAATACCCCAATTTATATTTTGAAGCAAATTTCAAGGAAACAAATCGTAGTCACTTTTCTTCTATATTAGTGTTAACTTGAAGCAACTTATGTGCACTTACTTTTACCCCATTATTATGTTTAAATTGATCGAAATAATGATTGATTGTTATCCGGTCATTCACATTTTTCAAACCAAATTAATTCGAAATCAATTAACTGCAAATTTTCCTATCGAATAATCTCTACCAATATCCAAAAAGCCCCTTAAATTTTCTTCGGATATTTGCTGTATAATGTATCTTATCCAACTGAAATCATGAACACGTTTACAATTTCCAATCGATAATGACGACACCAGGAACTGTTCAGTTGAAGGAACGGCACAGGTGTCAATTGAAAAGTTCTACCTCTATTTGTATTCCGATAATTGCTTAAATTTATCTAGATGACCTCATGTTGTTCTATGAGATTTGTCAAATGATCAGCAAGCATCCAACCACTTATGTGAATCATTCGAGAAACTTAAATTTACAGAACTTCTTCATCATTCACAAGGACCATTAAAGTAAAATTGAATTTCCGTGTTGGCTACGAATGTTCTCAAGAGATATCTGAATTCTGAAGACGTAGGTAATTGTTTCTCCATGCATGTGTAGTTAGTTTATCTTGAACACGCAATACGTATACAATAGCCAATTGAAATTAATCCGGGTTCTTAAATCGATACGGAAATACCAAGGTGATGATTGTAATGGCGATGGGGAAGGTGATATTGAAATCAGATTTGCAAATCATATTGACTTTATAATCGAATAGGACATAAAAGTTCAGCTTTAAACTTAAATAATGAATATCATGACTTAATATATCCGTATAAAGCAATTTTCTCTATTACTAAAAATACTACATATAACTCTATTATGATGTCGATAAAAGTAGATGGTTGCTTATTAGTGTTCAGAAAAAAAAAGTTTGTATGGTTACCCGCTGTTTTTATTTTTATTTTAACTTGCTATTATTAGGTATAGGTACTATAAAGCAAGTTATAGGAATTATGGAATGAAATGGAATTATGGACAACAAATTTGAGATAACAAACACACATAACATTACGATGATGGAGGATCCGGAAAAAGTGGGTCCAGACCTTCTGTCTGTCTGTCTATCTATCTGTCTGTCTGTCTGTTCGCACATCTAGAGCCTGAAAGTATGGGTCGATTTGCTTCAAATTTAGCATTTAGTATAAATTTGGGTGTCCCTCGGAAAGTATTTTTAATTTTTGGTCTTTGCACAAAAATAACGGTACCTGCCATACAATTGTAAAGAAGAAAATTGATTTTCTGGAAAAGGGCCTCAAAGAGTTCGATAAAACTTTCAGAATGCTATGTTATTTGAACAATCTATCTTTTGGTTGAAAAAGATTTTCGAAATTTGTCTTATAACGGTACCTCTCATAGAACCGGATTTTTCAAATCAAGTTTTCTCGTAAACTATACAGTCGATTTCAATAAAATTGTGGACACATAAAGTCATTAATAACCTAATTTATCATATTTAAACTTTTTTTTGGTTTGGATTTTTGATAATCTGCTGGACAATTATTTTGAATGAATGATTTTAGTTAGCTTTTTATGTTAAACTGCATCCACTGCGCAATCTTATAACTGTTCAAACATTGGTGATTTTTTTGTTGCAATGTATTTTATTTTTTTGAACAAAACCGAGTACATACAGAGATGCGAATATATTAATTGTAATATTGTGTTATTATTTTTAAAATATTTAAATCTCATAAATTTTTCAACTGGTTCAAATTTTAATGCTATGTTGTCTTCAATTCATCTTAACGAAATAAGTCCCAGCGGGCATTATTTCTCTACAGTCATAGAAATAAGGCTTCACGACTTATGACTTAAGGCCTTAATTTGTCGGGGGTTATTTCACGCCACCGTATTTGAATACCCGGGATATTCGACGTGTGTTTTGCCATTCAAAGGAATGCCCATTGTGCTAAAGATCCTTATAAAAATTAGCGCTAAAGAAGTATCTATGCATATCATTCCTCAAAAACAGATACTATTCAATATATATTGAATTGTAGTTATTATAAACGAAGACGTTTCCAAATGCCTCCAGTAATATACTTAATGTTTTCATTCAATTGAATTTCAACAAAGAAAAAGTTGAGGTACTTTAAAACTTCCTGTTAAAACAGAAAGTGAAATAAACTAATTTTCAAATTTAACTTCAAAGTCAAACCAATCAATGTTGACTGAACTAAAATCCCACTTTGTGCAAACTTTTTCCTCTTCATCTTCATTTTTCCCCCTCTCTCTTTCTCTTCGGTTAAACAAAAGCAACGACAATCGATGAACGATGACTCTGCGCGCGTAATCTCAATTCTCGAGGGTAATGTCAGTTAAGACAGTTAAGTGTTTTTGTTTAATTTTTTTTTTTTTTTTTATTATTCTTTAAAGAAAACTTTCAATGTTTTTTTATTTTGCTCTACTTACTAAATGATTTACCTACCTGATGACTCATACAAATCGTTATCCTTTTCCTTTGAACAAAGAAAAAAAAACAAAGAGAAAGTTTTGATCCTGATCCTGCAGGGCTTTCTGGCTTTTTTTATATCATTTATCCTTCTCGACTTTTGTTTGTATTCAATTTTCTATTTTAATTCTGTGTATTTTTTACTTTACCTTAGGTGATTATTGATTGCGTATTTGATTAGGACCTTTAAAGGCAAAGTATTATAGTCCTTTGCACCTCATGCGTCTTGAAGTTAGAAAGTATGTTTCATTTTCACTCAACTCAACTCAACTCAACTCAACACACACATTCAAATCCACATCATTTTATTGGCTTTATCTTATTTAGAAACTTTCATGCCAAAGTCGGGTAAATTACAGACTTCTGACTTTGTGACCTTTTAACTTACGTGACTTCGATTCAGCTTGATACATATAATGTAGATACTTATATCCGATGGAAATGGATTTTTTTTGAATCCACTGAGTTACTATAGCACGACCGAGCACTTGGAGAAATGAAGTGCCTCCGTGATGGTATGAAACTAGTTACGACTAACTGACATTTATCATCACCTACGGGCAGAGCCAAGCTGCCTTTTTCTAACGATAAGAGCCAAGAATGACAGACGAAGAATTTCAAATAGAAAAACCCTTTTTTTTTGTTGATTTTTTTTTTTTTAAGCTTTGTGTGTGTGATGCTCTCCGCAGTATGTATATTTCGTTTAATTTCGTTCGACCTTCGAATAGAATTTGGTAGCTGAAGTCCTCGTGTTGTATATCCTTTTAAAAGTTGAGTGTGGTCCATGCAAGATTGTGAGTCGCCTCGAGACTTTATCTAATCAAAAATGTTGAAGCATTGAAGAAGATAAAACGTTTTGTTGGGTTTTTTATTAAAGTATTTTTTAAAACGATGTAATCTTTAAGCGATGGAAAAAAATTAAGTTAAATCGTTTTGTACGAAAGCAAAAAGGATATCATGACTCTGGTATGGTGGTATGGATGTTAAATAATTATTTTATCATCTTTATGCCTTACCCGTAAGATGTCTGAAACCCAGCTTGTCTCGAACAACCATCTTCATAAAATTGAATAAATATAATTTAAAAAGGTCCTTAAACGAAATAAGAAAATTGTTTGAAAAATACCTTAGTGAGAATTCCATTTATCTTGAAATAAAAATAATCTTAGATTATTTCCAATAACTAAGGCAAAGAAAGAAGTAGTTCGTTTCTCCTGAACAAAAATATTAGCTGTATTTTTTTTTTTTTTTTTTTTGCTACTGAGGTAAAATGCGGTTCAAAAATCACTGCCTTTTTTTTAATGGTCATTGTTTCATCAGGGATTGTAATTAATCAGTAATCCTTCACGTAATTTAAAATTATGTAGTGCCCAGCATACATAGAAGTACGGATATGATAAGCGAAATAGTATAACGTAAGGATGTTCTTCCATGGAAGTAATAAATTGCAAAAATACACTGCTGATATAGGTATCCGTACGAATCACTATACTCAAATACGGAACCAGATACCGAGATAATACTTTTGCGACTAACATCATCGTATTGGATATGATACTTGTCATATAGTAGAAAAAATGCAACAAACATTCAATTCAATGAGTGTTATAAAACATCTACGGCAACAAAGTAAATCACACTATAATAACTTTGCAATTACATCCTTAAAGCTCAAAGTAGATAGCAGCTGTGATTTGCGTTAAAATTTTTCCTTTCAAAGTCACATATACGTAAGTAGATTGAAGGCAAGGCCTGATGGCATACACTGTAACTTCATGGACGTTTTTTAAGCTTGCTAACGTTATTCGCAAAATACGACCAGGGTGCCAATACCCAGCCTCTACGTAATTTTCTACTTTGTTGACGACATCAGGAGGACGGTTCTTGAAACATATGTATGCTCTGTGTGCATGTCAGCTAATGTACCTCATTGCGGTGGGTTCTAGTTGGCTTAAGATATTTTCTATAATGTTCTTAAAGGATAAGACTATCAAACATCAACTTTTATAAGTATAAGGTAGTATAAGAAAATAAATACGGAAGCGGGTAGTCGGATACTTTAAGCAAACTCTGGTAAACGGTCAAATTAGAGGAATATGTATCTTGAGAAATGGAAACTTATCAATGACTGACAGCGCGATTCTTAATAGCAATACATTTAAATACTGGTGATATGATGGTATATCTCACCGAATAGTGTGACCAATCTTTACATTGTCTTGGAGAAAGTTAGATTATTATACATATACTACCGGACCCGGTGAACTTCGTCTCGCCCTAATTTAACGCCTTCAGATAAAGTCCAGAGTGATAATAAAAGAACAGAAAGTCTTGATAATTTGAATGCAATCGAAATCATTAGAGAGTGATATGATAAATAATGTTTTTTAATTTGTTTTCAGTCGCAAAAATAAACAACAAAGACGGTTTGCCAACACGTCAACAGGCAACGTACAGCTGACCGTGCAAAAGCAAGGAAATCCGAGAATAATCCCACTTCCAACAGTTGGCCTTGCGATTTATTGGTTGTCATCTCAAAAGCCAATCAAACGGTGAACTAAATCCGCTTAAATTAGAATGGAAGATCAGTTGGAATCATCGAAATTCGTGGGATCCTTATCCCTTACTCTTCTTTGAATTTGCCTTTGATGATCGTCGCATGAATCACATTGCACATTTTCCGATGATTCAGATTCCGCAACATGATTATGATTGATCTTATCTACAGCTGCAAATTATGCAGGGTTAGTTCTAAGAACAACACGCAAGTTGTTGTGAAAATCATGCTATCGATGATGTCCTTATTCTTCGCTGCTAGTAATGCACTTTGTGTATTAATCTAAAATGATAATTTTACATTCCCGCATCAATTTCGCTTTCGTCGAATTCTTGGTCATTGTGCACGTTGGCTTGTAAGAACATTTATCGGCAGCTTCAAAGCGGAATGTGCAGTTCCACCGCCTTCCAACAATGTGGCAGCAATGTCAGAGGATGCAACAGCCAGTGCAATTTGAGATCTTAACCATTTTGTTACCAGAATCAACGAAATGATGAATGTCTTGCCTGTACCACCGGAACCATCCAGAATGCCATCCTTTACCATCGTCAACAACCTTCATCCGCGAATCATACAAGTTCTTCTGCTAGGCATTCAACAGCGGCACATTTAATCGGATTCTTTTGGCCAACTCAACTCGTTTCTGACAATCATTGTCAAAAGAAAATTCAAAAACAAACAAAATAAAATGCACGACTGGGTCGCACGAACTTGCTCTTATGATAAGCAATTGCTTATTGTTTCTGCATATATATGGCTATTAAAAAAGTTTAAATAATTTCGAAAATTCTTTGATTTTTTAAATTAGTTTAAGAGTTTTCTCGGAAAAACAAAGTATGCAATAAAATTTCGAAGCTATACGTAAATCTAGGAAAAAAAAATATTGAAAATCGTTCGACCAGTTTTTTTTTAAAAAGGTTATTTTTGAAAAACTTTTCCAAAAAATATTTTGAAATTTATTTGGGTATGCAAATATATGGCAAATTTTTTTGAAAAAATTATAAAAAATCAAAAACAAAAAGTTTTTGAAAAATTTGAAATGCCATATTAATAAAATTATAAATGACTTCCTGTGGCCAAAATTTTATTGAAATCGAATGTATAGTTTACGAGAAAATTTGATTTGAAAATACTGGTTCTATGAGAGGTACCGTTATAAGACAAATTTTGAAAAATATTTTCCAACCAAAAGATAGATTGTCTTACAAAAATAGCATCCTGAAAGTTTTATCAAAATCGTTAGAGCCGTTTTTGAGAAAATCATTTTTTTTCTTCACGATTGTATGGCAGGTGCCGTTATTTTTGAGCCTAGAGCAAAAATAAAAAACATATTCCGAGAGACGGCCAAATAAATACTAGATACCAAATTTGAAGCAAATCGGACCATCCGTTCAGGCTCTAGAAGCGCGAACAGACAGACAGACAGAAGACAGACAGACAGACGGACGGAATTCCCAGACCCACTTTTTTCGACTTCTCCATCATCGTAATGTCATGTGTGATTGTTATCTCGAAATTTTTTTTCTGCACGAATCCATAACTTGCCTTATAGTACCTATAATCGTAAGTAAAAACTACGGAATATACGAAAACTTATTAAAATGCACGCAAAACGACTTTTCACAATTATCGAAACAGTTGCAAGCCAAATTCCATTCGAAATTATATTTTCCAACTTTTCCGGAGGGTCTTCCCAATTATTTGAATAATCGCACACAAAATTGCATACAAAAAATCAACTTTTCCGGAAGGTATACATTTATACATTTATATATACTACAATATATTATTAAAGCAATTGTAAGAGTTTGGAACAAAGATCTCTTATCAAAAATAGCAATTCGTATTGCCCTTCGCCTTCTTGGATGTATTAGAAGTTATCTTTTGGACTGGTGTGCCCTAAGCGAAATTTTGTCTTTGGCTTCTAAATCTACTAAGCTCTTTTGCTGATGACGAAAGTCCCCTCAGATTTTCATATTTGAATCCAGATTCACAACCCTGTTCTTCGGATCTGGGATTGCAATGTCAGCGTATGATAATGCTCATGCTCAGTTCATTAAATTCCAATCTTAACAGCATTGTCCTATGCGGAATTATCACCAGAGTGAAATTTAATTCTTCAAAAACTCAATGCTAATATATACAGCATGTAGGTATTGCAAACCACATTTTTGGAACGATCACGCCACTAAATGTTTATGTTTCTGATTCGATGTAAGAAATATGTTTCGCCATCTAATCTGGTTACAATCAAGGGTTACATTTAATAATAATCCTCTGGATAGATGCTCCTGTTGCACATTTGCGTCTACGGGATAGAATATGGAAAAGAATCTTAAAATTAAAAGGTGGAAGGACTATTACGGAAGAAGTTTGTTCATTTGAACATCTTCGTTATGCTTCTTGACTCAGTGCTATTGTTATTCTTACAAGCAGTGCTCGAGCAAAATTACACTTACATTGCTAAGAATGGCAATCAATTTACAGGCAGCACCTAGCAACCATCGACGCGGATCCGCACCCACTATAATAAAAAAATTGGCATGTCAATTTTTAGATGTTATCAATGAAAAGAGGTTATAATACAATAGGATTAATCCAGTACCTAGTCTATGACTTTATTGTAGGCTAATAAGATGCTGGATATTTAAAAGTAATAAAAGGAAAGTTAATCCAGTAATTCATGAATTGACCTGAAAGTCAGGTCAAGTAAGAACTAAAAAAAATTTTTATAAAGAAGTGGTTTTCGTTATTTTAAATTTTCTCAAAAAGTACAAGACATGCATCCGGTTTTCTTTTTTTGCATTTAGGAAACTGAATTAGCATTACATAAGACAAAATTTTGACAAAAAATTATAAGTTTGAACAATTTAATAATTTAATTCTTTTTCATTTTATTTTTTCAAAATTTCGAGTGTGAAAATTTAGATTTTCGGATTTTTTATAAAAAGTTTATCATGGCATTGTTATAGTTACCCTTGTAAACAATTGTTTAATCATTTTGGTAATTTTTGAGGAAGCTCGTGAATACCAAAATTGAAAGATATAAACAGCTGTTGGTAAAGATCCAATTGATTATAGGTAAGTAATCACTTAAGAAGATTACCGATCAACATTCGAACCCACAAACGTATTTGAGGACAAACAAAAATAATCAAGTTATTGTAAGTGTTGTGAATTCCTTAAAATACAAAACAAAATGTATCTAAGTTAAATTGCCATCCGCCTTGACGTGATTTCTTATCATTTTAATAAAATACACTCTACAAATTACTGCAGATCTTAACATAATACAGAACGAAAACCACACACTGCCTATTCAAGGTAAGAATCACATTTACAAAAACAACAAGTTGCCATATTATACAAACGAGAATCTGGAAGAAATGTTTCAAAAAAGACCAATTTGTCGAAAGGAACATAAAAGCTAGGATTTTCAACTCCCTCTATACATGTTATATGTTTGAAGTTTTCATGAAACACAAACTGGCAAAAATATTTTTAGCCTATAAATCCCAAGAAAAAAAGTAGAAAAAAAAGAGAAATCTAGGAAACAAAAAATGTCTCCCCTTACACTTTGTATATCATAAGAACTTAAGAATATAAGGTTCTGCTACTCGTATAGCTTTGAAGCCCACACATATACTCTCATATAAGACGTCCTTCCTAGCCATAACCAAAAACATCAGAAAACTCTGCAAAGATGGCAAGCGACAACCTAAAACGCCCTCAATACACTCCCATGGCCTCGACTATACACTCTCCTCGCTCTACTCGTCCTTGAGTCATCGTCCTTTTGCGCACAGACGAAGAAGAAATGAAGAAACTTTTGAGGCAATGAAATTTTAATTTGAATAACTCAAACATTTTCATTCAAAAGTTCGGTTAAAGTTAAATTTACCAAACGTAATGACATTACATTTGTATACATGTTTCAAGGAGGGACACTTGAATTCGCCACTGCCACCGCCCGACGCCGCTGCCGATGCCGCTGCTCCTCTTTAGAACGTTGCCCAAAAACATCCACAAGAGTCCATCATCTCCCTCTCCTGCGATTCGTTTGTGTATGTAAACACAACTTGGGAACCTGGCCTTGGGGGCGGGGGATGACGAAGGACGAAACAAGATTCCTTTTTCAGCTTCCTTAACCATAGCGATGTTATACGTATTGGAATTGTGAGGGTGCGGGCAAAGTATCTGTATCCGCATCTGAATGTGATGTATAATAAATTTTGAAGGAACCTCATCGTATCCCAATCGTTTTTACTGATACCATCGTATAACTATGCGATTACAGCAACGACGATGACAAGGACACTGCGAGGAGTAACCAAGCGGCAACCGGCAGCACCGCACAAAAACAGCCCACACGTCTACGCCACACCCATCTCCACTCCGCCCTATACACCACTCGAGGAGCTCTTCACATTTTATTCACACTCGTTTACGATGAGCTCGACTCGACTCAACTCGCACTGTAGTAGCATCTCGAATGTGATGATAAAATTTCATTCTGTTTTGTATCTGAAGTGTTTGGTGGCAGATTGAAATTTTCGTATCTGTCGTTTCAGGAGTTTTTGACTTTTGTCTTGATACAAAAACGCATACGACGAATATATGTACAAACATATATGTTCATATCCAGGACGTATCAACGAGGGGCGGTGGATAGCGTATATGCGTGTATATGGCACTCGTTTCGTTTCACATTCGGTTAGGTTCGCTTCGCATGAAAAACGATTTCGCTACGCGATGCGAAATGTTGAGAAGAATTCCTTTGTTTTGTTCCCTTTAACTGGGTTGAATCCTTGAGCTCTGGTTCTTCTTTGAATTATAGTCGTATAACATTTCAAAATGTAATACTCAACACAAAGCCTTGTAACGAATCAATGTTTTAATTGTTAAAATTCTCTATTTTGGGTTACAAATACTAAGATGTCTACTGTGCAAATGAGGATGATGTCTTGCCTTTGTTATGCCTTAGAAACACAGATTTGCCTTATCAATGGATGCTAAGGGAAAGAATGCGGGCAAATGAGGACGAAGTGCTGGTTGTTTGTTGGAAGCACAGAAAGCTCATGTTTCAGTGTAATAAATAAATCAAAGCAGATATATAAACACTTTGTTAAGTCACAAGCAAATGTTTATATATCTAAATATAAATACAGAGTGAAATTCTTCCTATCATTAACTGTTTTTTGAGGAGCGCAATTCAATTATTTAGACATCTAAATTTATCAAAAGTAAAGCTTTTAGAGAAGGAAAACATCAGCAGTAAGAAAATTCTTTTTTATGGGTTTTTCTAACTGTGGCTCCAGCTATGTTAGGTAGGTACTATAGAACGCCAATCAAAATCAATGAAGATAAAGATGCAGGAAATGCGTACGCGTGGCGTTTATGACTTTTGAATAATGAAATTAAGTTTTTGGTAGATGAGTTTAAGTAATTCAAACAATGAATGCCTGTAATAACGCTATATACTTTACTACCTGCTTATACTAAAAATGAATTATTTCTGGAACAATTACACCAATAAAATCAAGACGGCTACATTCGTCATATACATACATTTGTTATGATGATCCGCCTCAAGTTTAGCGTCAGTTAATCAATTTAATTTAACGAAAGACAAATATGTTTCTTTAGAGCAGTTTAGTGTGTACTTGTACTATAGTTCTAAACTCAAATATTATTAAAATTTAACAAAACTGTGAATTTAACAATTCAATTAAGTAGTTCCATATCTGTGTCAGAATTTGGATGTTGAAACCAGCAAAAATTCTTTTTATCTATCTTCACTCCGCACATGTCAATTTATTATAAGGAAATTCATAACCCCTAATAGTATGGCATGCAAAGGGTGTTTTTTAAGACGTGTGGTTTTCAAGAAGGAATAAAAAGAATATAATTTAATAATATGGCCAAGAATTTAGCTTTTTTTTTTTTATAAAGATAAGGGTTTGTTATTATGTTTTAAAAATGATTTCGGGCAAGTGGCTCCCGCGGCTGGCTCGAATAAATTCCGAGACGATTATGTCGACCAAATATTGGACGCAGCGTGCAATGCGACTCGCGAAACGAACCATTATTTTGGTAATAAATTTGCACGATTTGCAAACGCTGTTTTAGGAGTAAGTCTATTCATTATGAAATGGCAAACCAAACTGAGCATAAATCAAGTGTCAGCTGTCAAAAAGACCAACTCCGAAAAAAGTATTGCCAGATTGAAAACGAAACGTCTAAAAAACACCCTTTATTATAAAAAAAAAAAAAAGACGTACTACATAATTATTTTTACTTGCGATTATAGGTACTATAAGGCAAGTTATGGATTCGTGCAGAAAAAAAAATTTGAGATAACAATCACACATGACATTACGATGATGGAGAAGTCGAAAAAAGTGGGTCTGGGAATTCCGTCCGTCTGTCTGTCTGTCTGTCTGTCTGTCTGTCTGTATGTCTGTTCGCGCATCTGGAGGCTGAACGGGTGGGCCGATTTGCTTCAAATTTGGTATTTAGGATTTATTTGGCCGTCCCTCGGAACATATTTTTTATTTTTGCTCTAGGTCCAAAAATAACGGCACTTGCCATACAATCTTGAAGACAAAAATTGATTTTCCCAAAAACGGCTCTAACGATTTTGATAAAACTTTCAGAATGCTATTTTTGCAAGAAAATCTATCTTTTGGTTTGAAATTTTTTTTCAAAATTTGTCTAATAACGGTACCTCTCATATAACCAGTATTTTCAAATCAAGTTTTCTCGTAAACTATACATTCGATTTCAATTTTGGGCACAGGAAGTCACTCATAATTTTATTAATATGACATTTAAAAATTTTCAAAAACTTTTTTTTTTGATTTTTTATAATTTTTTCAAAAAAAATTTTGGTTTTCGAAATATGTTGAAAACGGGTACATTGATTTTTTTTTTAAATTATTTTTCAAATGTAAACTACAGATTGCCATATATTTGCATACTCAAATAAATTTCAAAATATTTTTTGAAAAAGTTTTTCAAAAATAACCTTTAAAAAAAAAACTGGTCCAACGGTTTTCAATATTTTTTTTTCCTAGATTGACGTATAGCTTTGAAATTTTATTGCATACTTAGTTTTTCTGAGAAAACTCTTAAACTAATTTAAAAAATAAAAGAATTTTCGAAATTATTTATTTTAATATCCATATATGCAGCCACTACGCAATTTATTGAACATAAGAGCAAGTTCGTGCGACCCAGTCGTGCATTTTATTTTTTAAGGAAACATATTTGAAGATAAATTTTAGGGATACATGAGATTTCTCTTTCTTAAATTAAAGTTTCCAAAATCAAAAAGTTGTCCGGTACTTTAAGAAGTGCAAGGTCAAGTCAGAATATTATGTATTTTGACATTAATGCGCAGGTAGTAGTTAATTCTTAAATAGTTAAAAATTAAATTTATAAATCAATCAACAAGCTTATCAGTCAGAAAATAGTCATCGACTTGTCGTCATAACTTTCTTGCAAACATATTAGTTCAATATCTAATTTTCGAAAACGTATTTGTGTAAAAGACTCGATTTGAAAAGAAAATTTGAAAGAAACAAAATTTGAAAATATAACCTATATATGTATAGATATATTTAAAAGTCGTCATAGGTTTTTAATATTTTTTTTTTTTTAAATGTATAACTCAATTTTTTTTTTTTAGAAAATTTTCTCTTCTAGCTAAATGGACGGTTTTTTTTTGTGTTCATCTATTCTACACACGCTCTAGCTTTTTGATATAATCCTATTTTTCGATTCGTTGGCGAACAAAAAAATATTTCGATTTTGGTTATGATACTGTTATATGATGATATTATTAAATAAATAATTTTGAGATATAAATGACTCTCACGCTGATAAAAAAAAAATTCTGTGACCAAACTAAGTAAAAAATACCAAAACGCACTTGTTCTTCTTCTATGAACCAAATACACTTAAGCGAAATACTAAGCAGAAAACAGAATAAACGAATAGCAAACTTTTTCTCAACTGAAAATAAAACCAATATTTGTCCTAAAAAAAATAAAGTGCACGACTGGGTCGTACGAACTTGCTCTTATGTGTTAAAATTGTTTTGGGTGCTTGAGATTTTGGGAAAAAAGCGTTGAAAAAATCATATGAAATTTTAAAAATGACTTAAAAGTCAATACCTAAAACGGTTTTTGGAGAAAATGAAGTAAACCATCAGTTTTCTTTTACTTTTTTGAATTTTTACGAAATTTTTTTTCAAAATCGTTCAACCAATTTTTTAAAAAAAACAGTTTTTTTTGAAAAACTTTTCGAAAATATATTCCAAATTTTGTTTGAGTACTCCAACTTCTAGAACATTGTAGTTCTTATCAGAAAAATAAAATAAAAAAATATAGATTAAACCGTTTTTGGAAAAAAAAAATTAAAAAAAAAACCTTTTTAAAAAAATCAAAAAACCTTTTTTTGAAAAATTTAAGAATTTATATTATTTCTTTTATAAAAAGGCTTCTACGAATTTCATCGAAATCCGTCAAGTGGCTTACGAGAAAATCGGATTTCAAAAAACCGGTCCTATGGGAGGTACCGTTATAAGACTTTTCCTGAAAAATCTATTCCAACCAAAATATAAAGCTTGCACATGAAACACTATTCAGAAAATTTTATCAAAATCGTAGGAGCCGTTTTTGAGAAAAATTAATTTTTCAATAAAAACCGTATGGCAGGTACCGTTAGTTTTAAAGCTAGAATGCTAATTCCAAAAAGCCCTCTGTAGGACGTCATAAGAATACTATTTACCAAGTTTGAAGCAAATCGGTCCAGCCAGACAGACAAACAGAAAGACAGACAGAATTGTCGGACCCACTTTTTTCGACTTCTTTATCATCGTAATGTCATGTTTGATTGTTGGAATTTTTTTTTTTACGAATGCATAACTTGCCTTATACATATAGTTAGTACCTATAATCGCAAGTAATAAAGTTTTCTTAAATAGAAACAATTTGTGTTATTCTTTGGCATCCGTTTGTCCACCTCTCAACAAAAAACTTTGCCTTCCACCGCGAAACAAAAATGTAAAGTTAAAACACAATTATTTAAAAATCTTTGTTCGTTTTCTTTTATTTACACAGACGACGCAGACAAAAATTAAGCACCATCAAGGACTCTTTCACTCTTCTTTACTGGGAAAACTATTTAACAAAATATTCAACAAAAAGGCAATAACAATCAAATTTAATTAAACCTAACATTAACAACAAAATTTAAAAATTATAGTTCCAACAGCAAATGGCATTTTTTTTTATACTTGTCGCCAAATATAAAGGATCTTTTCTCGATATATGCATGCGTAGTGTATTTTTGTTTAATTTAAAACTTTTCTGGTGGACCGTATTCTTCAGATGGCTTCGACGGCGGTGGACCGTATTCGAGAGCTGGTTTTGCGGCATTCTTGTACTTGATAAAGTAAACCTCTGGCTTGCTTGGCTCTGTTGGAGCTGGTGTAGGCAGGATGAGCGGTGCTGGAGGTTCGGGTTTCTTGACAAGAACGTATACCAAAGTTTTGTGTTCGTCCTGTGGTGGTGGAGGCAGAACTTGTGCGGCTGGTGAAGGTGGATTTGGTGCTTTGATGAAAATGATTTTATAGTGCTTCTTGGGTTGTGTAATTTGAATTGGAGCACTAAGAGGATACTCCTCTGGTTCCTCTGGTGGGACGTGAACGTAAACGTTCTTGGTGATTATATTTTCAGCCGCTGGCGGTCCATAGAATGGAGCTGGTGGTCCGTAAACCGGAAGTGGTTGTGGTTTTGGTGGGCCATATTGTGAGGATGGTGCTGGTGGTGGACCGTAGTCTTTTTGAGGGGCCGGTGGTGGTCCGTACTTTTGTTGTGGTGCCGCTGGAGGCCCATAACGTCCGCTAGGCGGCTCTGGTCTTGCCACAACTACTACTAAGGTACACGCAATCATCTGTAAAAAGTAAATAACACAGCGAAGTTAATACTTATTCAAAGTATGTTTAATTTCTACGAAAGTGATATTTAAGTAGATTTGTAAGCATTGTTCAACCCTTTCAAGAAATTCGCTGTACTTCGGAAATTTAAAGTGAAATTATATTTAAATTCTGTTGACAAAAAGTTTCTGAATCGTTTAACAAAATCAAAACAAGAGTCAATTACCCATGACGGCATGGACTTTTAAAATTGAAATAAAAATATCACGGTTTAATTTAAATCAATCAAAATATGACCTTTATTATGTGCGTCACACCCACCCATATTTTATGAGTCAATTGCCTCTGTAAGTGCTGGTTAACCCTGGGATCCTATTACATATATTTTATTTCATACATTGAGACATATATACAACTTATATTATAATAACAATATTTTAAGTTAATTTACAATCCTCACACGTCTATTGAAGCAAAACGGTGCGCATTCACGTAGAATACATGAGTGAACACAAAATTCGCACAATTGAGACGGGACGTATAGTATATTCAGTGCCGGATTAAGCAAGCGCGGGGCCCGTAGCAAATTCTTTCAAAGAGCCCTCGATCTACTACCTATGGGGTCTTAAGTATAAAGTGGTAAAAAAACAATTCAATGCTCAATACTCAATACGTTTATTTGCTATCTATAGGTTACAATTTTGTGGGTAATTAATAGTTTAGTAAATTACTATAGGCGCTGTTAGGCTCTGACAAGTTCAAAAAGCCTGAGATGAAATTTCCTGGCAATTTAGAATAATTTTGATAGGAAACTAACAATTGAAAACTGATGATACTACACAAATTATTTTTTTCAATACATATTTCAGAGTTTAAGTTTAATACAAAGTATATTATATTTTTAGGAATAGCTAATGTTATATTTTATCAATGGTATACTTTAAATAATGCTTATATTTTATATTTATTTATCCGTTCCCTTATTATTTTTTAAACTTTTACAAAGTAGCTTTTCTAGATTTCATGTGGGCAAATTTAGAAATAATACTACCAATTCGTATCAATTTTTTTGAGCAAATCATATTCTATATTCATCAAAGCGAGATAATTCAGACGTTCTTGACTCATAGTATTCCTTAACTCATTTTTTATGCGCTTTAATGTCGAAAATGAACGTTCGCCACTGCAGTTAGTGATCATGAGAGATAAATAAATGCGCAAAGCAATTTCTAAATTGGGGAAACATGATTCTACTGAATTGTCCATTAGGAATTTATAATATTGAATTTCCAGAGCTTCGTTTTTCGTACTGTCAATCGCACTAGCCACATCCGTTTTCAGCAGCTCGGCAAACTGCACTAATTCGTTGTCTAGGCTGTCTTCCAAATCATTTTCATAAGCACTGACTATAATTAATGTTTTTTTTTTAAATCTCGTCTGCTGTAATAGATTTTAACTGTCGAAATATTCCAAAAACACCAGTTAGTTTTTGATATGCTTTCATGCGTTTGTCTAAAGCAGATAGTGTGTTATCAATAATGACAACAAACACCTTAATTTCAAACTTTTTACCAGGTGTTTATTTCTCAACAAATTCGTCAATTGTTCTATAACCGCTAAAATCGTCGTACTTTGTGTTCCGCTTGCGTCGTCTTGAAGGCTGTTGCTGATATTCATGACAGCTTGTCAGCTCTTTGGCTTGTGCTTCAATATTTGAAAATGTAAGATCGCATTGTTTGGACATATCCATGTAATGATTCATAAAGGCTGTATCCCGTATTAAGGTCTATTTTAGACGATTGCAGTGACGCACTAGTTGCTTGCATGCGTTCTAGGATTCCATTCCACGTAATTGTCATTATTCCCGTTTCCAACTTATTCATCTTTGAAACAAGTCCGTAAGCTTGATTACGACACTCTGACTTTTGATCTATATTATTGGAAATGGCATCCAAAACTTGCTTGATAGTGGTAAAACCACATAAAAGTGCCTTCGTAGCATCAGCTCTGGCGGACCACCTAGTATCCAACAACCTTTTCAAAATCGGAATTTTCGAAGTAAGAGCTTCCGTAAGAAGACTCCAACGATGTGTAGAAGCGGAAAAAAAAATTATAGAGACTCTCGCGTCTAGAATTTCAACTTCTTTGGTTCTGGAAATAGTTTATTGAATGCATTGCTCTTTATGAATTTGGTAATGATCTTACTATATCAGGATTACGAAATGGTTATGGAAAATTCAATTTGAGGAAATCTCTCTTTTAAGATTAATATTAATAAGTTATATTTTATAATTAATATTTTAAACCAATTTATTACTTTAGTAATAAAATATTTTTTTTCGGTCATAACTTCTATAACCCAATATACTTATATTCTAGAAAATAGATTTTTGGTATATGGTTACTAAATTATACTAAAAATAATGTAGTCTGTTAATCTTACAAATAAAGAGATAATTTTAACAATTAAAATCGACCCATTTCAATTCTGCTACACATCCACACTAAGTGTCGGGTAAGAGTGCTTGCATACGTCAGACTTTTTGTAGAGCTGATTATCAGGCCGACTGAAATTCTACACATTTATGCAAGCAACTTGTGCGTTTACCGTATGAAATTCGTTGATTTATTTACGCCAAGGAAATAGTCGGGTACCGAGTGTCTGACGTGGATTGTCTCAATACGAAAAGTTGTAACGTTTCACGTTCTTGTGACATCAAAAAATTCAATATACCACATCTTAATAAGTTTCACTAAAAAAAATTACGCTCAGGCAGAGATGAGTGGATTTAAATATGCGGGGCCCCCTTTCGCGCGGGGCCCGTAGCAATTGCTACTCTTGCTACGTGGTTAATCCGGCACTGAGTATAGTAGGTACTTACATTACAGTTACGGCCTCCTTCTCCACATTCTCCAAATACATTATTTATTATGTATTATAAAATATTGTTGATATTATATTTTCAACAAAACTGTTTCATATTCACAACCGATAACACAAGCAATAAAACATTTTCATTATCAGTCCTCATTATTGCCATTACAATTGGCAAATTAAAGACAAAAGCACAAAAAATGGAAGAAAAAAATAAATAAATACATGTATGAATGAACAATACCTAAAGGATACATCTCACAAAACAACGATACTACAACAACAATACAATCGAACGTCATTTATACCTATACGCATACACATTGACATTAAATTAAATGTAAGTTTTTTTTTAACTGTCTGTCTGGCTGTGTAAGAAGGAAAGTTGTTTTATTTAAAATATATTGTGGAACTCGTCCTGTTTTATAAAAAAAAAAAAAAAGGGCCTTCCGACAGGATGGACGGCTTCATTTAAATATGAGGATAATGGACGACAACAACCACTGCTGCCGACGCCGCCGGCGGCCGCGTCGAATGGGAACAAATTTATACATACACTCGTAAAAGTTGAATAAAGACAAAAGTGCTTAATGCATCCAATAATAATTGTCATTGCACAGTAAAATCCCCGGAAGATGTGACCACGGAAATAAATAATCCCACATTACGAATGAATTATTAAACAAAATATACCATCAAAAATGTGCCTTGGTTAATTTTTGTAAGTGTAAATATTTAATTTTGATTTGTTTTAATGTGTAGGATTTTAATAATTATGGAAATTTTTTTAAAACTTATTTTTGTTATTGTCACTTGACAATAAGCAAGGCCTGTTTTTGATGGTACTTATTTGGCTAGATTTAACAATCAAAGTGATTTAGGTCGTGGATTCAAGTAAATGAAAACCAGAAGTTAATTATGATTTCAACAATTTTAAATGTTGCTGACCTCAGAACAATTATACACACAGATAACAATAATAGTTCAGAAACAAAAATATTTTCTTTTTAGATTTCCATTACAAGTTTACCAAATTTGTATCGCTGGAAGAAGCAATTAAAAAAAGTGCTACCCAATCACCTTACCTACTTCATCCATACAAAATAGTCTTCGGAACCTCTTACGCTATCCTTCTCCTTCAGCGCGTTGAAATAACATATAATTTTTCGGGAAATTCTTAAATGATAAGCAATATAACTATACTGTTAAAGTACCTAATCGAAATTAAGTTTTATATATAATTTTCTTGGTTTTTATTAAAACTTTCTTGAAAACCTTCACACAGATTATTTAAAGACTATAATAAGACTTTGCTTCTTTTATGTTTTTCATCGATGTTATTTATGTCAAAAAAATATTACAAGTGTATATGTTTTAATGTTGGCATTGTTAAAACAACACTAATGATTAAACAATTGACCAATTTTGTGATCATTTATGCCAGTTTAATGCCATTAGAGTTTTTCGTATTGAAATAATAAATTTATTTTTCAATCTGAAAATTTTAACGTTATGCGAAAATCAGCACAAAAACAAACACCCAACACAAATCACATGGATGAATAATTTTGATTAGAATTTCATTAATATTTTCACGCAAATATAAATTCATAAAGAAACAGTTACCGCAACATTTTATCCCCAAATTTATCTAAGTACGAAAGTAATGGCTTTGCTTAAAAAGAAAACTCACTGTGATTCTTTGTAAGAGCAACTTTCTGTTAGCTGTCAGTCGTTTCTTAACAATTCATTAACTTTGAACAATATATACTCGTACCTTCTCTTTTTTTTATTGGAACAGGAAATGTCGTTCAATTTAAATTTTATTTTTTGTCTGTGGGAAAGTAAATCCAAACAGAGCAAACCACTCTCTACATACAAACAGTCGTATAATCGTTATTTCGTTTCCTCACCAAAAGCGGAAGTAACCTCCTACATGAAACTAGATATAGTGATATGAAAATAGTCCCTATATTCGTACATAATAGCTATATCGTTTCTCAAAGGAATTCCACTTGAGGCACATGTTTGCTCGTATCGATATATCCTGACTCAAAGCAAGAAAAAGGGAGTGGGGGGGGGCTCATTCGCGAAATAGGTACCCAATTCGATCGCTGGAACTGCCATCAGTGGTCTATTTTGGCGAAGGACACACAAAGTAGAATCCACACATGGGTAGAGGAAACTAACGAAGTATTAGCGAACAAAAAAATGGTTCGCCACCCAACTGGAAATAAGAGCCACATACAAAAAACACATCACAAAAGGGATAAAATGTTAGACTACTATAGCAACGACCAAGGCCGAGGGTCCTTTTGGTGTTTTTTTGTTTGCATCTTTCCCCCGCTTTTCAGATAATGGCTGAGAGAATCTCATTCAATTTCATTTGATCTGTTTTTATTTTCGTTAGATACACATATCAAAATCGGATTTGTGGGGGTGATTATCCTTAGTC
Organism: Platycheirus albimanus; assembly: GCA_916050605.2. Lineage (NCBI taxonomy): Eukaryota > Metazoa > Arthropoda > Insecta > Diptera > Syrphidae > Platycheirus > Platycheirus albimanus. Next base: position 85,074,898 of record OU696696.1, read on the forward strand.
CCAGTTAAGTCTCATTTTGCTTCTATACTTATTCTTCTTTTTTTTTAATCCCAATATCACAAGCTGGAGATAGTCAAACAAACAAACACATACACACAGAGGCAGACAGAAATTCAAATTGAACAAAAGTATATATTTTCATTGAGTCCTTTTCCCCACAGAGGACGAGACGTTTATTTGCCGAAAGTAAAGAAGTGAAGTGAACTTGCTCTATTCCCTTCAAACCAACCGCCTATATTCTAGTCGAGCTTTAAGCATTGCTATAGGAATTGGTTCTTACTTTCATTTTGCAAAAAAGGACCAAAAGTCGTTCGGTTAATCCTGTGCTCATTTTATTTCGATCGAAGAAGTAAGATTGATTGGAGAGAAGTGAAAGAATGTTTGTGCAGAATGTAAAGAATAATAGTTTGTGGAAAAAATTTATAGATAGATATATTTGAACCTCTAACGTATAGAATAGAGAATCAAGTAAAATGGACGAAATGATCCTTTGTTCTCAGAAGAGACATATGGGATTTTGATGTCAATGCCCTCTTACACATTCAATTGCGCGTGGGTTTCACATTTAATCGTGAATGATTGTATACGTTGAATTGATATTGGTGCTGACATCCTTTTGAAGTTTGACGTTAACAATGGCAATGAACCTAGGTCATTTTTAAAGGATATTTAATAGATTGCCTTTTGCAATGTTTAATCTTTATTATATCGATATTCAATATTTTAACGTAATCCGTCGAGTAGATTTTCATAGATATTCCCTGTGAAAACTTAATTCGAATATTGATCCTGATATATTTTTTAAGTAAAAACCGCTTTCTAAGAATCGTTAGAAGTGCTTTCGCGAAAAATAAAGTTTTCATTTAAAAGTTAAATGGCAGTGACCGTAAAGCGTTTTTAGAAAATAATATTTTCGTTTATTGTTCTATTGAATGTAGCCTTAGTTTGAAAAATAGAACACCAGTTCTAATTACTCTTCCTCCAATTTAATCATACGAGCCTCTTTTCAGCATTTCTAAAAAAATGGCTTCAATTGAAAAAAAACTTAAAAAATAACAGTATTGCCATACCATACCTACCTATTCGTAAAGCCAGAAATCTTTTGACTTCCTCATCATCGTAGTCACATTCTTGATTGTTTTCTCAATTCTTTCAGCAAAAAATTATTTCAGGCAATGAGGTAAAGTAACGATCACGGATTGGATATTATAATTCCTGCACAGTAATTTCGTGTGAAAACACAGTTCAGTATCCTGAAATCTTGAATCATAAGCCATTCGAAAGTGTTCCATAAAAAGCAACAAACATTTTTGAATGATCACAACGGTTCTTCCGCGACTAGATCACAAATACCACAATCAAAGTAAAATTTGAATTATTTCCCGATGTTTTTTTATATTGCGCTTTTTCCACTTGGATTTTAGAATCAAAGAAGCTTATTTTTATTTTTGTGCAGCCAGTTCATTGAAAACCAATAAAATGGACTTGGATCGTTTAGATAAACAGTGCTTATTTTTGTGTCTACTTTCAGAACGAAAGAGAGTTAAGAAAGTCTATCAAATAAGAACTATGTTTAAGAACAACATAGTCTCCTTCAATTTTCTCCAAAATACCTACTGTGATTTATGGCTCATTAGTTTTGGACTTAAGTGTTGCTCGTTCACTAAGCCAAGAATTGTCTTGACGTGTTCAAAGTTCTCTGTGTGTAGTGTGTAGTGTGTCCCTCTTATGAATAGTGTCTATTCCATTCTATGGTTATATTATTTTTTCGATTTCGAATGAAATAAGCCTTTAAACTTTTAAGTTTAAAGTGATAAGTAGCGCCATCTATAATTTTGTTTTATATAACAACTATTCAGAACGGCAAACTTATTTCTATTTCTATTGATGTATATAATTTTTAATTTTTCGTTAAGTTCATTAAATAAAGTGCGTGGAGGCAACATTAAAAAAATAACCAAAAATATATATTTTCGTGCAGTAAAATAAAGCCTATGTTTTAAGTTGGCGTAATACCAATAATGCAGTAGTTTTAACGTGATACTGGTACAAACATACAGACAAACACACAAACAGACATATTGATGAAAATTCTAAAAACTGTTGTTTTGGCTTCTGCGACTCTAATTGAGCATCCCACATATTGTGTAAGAACTTTATTATATATATGTATGTATACATATATAAATATGTACATACATATATAGTATACACCTGTGTTCCTTTTTAATATTAAATACACCTCAGTACCAACCAATATTACCAACTACAACAAAAATGTATTCACAATACTACGACCACAAAGCATCTTCCAATAACAATATACACCAGCCATTGAGTTCTTTTGACCCGGTTTTTATGCCGACATAAATCTGAATAATTGAAAACACGATGGTAATAAAATAATAAAAAATACATATATAACGGGCGAACAAAAAACTCATCCCGTGGCACAAAATGACATGTTACTGTTACGTCAATAGCGGAATTAACCATAATAATAATCATCATGGCAGTCGGGCGGCCATATAGTCGATCTCTTGTATATATCTATATACATGGACAGTCTATATTATACAGCATTGTAGCCTTTTGAGTAGGGCTGTAAATAATGTCACAATGTCCTGTTTTTCATATAACAGAAAGCAGGCTTTAAGGATGGGTGATAGCAATAGCAGCAATGGCAATGGGGTGTATCCACAAAAAAAAAAAAAAAAAAAAAAAAAAAAAAAAACATGCTAGCAACAACAGTAACAAACACCCCATCATCCAAAGCGAAGCAGCACTTAAAACCGAGAGGTCCTGGCAGCCAAAATGTCATTTAACGTAAAAGGATATCAATTTTATCTCAATTCGAATTTTGCAACGGCAATAAAGTATCGATTTTCACCACCAACATTGGGGTTAAATCAGTAATGCAAATATATGATGGCTTTTCCTGCTACCACTCCATTTATGCCGGGCCGGGTGATGTCCTCAATATTTATGTCCGTCTGCTGGGTTTTGTCCTCATTCCTGTATTTAATAGCACTAGGATAAAGAGTTGGCTGCAGAATGTAAGGAGTAAGGATGATGGGATGGTATCTACTATAACTCCTTTACCGCTGTAAAAATGTTTACAAATTGCATCTACACTTTGAGACCAGATTTTTTTTGTGAATCATTTTATAAAGTTTGAATGGGTGTTATGGTTATTATGGAGAACATCAACAGATTGATGGTCTTATGGGATTGAATTTTGAAATTGTTTTGATATAAAACTGGTGTTTAACGACATACATCTACATTTACATGTAAGTTTACATGTTGAGCAAGAAACAAATAAAAAAAGCAATAACAATTTCAGTAGTCAATTTGGGACAATGGGACTGTAAGACATTTGGTGGATGTGGTTGTTTTACATGGAATTAAAGGAAGAGTCAATAAATGTAAAGACATTCAATATCTTGGGTTGAGATGAGAATTTTATTTATGAAGTGTTTAAGAAATTCCTAAAAATAAGCTGAAAGGCTTAATTTCGAGAAAAATAAAAAATGTCATATTTATAAATTAAATAAAGAGTGATTGTTCCGAATATATAGGTTTGAAGAAAGCATTAATATTTAAAAAAAAAAACGTTTAGCAATTTTTTTTCCCAATTTCTTCAAATCCTGGCTGCAAATTAATTTGTTTCCAAGTTTCTTTTTATTTACCAACAAAAGACTAATTAGGTAGGTGATACACAACATTATGAAAAGCGTAATTCGTTCATTGGCAGAAAGATTAGGATTTGCTTGTAATTTTTTTAAATGGTTTTGATTTGGGTAAGAAATTTCAAAACTTTCATTTCAGCTAGGATAACCTTGGCTAAAAGTTGGATGGCTGATTAAGTAGGTATTGTGTTGAAAGAAAACCTTTGTGTGAGGAACCTTTAAACAATTTTTTGATCAAAATTGTTGCTGAAACTACTTCATCAAAATTCATATAGTTCGCTTGATTTATCTCACGGTCTGATTCTATAAGCCAAAAAACCAAAAAAATGAGTTTGATCAATTTAAACTGCTACACAGTGCACTAGCAAAAAGGCTTTGTATTTATTATTTTTGTACTTGTATGTTTTGAAATAAAAAGGAACATTATTGTCAAAATAAACAGACAGTTAATTTCTTTAAGAAGTATTTGAGAAACTTAATACTTTTTTTTTATAGAGCCAAAAGTAAAATCGTTCTTAGTACATTAAAGTCGTATACAAAAGGATGGTGAGACAAAACGACAAATATCGTTGAATTATTTTGAAAATGTTACCAAATATTGAAGTTTAGTAAAATTTCTTATTTTAAATTTCACAGCTGAAAAAAATCTGTTAATATGCCGTAAAGGAATACTTTAAAGACTTTAAGAATTTCCTGAAGGATGGATTACATTGTGTATATTTCTAGGAAAAACATAATCACTTTTGCATGATTTATCAATCACTATTCGAAGGATTTCATCAGGTTTATTTTTATTTATTTTATCTAAAAAGAAATTTATTCCTCATTTTTGTTGTACCTATATTAAACTCAAGGACGCCTTTCAGTAAATCCAGCTTTGATTTTTCTCTAAGTCACCATATTGTTTATTGTTGTGAGTCACTTTCACTTCACACATATAAATAACACTGACAGGGTAGCTGCAAATCCCTTGGGACTATATCTGTATTCTTTTTTTTTTAAATATCCATGATGCACAGTTTGTGGGCTTTTTTTGCAAGGATATCATTTTCTCACATCAATGGAGGGATTTAATAGATTGGATTGCTTTCACTTAATATATAATATGTACTTTTTTTGTCACCAAAGTCACAATATTTCACTTTCAATGTATGTTGGTAAAGCCCCATTTTAATCCTTTATGACATTCAAACCCCTGTAGGGATTTTTTCACAAATCCACATCCTTTCAATTTCACTTTCACACACATTCATAATGGAAAGAAACACTTACCAATATGACTTTCATTCTGATATGCGATTATTTTTTTTTTTTTTTCTTAAAGAAGAAGTTGAATTCGGATTAACTACAAACTACAATTGATACTCTTCCACCGATTGCATATCCATTTTATATCAATTCGATTCGAGTTCAAAAGATTGATTTTTTTGCATAACGATTAAACTAAGTCACGTAGATGCCACCATGACATACACAAATGGCATAATAGCTGGCCCAAAAAGTACGCACATACCAGGTTTTTGATGAGGAGGGGGCACACAACGCACGTTCAATGACGAAGACGCGACAACAATGTCGTCGTCTTTAGTGGACGCAATGTGGGTAGATGTCGCGTACACATAACAAATTGGTTTGATGGACTTTTTATTACCCCGACATCCATTCTGTGCCATGGGAAATGATGGGTCATTGTTCACATATCGCATGGGTACTTTCGCTTTTGGTGTGGAGCCCATTCGGGAAGTGCTGGCTACATTGCAGAATGTCGGACTTTGTGCAACTAGCAAGCAGCAAGGCGTTGGGATGGAAAAATTATCTCCCAGCATTTATACAAATGCAACATTCTGTACAGTTCCATGAATGTATATGGTATGCAGCATGGAGACCTTGAGCTCAGCAGCGGATCTAGGATATGTGCAACGGTGGGCAAAAGGCGAATTTGGCGCCTGCCACCATTTTATAATTTCATTACCATAGCAATTTTGAAGACCTTTTTTTTGCTCTTCACTTTGCATTTTCTTTCTTTTCTTTCTTCAACTTCATTGCTTTTGCGCCCCCCCCCCATGGCTCTTTCTTCATCGTCATAGTGACAAATGACAGTTGTTTTGCGCCCCCAATAGCTGACTCCCGTGGCAAGTGCCCCCCTTTGCCCCTCCCTAGATCCATCGCAGTTTGAGCCAGCTGCACGAAAGGCCAGAGAAAAGTTTGCAGTAAACATTTTCAATAATTAATTTATTATATTTTTTGAAACGATTAAAAGGGACGAAGTTTAAGTGTTATATCTGCAGATTCTGGCTCGCATGTTGTCAAAGTACTTAACGGACAACATTATTTCAATTCGCAATAAGCATACCCACCAGATCTCTACTCCAAGGACTTGCATGTTCCTGCTCTTCATGCTTTTTCTGCTGCCCTGTTTGGAATGTATGTGTGTGGTAAACCGCTTGTGGAAGTTAACATACTTTTCAATTCGGATAAAGGGTTGAGTCTAAGTGAGGTTATTTTATTTTTCCCATTCCAATTATTTTTTTAACTCACTGCCACAGTATAATCGTGGACTCTGGATAGCAGATCTTGATGGCCCTCGTTCTGGTCATCTTTGTCCTTTTTTCGGGGGATTAAATTTATTACGGAAATTAATTACCTCATGAAAATTACGTTGATGATGATGAGGACCAAAGTTGTCATCACATAAGTGGGTCGAACTATTAGTTTAATGTTGTGTCATTTAATTGAAGAAGATGTGATGCTCTTTGTGCGGATAGTCTACTGGGGCCACAGCCAGAGCATAGTAAAATGAGAAATTTAATTAAAAACTTTTGGCCTGAAGTTGAAGGACAATTAAGCCTAGAGGCAGCAGCCGGTATGACTATAGCTTGGTATGGCATATTTCGCGTAAAGGTTGGACATTTTTCCTGGTTCTGTTGTTTCCTTAATGTAATTTGTATTCAAATGTAAATGCAGATTATGAGTGGTGTATATGTAAGCAACACGGAACTTAGGGCCTTCAGTGGTTGAAAAATAGTTTTTATTTTAAATAGGTGATTTAGATTTTCTTTAACCTTTATTTGAAATTTTATAAGAAGGCTGCTAAAGGACTTGGTACGTATAAGTCGAAAAAAAAAAATTTCCAATAAACGTCTTTTTAATGATGAGAATTAAGGCGTGGAAGAGTTTAATTAATTTTTTTTTTTTCAAATTCACAGATGTCATCAGCACTAAAGACTTTAATCTCAGCTTTACTTCTACTTGTTAGATTTATGTTTAACATTGACACTTGTCAAATGATGTCATGCTGCATAATTGCCTGGGTTCTATGCATTAAAAAAAAAAAAAAAAAAAAACATCAAAATAAGCTTCTGGATATAAGAATAAATCTTCTTTTCTTAAATTAAATAAGTACATGGAGAGGGCATGAAAGGTTTTCGAAGAAAGAGTCATATCATTGAATTTATTATAAAAGACTTCGTACTCGATTCTATGGGAGTAACCACTACAAGAGAAACATATAACGTTAAGTGATAAAATATCATTTCATTGTCTAGTTATCTTAATTTGGAAAAAAAAAATACAAAAACTCTTACCCCAATACTACAGTGAAACCTCCCATTGCGGACACCCCCTAAGGATGATAATCCCCTTGGTCGGAAAAATTCTCACGACCGCGTAATACATTTTGAAATAAGTTCTTGTTTTTTTGTTACTTTTTATCAAAAAATATTATATGTATTTCCTTAAGTTATTGAAATTATTTTTTATTTTGCGTGTATTAAAATAAAATCTTTTTTTTTGTTTTGTAATTTAAAAGAATTTAATTTTTGTTATTTTTATCAATAAATGTAATATTAACTTATATGCAAAACTATTTTTAATTGGTTTTTGATTCTTTCACTATGAAGGACAACTCCATAAGACTGACAAAAGCGCCTCGACCGTCGCTGTCCGCCTAAGGGAGCTTTCACTGTATTTACCATAATACATTTTACGATAATGGACAGTGACCAAACTTTCTTCTTTCGTCGTCTTCACTTTATCAAAAAACTTGGTTGTCTGTAAAGTGGGTTACGGGACGATAATCTAACGTGATAACGATTTCACAAAACAGTTCACGTGAAGGTTGTATCTCCCCAACCACCTACAACCAATAACCAACCACCCACCATTATAATTCCCACATACAAACACCAAGCAACGAATCAGCATTTTCGACAATTCCCCCCCCCCCCCTCCAATAAACCCCCTTCCTGACCACCACCAACCACTCACCCCACCTACAACTACCAACCACTGTTTTTGAACCCCCAAATCCAACCACCAACCCCACCTAAAACCACCTGAAACTTGCCACCATTTTTGATAAATTTCAGGAATTTATTAACGCTTCAGACGTGAGGTGTTTGCTTAGGGTTGGGTACAATTTGTCGACTTAAATAAATCGATCGTCTTAATGTCGGCTTTCGAAAAGTCGATTGGTAAAAATACCGACTGATCAAAATGTCGACTCTTATAAAGTCAATTTATAATGCATTCGGCGCCGCATGCATGTGAACATCACTCACTTTGCCACTGGCAATCAGTGTTGCACCCCTACTACTGTTATTTAAAAATAACTTAAAGATTTGAACTGTCGATGCAATCCAAGGAATTACATTTTTCGTCAGGATAAAAGTTGACATTATTACCAACACTTTTTCCGTCCACATTTTCATAGTCTATATTTTAAATTGTGAACTTTTTTTGAGTCGATCAAGCATCAGTCGACATTTTGACAGTCGATGAAATTTGTATTTATCCAGTCAAAACGTCAAATCGCTGAAGAATACATAATTTACGGCTGAGGGTGGGATCGATCATAATTATGTCATGTTATAATTATCATCCAAAATTGTGCAACAGTAAGCGGTTGTCCGTCAAGAAATTGATGAACAATGTGAATCAAGCGACAATCATCAAGGGCAAGTTCAAAGGAGTAGAAGCCTTTGTCCCACGAAATTTGATTATTTTAACTGATCTTCCATATCAATTCAAGCTAACTCAGTTATCCTTTAGATTGGCTTTTGCAATGACAATCAAAAAATCACATGGCCAATCGTTGGAAGTCTGTGGGATTAATCTCGAATTTTCCTGTTTTTCGCACTGCCAGCTGTACGTTGCCTGACCGCATGTTGAGTCATTACATTACATTATACGAGTACTTTAGTCAATCCTGCCCTTGAATATTGCCTACGAGTTAAGGGACACCCTGTATATTATATAAAAATGTTTTTTTCATTCAATTTTTACTTTCCAACAGGGCCCCAAAGTCTTGTGTGCCCAAGGGCCCCGCTATGTCCTAAGACAGCCATGCCAAAAACTAAAAAATCTGCGAACTAGTTAGAACCATTTTTGATTTTTTGTTTGATTTGGAATTGACATTTTTTAACTACTAATCCCCATACCCCCCAAAGCCATGGGGCAGCGCTGGCAAGGCTTTAAATTCCTCTTACAAGGTCCTACTGCCTTAAGCAATACATACAAATAATTTTTAGAAATTAAAAAAAAAAAGACTTAATTAAATCGAGATTAAGAAAAAATTATTTTTACGTAGTTACCTAGGTACTTTTGTACTTATTAATCATTCAAATCGATTTAAATCAAAACTAAATCATCATTCCATTCCAATAAAATGCAACTCAATTTCTCAAAGTCAATGACAGTAAACTATCAAATCTATTGGATTAAAGCTTTCTCTATTTTTCAGCAAAAATATATCTGAAATTGAAATTACTTTGTATTGACGGTAACCTTTGTCCATAAAACTGTATCTGTATCGGGCTAAGCACAAAAATCAACATCCAACACACGACCAATGCTAAATCTCCTTCAACATCTACTACTACTACCACTTGTTCGTTATAGCCTTCCTGGACATTTGGACAATTCCAAACATAAGCTTCAAATTAAAGCATTTAAACGCATAAGCAACACTGTATACAAAGCCTGACAAACTATGAAGGACTTTAAATTCTGCCCAGCGCCAAAACCAACGCCAACGCCAATAACACCCTCAACCCTTTTTGTTCAAGCTGTGTTCTATTAAGCCTTTATGATAATGATGCTATGTTTTGTGCATGTTTGGATGTATGTATACCTTCCCGAAAAAAGGGACATATAGTTCAATGTTTATTCCACAGCAATCTCTGTGTATGGTGCCCTGTGTATCCTGTCCCATGTTTCCAAATATTGTTCTGTCGTTTGTTTGGGTGGTTACAAAGTACATGATGGGAATTTTGTGCAAGTTGCGATACAAGATGAACATCTAAAAAGTAAATACAATCCTGGATTGACAGTGATCTGTTGAAAAGTTTTGTTAACTACGTATTTACATATACATTATACATACCTATCTTTTCTGTATAGTTGGAGTAAGTAGATTTCAGGGACTTTTGTTAATGCATACTGGAACACAAGGTTTTTCTAGTTTTTTTTTTAAATATGTCCAACGTTATATTGATATATCAGGCAAATGCGTTACGTGGATATGTAACTAAGAGTGTAGGTTTAAATTTTGTATAAGTAGTTGGAAGAAAAAAATCGATTTTTAATTATAAAAGAATTGATTCGGTATAAGGCTTTATAAGAGGTGTCGGTGAATAGAGACTTTTTGCTGCATACAAGGTGTAAATATCTTAACATTATATTGATACCTTCTATGAAAAAGAAAAAAAATTTCTATACTAACTTTGGCATAAAACTTTTATTAAAAAACTTTTTGTCGACTAAGGACCATTTGACTCTCCTCACGTTATATTTTTACTTGCGATTTTAGGTATCTACTTTAAGGCAAGATATATGCATTCGTTAAAAATAAAATGCACGACTGGGTCGCACGAACTTGCTCTTATGCTAAGCAATTTCTTTGTGGCTGCATATGTATATTAAAAAAAAACTAAAAATAATTTCGAAAATTCATTTATTTTTTTATTAGTTTAAGAGTTTTCTCGGAAAAACTAAATATGCAGTACAATTTTAAAACTATATGTCTATCTAGGAAAAAAAAATATCGAAAATCGTTTGACCAGTTTTTTTTTTAAAAGGTTATTTTTGAAAAACTTCTTCAAAAACTATTTTGAAATTTATTCGAGTACGTAAATATATGACAATCCGTAGTTTACATCTGAAAAAATAATGTTAAAAAAATCAATATTACTGTTTCGAACATGTTTCGAAAAACAAATTTTTTTTTGAAAAAATTATTAAAAACCAAAAAAAAAAGTTTTTGAAAATTTTGAAATGTCATATTAATAAAATTATAAATGACTTTCTGTGACCGAAATTTCATTGAAATCGGATGTATAGCTTACGATAAAAATTGATTTGAAAATACTGGATCTTTGAGAGGTACCGTTATAAGACAAAGTTTGAAAAATCTTTTCCAGCCAAAAGATAGACTGTCTTAAAAAAATAGCATTCTGAAGGTTTTATCAAAATCGTTGGAGATGTTTTTGAGAAAATCAATTTTTTTCTTCACGATTGTATGGCAGGTGCCCTTATATTTGGGCCTAGAGCAAAAATCAAAAATATATTCCGTGGGACGGCCAAATAAATCCTAAATACCAAATTTGAAGCAAATCGGCCCATCTGTTCAGGTTCTAGAGGCGCGAACATACATACAGACAGACAGACAGACAGACAGGCAGGCAGACAGACAGACAGACAGACAGACAGACAGACAGACAGACAGACAGACAGACAGACAGACAGACAGACGGAATTTCCAGACCCACTTTTTTCGACTTCTTCATCATCGTAATGTCATGTGTGATTGTTATCTTAAACATTTTTTTTTTGCACGAATCCATAACTTGCCTTGATTGTTAGAATTTTTACTTGCGATTATAGATAGTACACAACATTGCGATGCTAGGGAATTCGAAAAAGGTGGGTCGGACAATTCTATCTGTGTGTCCGTCTGTCTGTCTGCCTGTCTGTATAGTTAGCCTAAACGGCTGGACCGATTAGCTACAAACCTGGTACACAGTATTATTACGACGGCGACGTCCTACAGAACTAGCATTTTATCTCTAAAGCTAATGGTACCTACCATATTTTAATGAAAAACTCATTTTTATCAAAAATGTTGTGTAACTTTATGTTTTGGTTAAAAAACATTTTTCGGAAAAGTCTTATAACAGTATCTCCCATAAGACCGGTTTTTTTCAAATCAGATATTCTCGTAAGCCACTTGACGGATTTCTATAAACATTTTAATGTAAAAGCCCTTTTATAAACGAAATAATTTTAATTCTTAAATTTTTCTAACCGTAACAAATTGACATAGAACAATTTGTGTACTATAAAAATTTTAGGAAATTCAACATGTTACGGTAAAATTTACCGTAACAAAAACTATTCTTCCAGATCCCTTTTCTTGTTCCTTCCGTTCTTTTCTTTTCTTTTATACAGGTGCTTTGGTAAAACAATCGTAGAAAACCATCAGACAGGCGGTCTGAAAACAACATCTATGAAACTACGATCACCTTAATCCTTAATATTGATGACGAAGCTACGAAGACATGCAGAGTTCACAGACGCCATCTACCTCTACCAACTACGAAGGGTTCGTAGCACCGACGGACGCAGCGTATGGCCAAAGGCCCACCATAACTCAATATATCTATGTAAAAGGTGGACCGTTAGCTATTATTGTTATCTACCCCCCAATCCACCCCTAATTGAACGGAAGCCAAACAAGTTAATCATTCGCGAATAGGAATTTCTGCCAAACTCTCCTTCCAATATAGGGAATATTACAAATAGCTTCGCTCTAAAGTCTCCACAATTGTTGTATTTGATTTTATTTTTCATTCGGAAGGGGAAAATTGCACGGGTGAAAAACTGATTTTCTTTCTTCTTCGTCAAAACTTTCTTTTCGAAATACGAAAACTTGATTGAGGGGTGAATGCGTCCATCGAATTCCCGCCCACTGGAAATGATACCAGGTGCCGGCGAATTCGATGATGACGACGCACAATTGATGAGAGAGGGTGAGTAAGCGAGACCGTCGGATTCCATCTCTGTTCACTTACTGCCTATGTAGTATAGCTGAGTAATGACGAGATCAGATTCCGCGGTCTATGATTGGCTGAAAACCAGATAAATTGGAAAACAAGAGGGACCATCTAGGACCAAGAAAATCCTGGAAGGCCACTTCTAGTTTGGCAAGCAAAAAAGAAAGTTTTGAATTTTTGGAAAAGTGAAAAGAAAAGTTTTGATTGCGAAGAAAAAAGAATTTCTAGAGTTGGTTATAGAGTAAAGTGTAGAAGAGTTAAAAGTGATAAAATTATTTGGAAAAAGAAAATTTGATATTTTGAAGTTGTGGAGGAATTAGAAGCAGGAGAAAAGAAATAAGGAGGGAGAAGTTGGCAGAAGGCAGTCAGAACAAGAAAAAAATAAAGCTAAGTATTTTCATGAATTTATCCAGGTGGTAGTAATTTAGTTGTTTTTCATGCTAATTTTCTTCGAGAAGAAGAAAATTACCAAGAAATATACATATATACATTTTATCGTTTGGCTTTCGTTCGCAAAATTTACGGGACCCGTGACTTTTTTTTTCTCTCTTATTATCTATTCCGTAGTAACGGTCCATTTTCTTTTTCTTTAAAATTCCATTTTGTAAAATTCCATTTGTTTGAAAAGATTTTGGGTTTTTTCCCTATATTATAAAGGTTTCCCAAACTAATAAATAATTTTCAAATCCCAATCCGGGAGTAAAAATACTTGCCTTATCATTTAGCATTTCATGTACTTTTGTTGTTGCACCGACGACGTTTTTAATATAGGTTTGGAAATTCCTCAAAAAATTTTCTGGCGCCCGTTTTCACTTACTATATGTAAGTACGCCCTTTACTGAAATCAATTAAATTATCTTCGATCATTTTCAGATCAATTTCATTAATCGATTGAATTTGATATTCGATCAACAAAATAACATATCATCGAACCAACCCTTTTCTGAGCTAGCCAATCTGACAGCATATATTGAATGCTGTCATTGCTCCACATAATCGAACGCACCTTGTAAACCAAGTGTCATTTTTTTTTAATCGAAAATTTAACCCTATCGCGTGCACTTCGGTTTGTGCTTTTCTTTTTTTTTTTTGCAATTGTAAATATTCGCCATTCGTTTTCCAAAATAATTGTTTGTGGATACGTATATCCAAAGTCGCGGTTTGTTTTCGTTTCAACATAAAAAAGTAAAAATAATAATAATTTTCGCGTTCGGTTCTGTGCGAAGCAAACACTCTACAAAAAAGTAGCATTTGCTTTTGCGGGGGAAAGTAAGGAAAAATAAAATGCACGACTCTGTCGCACGTACTTGGTCTGTGGGTGCAATAGTACAACGATTACAAACTTTTTGAGCAATAACAACTCAGTTTTGAAAAATTTGGTAAAAAGCAAAAAAAATATTGGGTAGAACTGAAAACATTCGGGAGCTTACGTTAAGAAATATTAAGTATTTAAAATTTAGATGTCATTTGTTTATGTGCTATAAATGATATAAATGTCCACTAATGTCCAAGTTAATCATATCATATTATTTAGCCAAAAACTAAAAATGCAATTCTCTTCAAATCATTCTATGGGTGTTACATAAAAACTTTAATGAAAATCGTTAGAACCGTTTTAGAACAAATAAGAAAAAAACGAAAAATTTGGCTCAAAACTAGTGGCTCGTTGTATGGGAGTCACCAATTAAAAAAGATTAACTGACAGAATTGAAAAAAAGCCGTTGATACCAGATCCACCGTTTAGAAATGCTTCACTGAGGAAATTGCAATACCATCCTACATACATATATAGAAAACTATTGAGAACTATGCCAAACAGAGTTTGAATCAATTCAATCAAGCCGTTGCGAACTTATAGCCATTTGAAAAAATGCGTTTAGACCTAATTTTATCAACCAGGCCAACAACAGACTTTCCAGTTCCTTGTCCGATCTCGATAATTTCAATTTGTCATTGCAAGTACACAAGATCCAAAAACGGGATGATAAGGGTTGTATAGAGTGGTAGTTTCGTGCGCTATATTTATTCATGTAGCAAGTACCCGTGAGATGCTACAAAACGGCGTATTGATGTTTAAGATTGATGTTAAGAAGGCAGTTGGTGCAAACAAGAGGACTTTATTTTGTTGAGGATTGGCGCACTATGATGAAGTTTCATTGTATTCTCCGACTATGTTTTTTTATACCCTATTCCATAGAATGGGTATATTGTATTTGGTGTGGAGTTTGTAACATAGAGAAATAATACCGTTAGGTATAGAAAAGTATATATATTCTGACTCAGAATCAAAAGCCTAGTCGATTTAGCCATGTCCGTCCGTCCGTCCGTATGTAGACTCTCTAGAGGTCGCAATTTTTGAGCTAGAAAGCTGAAATTTGGTATATATAATCTTTGGTTCAAAAGTAAGGCTAAGTTCTTGAACTGGTAAAATCCGCCCACAAACACGCCCACAATCGCCATTTTTGTTGAACAACCTCAATTTAATAAAATTAAATTATGATTTTTGTACAGTTACGATAAAAGCATAACGCTAAAATTTTGCACACGTAAGCTTTAGGTAAACTTTCTTCCAATCAAATAAAAATATTTCAGTTTGGGCGTGGCTTACGCCTATTTTTCATACAAAACCATCAATATTGTTTTTATAAAATAACAATTGTTATATTAAAGCGAAAAACATTTAATTTTGTGGGTCTATCTGGCAAGCCAAAATTTTGCGTCTCTTAATAGTAACGAAAAGGTTTGTGTATGAAAAGAAATTTTTGAATTTTGGGCGTGGCTTACCCCTACTTTTCATGAAAGAACGAAAAACGTAGCCTTAAGAATTTAAGGCATTTCCAATGTTTAATTTAAACCTTTTTCCTTCCGTTCGTTATTTGAGAAATATATCTCTACATTTTCTTTTGTAAATTTTTTCAATACGCCCACTTTTAAAGGCGTGATTTTGGTAAAATACCTTTGTTCAGGTAAGATTGTTTAAAAACTACTCAATTCAGCTGTAGTCTTACAAATATGCCTAAATACTGAAAAAAGTGCAGTTAGTGCTTCATATTTTTAAGACACGCCCACTTTTAAGGGGCGTTTCCGTCAAAAGTCGTATAATGCATTAATTTTTTTAACGTTTTTTAACTATCGGTCGCAGTTTTAAAGTAAACAGATGAACACTTAGATTTATATTCCTTGGTTACGTAGCAGTGTAGTAAAAACACCCATAATCGCTATTTCCATTCCAAATCTAATTTTTAAAAATTTAAGTTTTGTCTTGTTTTGTTCAAATCGATCTGCAAGAATAAAGTTGAATGTCACTGAGCTCATAACAATTGCCTTGGCAATAAAACCTTTTAACTTTGGGCGTGGCGCACTCCTTTTTTTATTGCGCCAGCACTAATTGAACATCACACCGCATAAAATTAATGTTATTGAATTTTTTTCTGTCTGCTAAAGAAGAATTTTGTTTCTGAAACATCGGCTGTTGGCGGGAGGCAGACGCATGCACATACAAAAATATGGGGAATAGGGTATCCAACAGTTCGTTGCAAACGTACTGTAGCTCTCGCTTATGTTTTTTTAGTAAAGTTGGTGCTTGCTCCCAACCAGTTCAATTGAACTTTATAATTAGGTACTTTTGGTAGCTCCTCGAATCAAGGTAACGTGTGATAGTTTTTATTTAATCCCATCCAAGCAATGCAAGATTATGTCTTAAATTAGGCGGCCCTACGTCCTAGCTCCCAAATCGACTAACTCCCATTGAACCAATTCCCACCGAATATGGGACTTGGTTCATGTGAACTAACTCCCATATTTTTAAGGAACTATGTCCCAAATGTAGAATGAACTTAGTCCCATAAATATGAATTAAATCCCAAGAGTTGAGTATTGTTGGTTTTCCCCAAATGAACTAACTCCCAATCGTTTTTTTTTTTTTTTCTACTTGCGATTATAGGTACTATAAGGCAAGTTATGCACTTATAGTTATATGGCACAATCGTGCTTTTTTGACACGGCAATTTCCCCACGGCACGGTGGCACGAAAAATTTCAATATGGCACACTTTTTTTAATATGATAGTTAGTACCTATTTATTGAATTGAATTTATTTATGTCTGTCTGTCTGTCTGTCTGTCTGTCTGTCTGTATGTATAGAGACCTACAGCCCAAACGGGTGGGCCGAATTGCTTCAAACTTGGTATATAGACTTTTTTAGGTATTGTACAGAGGGGAAATTGAAATTTTTTTTTTAGCTCAAAAAATAACGGTACCTGCCATACAACCGTTACGTTAAAGCTTATTTTTCTCAAAAACGGCTCTAACGATTTCGATTTAAAAAAATCAGTGTTGGTTTTTAGGTACGACCAATCATATGGCTGAAATTTTTTTTTTTAAAAAAAGGCTAAGAAGGGTACTTTCCATAGGACCGTTTTTTTGCTTTCGACTAACTCAAAAACGACTCAACCGATTCTTTCGAAATTTCACACACATATAGCTGTAGGTAGCTCAATTTGTATTGCATACCAATATTTTTGAAAAATATTTTTTTGTATTTTTAAAAGCATTTTTAAAAAAAAAATTTAAAAATTAATACTTTGAAAACTGCTTATTAAATTTTTTTCTAAAAATTTTAAATAAATGTATTTGCTGAATATCTATAAACTGGCGTTTTTGAATTTTTTTTAAAAAAAATTTTCAGAAAGTTTTTCAAAAAAAACTTTTTTTCTCAAAAACCGCTCCACAGATTTTTATAAATTTATTCTCATAAATTCAAATTTACCCAAGAAATAAAATGGCGTACTTTTTTTCAGCTCAAATTAGTTAAAGTATTTATTTAAGAATTTTGAAAAATTTATTTTTATCAAAATCTCAAACCTTTAGACCACTGCCACACATTAGAGCAAGTTCGTGCGACCCAGTCGTGCATTTTATTTATTTATATTAAGTTATGACAAAATTCAAAAGTTTGGGAAAATTGATTCGAAGGAGTTACTTATTTTATTTTTTCTTTACATATATAACATGAATAAATGTGAATCTTTAAATTTTTTTGTATAACAAAATACCAAAAAAATTTAGTATATAGTTTTTTTGTTTTAATTATTGAAAAATTGTAGTTTTTCCATTTTGGCACGGTAGTGGCACGCTCTATTAGAAAATGTGGCACGTTAATTTTCTTTCCAGCGGCAACGCTGGTTATGCATTCGTCGAAAAAAAAAGTTTTGAGATAACAATCAAACATGACATTACGATGATAGCGAAGACGAAAAAAGATGGTCTAAAAATTCTGTCCGTCTGTATGTCTGTCTGTCTGTCTGTCTGTCTGTCTGTCTGTATGTAGACCTACAGCCCAAACGGGTGGGCCGAATTGCTTCAAACTTGGTATATAGACTTTTTTAGATATTGTACAGAGAGGAAATTGAAATTTTTTTTTTAGCTCAAAAAATAACGGTACCTGCCATACAACCGTTATTTTAAAGCTTATTTTTCTCAAAAACGGCTCTAACGATTTTTATTTAAAAAAATCAGTGCTGCTTTTTAGGTACGACTAATCTTATGGCTGAAAAAAAAGTTTTAAAAAATGGCTAAGAACGGTACTTTCCATAGGACCGTTTTTTTTGCTTTCGACTAACTCGAAAACGACTAAACCGATTCTTTCGAAATTTCACACACATATAGCTGTAGGTAGCTCAATTTGTATTGCATACCAATATTTTTGAAAAATATTTTTTTGTATTTTTAAAAGCATTTCTTTAAAAAAAATTTAAAAAATTAATAGTTTTAAAACTGCTCATTATATTTTTTTCTAAAAATTTTAAATAAATGTATTTGCTGAATACCTATGAACTGGCGTTTTTGAATTTTTTTTGAAAAAAGTTTTCAAAAAGTTTTTCAAAAAAAACTTTTTTTCTCAAAAACCGCTCCACAGATTCTTATAAATTTATTCTCATAAATTCAAATTTATCCAAGAAATAAAATGGCGTACTTTTTTTTCAGCTCAAATTAGTTTAAGTATTTATTTAAGAATTTTGAAAAATTTATTTTTATCAAAATCTCAAGCCCCAAGACCACTGTCACACATTAGAGCAAGTTCGTGCGACCCAGTCGTGCATTTAATTTTTTTTTTATAATGCACACGCGCTCAAGGGGTTTGTTATAGCCCTTTTAATGATAAGTCACAGCGCGAGCGATAGGAAGTTAGGAAGGAAGGGAAAGGAGGTGTCGATGAACATTGATCTTGAATGTTTGCAGATCAAAATGGCAAGGAACGGTACGTCCGAAATTGGGCTCAAGTGTAAACTAATGAGCGTTCCTAGCAAGACGAGTATTACGGGGGAAATGTTTAAGGGGTGGAACGCAGTTGGCTACCTCGAGTGAGCATTTTTTGTAAAAGAATCTGTAAAATAAGGAAAGACATGAAACATTTCGACGATGTTCAAGGGATGGAAATGTTTCCATAATGCTTCTCTCTCCTATCAATTTTATCGCTTTTTTCTGAACTCTGTCGAGCAGGTGAAGAAAAGTTTGAGAAGCACCTGCCCAGAGATGGGAGTTATACTCGAGTTTAGGGCGTATAAACGCTTTGTAAATTGTAGCCAGATCAGAAGGGGTAAAAAACTTCTTGCATCTATTAAGAAAGCCTAAGCATCTTGCAGCATTCTTGGCAATCTCAAGTATATGATCATTCCAACGAAGATTGTCACTGATACACATACCGAGTACTGATAGCTTTTCGGCCTCCTCGATGCAAGTACCATTCATGGATAATGGCATAGGGGGTATGTTTACCTTCAACGACAAAAGACAGCATTGAGTTTTCGACGCATTAAACTCCACACGATTTCTAGTACCCCAATTCACAATGCTGTTTAAACCGGAGTTTAATGAGCTTATCATACGATTCCGTTGTAATAACACGACCGAAGGCGAAGGCCGTGAATTATCAAACGTATATGAAAAGCTGAGGGTTGAGTCGTCAGCAAAACAATTTAATGGATTAGAAGTCACAGACAAGAGATCATTTATAAAAATGAGAAAGAGAGTCGGAGACAGAACGGAGCCCTGGGGCACACCAGCATTTATTTTGTGGAGATCAGACTTGAAACCGTCTAATACAACTTGTATTGAACGGTCCAGAAGATAGCTTCTAATCCAACGAATAAGAGTATCATCGATACCAAATGCACGCATTTTCGATAAAAGAGCTTCATGCCAAACTCTATCAAATGCCTTTGAAATATCAAGCGCAATAATCTTGCTTTCGCCAAAGCGATGCACAGATTTGTTCCACTGTTCGGTGAGATATGCCATCAGATCACCAGTGGAACGATTGCTGCGAAAGCCGTATTGCCGGTCATTTAAAAGCTCCCGATCTTCGCGATATTTCTTGAGCTGACGATTTATCAGCGTTTCCATGAACTTGGAAAGAAGGGACGTAAGTGCAATTGGTCGGTAGGAGGAGGGGGAGGAGGAGTCACCTTTTTTTGGGACAGGCTGGACAAATGCTGTTTTCCATCTACTAGGAAAGATTCCTGAACGATAGGAGCGATGAAAAAGCTTACGCAGTGGTTTTGCCAAAGATGAAGAACACTTCTTCAGAAGAATAGGGGGTATACCATCCGGGCCAGCGGATTTGTGTATATCAAGATCTTGAAGTACTCTTGCTACTGTACGAGTGCGGAAAAATATCTGTCCCATAGAAGAATTAACGTTCTCAAGTACAGGAGGGGCATTGTTGCTTGCAGGCAACGTAGAACTTGCAGCAAAATGAGCTGCGAGCATATTCGCCTTCTCTGAAGAGCTGACAATGGGTTTATCGTCGACGATGAGCTTTGGAACTGATGATGACGTTGAGTTCTTGACGTTTTTTACAAATGACCAGAAGTTCTTACTGCCTTTGGGACATTGCAGAATTTTTTGCCGTAACTTCTGGTCATGTTAGAAAATAAAACAAAAATCAATGCCTTGGACTGAAAAAAGTATAAAATTTTTAATGGAATTTTTAACAAAGTAAAAAATTGAAACTTAAGTCACCTAACAGAGTGACGAATAAAATAAAATTCGTGCAGTTTTTCGAAAATTATTTTGGTAAAAAATCGCATACCAAACAATTTAAAGGGAACAAAAATTATATGAAAAAAAATGAGCAAGGGCGCTTGACGCGTGGCGAAGGGGGGCCCGGTCACGCCGCACCCACGCCCACGCCGCACCCGCGTCCACACGGCCGGCCGTGATTGATTTTCAAATCAATTGATCGTGTTAGATAGGAACCTTTAAACTAGAAGGTTTTAACAAAAAACATAATCATAGTATTCATCAATTCATATAATCGTATTCGCGTATCGTCATTACATCCTAACCCAAATCATCAATGATTGTTATATAAATTATGTCATGCATCGTGTAACTTTCCATAACAAAACGCGTATTCCATTTGATTTTATGGAGCCTGCCAGTTATATGTATAAATGATTTTGTGTGAAGTTTAAAAAAGTATAGAGCAAATCCTTTCTTTAACTTCACACAAAAATCATTTCTAACTGGCAACATTAAGGTGGTTATTAATTTTCTCTGGATATCAAATAAGATTGCATTTTAAGGATACTCGTGCAAAGTATACCCTACGTATTCCTGTATTATATTTGTGATGGTTATTATAGCCCCCATCATCACATCCGAAATTTTAATGTTCTCTTAACGTCCAATTTTTATATAAACACACACATTTACAGAATGGCAAGATGGCAAGCTATGCCACTCAATCAAAACCATAAGCATTACCCCACCCCACAATCCATAACCTTTCATTCTGCACTGTAATTTTGCAGGAGAAAAAAAAATACATTTACCGTTTCATCCTAATGTCCGTCTAGATTGGGAACGAAATCAAAATAAAGATCGTAAAAATTTCTTAAAATCAACCAATAAAACGAAGGATATTTACCATTCATCGCTCGTTCAAAGAGGTCATGTGTTCCGTCTGGGGTGAAGGTAGGTGGGTAGGTACACAAAAATAAAATAGATTCATCCAGAGGGCGCTGGGAAACCACTTCCTCTCCCATTGACACCCAGCGTATTGTCTTTGGTTTCGTCCGTTTCATTTTCTTTTCCATTTTTTTTTCTTATTTTTTTTTTATTTTTATTTCGTCCTTTGTTTAACAGTTAAGCTCGTGTAGTGGAGAATCGTGAATTCTGTGGTGGCTAGCAATAAAAATTTGCCACAGCAAACAAGCTATGACTTTGCCTGGCTGTCGAGTCGGGTGTGGCGTTGGCGACTAAAGCTTTTACGGCATTTAGCTAAATGGCATATACCCACACTTTTTTTTCCGTGATGTCCTTTTTTACTGCTTCTCATTTTATCCGCTTCTGCCAATTCTTTCTGGAATAATATGTATGTATACGAGTATCTCATATTTATTGTAATAGTTTTTCCATAATGATAAACTGATCTGTTTTGAATTTAAATCACTTTGGCGGGGTGCCGAGGTGCTGTATTCTTTTCCCAGTGGGGAGAATACTTCCATCCCCCATTTCGACCTCTTGGTGGTGGAAAATAACAATAAGGGACAGTTCTAGAAGTGGCAATGACATTCATACCCATTTATTGTTGAGTCCTTTAAGAGAGAGGAAAAAGGTGCACCCAAAGAGTAACATGAATATAAAGTGCAAGAAATTGTATACCCACTCGAAAAGCATATAACGGCAATATATTATACGATCTATGAGTTACGTTGCAAAATGAATCTCTCAATTTATTTGCTACGTGCTCTGACTATTCAAAAGCACTTCGATGTTGTAAGGTATACATGATTTTGTGTATATATGTATGTGTAGGTGAAAACTAGGAATTTCACCAGAAATACAAAATTTCGTAGATTATTTTTAAGAATCTGTTATAAGTGAACCTATTTCAGGGAATTTGAAAACTTAAACATTTAACGAAAAATAAAATAAAGCATTAGTTTTTCCATTAATCAAACGTGCTGAGTCGCACGAACTTTCAATGTGAGACAGTGGTCTCAAAGCTTAAGATTGTGAATACAATTTTAAACGAAAAAATCACTTTAAAATCATAAGTTAAGACGTTCATTGAGAAAAATGAAGTGAATCACCTGACTTTACATTTAAGGTTTTGTATTTAAAGAAAATAAATTTCAAAATCATACGACCGGTTTTTTTTCGAAAAACGTTTTTAGAACACGTTCTAAATTTTGTTTTCGCATGCATATTTCTAGAACTTTTTAATCTTTATTAGAGAAAGAAATAATTGATTAATGAATTTTTAAAATTTGAAATATTTTCAAAATAATATAACTTTTCTTTTTGAAAACACAAACAAGGTTTTCTAAAATCAACTTCATTTCGTTTATAAAAAAAATTTCACATTCAAAATTTCATAAAAATTTGCAGGGTGGTTGCGAGAAAATCTGATTTGAAAAAATGGTTTTATAAAAGGATTCGTTATAAAACTTTTCCTGAAAAATCTATTCCAAGCAAGAGATAAACTATACACAAAAAGTAAAAAAAAAATCTTTTGCTAAATTTAAAAAGACAAATAGCAAAGACGACAAAAATATTTTTTTATAAATTCCGTAAAGATCTTACGGTGCTTAGTATATTCTTGCACAGAAATTATCTACATCTTGAATATTGAGCTAGACTTGAAGAGTGATCCTATACGTTTCTGGTCTTTCATTCAAAAAGAAAATCTCTTGGAATCCCAAACTCTATGAATTTCAATGGTGATGAATCCACTAATGTTCATAAAACTCTGGAGCTATTTGCTCAGTTTTTTGAATTCATGTTTTCTAATTCGCGGTGTTGATGGTATCCATGCCATTATATTAAAAATGTGTTCCAAGTCTATATTTGCTTCCCATCTTGAAATCGGGTTCTAAAAATAGCATTGAAAATTATAAAGGTATATTTACAACTCTTCGCGATTCCCAAACTTTCTAATGAAAGTTTAGTAAAAATCAAACTTGATTTTCTTGTGAAAGAAGATATAAGTAATGCTCAACATGGTTTTATTTCAGGAAGGTCAACTATTACAAACCTGATTTGTTTATCAGCTTTTCTTAACGGTGCCATCAAAAACAAAAGCCAACTTGACTTTATATATACAGATGTTAGCAAAGCTTTTGATTCGGTTAACCACAGTATTCTGTTTCTTAAACTAGACGCCTTTTAGAATTCACTCAAGCTAACTTGTAAATGGATATCTTCATTTTTAATTGGCAGGGTTCAAAAAGTAAAAATTGAGAATTATTATACTTCAAGATCAGGTGTCAGGTGTACCTCAGGGAAGTCATCTTGGTAAACTGCTATTTATCATTTTCATTAATGACATTGTCAACTTTAAATAATTTAGCAATTTCCTCATATGCTGATGATCTCAAAGTATTTTTTAAGATCAAATGTATGTACTGAAGATTGTCTTAAGCCTCAAAACGATATAGGTAATTTATTTCACTGGTGTAAATTAAACTGCTAAAATTTAAATATTAAGAAATGTTGCATTAATTTTCTCTATAGAATGCTTCTCATTTATGAGTCTACGTATTTTCTTGAATCCAAGCCTCTTCAGAGGACATCAAATGTTAAAGATTTGGGGTTCTTTTTCAACCAAATTTTAATTTTCGCTTCATATTAATACTATCGTTGCAAAAGCAATCTCCAATGTTAGGATTCAATAAAAGGTATTCTACTGATTTTTCTGACAATTGTTTCATTATTTATTTCTCTGGTAAGACCAAATCTGGAATACGCGGATGTTATCTGGAACTCTTGTCAACAACTTTTTCCAGATAGAATCCAAAGAGTTCAGAATCGCTTCACAAGGTATATGTTTTATAAAATGCGCTGGAATTTCTGTACATGTTCCCAAGTCAGGCAGAGCTTTTTAGGTTTAAAGTCTTTAAAAGGCAGAAGAACAACTCATTATATTATTTTTTGTGTGGGGTGTTCTTTGTTACCACACAAGATGTCCTGAATTACTCTCCTTAATATACATTATATACTTATATGCTCCGATGAGGCGTTGAGGGAAAGATCGCTTCCTTTTGAGTCATATCATAGATCGAACTATGGAAGGAATGAATCAAATTCAAGGTCAATTAGAGTTCCACAAAGATTATGATTTTGTCGAATTAAATTTATCTAGAGAAAAATTCAAGAATGTATACTATTTATTCTTAAGACATACTTAATCTTTGTTGTTCAATTTTAAATTAATTTATAATATCTTTTTATTCGTTACCGCTATGTTATCTGTTAAGCCCTTAAGCTTGTAGATCAAATAAATAAATAAACTTATTTCATAAACAGAGCAAGTACGTGCGACCCAGTCGTGCATTTTATTTATCATTGTTGTATTGCACCTACAGAGCAAGTACGTGCGACCTAGTAGTGCATTTTATCGTATATTTTTTCATAATTTGAACCGACTTAAGGATTGTGTGCTATATAAGCATTGAGCAAGTAGGTACATAAATACTTTTGTCCCAGTTTTGCATTATATGCATTTATTTAATACTACTAAAAACTTAACTACTTGTGAAATCATTTTGAAAGTAAAACACTTTTCTATATCACTATGGTATCCTTTACGTTCGAGTGCATTCGATTTTCAGCAAGTTAAAGTTAGCGAACCTTGATGGTGTATATCCTGCAGCTAATGAGCGAATCTGTCAGATGATGATGATTTTAATGATGGCATCAGTAGCAGTTATTTATTGAATCCTGACATTCTGTACAATGTAGTATCTATTTCCTTTTGTTCCCTTTTAAATTTTCTAAAATGTTGTGTGTTCCAGAATGCATTTGTGAAAAAAATGATTACTCATTAAATTTTGTAATCCCATATGTCTACTCGAAGAGTTTGACCCATGCTTATACATGCAAACAATACGATAATTGAACTTTCAAAATTCAAGTCACGACTTTGCTGAAATATAAATTTTTTAGCGTAGCTTGTAATGTTATGTGATATTTTTAGTGTTTCATTCGAAATCGAAAGCGAATGTCATAATTAATTTTTTGAGATAGGTTTCAACAAAAATGGACAACGTGATGGAACGGATATGCTTACCTGATCACAGTTCCGTAAATTTTAACGAGAAAAAAGACAGACAGACATGAGAATGGAATTAAAATGGCCATTGGGAATCATTTTATTGCAATGGTTCGCACACCTGAATTGTCTTGGAGATTTTATTATGGCGCTACTGTTGTTTGGTGAATTATTTTTAATTTGATTTCATGTTTCTGCAACAAGTGATAATCGACATCGGTCTTTTGTGTTGAGTTGTTATGTAATTGGGGCTTTCAATATTTGTTCGCAGGTAATTAAAAAAAAAATGAAAAAAATTACGTTACAAAAATAAGCACTTTGCCAAAGAGTGTTGTTGGCTATTAATTAAAAATTCTGGACGTGTTGTGTTTTTTAAGGGTACCTACTTTAATAGCATTTATTGTAGAACCTGGCATTTTAATTGCTGTCGTGTTGATGTTCAGTATTAGGATATAATGCATTAGCAATAACTATAAAAGTATTTTAAATAACAAAACATATCCGTATGATGAATCAGTTGCAAGCTCGTACTTTCCAAGTTACGATTTTTGTTTTTCTGGATTTCTCGACAACAGCTTTTTGTAACATATTAAGAGAAACTTAAGAGGAACATTCTTCAACATATTAATAAATTTTCGACAAAATCGTGATCTTTGATTAAATCAAACTGAAATCTGGCTTTGACGGTTTTTCCCAAATCTCAAAACTTTAACTAATTTGAGCTGGAAAAATGCCGAGCCGCGCCGCTGCGCCGCTCCGTTTTATCTTCAAAAATTTGAAAGACACCAATGTAAATGCTGAATACCTATAATTTGGTGTCTTTGAAATTTTTGAAGATAAAACGGCGCGGCGCCGGCGTATTATTTTTTGAGTTCAAATTAGTTAAAGTATTGATTCCAAAATTTCGACATAAATGAAATGGTTCAGACCTGCTAAGGTACCTATGTATATATCTTACATAGGTAGCACCCACAAGATGACACATACGTTTTAAAGATAAAATGCACGACAGGGTCGCACGTACTTGCTCCCTGGGTGAATAGTACGATGAAAACAAGCTTTTCGAGCAGTAAGAACAACTCATTTTTGAAAAATTTTATCAAACTAAAAAAAATTTGCTAAAACTGGAAAACCTGATTTACGGGAGCTAACGATAAAAAACCTTTAGTATTTAAAATTTAGATGTCATCTTTTGGGTGCTATAAATGATATTAATGTCCACTTATGGAAAAACTGTCAAAACCAATTTCCGTTATTATCATTTGTAATCAAAAACTAAAATGCCGTTTTTTTTTTTGAAGTATTTTATGTTTATAACATGAAAAGTTTAATGAAAATCTGTAGAACCTTTTTTGAGTAAATTTGAAAAAAAAAAAGGAAAAATTTTACAGAACCTAGTGGCTCGTATTGTATGGGAGGCACCATTTAAAAAAGAGTATAGGTAACTGAAAATAATGCAATGCCATGTGTAGTGTAGGAAGCTGGCTCAAACAAAGTTTGAGTAAATTCGATAAAACCATAGCTAAATTATGGCCACTTGAAAAAAGCCGTTTAAACCTGATTTTCGTTAATTTAAGTCGAAAACAAAAAACTTAGTTTTATTAAAAACTAGCTGACCCGGCGAACTTCGTTCCGCCTTAAGTTGACTAAATTTCCCTTTCGAAAGTCGAGCCTCTCTTAAGAAAGAGTTAAACAATTGATATTAAATTGATTAAAATTACTTTTATTTAAACAGAAATGATTAGTTCACTGCAACCCTTTGTGATAAACAACGTTGTTTGTTTTTTTGTCCGGTGCATAAACAAATAAAATGCACGACTGGGTCGCATGTACTTGCTCTGTGGGTGCAATAGTACGATGAAAACAAAGTTTTCGAGCAATATGAAGAACTCCTGTTTGAAAAATTTGGGGAAAACTACAAAATTTTGGTTAAAACTGGAAAACCCGAGCGGGAGCTTACGTTAAGAAACCTTTGAATTTTTAAAATTTAGATGTCATCTTTTGGGTGCTATAAATGATATAAATGTCCGATTTTGGCCAAAATAATAAAATTGTTAAAACAAACTTCCGTTATTATCATTTGTAGCCAAAAACTTAAATGCAGTTTTCTTCAAAACATTCTATGTATATTCAATACAAAGTTTAGTAAAAATCGGTAGAGCCTTTTTTAAGCAAATTAGAAAATACTAAAAAATTGGCCAAAACCTAGTGGCTCTTTGTATGGGAGCCACCATTTATATAAGAGAAACTGGAAAAAATGCAATGCCATCTGATAGAGAGTTGTAAGGAACTATACCAAACAAAGTTTGTTTGAATTGGATACAACCGTTGACAACTTACTGCCATTTGAAAAAAAGACGTCAAGACCAGATTGCCGTTGTTTGCATTTTTAAGCAAAAACTAAAAACGCAGTTCTCTTAAGAACACTAAAAGAATATTACACCCAAAGTTTAAACAAAATCGTTAGAACCATTTTTGAGCAAATTAGAGAAAACCAAAAAAAGTAGGCTAAAACTCAACGGCTCGTTGTATGGGAGCTACCATTTAGAAACGCTTCACTGAAAATTTTATAAAGCCATTAAATAGAACACTATAAAGAATGATGCCGAAAGAAGTTCGAGTCAATTCAATGAAGCCGTTGCGAACTTATGGCCGTTACGACCAGTTGAGCCAAAAACGAAAAACGAAGCTTTGTTAGAAATGCTTAAAGTTAGCTAAATTTTGAGTTTAATCAAAATCGTTAGAGCCGTTTTCGAGAAAATCCGAAATGAAAAAAACCGTTACATGAAAGGTACCAGTTTGAGCAGGGCTAAAACGAAATAAGAAAAACCTCGACAATCGTTTTTCTTCAAAGTGCTATATATGAAGTTTGAAGAAAATCCGTCAAGCCGTTTAGGCTGTAGAATGACGTGAAAATGCGCACATCCGCGCACATCCGCACATCCGCACATCCGCACAGACGCACAGACAGACCGACGGACGGTATGGCGAAAAACACTTTTTTGGGCTTCTCTATCATCGTAATGTCATGTTTGATTAAAACCTCGATTTTTTTTTTCTGCACGAAACCAATATTATACTTGCCTTATTAGAACAAGTAATAAAAAGTTTCTTAACGGTACCTCCTATTTATAACGCCTTTCAGCTTTACCCAACATTTCTTAAAGTTTACCAAATTTATCAAAAAAGTCTTAAAATATTTTGTGGGTACTTTTATGGGATCATTTCAATTATGAATGAATGCGTTCTTAGTGTTTTTGGCTAA
Organism: Platycheirus albimanus; assembly: GCA_916050605.2. Taxonomy (NCBI): domain Eukaryota; kingdom Metazoa; phylum Arthropoda; class Insecta; order Diptera; family Syrphidae; genus Platycheirus; species Platycheirus albimanus. The sequence continues at coordinate 85,103,965 of OU696696.1, forward strand.
AAATACAAATAATGGAATGTAAAACAATGCAAACATTTTCTTTTGGACTGTTCTCCGGATTCGATGCATTTGCATAGCACAACCAAAGACGTAGGTTTTAAAATATGTAGGTATGCAAAATTTCTGGTATTTTTATAAATAGTAAAGTGAAGTAAGTGAAATTTAATGTAAACTTTATTCTTTAATCGAAGCCTTGCTGTGTCTTAAAATATTGGAATAAAGTTAGGTCCTAAGTATGTTTAACATTAAAGTATATTATTTTTCATCTTGCATCATTTCTCTAAAAAAAAAATTGAGCACATAAGGATTTCCATCGTTTTGAAGAATGATAAAGGTTTCTTTAAAACAATAAGACAGTAAAAATGAATCCTTCTTCCCTCATCCTCAATTCGATGCCCAACATCTCAATAAAACATGAGATGTTGAGATGGATGTACATGTTTTCCTATACATATTACCGCCCTGAACATATTTTACAAGTGAAAAGAAACAAGTCCTCTAATATAAACTAGATAGAGAAATTGAATTTAGTGCAGAGGTAAAAAGGCCGTAAACTACCTCTTTAGATAATGAAAGCAAGCTTGATAAAAAGCTCATATAAGTGACGACTTCAACCCGACACTATGAAATACTGTCAACCAAACCAATCCCATGTGATAGGTATGTACATTCAAGCATATATAAATAAACCTTTGACACTCTTACAGTCTTCTCTTTCTTCCTTTTTTTTCCCCATTTAAACTTAAGGCCCATCCTGAGGTAAGGACAATGAAGATCTAACAGACACGTTCTGTTGGGTTTTAGTAGGTAGTTACAAACAAAATGCCGAGTGTTACAGAAAGTAGCACACTGGGACCGGAGCCGGACTGCTTGTGCCGAACCATTTTACCCATATACATAACTGTTAACTCTATATAAAATTACAATTAAAATGGGGGGACGGATATGCTTTGATGAGAATGAGAAAACAGAAACAATGTCTTAGTGTGTAAATGGGTTCTTTAAATTGTGTTTTTGTTTCGTCCTCAGGACTATGCCGACATACCACCTATATGTGTGTATGTACATGTACATCGTACTTTTACTCGGTCGATTTTGTTGTATGAGTGTGTACTGAATATTGACACGACACCCGATGCCATAACACCTGCTGAATCACGTGTTTGTGCTATACCAAACCAAATAAATTCTGTATGATGCCATCTTGTTTTTGTTTTGTTTCATGTTTATTGACATTTTAGACGTCACGTAACACGGAGTCCTTTGAAATGTGCGGTGCGGCAATAAGTTGTTGGTTTGACACTGCATTTGATGGGACTCATCTAAGTAATTGCAAACTTTTAATACTTTGGTATTAATGGTAGGTACCTACCAATAAAATAAAGGAGTGTTTTGTTAAAGGGGGTGGTAGGTATTCGGTAGTTGTAATAATGTTGTATATTTTGCTATAGGATCATTAAACAGAGCATCCTTTCTGAAACTTTAAAGGGATCTTTTAACAGTAATATGCCTATCCCAAAGTTGAGCAGGAATCTATATAAGTTCCAATTATTATCTTTAGGTATAATATGTAAAAGCTAATAACAATGAATCGTTTACAACATCAGTTAAGAGATCAGTCGAAGAATCGCTCTTGCCAATCACTGTTTCTTCGTTCTTCTTAGAAGGCATTTTAGTAGCAAAGCCCTCTTTCAAAGAATCGGATGAATACAGGCTGGGGTGATTTGAGAGAAAGATTCTGCGGGAGATATACGGTCCTGTTTGTATCAATGGAATATGGAGGGGAAGATTCAATGACCAACTGTACGGGCTATACAGCGACATTGATCTGTTTAAGAAGATGAAAATACAGCGGCTTAGATGGCTGGGTCATGTGGAGCGTATAAATGAAAACGCGCCAGCCCGACGAGCGAATAACGTTTGTTTTCTAGTTAATTAAAGCTTAAAGATAACAAACATCAAAGTTTGTTTTTCTATCCCAAACAATAAATATTACAACCAATTGTTATTCTATCTTACTTCCATCAATTTTAATACAAAAAATGCCAATTTAAAATGCAATTAGAAAAATAACACAATTCTCACAATCAATAACATTTTCTGACGGATGAAAGATAAACCCAACCATTCGTATGTATATTTCATTTTATTGGCGCTAATTTCCACGAGAATCGATGCTTCCTAGGGAAATGCCATGCCGGCCGGCTGCCATCGCCACCGTATCGTGATGATCACGTTCTCCATCGGGGAGCCGGGGCATTGGCGCCCGACACTGACGCGCAAAAAACCACATCAGATAGTATTTTTATGATTTTTCATTTATTTCTCCATTGGGACAGTTGTCAAAACATTAAACACCAGCAAATTGTTTGTATCCTTGCATCCCCTTGGCCAAGCCATCTCTCTCTCGGTTGCGGTTGCGAATGAACATGGAATAAATTTAAAAAAAAAAAATATATATATATGTATATATAAATATGAATTCAAACTAAAATGGGAAAGTTTTTTCAAACCCGCCTCTGTTTTTTTCGCTTTGGGGGACATGGCACTACCGAAATGACAAATTTTCAAAGTTCACGAGCTGGAGTGGTTTTCGGTTTTTGCCTTTTGCTTTTTTGGTGGAATCTACAAAAAAAGAACCCACATACACATACGTGTAAATGTATAGGTACCCACTTTGGTTCACACTTTAGAATCATGGTGTGGCGTGCGGTGCGGTTTAACTATAAGGACAGTGGCAGCAGTGAAGTATGTATATATAAATGGTTGCGTGTGAAAGTTTTTTTTTTGTATAAGGGGATGGTGGTTGGTGTGTTACCCCGACCGTGTTTTAATTACCACATGAAAGTTGAAGACTATTCATTTGCTGAAAGTTATATCAACTTTTATTACCGTTTGGTGGAGTACAAAAAAAATTCACAAAAGAAATAGATTTTTATGTTATTGCTTCAAATGGTGGTAACATTTTTCTTTTTTCGTTTTACTGCTATTTAGAAATTTAAAAAAAACACTTAAAGTTAAAGGATTTGGTTTATTATAAATATCTACTATATTAAATGTTATTTGCAAAAAATAAAAATTGTTTTAGCTCTAAACAATCATATGGGAATTCGCGTTAACCGAGCATCGATCGTGGATTTATGGTGAGCTTCAAATGAGCTTATAATTTTTGAAGTACTCGTTCCTTAAGTGTATCGAAGGTAAACATTGTCATTGTCAGTATTACAACCACAAGCTTACTATATTTTCTTCTAATCTAAAATATAATCAAACAGAAGGAACCACAAAGATGTTTAACGTTCATTGCGCGGTTAAGGAAGCTTAAAATTAAGCTCATGGCTGGCACAGCGCAACGTTGAAACATATCTGATGCAGTGGCGGACTAAGCTTGTTGGAGGCCCGGGGCGGCAATGCTGAAATGAGGGCCCGTGCATGCAGATTTTTTTTAATAATAATTGAAGCAACCAGTGCAACAACCAGATAACTCCACTTTCTTGCGAAATATGTTTTTTAATACAGAAATACGAAAAAAAAATCCTGCATCGTTCGGTGTAAAAAAAAAAGACAAATCCATTGACTCTTGGCTAAGGAAACTCGGGTATCGAGTTATCACTCTATTCAAAATGGGGCAAGAATAAGACATCTCCTGGAGTTGTCTTGTTTTTGCACTGCTTTTCAACACAAATAATCTTTCCCTCAACCCCAAGAAATGGATGTCATAAACTTGGCGCAAAAGTATGTTCCTCCAGCTGGTATGCCTTTTTACAATAACTTGATGTCGCAGCAGTCAGTTCAAGAAGCTGAAAACAGACTACGAAGATGACAACGAGGTCCCCTTTTAATTCATACCAATATCGGTGCAAAAAGAGGACAAGTCCAAAAACAAATTTATTTATTTTTACTTGCTCTATATCTATAGCGGGCAAGTATTGGTTTCGTGCAGAAAAAAAAAAAATCGAGGTTTTAATCAAACATGACATTACGATGATAGTGAAACCCAAAAAAAGTGGTTTTTGCCATACCGTCCGTCGGCCTGTCTGTGCGTCTGTGCGGATGTGCGGATGTGCGCTTTTTCACGTCATGCTACAGCCTAAACGGCTTGACGGATTTTCTTCAAACTTGATATATAGCAGTTTGAAGAAAAACCATTGTCGAGGTTTTTTTTGTTTCGTTTTAGCCCAGCTCAAACTGGTACCTTTCATGTAACGGTTTTTTTCATTTTGGATTTGTTCGAAAACGGCTCTAACGATTTTGATCAAACTCAGAATTTAACTTACCTAAGATACTTCTAACAAAATAGCGTTTTTAGTTTTTGGCTTAAATGTAACGAAAATCAGCTTTAAACGACTTTTTTCAAATGGCTATAAGTTAGCAACGGCTTGATTGAATTGACTCAAACTTCGTTTGGCACCGTTCTTTATAGTGTTCTATAGGATAGCTTTGTAAGTTTTTCAGGGAAGCCTTTCTAAATGGTAGCTTTCATACAACGAGCCGTTCAGTTTTAGCCAACTTTTTTTCGTTTTTTCTAATTTGCTCAAAAATGGCTCTAACGATTTTGATTAAACTTTTAGTGTTCTTGAGAGAACTGCGTTTTTAGTTTTTGGCAAAAAATTTTAATAGCGGAGATCTGGTCTTAACGTCTTTTTTCAAATGGCCATAAGTTGTCAACGGTTGTATCGAATTCAAACAAACTTTGTTTGGTATAGTTTCTTACAACTTTCTATCAGATGACATTGCATTTTTTTCAGTTACTCTTTTTTTAATTGTGGCGCCCATACAAAAAGCCACTTGGTTTTGGCCAAATTATGTATTTTTTTTTTTTAATTTACTCAAAAAAGATTCTACCGATTTTTATTACCCTTTGTATGTAATATATATAAAATGTTTTGAAGAAAACTGCATTTGAGTTTTTGGCTACAAATGATAATAAGGGAAATTTGTTTTAACAATTTTATTAATTTGGCCATAAGCGGACACTTATAAATCATTTATAGCACCAAAAAGATGACATCTAAATTTCATATACTAAAGGTTTCTTAACGTAAACTTCTGTATATCGGGTTTTCCAGTTTTAGACAAACTTTTTTTAGTTTTTCCCAATTATTTCAAACATGAGTTTTCATATTGCTCGAAAACTTTATTTTCATCGTACTATTGCACCCACAGAGCAAGTACGTGCGACCCAGTTATGCATTTTATATTCTTCTATGAAGCGGCCTGTCTTTATTATTATTATTATTATTATTATTATTATTATTATTATTATTATTATTATTATTATTATTATTATTATTATTATTATTATTATTATTAATATTATTATTATTATTATTATTATTATTATTATTATTATTATTATTATTATTATTATTATTATTATTATTATTATTTATTAGCATGTAATTTAAATTACAGGTTATAATACAAAAGATTATAGAGCCTAGCTGCGGAGACTTTTGGCTCTTATTTAATAAAATTTTTACAGAGTTAATTTATGTATTTCGATAAATTTATTAACATTTTCAATATTTGTAGAGTTTTGTATTTTTAGTACATCATATGTTTTGAAAAATGGATTCTATGACAGTTTTCGACATATGACAATTTTCTAGGAGATGTGGGATACTTAATGTTGTATTACAGGGAGTGCACATCAGCGAGTTGCTTTTGGTAAGGAGGTGTTGGTAAGTTGTTGAGGTGTGACCGAGTCTTAGTCGTACGAAATTTGAGATTTTGTGTTTAGATTGGTTTGTAGGGTATTTTGGTCGACTTTTTTCTTCATTTACTTTTCTATAATGATGGTGATATAGGCTCCATTCAGTTTTTAGATTGTTTCTTAGTTTTTTATGGATACAGGTTAGAAGGCCTTGTTTGCTAAATACATTGAATTGATATACTGGTGCGTCTTTAGCAGTTGTGCATTTTATTTTCTTCTATGAAGCAGCCTGTCTTTATTATTAGTTAGTCTATGATATTAAGTATACGAATTTATACACAAATACATACACTCATCATTTTTGAAAAAAAAAATTAGTGAGCTGTTTTCAAAAGTGCTTATAAAAATACAATATATTTATTCAAAAAATTTGTATTCAGTATGAATTGAACTACCTATACTTAGCAATGTGTGAGATTTTGAAAGAATCCGTAAAACAATGTTCGAGACAGTCGAAAGGTCCTATGTGGAAGATAGCTTTTTAAGACATTGTTTTAAATGTTTTTTTTCCAGCCTAATGATACCCGTTTGGGCTGTTGGTGTCTATATATTACATACAGACAGACAGAATTTTTAGACCATCCTTTTTCGTCTTCGATATCAAACTCAAAACCGCGAATGCATAACTTGCCTTATAGTACCTATTTATATTATAGTGCCTTTAATAGCAAATACAAATAAAAATCACGACTGCTCTATTGGGTGAAACTGGTCTTGGGGTTTGGGACTTTGAAAACAAGTAAAAATAATTTCAAATTTTATTAATCACTTAAAAATCACTATATTTAAAACGTTTTTTGAAAAAATTAAGTAAACCATCTGACTTCTTTGAATGCTTTGAATTTTAAGAAAAAGAAAATTTTTAAATCGTACGACCCGTTTTTCAAAAAATCCGAAATCGGTTTTCAATTTTACCAAACTACATGCTCATGAGAGTTTTTATATTTCTTTTGTTGTTTGTTTTGAAAGCTATTTTTGTCTGTTTATCCTTGATAAAGCAGGATGTAGGCAACGAACTTTTTAACCAGTAAGCAAAACAAAAAAATTGCCGTCTTTTCGTCGCTTACTGCAGAGATGCCCTTGTGGCTCGTCGTGAATTGTGAATATCTCAGTTCTGCTATCGGAGGTAAGTATAACATCGATGAAAAAAAAAATTAGAGGTTACCTCTTGTACATCGTGTCAGGATTCACAAATGCGGTTATATATGTAGATTCTGGAAACATCGTATCCACCTTATCCATAAATCATGTTCTGTTTTATTATGACACCTCAATATTACAAAGAGAAGCCGTTGAAACCTCAGTCGAATGGCATTGTCGGTAGGTGTGTCTTCAGGTGTAGGATCAGGGGGACCTACACTGTCAACCCCTCTATCCACAAACGAGTGCACATACCAGAGTATGTCTGTCGTCATCATCAAGAAAAACAAAACGTACCCACATCCGTAGTGCTTCCAACGAACCATTCATCAACGTTCCTGCCGGTCATGCAAGTCGGCTTTAGCGCGTTTATGGAATATCTGAGCAGAATACAATCCCAAGAGCCATATAGCGACTGACACAATACAAAATGAGCTACCATATTTAAGGCTGGTCACGTATCCGGCAAAGTGTACGCTCATTTTACGAATTTCATTTCGATGAAAGTGAATATTTACTTAATTGTTGCGTATCTTCGTACTTATACCATTTTACCCGTGTGTAGTGTATTGAATTGCAAAAGAAAAGTATAGGCAATATCTTTAACGTTCGCAAATATAATTCGTATTGGCTAAAACGTTTGCAGCACTATACCGGAAGCTGTATTGCAAATCATTTATTAGACATGTGATTTTTCTCTCTGTATCTGTTTAGTACACCGCTCAAATCTCAAATGTTCACACATACAGTCAACAAAGGGCAATTTGATACAAATATATGGGATATAGATAATATTATATAATGTATGATTTGTTTTGTTTTTTGTGTGATGGAAGAGTGTGAAATATAACTTGAAATGAAGAGTATTAGTTTGAAGGCTTGGAATTTAGTTCTTAATATTTACCAACAAAATGTAAACTATACCAAGTAAAGATGATAATATATACAAAATGAATACCAATAACCAGTACAACAAACGACCGATATTTTTTCCGGTCTCCTCCTGAGATAAATGTTAAAAATAATTTGTAATCATTTTTTTGATAAAAAAATGTTGGCAGAAATAAATTATTTGTAAACCAGATGAGAGTAAGGCTGAAAGTAACGATATTTTCTTTAACCTATGTACCGCTTAATATTTTGAAAATAAGTCAGCCGAACACATTTAAAATGTTAAAATTATGTGTTTCAGCTACAAAATATACCAACAAATATATGGAAAAACCTTTTCAAAAATTTTCCACATATAGCATTTGTAATAAAAATAGTTACATCCTTCTTAGCTTCACTTGAATTCAAGTTTTCGTTTTTATCCTCAAGACTCGCCTGCCGTTATGGAGTATAAGTTTTTATTGATAGTTTTTATTCTCAGTTCTCAGCGGAACTCTCTTTCCTGCTTTTGCTGAAATCCTCTAGAATAAAAGTAAGGTTGTATAATCTGGGTGGATCTATTGTGCACAAAAAACTGTTGAAAAAGTTGAAACCGATGAGTCTTGCGATAAATCTGTTACATAAAAAAGTATGGTTTAACATAGTATACAAATAACCGTGATAAAACACTATAACTAGAACGTCAGAAAGTTACACAATAATAACACAATTTTATCCAAAACACAAAAGCATGTATCTAGAAAAAAAACAGCTTCAGAACTTTTTTTTATTGACGTATTCATTAAACATGGTTGGGAGCTGTATGAATAGGGTAGACTCTGATTGGTATCAACATGGCGATGCCTAGCATTGCAACTGTTTCATACACATCATACCATCGGGTACTGGTTTTGTCCACCTGGACTTGATTTGCTAAACTTATGTTATAAGCGCGAGTGTTGAACACGGAAAAATAGCAACACTATAATAGCTCTGCCAGAGGCTCATCTGTTTCCTTCGGCAAGCAAGCGAGCGGCGGATGAGCTCCAATTAAGTGAACCAACGGCGACGCTAACAGTTAACATGGTAGGCACCCCATTGAGCTACTTCGACATATTCGGAGTGAAATACAGAAGGTAGCGGATGAGATCTTATAAGGCCAACGGTAGCTCTCGCATCCCCGTAGTGAGTTCCTGTCCCCAGGTTGGAGGTTGTGCGTCGGGGCAATTCCCTACCTAGTAAAAAATCTATTAGTTCCGAAACAACCAATTGCCTCAGATATGGATGACCCTACTGACGGCGACCCTAGCAAACGAAACAAGGACAACGAATTTCGGTTCTGCACGTGGAGTGCCCGGACCCTTAACAGACCACGTGCAGCCCAACAATTTGTGGAAGCTCTAAATGGTGTCAAAACCGACATCACAGACATTCAAGAAGTGCGCAGGGATGGCGAAGGCACAAGGAGGATGAAAAACAGCGGCTTTTTGGAAGCGGATTTGTGATAAGAGGAAGACTTAGACTTAGGGTTTCGTGGCATAAACGAACATTTTGTCACAATCTGCATTAAGTCCAAATTCACAAACATCTTTCTGATCTGCGTCTACGCCCCATATTGAGGAAAAAGATGACACTGCCAAAAAAGAATTCTATGATCTTCATTTTCTCGAGAAGACATATGATGAATGCCCGAATTACGAAACTAAGATTTTTCTTGATGACTTTAACGCCAAGATCGGAAAGGAGTGTAGCTTTAACTCGACAGTTGGTAAGCATAGCCTGCACGACAACACTTCTGGTAACGGACACAGGCTCAGAGCAGAAGCCTGTAAAGACGAGGGTGGGAATATCGTAGTAAATACACAGTGGGTGCTGAGAATTTGGAAAGAACACTTCTGCAGACTTTTAAAGACAACCAACTAATCGCTGTCAGGCAGGATGATCCATTCGATTTGAACGATGATGAACAAAAATTCCGTTCACCCGACCAAGAAGATGTTCGTGTAGCAATATCAAAAGTAAAACTCATTAAGGCTGCTGGAGCGGATGTCCTTGCGGCTGAACTCTTCAAAGCAGCGGGAGATTAATTGGTGGAAACATACAACAACTCATTTGTACAATCTGGTGGGATGAAAATATGCCTGACGAATGAAACCTCAGTATTGTGTGCCCTATCCACAAGAAAGGAGATACTTTAAACTGAGCCAACTACAGAGGCAGAAGTCTCCTAAATGTCGCCTATAAATTCTTGTCGGCCATTCTGTGTGAACGCCTGAAGATTTTCGCAAGTGAGCTGATTGGCCCCTATCAGTGTGGTTTCAGGCCCGGTAAGTCAACCGTCGACCAAATTTCACACTTCGACAGATTTTAGAAAAGACCCAATAATTTCAGATCGACACTCAACCCCTTTATCGATTTTAAAGTCGACTATGACAGCGTGAATAGGAACGAGCTATACAGAGCCAGGTCACTTCTTGGCATCCCTGCTAAACTCGTTAGATTGTGCAGGACGACTATGGAAAACTCGCCACCGACACATTTAATGTCGAGGAAGGCTTACCTCTTCGACATCATGCTTGAGGCAATCGTACGCATGTCAACACCAGCGGTACGATTGTTTTTAAATCTGTTCAATAACTTACCTATGCTGATAATATTGACATTATTAAAAGAACGATGTGCGCTGTCAGTGGAGCATTCGCAAGTATTGAAGTGGAGGCGGCAAAAATGGGTCTGGCTGTAAATGAAGATAAAACAAAGTATATGCTGTCCTCGGGTGAAGAAGATCATCACCGTAGGTTTGGACAAAACGTCACAATGGACAGATATAATTTTGAGGTTGTCAAGGATTTGTCTATTTGGGTTCCACTATAACCTTTCAGAACAACATCAGTGAAGAGATCAGTCGGCTTAGAAGCCATCTTAGTAGCAAAGCCCTCTCCCAAAGGACCAAGGAGACACTATACAAGACCCTTATCATCCCAGTCCTGCTGTATGGGGCAGAAGCGTGGACACTGACACAATCGGATGAATACATGCTGGGGTGCTTTGAGAGAAAGATTCTTCGGATGATATTCGGTCCTGTATGTATCAATGGAGTATGGAGGAGAAGATTCCGATCTGTACGGGCTATAAACATCGACATTGACCTGGTTTAGAAGCTGAAATGGCAGCGGTTTATATTACTGGACCATGTGGAGCGTATGGACGAAACCGCACCAGCCCGCACGGAGAGAATTGAAAAATCACCAATTGCGAAATATTCAGTTGCAATTTACAAAACATGTTTTTTTTTTGTAAATCACGGCGCTTTGATTCGAAACTGATAGAAAAATTGGCAATTTAACTTTCAATTCATCTCAAATTACAACAATTCCTAAGTTGAGATTTACAATTAAAAGTTATAATTCAAGCTTGTGCCCTTCAAAGTAAATTACAACCTTTTTGTCGCAATTCACAACTTCAAGGGAATAATTCCATTTATGCTTTTTACCAATCTGGATTTGCTAAAATTTTTTCGTGATTTACAATCACTGAGTATTAAAATCAACTCAAGTGTGTCTGACGGCTACGTCGAAGGTCCGGAGTTCGATCCCTGCCTCGAACTAATAATTATCTTTTTTTTTTTTTGGTACTGTCTCTTTTGAGGAAATGTAAAATCATCGAAAAATAAATCTATTTAATATTAAAAGTGGATCTTTGTAAGCCATTCGGATTCAGCGGGAAATGATATTCCACCAGAATATCAACGCACATACAGGAATCGTTTAGAATATAAGTCATTAGGCCCTGGCCCCGCTTGTGTCTCCAATAATGCCTTTTTTGTAGTTCTATTATGTACATAGGGAGTACAAGGTTGAATTTCAACTACACATTATATACAATTTCTTACCTTTATTTAAATGATCATCACAAAAAATTGTACATTAGAGGATAGACGTCCAAAATAAGACGACAATATTTGTCTCGCCAATAAAATATAATCTTAATTCAGAACACCCCTAAAATGTAACTCATATTCAGGTTGCTTCTTATTATTAATTTTGATATCCGACTTGGATGCATCACCATGGCCTAGTAGATGTGTGCTAGGTTGGTATGCAGAGGGTCTCGAGTTCGATTCCTAGAATCAGCCAAGTAAGTAAAAGTTACATTTTTTAATAAAAAATAATAAATGCTTTCCAATAAATAGAAAACGTTGCTTCTCTCTCAAAGCGATATAATTTGTTACAAATTGAGTAAAATGGGGTTGCAATTTACGACTTTACCACTCATTTTTTCAAAAACATATTTTTGATTCAAAACAAAAAGATGGAAATCTACGACTCGCTTTTTGCAATTTACAATCGAGTAAATATAAAATTGATACAAATTTGGATCAATTTTCGATTCGCGATGGCAATGTTTTATTTCTCAGGATCGAATTATTGACCCAAGAAAGTGATAATTTGCTATTTTTGAGTGTCAATATCTTCATTTCGTTCAATTTTGAAAATTGCGAACAAGGAGTCGTAATTTACAAAACCCCGAGCTAGGGTGAGAAACTGCATAAAATTTTCGTGATTTGCAGCTCATTTTTCTTGATCTGATCTAAAAATTCTTTCCGTGCGACGAGTCTTCAATTCCAACCCGGATGGCCCACACAGTTCTGGAAGACCCCATCTAAGTTGGCGCGATCAAGAGGAGGACGACCTCAATCACCATGGTGTGCGCAACTGGAGGCCACTGGGTAAGGACCAGCCTAGCTGGCGAGGATTGTTGGTTGAGGCCGTAGTCCACAATGGACTGTCTGCGCCATCACCTTAAGTAAGAATTAATTAAACAGTTAAAGTAAATGTGCCAGCAGCTATGGAGAAAAAACTTTTGTCATCGCTTTTGAAATTGGGTCCTGCTGAATAACCGCCCTTTTTTGTAGAATATCGTTTTTCAGGGCTTTCAGGTCTGTGACCTGTTGCAATTAACTTTGGACTTCAAATAAGCCCATAGGAATAGGGGATGAAGATCAACTTTTAGCTGCAACAAAAAATAACTCTTTTGTGACCTCCTCACTACTTCTTTGGTATCATTGCAACAGTTTAAAAACTGTGAAAACACCAAAAGTAAAACTGTTCTTCAATACTGCCATTTTGTTATAAGCAAAGGTACACAAATTTCTAGTTGACCTTCGAAGGCTCTGACACCTCCTTACATTTACCTTAAATCAAAATATTTTATATACTTATCATTTCAGAATAAATTAAAGTAATAGATATTCTTAACCTTATTTATTAGTACTAAAATAATTATGAATCATCAGTCTCTGGTTTATAAAAAGTTCCAAAATCACATCACATCGCTTTTGATAATAATATTGTGATGAATAGTATGCAAGAACTACAAGCAATGCCCTTAGCCATATATTTTATTAAATTACCCCGGTCGGAGTGAAACTTTTAATATTATTTATTGACTTTAAATCGTACCTGTTCCGTTTGAAAAAAGTTTATGATTTATGGAAAGATGCACTGAAAACCTCTGAAAGCTGTCCTTAGGGCACATGGTTTTGAATTTCACATCTAAAAAGTTTCAAGTTTAAGTTTTTTTTTTTTGTTCAATAAATCATTTCGTCAGCACTTTCTTTTGTAAACTTTTTTGTTTGTTTAAAAAAAGAATAGTTGTTGTTCTTTTTCATATCAAATAAAATATCGTTCGTTATATTTTCGACATTTTGATTAGAATCTGATTTCGATAACTTGTGACCTATACTTGATTTTTGATTTATATATTATATGATTAAATGAAAAAGCCTTAAAGCAAAAGCATGATTTCTATAATTTTTAAGTTTTATTTAAAAGTAGTAAATATATGTAAGTGCAATTGGAAATGAAAATTCCGTTCAAATATGCTAAGGTGAAAAACACAGCATTGTTTCACGAAATTTAAGTTATGTCTTTGTAGCCAATTCTAAATTCCAGCTTTATTCGAAACCGAACATTTTTTTTTTCTAATTTCTATATCACAACATTTTATATTTGGATATATTAAGGGTTCAACCATATACAATCGAATATGATAAGAAACTGTGCGAACCTAATCATTTTTCCGATTTTCATCACTACCGAAGTATAGATATTAAAAAACATCCAATGCAATTAATTAAATTATTTGAAATGCTAGAATGATTTTATTCACTGAAAAATACGCCTTTGTGTGCAGTGTCCTGTTTTTTTTTTTTTTTTTACTTGGGATGAACAGTCACTAATTGTAAAGGAAAATTAAGTGCACAATTGGGTCGCACGAAGTTGCTCTAATGTGTTACAGTGGTATTTTGGCTTGAGATTTTGGAAAAAAAGCATTAAAAAAATCATATCAAATTTTATTCATCACTTAAAAATCACTAGTTAAAACGTTTTTAGGAGAAAAAGAAGTAAACTTTCTTATTTCTTTTACTATTTTCAATTTTTTGACATTTTTTTTGAAATCGTTCGACCTGTTTCAAAAAACGGTTTTTTTCAAACTCTTCGAAAACATATTCCAAAATTTTTTTGAGTATGCAAGCATTTTGCAGTTTGTATAGTGTTATCAGAAAACAAAAATTTTTAAATTTGGATCAAACTGCTTTTGAAAAAAAACCGAAACTTATAAAAAAACACTTTTTTCAATATTATTTTGTTCGGAAAAGAGCTTTAACTTTAAAAATGTCTTCAAAATCTGTTTGGTGGCTTACGAACAAATCTGATATGAAAAAAACCGGTCCTATGGGAGGTACCATTATACATAAGACTTTTCCTGAAAAATGTATTCCAAACAAAACATAAAGTTTAATAAAAAAAAACACCATTTAAAAAGTATATGTAACTAGCAAACCCATGCCCGCTTCGCTGAGCAGATTTGCAATGGGCTGTTGCCTTTTAATAAAATTCAGTTTAGCCAAGAGGCGTATAAATTGAGAAATGCAAATATTAAAGTGTATAGAAAGAAAACTTTGAATAAAATTCGTTTTTTAAATATCTTACATTTTATGCAAATGCTTTCTTATAAACCATTTATATCAAACTCATTTTTAATATTTTTTTATTATATAAGATAAGAAAAGATAAGATTAAATCAAAGAAATATTAATTCAATGAAAAAAGTACGCCATTTTATTGCTTGAATTTATTTTAGTTTTAAAGAAAAAAATTGATCGAAATCTGCGAAGCGGTTTTTTTAAATGGCAGAAGACATTTTACATCCAATTCATGTCAGTTCAATAAATCCTGATCTTGAGGCTAATGATAACCAGGCTTTGCTCTTGATCGAAGATATGTGTTACCTCATATGTGCGGCAGTTTGTTAGTCAGGTTAGGAGTGCCAGCCACAGATCGCAGAGTGAAAGACTCATTTAATAGAGAATTGGAACGTGAACGTGAATATGATCGATATAAATTAGACCAATCAGTTCAAACGAATGAACTGTTGAACATAAAATAGAAGAAAGTTTATGATAAATTAATAAATACAATTGATGATGGAAATGGTGGCTTATTTTTAATGGATGCCCCTGGTGGAACAGGAAAGACATTCCTCATGTCATCGATTTTGGTCACTATTCGTGCGAGATCCGAAATTACGGTAGACATTGGATTTTCTTGAGACAAATATCATCTTATTCTCAATCCATTGTACCAACAAAAATTCTTTCCTATCTTTCTATTCCTTCTAACTAATGCCGTGCAGTTTGCATTTAAAAGACCTTGGGTCTTACAGGCATATAGTTAAAATTATTAAAAAAAAAAAAAAAAACAAAAAATTGCTTATTCAGCGTTAATATTGCCATTAAATCTTCAAACTACTGAACAACCGACATGTAACATTGCAAAACACTCTCTAATAGAAAATTTTAGTAGCCTCACAAATCACATCTGGGATGAATGCACAATAACGCATTGGAAGCTCTTTATCGAACCTTAAAAGATCTGTCCAATTTCGGCAGCTAAGGATAGAGATGTGAATGACTTAAACCTTATAATTGAGAATCAAATCGTTGGTACTCTGCATTCATTCAAATCTATTGACTGTGTAACAAACGAAGATGAAGCCACTGATTATCCAACTGAGTTTTTAAACTCCTTAGATGTACCTGACTTACCACAGCACAATTTACAACTGAAGGCGGGGTCGGTAGTCATCAGCTTCGAAATTTAAAACAACCAAAACTATGCGATTGAACGCGCTTGGTCATAAGAAAACTGAAGAGTGATGTGCTGCCCGCGACCATACTCAACGGAAAATTTAAAAATAAGTTTGTTCTCATTCCGAGGATTCCAATTATCCCAACAGATATGCCCTTTGAGTTTAAACGAATTCAGTTCCCAATTCATCTTGCCTTCGCCATGACAATTAACAAATCTCAATTACAATACTTGACTGTTTGTTTTCCCAACCCATGCTCACTTCGCTGAGCAGATTTCACAATCAAAAAAAGTCGTACAATTTTTCAATTCGTCAGGCTGGAGAAATGCTAATACTTAAGGAAGCAGAAAGAAAATATTTGAATAAAATGCGTTTTTAAAATTTCTAACATTTTATTCTAATGCTTTCTTATAAACAACATTTTTTGTATTACCATCTTTAACATAAATAAAAATTGCGAACGGTTTCACTACTCTAGAACACCCAATATACAGTTGACCATGAGAAATCAATACCGCAAATTTTCAAAAACTGACCTCGGGCTTTATTTATAGTGATGGCAAAAGCAAGGCGAATAGGAAATTGATGACGTTTAAAATCAAATGGCTAATCAGTTAGAATGATTAGAATTCTGGAGATCAAAACATCTTCCCCTTTATATTTGCCACTAATAATCCTAGCTTCAATTAGATTGTTCATTCACTTTTTTCCAGCTAGTCTAGTACCATTGCAAAGTTGAGGTTGATTAATATTACTCAGCATTATAATCGGGGCTCCAATTTTTAGAGCTAAATAATGAGGTGGCAGTCCCGGTAAATCAATCGAATTCAAAAGTTCCGTCTGATAGTTCACTACGTCATCCTCATTTATAAATGCATCAACTCATTTGTTGGCTACAAATTGTCCATCTATTTCTTCTAAAATATAGGCATTAATTTCAGCGACATCTTTATTTTTGCCTTTAGCTCTTTCACTTAACCAAGTACGATTTTTATAGTTCTCCGAAATACTTGGAAACACACTTTGAACCAATTCTTTCTTTGAATTCCTTATACAATAGAAATTTGCAGTGTTATTTGGCCATTTGAACTATCAACGTCAACGGACATTTTTCCATTTCCAATATCCAACAGTTGCTTTGAAAATTCTGCAGCAGATGGATCACTTTAGTGAGCGTTTTAACAATATATCCACAAAGGAGAACATTTAACTCATTGACATCCGCAGTAGTCGATCGGGGTATAACCGGCAAAGTTTGTCTGAAGTCACCCGCCAACAATATTATAGCGCCACCAAATATTACTTGGCTACCTCGCAAATCTTTCAGAGTTCGATCTAAAGCTTCAAGTGACTTTTTGTGTGCCATTGTACACTCATCATATGCAATAATCCTACACTGTTGCAAGACTTTGGCCATTGCCGACGTTTTAGAAATATTACATGTAGGCGCTTTGTTAACCTGGATGTTTAAAGGCAATTTAAGTGCAGAGTGCCCTGTACGACCACAATTAATTGATTGCATACTGGCAAGTGCATTTGCAACATATGCAACATACGTAGCATACATGGTATTATTTTTTAACAGAAAAACCTGGTGCAAATAAATACCTATTGGGCAAAAAAAGAATCACTAAAATTGATGTTGTCAAACTCTAGATATAAATGCATTTGTTGCAAATGTTGTATATTATATGTTGCAGAATGATTCATAACTATGCATACATTTCAGTTATGATCGATTATTTAATTTGTTGATTAGCTGATTGCATGGTGGCAAGGGCATTTGCAACATATGCAACATACGTAACATACATTGTATTATTTTTTTTACACAAAAACCTGGTGCAAATAAATACCTTTTCAGCAAAAAAGGAATCATCAAATTCTGTGTTGTCAAACTCGAGATATAAATGGTCAAACATAAATCAAACTCATTTTTATATATATAAGATATCAAAATTGTGGGAGCCGTTTTTAAGATAAATGAATTGTTCATTAAAAGTCATATGGCAGGTATACATACCGTTATTATTGGAGCTAGAATGCTAAATCCAAAAACCACTCTGTATGACGTCATAATAATATTTTGTATGAAATTTGAAGCATATCGGTCTAGCCATAGGCTGTAGGTATTGATACAGACAGACAGACAGAATTGTCGGACCCATTTTTTTCGGCTTCTCTATCATCGTAATGTCATGTTTGATTGTCCACAAATTTTTTTTTTTATAAAATGCCTATAATAGCTATCCAGATAGCTTAAGTTTTATTTTAAAAGTCTCCATTTTATGCCGTGCCTGCTCGTAGGTCTTCCTAATGTTCCAGTAAGAACATCATAATTCGCCAGTGCAAAGGGAATAGGTGACAAAATATACCCTTATCGATTTTATGTAAACTTTTATCCCAACAAAATTTCATTTTCCTGGGGTAGATTTATATGGTCGTCTGGCCTATCAACTCGGCCATCCACAGCAATGCGCGGAGCGCGGGTACCCTCTAGTTCAAAAATAAAATCTAAAACTTTCCTATGCTAAAATTAATAAGGAACTCTTAAATTAAAATATTTTAATTTGTTACTTAATCTATTTTTATAAGATTATAGGTATGTGTTTGCTTTGCAAAAAATATATTGCACTACATTGTCATATGAACCTACAAATCAAAATTCTATGTTTGACACACATAACACAAAATTCTACATCCTTAAGATTTTTTGAATTTTTTGGTAAAAAAAAATACGAAATATCACTATCTTTCACCGCAGCACTCAAAAGGAAAATCACTTGAAATCAAATTATGTCACTCACACGATTTATGTCTAACTTCGCGTTCGTTTGCCTACAATAAGATTATAAATTTATGTCTTACCAGAGGCAGGTCCTCGACTTACCATCATAAACCAAATATGGAGGATAACCAAAAACCAACCCCGTATATCACCTAACCACCTCGACTTTAAACATACAAATCAACTGTCAAACCTGCAACCGGGCGAGAAAAAATCTTTGATGCTGTCTCTATTGCAGACCTATTTCACTTAGTATTCTATCTCTCTCTCTCTCTGTCATTCCTTCTATTCTTCCATATCTCAAGCATCTTCTTCCAATTTCCGGTGTGTAGTGTGTGTGCGTGT
The DNA here is from genome assembly GCA_916050605.2 of Platycheirus albimanus. Lineage (NCBI taxonomy): Eukaryota > Metazoa > Arthropoda > Insecta > Diptera > Syrphidae > Platycheirus > Platycheirus albimanus. The sequence goes on from OU696696.1 coordinate 85,122,978, forward strand.
GTAAGGAAGTTAAGAGCAGATTGTACATGAGTATGTGTATGTATTGTTGAAGCCACCTACTACCTACCAGCATGGGTATGCAAAGGTAAAGGCTGTCAAAAACATTGTGTGGGATTTGAAATATTACACAAATGTCGCAGATTTTTGACATATGTGATAGGTCTTGTTAGTTGCACTTTTGAATGTTAGATTTTGATATTTTTGGAATCGAAATGCATAAAGGGGAATTCCACCAACGAGGGTGGGACACGGTCAGGTCATATCATAAACGACTATTTATTTTTTTGCTTCACTTATGTAGATCAATTATACTTTTGAACTGATACATTTAATAAATGAAAATAGTATACATATGTACATACATGCATACATATGTATAGGAATCCTATAACATTATATTAGTTACACATTTAAAAAGATTTTTTCATTCGTAATTTATAGTTACATATACATATACCAGTTTTTGAGCAACGGAGGAGACCCAGATGACTTTTTGACAGGTCTTTTATGAAAAGATGGTTCCACCAGCTGATGAGCGTAACAGAAATCAACAGGAATATCACAATTTTGTTTCGACACTACAGCTAATGCCATGTCTATACAAAACGCTTTCAAAAATTATAGTGAAAGTTTTTTTTTGGGAACGTTATTGCTAAAAAACAAAGTTAAGCGAGCATAAGACTTGGGTTTTCCTGCCTCAGCTGCATCATTTGGAGCGCAGCACTGGCTAATGATGACTGCGAGTTAAGCCTTGAAGTCAATGTGCTGAATTTGCACTGTAATCAGCTTTTTTTCCCTCGAAAATGGTTTACGGAGAAATTTTGGCGTTTTAACTTAACAAATTTATTTTGTATGTTCCAAATATGCCAATATTCTGTGATTTTTGCTCAGCTCTGGAGTTTGAACGAACTGCTGTGATCTGTGAAATGAAAGCTTAAAAATTGCTTTATATTGCAAACAATATTTTGGGTGAGTATTTCATTTCAATCGCCATTCCCAACTTTAAAATTTTATTGCATATAAGTGAGAAAAACAAAAACAATCGGTTTAGAAATAATCCGTCTTCTTTGATTTCTGTCTCTCAGTCCACTTTATTGGAAAGAATCAATTAGTTGGAATGGCGTTAGAAATTCACGAATCCAAGCGAATAAATGCAACAAAAATCAATTAGAAAAGTGAATTTGTAGTTGTAGTCAGTAATGGAAATAAAGGTTGGAAGGATCAAGAATCGAAAACTTTTGAAATAGAGCGATAAAATCCAGCTAAGCCATTCACCTAAATAAAGAAGTAAGGGTTGGCGAAAGGGTAAAACTTGAACCCACCCACAAACAGGCAAAACGGATAACGCCAACGCCATCGCCATCATCACCACCACTGCTTTCATACTGATGGTTTCTCCTTTTAACTGCCAGTGGCGCTATTGATGCTGCTACAAATTGAATCCAATGTTACTCCTAACCGTTCCCTTCACACCACCGACCGTAGCCAAGTCAATGCCTTAAGCTTCCGTTGATCATTGATTTTATTGGAAATGGCAATTGCTTGGTTCACTGTTTCTTTTGTTCAATTATTCAAAAAAAAAAAAAAAAAAAAAAAAAAAAAAAAACCAACGATAGACACCCTCACACACAAACACGAAATACTGCGAAACACAAAGGGAAGAAACTGAAGACAGTGGGTGGTCCGGTATGGTTGGTACTGGTAGTGTAAAACAAGACAGAGAATCATTATAGTAAAAACTCCCAAACAGCTTAAAAGCTTTTGAAGAACATCACCTCGGGATAACTAATTGATTGATTAAAGGAATTAAGGGATTCGAATTTGACGTTCAACGAAGACAAAAAGGACGCACAACCAACGGAAGTTGTTCGTACTTGCTGATGTGCTGCTTCTTCATTGATAAAATAACGAAACAATTTGATTGCCCGCAAATAATTACAAATTGAAATTACTGAAGCTTATACTGAAAAGGAATGAAACGCGTGCTTTTCCTTTGTATATACATACAAACATCCCTCAGATAGAATATCTAAATCCACTACGACCTACACCGCCATCTAACTTCAACCGCCATAGCTATATAAGCTTTGAACGTCGGTCGCTGCCGTTATTTAAAGTCTGATGGATTGGGTATTGACGGGACCAACCGGGCGTTGCTTTCACTCAAACCAATCTCGCCTCCATCATCAATGATCCACGTCATCTTCCTGATGATGCATGATGTAGCGAATTTGAAAAATTACTTTAAATTAATGTTCAAAAGAAAAATCGGGGCTATACCAACGGGATCTTGGGACGTAAAATAAATAAAACATCCATTTTTAACTCAAATAAAATAATGACACACCTAGACCGTCTCCCCTAATGTCACGCTTTGATTTGTCACAATTGTTGATTTGAAGTTGATTTTTTAATGATGAGGGAATCTTTGTCATTTTGTAAAAATCAGTCATCTTCAATGGAGTACAAATATATAAAATGCAAAACATAGCCGCAATTACTTACTCTAGTGGTGCTGAAAGTTGGTTAATAGATGACACTTGCAAATAAAAAGAAATGTTAACATATCAGTGTCCTTAAACTTTAATGCTGAGCTGTACGTGTTGAGTTAAAAGTGTGGTTGAAATATTACATCATTTGGGTATAAACCCGCCCCTTTTAATTTCTTACTTTAGGCCGGCGAAGAATATTTTCCGAAATACTTCGTTGAATAGGTTCCTTTAAACTTCATCGATACAATTTGGCAAAATTATCAATATAAAACCTTTTTCTTGAAGCAACACAACAGATACCGCAGGTTAAACTAAGCTGGATATGGTAATTTTTGTCTTTGCGAAAATTTAATCAAATCAATTATTTATTTGATTGAATAAGGTATATTTGTTTTATTAAAATCTTATCTTAAAAAGATGGAACAATTATTGTATTCAATTTAAGGCTGCGCATGATACACAACAATATTGGTTTTCTGTTCCACATCGTAAATGAAAAGTGAGGATGATTTCCCAACTCGGAAACACGCCACATACGGCCCTTTTAAAATCCTTACCACTTTCCCATTATTCATTAGCTTCGTCAAAATCGGTCGGGTTTCGTTGCAAAGTTTCAGGGCATGAAGATTGTCTAGCATCATCATCGCGCCTACTTTATGACGCAAATAATGAGGCGGCCACGGAATGGAATTGATATTAAACTACTGAAAGTATGTACCAGAATTAGTCCTTTTCCAATTCTTTACAGTCCTCTGGAGAAATCTTCTGCGGTTCTATCCTATTAAAGGAACATTGGCATATTCACACTTAATGAATATGATCAATTTACAACTTTTCAACACTTTTGCCATTTTCAAATATTTGCAGGTTTAACGGAAGCTTCAGTGCTTAATGTGCCGTTCTTCAGCCTCTCAACAATGTTGTAACAATTCTGGTTTAGATGCGAGAACTATTGCAATTCAACTTTCAGCACGTATTGCTACTAATATCAATGATACCAGAAACATTATTTTCCAAGTTCAGCCGGGCACATCAAGGAAATATATTCAACCGTTTCCATTTTTCATAGCTTTCATCTGTTGATCATATGCACTCTATTGCTGTTCATTTATCAGTGTACAACAGTTGTAGTTGCAAAATTATCGTGTCCTACCTAAGCATGGTCGCGATCCAATTCACAATTCAATACAATACATAATCTAGTTTGACTATTTGTGGCTCTTTAATCAGCACTAACGCTTCATTGTAAATGTGTCATCGTTCATTTGTAACCCCAAATATACAATATGCTGTTAAGCAAGCTGCCAAACTGAATTAACTCGAATTGATAGATTTCGTAAATGAAAACTATTTCACTCGAAAAATCAATGAACTGAAAAACGAAAGAGTGTCGGAGTTCGGCACCACTTTACACACTGATGGTTCAAAAACTATAGCTTTGCAACAAAAAGTCCTAGAGCCATACGGTTTTCACAGCGCCGGATCTAGGATTTGTTCAAGGGGGGGCAAAAGTTGAATTTGGCGCCCCCCCCCCAGCAATTTTTTTTCTTTTTTAAGTTTACGTACAAAACTTGAACTCGTATCGTTAACCTGTTTTTATCTTTATGCTCTAATGCTTGATGCTGTTGACAATAGCTTATATACGATACATGTCATAAAAATCTGTGTGGCCCAACCTAAGAAAATAAGGTATTGCTAAGGGTTCTCATGTTACTGATTACTCAAAATGCAATCTTGGCGTATGTGCAAAATAAAAAGTTTGGGGTATGTGCCATAATCCAGATTGATTTGATAATTTTTCTATTTCAATAAACGACAGCGGAGAACCTGCTAATGTTGTTCATAAAAAGTTAAAAGGCTGTATGCTTATTTGTGATTCTGTCCGATATTTTGATTGCACATTTAACTTTTACTCACCTATATACAAAATCATAACTAATCCATAGAACAGCTTTAGTGAAATAGCTCAGTAGTACACAACAAAAATTCTTTTTCATTTTTACTTGCTCTAAGGGCAAGTATTATTTTCGTGCAGAAAAAAAAAATCGAGGTTTTAATCAAACATGACATTACGATGATAGAGAAGCCCAAAAAAGTGGTTTTCGCCATACCGTCCGTCGGTCTGTCTGTGCGTCTGTGCGGTTGTGTTGATGTATGCTTTTTCACGTCATGCTACAGCCTAAACGGCTTGACAGATTTTGTTCAAACTTGGTATATAGCAGTTTGAAGAAAAATGGTTGTCGAGGTTTTTTTTTTGTTTTGTTTTAGCCCGGCTCAAACTGGTACCTTTCATGTAACGGTTTTTTTCATTTTGAATTTGCTCGAAAACGGCTCTAACGATTTTGATTAAACTCAGAATTTAACTTATCTAAGATATTTCTAACAAACTAACGTTTTTCGTTTTTGGCTTAAATGGTCGTAACGAAAATCAGATTTAAACGGCTTTTTTAAATGGCCATAAGTTCATCATACTATTGCACCCACAGAGCAGGTACGTACGACCCAGTCGTGCATTTTATTTATTTCAAACATTCAACTATTATCTTTAGATAAAAAAAATTAGGACTTCTTTTGCAAAACTCGTACATTAGAAATTTTATAGTTCACTAGCTATTCCGACAGGCGTTGTGCTGCCCTAATGAGCATCAGATAGCGCGATGATACAAACCATGATAGATACAAAAATGTTGAACATTGAGGGATAAGTTTGACTTCTTAATTATATTTATACCGTCCATTTACTTTTGTCTAAGATATTAGAACATGGATGATTTTTTTAAAATTAAATAAACTCAGAAAAGTACGTATACGCCCTAGTGTACAATACTGTTTTAGTGTTGTTTTTAGGTTGAGAAATGGGCAATTGCAACAAATTTTTCTTTTAAGTTCAATCCATTCTCTAGTTAACTTTTTTCATACAAAATCAACAGCAGTTTTAAATCAAATCATAACACAAGATAATTTGCATTTGAAAATATTTCAGTTTGGTTTTTCTGATCGCTATAACTTGGCCCCTAAGTCTTATATCTCTTTTTGCTTTTAGCCCATTTCACCCTATTAACAGCTTAGTCTTGCCAAAGATTTTTATCACCTATTCTACGCGCAAATTACAACCTTTCAATCTTTGTGGTTTCTGAGTTTAAGTCTTAGTAAACAAACAAATAATATAGAAGATTTTCAAGCACTCGGCGCGTCGAACCTTTCGTCACCGTGTGGCTAAACTTACATGATCAACTTTAACCAAACCTTCAAAAAAAACTGATGGAACAATAAAAAAGTTTTTTAGATGTTTTTTAATCCATCAACATCGTAGCCATCCTTCGATAAAATTTGACTTTTTTGTAGCTTGGCAGACGGGGGACAAACTATATTTTGACGTGAATATAGTATTTAGTTTTAACTGACTCCCGAAAGCACTAGAATCGCACTTTTCCCAAACGAAACATAAAAACTTGCAATTTCTGAATCCGTTGACATCGTTTGTTGTTAAATTCTTATTTTTTTTAATAACGCTCTTATTTCAGAACATCAAAAAAAAAAAAAAAAAAAAAAAACTTTTATAGATCCAGTTGCTGAAACGAGTCAAAAATATCAATCATCAACTCAAACTGAAATGATTTATCCATTATTCAATAATAAATAAATAAATATTGCATTACTTTGGCGCCCTGTTCAAATGTTGAATAAACAACAAAATAAAATTCACAACAGAAATAGAAAACAATAACGCAATCAATTTCTTAGATCTGACCATCACTAAACACAATAATAAACTTAAATACAAAATATATAGAAAACCTACAACCACAGATATCACCATTCATAAAGATTCCCACCACCCATATTCCCAGAAAATATCAGCATTTAACGCCTTAATTAACCGCCTCTTCAATGTGCCTATGGACCGAAAAGATTATGACAACGAAGTCAAAATAATTAAACAAATTGCAATGTCAAACGGGTACACACCAAACATAATAGACAAATTAATTCATAAAAAGAGAGAGAGAAATAAAACCAATAACAATAACTAATATACTCCCACACATTATCCATAACGAACTAAACAAACTTAACATACAAGTATCATTCAAAACAAATAATAACCTAACCAAAATATTAAAACAAAAAACAACAAAAGACACAAAAAACTGTTCAGGTGTCTATATAATCAAATGTGACGACTGTGATAAATTCTATATCGGACAAACAGGCAGAACTTTCAAAGATAGATTTTCAGAACATTTACCCAAACACAACACAAAATCGAATTTCGCTCTTCATTTAATGGACAATAATCACACATACACTAACTTTGAATCAAACCTAACACCATTACACTTTTGCAAGAAAGGGAGAAATCTGGACGCGCTAGAAGAATTTGAGATTTACATAGCCAGCAAAACAGAACGAGACAACATTTTAAACGACAAATTAACAATAAAAGGAAACATAATTTATGACACTGCAATAAACTACCTAAACAAAAACAATAGTTAAAGGGAGACAAATACATAACAATAAAACTAATTAATAAATCACAACAACAATTACAATAAAAAACAGAAGAAACAACAAGATTATTAGATCATCGGCATTGCAGTCAACACCAAACGCTCGAAGATGGACATATTGTACGAAACGCGTCGCGTCAATTTATAATAATAAAAAATAAAAAAATATATTGTGACAATTAAAGTTAAAACAACAAATAAATATAAATTAAAATAAAATAAATTTGTTTTTTGATTTGTATTTAAACATAAAAAATTTTTTTTTTGCTCTCCTATATTTCTTCAACTTCGATTTGGCGCCCCCCAAGGCCAGGCGCCCGGGGCAAGTGCCACTCTTTCCCCCCCCCCCCTAGATCCGGCGCTGGGTTTTCAGTGTTGAACGGAAAACTAATAAGAGCATTAGATTTTGACAATCAAAATATTACTTAAATACGCAAAATTTAAAAAAAAAACATTTTTTATGGATATTTACATATGTATATATAATTTTTTTTTTTTAATTTTTTAAAGAAAAATTAATTTTTTTAAAATGGTTGTCTAGAATAACTTTATTTAAAAACACAATATAATTTACAAAAAAGTGTGGCTAATTTTTTTTTTTTTAAACTTTAGACATTTTTCCAGAAAATCGCTCCTCCCCGCTAAACGAAGTGAAATAGACCCCACCTGCTATACGATTTTTTTCTTGTCTTAACATACAAAAAGTACCCAATTGAGCTTTATTTTTTTTTTTATTTTTTTCATACTTTGTGTCGAATTTACCCAATATTCGTCACACCAAAATGCTGCCGACGAATTTTTTCTTGTCTAACTCCTCAAAGGCTTTCTATTGATATGTCTTACAACATTATATAAATGACTTGATTCATAATGTCATTGGGCATTGGCTCTTAGACTATTAGAATGTGTGCTTAAATTGAAAACAATCCAAAATATTATGAAAAGGTATTCCAGACAATATAAACTGTGGCTAGCCACAAAAAAAGGCGAGGAAATACCTCATATACATACCTATATAATATACTTAATGTTTGACAAAATTGAGAAGTGATACTCTCTCACGTTTATCGTTCTTCATTGCTTGCTTTTTTGTGCGGAAATGTCCATTTTACTTTTATTACTCGAAAAAAAAACTAAATTGAAACATATTATGACTTTCCTTTCTCATGCAATCATATAGTTGTTAGGGATTACTTAAGAAAACTTGAACGATGGTAAAATGTTATGTGAGTGCGTTGTGTGTAGAATTGTAGGTGCCTTCTATAATATTAACTTTAAGTTAACATATAGGTACCCATTTTATTCTGTCACATTAATGCTTCCATTTCTTAAGAGTCATATGACCAAATAATAGTCTTTTACGTTATGAAGTATGAAGAACAAGAAAAAGCAAACACAAACAGTAACGGAGAGCAATTTTTTGAAGGTGGGGATTGAATGAGCAATAGTATATATTTTGCTTTTGGAGCTACTGTGTAATACAACCATATTCATAATTTATTACATGTTTTATAATAAATACACAGTAGTTTACAAATTTTTAAGCATTGGCTTATTCGTCAGCTCGATTGGTAACTTTAAATATTTTAAATCCTTAAACTTATGTTATAGAACAAAATATGTTAATTTGTTATTATGAAGTATTGTATGTATGTATGTATGTACGTATATTATTTGTGAAATTGCTGTGAATTACGAATATTTCGACATAAGAAGCATTTTATAGTGGTAAGAAGTTCTGACAAAGTTAACTAATTGTATCCAATCTGAACCATTTAAGACTTCAATTGTTTCCTGCATTGATATATGGTACATTTACCAAAGCATGCTTTTCTTTCCTGTCTTAAAATTGGACATACGCTTAAAAATTGAAAGCAATCCTCTTAAGCACTCAAATTGCACAAACTGCAGAATTGGTCAAAGATTCCGTTGCATGGTTTTCCATTTAAATTTAAAAGCTCGCATCCTGATTTAAAACATCCCATCACCACAAGAAACAGCTATGTTTTCACATGTACTCAACCACCAATCTTTAATCCGAATCTCATAAAACATCATTCTTTTACATAACTGAGTATCTTGAAGATCGAATACTTTGGTAAAGTAGTCTGCTTGTAACTTTGGAGTTGAAGTTAGAAGTTTTGGCAAGCCTCTCTCCAAATAAATTGAATAGTTCGAGAATATTGAACATCTTCTTAATGAAAGTCCTCTGGATCTTTTCAATTCGCTCATATTCTTGCATCCCCCATATTTGGACAGCATAACAAATAGAAGATTTTACGACAGCATTGAAAACTTTATATTTTGTTGACAGATTTACAAGCGTTTGAGTAAGATTAATCAGACTGTGTGATATTTTAGCTTTTTCTGCAAGGTGTTTTCTGAAATGCAGGGATGGATTCAGTATTACACTCAAATAATTGTAATCCTTTGATACCTACAAGCTACTTCCATCGCACGACCAGTTATTTCTAACATCACTCCAGGAGGAACGCGATAACACCATGACTTATGATTTTTTAATGTTGATGATTAAACCCCAATCGTTACAATATTCCTCAAGACGATTTATCATTATAATTAAAGGGTTTTTGGAGATTCTGATAATAACAGAAGGTAATCGACATAGAGTTAAACATTAATTGTAATACCAGCAATTCCGACATATCCTGGAATGATCGCAACTATATCATTTGCAAATAAAAGAGCACTAAGAAGGCATCCTGGTTTTACTCCAGAAAGCGATTTGAATGGTTTTGAATATGTTTTACCATCCCATTCTGCTGTTTCAGTATCTGTGTACAAATTTAAAATTATATTGACGAATTTTGTTGACACTCCAAGATTTGACAGTTTGTAAAATAGACCATTTTGATAGACCAAGTCGAAAGCAGCTTTGAAGTCGACGAAAAGAGTGTATACCTTTTTATTTCTTTTTTGAGATGCTTTAACGATTGAAGTCAGAGTAAAAATGTGATAAGTGGTAATATACTGTTTTCTTAATCCTGCTTGGAATTCTGTTGAAATGTTGTTTATATCTACCCACTATTCAAGTCTGTTTAGTAAAACACCTTAAAATCTTAGCAATTCATGAAGGACATGCCTCTGTTGTTCTCAACATTATTTATATCACCTTTTTTATGAATTGGAAAGATGATAGATTTCTTAAATGAAGAGGGAATTTCAGCATTTTCGAAAACAAATTGAAACAACCATATCTTTCTATATCTATTCTCTCTGTGACACCCAGTTTAGTATTCTTAGAATCAGCTTTTATAAAACTGTTAATCTTCAAGTTGTCTTTGGCATTTGAACTTATTTTACACTTTTCGTATTCCATTCGAGATCTAGGTATATTTTGTACCAAAACTATTGCCTTATGATCATTTTAATTTAATACTTTCATTGTCATTTTCCAACAATAAATCACAACAGCATGTCCAATCTACCTAAAATTATTTTTATTGTCGTTTCTTGGAAAATTAAGACTTTTATACTGAAAATTGCATTGTCTCAAATAGAAAACCTGACTCTCATAAACTAAAAACTAGGATTGTCATATTGAATAAATTGATAATAATAAATTCAGTTGATATTAATACAGGAGCTTAAAGTTATATTGAAACTCCATATCATGTCATATTAAAGACCACAGATTTTATTTTGTAAACAACTGTTATGCTGATAATCATGGTTGTCATTTTCAAATATTTACTTAATAGAGATCGGAATTGGAGCAAAACTCTATTTTAAGGTAGAATTATAACTCGCATTTGTCTCTCATCTGGAGATCGCTTGTTACTCAAACAGTTCTTCTAAGTCCTGGAAAAAGTGACTTCCTAGAACAACACATCTATGTCGCCACAACCTCTGCACAGGTCGTACGTGCTGAGCTTCATTTTCATTTTGTCGTAACACAGCAAGTTGTGCCCAGTGTGCTCACAATGGTTAGAATCAATTTTTTGTAGAGCTGTAGAATTTTCTTTGTTCTTTGTTTATTAAAGTAGGGCCAAAGTTTCTTGGTTATGACAGAGAAGTCGAGCGAGTTCCATCTCTCGTTAGTTGCAATGAGTACTTTATTCCCAATCATCTTTTTATTGTTACAAGTTGCGATTTTTACCATTGTGTCTGCTAGGGTAAGTTCTAGGGATGATCACGTTCTTGCCAGCTCATCGACTCTTTCGTTTCCTTGCACACCACTGTGACCAGGAACATAACAGAATATTATGTTATGCTGCGCACCAAGAACCTTTAGCTCCTTGGGACAGCAAGTTACAAGCTTTGATTTTATTCAAATGGATGGCAGAAATTGCTTTCATCGCCGCTCGGGTGTCAATAAAAAGAGTGATATCAATATCAGCATGTGGTATTGCCTTCATTGCAGCCTGTTAAGCAGCTGCCGTCACTGCCAGGACCTCAGCCTGAAAGATGCTGCTGTAATCGGGAAGCCTAATTGATCTAGTTCGAGTGCTTCTGAGTTAAAACCAGCACCAACACCAATTTCCATTTTGGAGAGCTGTTTGTAAAGATTTGAATGGCTGATTCGTATAGTGTTTGGTTGTTAAGCCAGTCTTCTCTATTATTAAAAGAAGTGGTGAATGGACTTTCGAAATCTAAACGGGGTGTTGTGTAGTCTGTGTATAAATCGTTGCCTGTATATGCCTGTACAAAGAGGTCCAGGGGTTTTACATTGAGAATATCTTCCAGCCCTGCAGTAGGGGTGGTTCTCATAGCCCCGCGCCGGTGGTGCCTATAGATGCCATTTAATGGTATATCGGTTGGAAGCGATTTTCGTCGCTTGCCACTAGATCAAATTGCCATTTGTCACTATCGGTCTCACTATTGCCGTATACACACACATGATAATCTTGGGACTATGCCTTCTACAATGTTGAGATTCCAGTTCAGTTTTCTGTCTAGAACCACACCATAAGGTATTTAGCCATTTGGCGTGATTTGACCGGATTAGTGGAACCCCTTATATCGAAGGAAGATTAAACATTGGTATTTTTATTTTGTTGGTAAAAAGGACAAGTTCTGTCTTTTGCGTATTGACCGCTAGCCCACACTTCCTTGACCAGGTGTTTACTAAGGACAAGGAGCTCTCTATTTGTTCACTTATAATGGAGCAAAATTTTCCTGTCGTTAGCAAATCAGAACTAAATCTTCTACTCTGACTACATTATTATAAGAATCTGGTTAACAGCGAGTTCCCAAGGAAGGGAAGAGAGAACACCACCTCTGCCTCTGGATTTTGATACCTTAATCAACGCTCCAGCTCTGAGTTAATCTGTCGGTCTCTTAACATGCACATTATCCAACCGATAATGGTATCATTCACATTAATGTTCACAAGGGCTCTTTTCACTGCATCATTTATCACATTACTGAAGGCTCTTTCAATGTCTAGGAAAGCGAAAAGATTTTAGTCCTTGCGTTTTTGTATGTTTTCCACTGTGCTTACAGTACTGGTATAAGCAAGCTGAGCTGGAGATACATATAACTGCCAGACTCGTTGTGCTGCAAATATAGATATTTATTAGTCTTTCAAAATTCTTTAAGATGAATGATGCTAGACTAATTTGTCTGAAGTCTTTAAGTTTATTATGACTGGGCTTTCCAGAATACTTTCATTTCACGCCATGTTTTTGGTACATATTCCCATTTGAAGCTATTTAGGAATATGTTTTTAGCTATGGGGTGATGATCTGTTCACTTTTTTGTAACAGAGAACCATAAAAGAGGTTACGCAGTTTAATTGTAATTGTAATTAAATTTAACAAAGCCTGTAAATTATTTGAAATTCTCTCTTCTATGTGGAACTCCAGCAAAATATCGCTTCGCACCAAGCTAAAACTATTTGAATATAATGTTAACTTTGTGTTGTTATATGCTTTTGAAACATGGAAATGCTCTGCCAACATCTCGTGCAAAATTGCAGGCCTTCGTAAACCATTGTCTGTGGTACATTCTGGAGATCCGATGGCAGCAAACCGTTTCGAACGTGGAACTGTGGAACAGGATCGGAAGGAAAAATGGATGCAGGCATCATGCAACGGAAATGGCGTTGGATAGGCCATACACTTAGGAAACCTGACAACAACATATAGCGGAAGACCAAAAACAACTTGGAGGTCAACAGTAGTTAAAAAAGCTCAACATCAAGGAGTACAATCCACAGCTAATCAGTAGCAGCGAATCGGGACAGGTCGAAAAATCTTGTTGATTCCATATGCTACAGGAGGAGTTTAATCTTTGCAGTACTTGCAACCGGAGAATATAAATATATATATTCCAAGATGAAAAAGTATATAACTGGTGCAAGTATAAATAAGTACACACTAGTTGATATCTTAAAAGTAAATTTTAATTGAATTTATATAATAATAAAATAAACATCAAAAACTATGCTAATGCTACTTATACCTTAATGAGAACTTCTGAGCTGATGGTCTTTCAAAAGTGAGCTTAGTTCGCTTGGCTGCCTTCAATTGAAATTCCATTAAAGTTCAATGCATTCTAAAATGATGAACTTATGTCCATATACACCTTTATCTCCATTTAGTGCAAAATTCCGCATTTGTTGCTTCATCATGCAGAAAAAACATCATGTCTCTATATATGTATATGAATGTCCCCATGCACATTCTTCTTACCATCCACATCCTAATTCGTATCCTGATCCTTGTCCCTTGGCTCTTACAATGTTTTCATTTTGAAAGATTTTCAATTTCTTTACAACTTTGATGCAGCAGTTAAACCGAATGAACGACAGAGAAACATCATAATCCGAAAATGGACAATCATCGTTGTGGGCATAGAGTTGAGAGATGGGTAAATTTGTGAAAGCAGATCAAAAATGACCCAGTTTTGTGCCTGCATATAAGGGCCATCTGTTTTATTGAATGTTGTGGTAACCAATTTCTAGAAAATAGCCCTATTCTCGCATATTTTGAAACGCATCATCATCCTGCTGCTGCAAAGGAATTTAATGGATTAGAAGAAGAAGCATGCACATGCACATATCGGTCCTTCGTTATATCTTCTGCTTCCAGTTTAGATGTAGCAGTATATCAGTTGGAGAATATACTGTGCTACATCCTTTAAGCTAGAAGAGACTATCATATCAGGACGCCTGATGGCCGACCGACGACGACAACGACAACGATGAGAGACCATCATAAAAGAAGGAAAGTCCAGAAAATGGAGAAGAGTTGGTGTTCCTTCCACAAACGGATGAATAAATCTGCTGTTGGCAAGCAGGATTGCAATGTGATGGAATCATATACAAGAACTAAAAAACATCTCTTTCATGCTTTACATAGTTGTTGTATCTATCTTCAGTGCTTTGGGTTTCAATAATTTATTTGCAGTTTGTGGAATACTCCTGTTCCAGCTATTTATATTGCTTTAGTTTGAGAAGTACTGTTTATGGAAAACTATTACACAAACCTACATAAATCGTGCGAGCTAAAGTTGTATGCGATATTTTGATTATATATTTTATTTCTGAACTAAACCGTTTGTTGTTGTTTTTTTTTTTTTACTAAATAATAATAATAAAAAAAAGAACGAATATAACCAACGTCAACTGTTATTTAGTTTGATAGTCCATATGTTCTGGAAACAAACAGGATTGGAGGGATGAAAAGCGGGATTATAATAGATCGGGATTTGAATAATTAAAATAACGCGATTAAAATAAAAAGAGCACATATTTCAGTAGACAGGCTTTTAAAAATTTTTTCGTAATTTTGGAAAAACGGGTTTCTAAAAAAGAGGAAATCCCGATATTAAAGAAAATCAGTATCCTATCAAAATTACGCTTCAACTGTCTGTTCAACTCGAAAGTCTTATAATTTTGGTTTGAGTATGATAGTAGTCTCGAATTTTTAGTTTGAACGAATTTAATTTAATTTATTGAAAATAATAATTTTTTCATATCCATTTAGTAAAAAACCTGATATTTTAACAATAAGGTAGGTGAGGAGATTAAGGCCTGTCGGTTAATAAGGCCTAAGGTTCTATTGTTTCCTGCTTGCACTAACTTTTATGTTTTAAACTATGCATCATAGTCTGAATAATGATATTTTTGGTTTTATTTACAAATTGTGCCGGTGGTTAATAAGGCCTAAAAAAAATTCACCATAGGCCTTATTACCCTCCTTTTTTGTATGAACCTGTTTGACAAAGCAGAAAATAAAATAAAAAAGACGTCAACCCCCAAAAGTTGAGGTGGTAAGACTGAAGAGAACCAGAAGAATTGGTCCTGTCACGGTGTCACATGTGAGATCGATGAAATCGGTTATATGAGGCAATGTTATAAATGCGGCAAGTGTTATCATCGTCGACGGCTTGTAACCGGATGATAAAGACAATTTTAAATGTTCTGATGGGTGTTAAAGGAAAAATTATTATTTTTAAGAGTTTATTAGCATTATAAATGCATTATATTCATTTTGATCTCAACTACCATATGTAAAAAGTATATTTTGAGTTTTTACTTGCGATTATAGGTACTATAAGGCAAGTTATGCATTCGTAAAAAAAAAAAAAAATTCTAACAATCAAACATGACATTACGATGATAGAGAAGTCGAAAAAAGTGGGTCCGACAATTCTGTCTGTCTGTCTGTCCGTATGTCTGTCTGTATAGTTACCTACAGCCTAAACGGCTGGACCGATTTGCTTCAAACTTGGTACATAGTATTGTTATGACGTCCTACAGAGGGGTTTTTGGAATTAGCATCCTAGCTCTAAAACTAACGGTACCTGTTATACGATTTTTTGTGAAAAATTAAATTTTCTCAAAATCGGCTCCTACGATTTTGATAAAACTTTCTGAATGATGTTTTCCGTACAAACTTTATGTTTTGGTTGGAATAGATTTTTCAGGAAAAGTCTTATAACGGTACCTCCCATAGGACCGGTTTTTTGAAATCCGATTTTCTCGTAAGCCACTTGACGGATTTCGATGAAATTTTTAATGTAGAAGCCTTTTTATAAATGAAATAATATAAATTGTTAATTTTTGCAAAAAAAATTTTTTTTTTTGAGTTTTTAAAAAAAGTTTCAAAATTTTTTTTTACTTTAGTTTTTTCCAAAAACGGTTTAATCTATATTTTTTTAATTTTATTTTTCTGATAAAAACTACAAAGTGCTAGAAGTTGGCATACTCAAAAAAAATTTGGAATATATTTTCGAAAAGTTTTTCAAAAAAAAACTGTTTTTTGAAAAAACTGGTCCAACGATTTTGAAAAAAATGTTCGTCAAAATTCAAAAACGTAAAAGAAACCTGATGGCTTACTTCATTTTCTCCAAAAAACGTGTAAGGTATTGATTTTAAAGTGATTTATAAAATTTCATTTGATTTTTTCAACGCTTTTTTCCCAAAATCTCAAGCACCCAAAACCATTTGAACACATTAGAGCAAGTTTGTACGACCCAGTCGTGCACTTTATTTAAATGTGAATTCTGTTTATGTTTTCGGCAGAAGTTGCCATTTTTTGTTTGTTTTTAATAATTTTATATATTTTACCTTATTTACCAATAAAATTTGTTTATTTCGATTTATAGTTTTTGTTTTATTTAAAACCGCCCTTCTTAGACACTTCATTATTTTTACTTGCGATTATAGGTATACTATAAAGTAAGGCAAGTTATGGATTCGTGCAAAAAATAAAATGCACGACTAGGTCGCACGTACTTGCTCTGAGGTTGCAATAGTATTATTAAAACACTGTTTTCGAGCAATATGCAGAACTCATGTTTGAAAAAATTTGGAAAAACTAAAAAAGTTTGGCTAAAACTGGAAAACCCGATATACAGAAGTTTACGTTAAGAAACCTTTAGTATATCAAATTTAGATGTCATCTTTTGGGTGCTATAAAAGGATATAAATGTCCGCTTATGGCCAAATTAATAAAATTGTTAAAATAAATGTCCGTTATTATCATTTGAAGCCAAAAACTTAAATGCAGTTTTCTTCAAAACATTCTATATATATTACATACAAAGTTTAATAAAAATCGGCAGAATCTTTTTTGAGTATATTAGAAAAACCTACTTAATTTGGCCAAAAAATAGTGGCTTTTTGTATGGGAGCCACCATTTAAAAAAGAGTAACTGACAAAAATGCAATGCCATCTGATAGAGAGTTGTAAGGAACTATACCAAACAAAGTTTGTTTGAATTCGATACAACCGTTGACAACTTATGGCCATTTGAAAAAAGACGTTAAGACCAGATCTCCGTTACTAGCATTTTTTGCCAAAAACTAAAAACGCAGTTCTCTTAAGAACACTAAAAGAACATAACACACAAAATTTAATAAAAATCGTTAGAGCCATTTTTGAGAAAATTAGAAAAAGCCAAAAAAAAAGTGGCTAAAACTGAACGGCTCGTTGTATGGGAGCTACCATTTAGAAAAGCTTCACTGAAAAGTTTACAAAGCCATCCTATAGAACACTATGAAGAACGATGCCAAACGAAGTTTGAGTCAATTCAATCAAGCCGTTGCGAACTTATGGCCATTTGAAAAAAAGCCGTTTAAACCTGATTTTCGTTACGACCATTTAAGCCAAAAACAAAAAACGCTATTTTATTAGAAATATCTTAGGTAAATTATATTTTAAATTTAATCAAAATCGTTAGAGCCGTTTTCGAGCAAATCCAAAATGAAAAAAACCGTTACTTGAAAGGTACCAGTTTGAGCCGGGCTAAAATAAAATAAAAAAAACCTCAACAATGGTTTTTCTTCAAACTGCTATATATCAAGTTTGAAGAAAATCCGTCAAGCCGTTTAGGCTGTAGCATGACGTGAAAAAGCGCACATCCGCACATCCGCACAGACGCACAGACAGACCGACGGACGGTATGGCGAAAACCACTTTTTTGGTCTTCTCTATCATCGTAATGTCATGTTTGATTAAAACCTCGATTTTTTTTTTCTGCACGAAACCAATACTTGCCCTATAGAGCAAGTAAAAATTGAGATAACAATCACACATGACATTACGATGATGGAGAAGTCGAAATAACTAGGTCCGTCTGCCTGTCCTGTCTGTTCGCGTTTCTACAGCCTAACTGCTGGAAAACAATAGAAAAACGCAGCCGGAACCGCAGCCGCAACCGTATCGCATGCCGTACGTACCTAATTAGAAGTGCTCACAATAGAGTCGTACGTACTCCACGTTTTTTTTACAATTTCCACTGAGAAACATACATATATATGCATATAAAAGATGATAAAACATTATATCGCATCATGTATAGTCTTTTCTATAAATTTGTAATTACCTGACCTAATTTCTTAAAGGATTTTATTAGCACGTTGCTCTTTTTTACTTGCGATTATAGGTACTATAAGGCAAGTTATGCATTCGTCGAAAAAAAAAAGTTTTGAGATAACAATCAAACATGACATTACGATGATAGCGAAGACGAAAAAAGATGGTCTAAAAATTCTGTCCGTCTGTATGTCTGTCTGTCTGTCTGTCTGTCTGTCTGTCTGTCTGTCTGTCTGTCTGTCTGTATGTCTGTATGTAGACCTACAGCCCAAACGGGTGGGCCGAATTGCTTCAAACTTGGTATATAGACTTTTTTAGGTATTGTACAGAAAGGAAATTGAAATTTTTTTTTTAGCTCAAAACATAACGGTACCTACCATACAACCGTTACGTTAAAGCTAATTTTTCTCAAAAACGGCTCTAACGATTTTTAATTAAAAAAATCAGTGTTGCTTTTTAGGTACGACCAATCATATGGCTGAAAAAAAAGTTTTAAAAAATGGCTAAGAACGGTACTTTCCATAGGACCGTTTTTTTTGCTTTCGACTATCTCGAAAACGACTCAACTGATTCTTTCGCAATTTCACACACATATAGCTGTAGGTAGCTCAATTTGTATTGCATACCAATATTTTTGAAAAATATTTTTTTGTATTTTTAAAAGCATTTTTTAAAAAACAATTTAAAAAATTAATATTTTGAAAACTGCTTATTAAATTTTTTTTTTAAAATTTTAAATAAATGTATTTGCTGAATACCTACGAACTGGCGTTTTTGAATTTTTTTTTGAAAATTTTTTTCATAAAGTTTTTCAAAAAAAACTTTTTTTCTCAAAAACCGCTCCACATATTTTTCTTAATTTATTCTCATAAATTCAAATTTATCCAAGAAATAAAATGGCGTACTTTTTTTTCAGCTCAAATTAGTTTAAGTATTTATTTAAGAATTTTGAAAATTTTATTTTTATCAAAATCTCAAGCCCATAAACCACTGTCACTCATTAGAGCAAGTTCGTGCGACCCAGTCGTGCATTTTATTTTTTATGGAATGTCAAAAATATACGCACGTATTTATTAAAAGTTGGCCAACTCGTCGTCGCCGTTTGCGGCTGCGTTTGCGGATCCGTCTCGTTGTGTTCACAACATTGTATTCGTGTGTATTCAATATTTTGACATGCGATACGGATGCGATTGCGGATCCGGCTCCGGCTCCATTGTGTTCCAGCAGTAAACGGATGAGCCGATTTGCTTCAAACTTGGTTTGTATGTAGTAATTATTTGGCATTCTCTATTGGAGTCTTTTTTCGTTTTTGTTCTAGATCGAAAAGTAACGGTACCTGCCATACAATCATAAAGAAAAAGTTTGATTTTCTCTAAAACGGCTCTAACGATTTTGATAAAACTTTCAGAATACTATTTTCTTAGGATACCTATATGATCTTTTAGTAAAAAAAGATTTTTCAAAATTTGTCTTATAATGGTAATTAAAATAAAAATTTTAATGCAGGAAGCCATTAATAATTGAATTTATATTGCATTTCAAAATTTTCAAAAACTTATTTTCTCGATTTTTAATATTTTTTTTTTACTTGCGATTATAGGTACTATAAGGCAAGTTATGCATTCGTCGAAAAAAAAAGTTTTGAGATAACAATCAAACATGACATTACGATGATAGCGAAGACGAAAAAAGATGGTCTAAAAATTCTGTCCGTCTGTATGTCTGTCTGTCTGTCTGTCTGTCTGTCTGTCTGTCTGTCTGTCTGTCTGTCTGCTGTCTGTCTGTCTGTCTGTCTGTCTGTATGTAGACCTACAGCCCAAACGGGTGGGCCGAATTGCTTTAAACTTGGTATATAGACTTTTTTAGGTATTGTACAGAAAGGAAATTGAATTTTTTTTTTTAGCTCAAAAAATAACGGTACCTGCCATACAACCGTTACGTTAAAGCTTATTTTTCTCAAAAACGGCTCTAACGATTTTTAATTAAAAAAATCAGTGTTGCTTTTTAGGTACGACCAATCATATGGCTGAAAAAAAAGTTTTAAAAAATGGCTAAGAACGGTACTTTCCATAGGACCGTTTTTTTTGCTTTCGACTATCTCGAAAATGACTCAACCGATTCTTTCGAAATTTCACACACATATAGCTGTAGGTAGCTCAATTTGTACTGCATACCAATATTTTTGAAAAATATTTTTTTGTATTTTTAAAAGCATTTTTTAAAAAAAAATTTAAAAAATTAATATTTTGAAAACTGCTTATCAAATTTTTTTTTAAAAATTTTAAATAAATGTATTTGCTGAATACCTATGAACTGGCGTTTTTGAATTTTTTTTGAAAATTTTTTTCAAAAAGTTTTTCAAAAAAAACTTTTTTTCTCAAAAACCGCTCCACAGATTTTTCTAAATTTATTCCCATAAATTCAAATTTATCCAAGAAATAAAATGGCGTACATTTTTTTCAGCTCAAATTAGTTTAAGTACTCATTAGAGCAAGTTCGTGCGACCCAGTCGTGCATTTTGTTTATAGTTTCTTTCCACTTCCTTTCAGATGGCATTGATTTTTTTGCATTTTCTTTTTTTTAAATGGTGGCTCCTATACAAAGAGCCATTAGATTTTGTCCAATTTTTTTGTTTTTCTAATTTACTCAAAAAAGGCTCTCCCGATTTTTATGAAACTTTGTATGTTACATATATAGAATACTTCAAAGAAAACTGCGTTTTTAGTTTTTTGCTACACATGACAATAGCGGAAATTGGTAATATCAGTTTTATTAATTTGGCCATAAGCGGAAATTTATATCACCCAAAAGACGACATCTAAATTTGATATACTAAAGGTTACTTAACGTTAGCTCCCGTATATCGAGTCTTCCAGTTTTAGCCAAATTTTTTTTAATTTTTTACCAAATTTTTCAAAAATGAGTTGTTCTTATTGATCGAAAAGTTTGTTTTCGTCGTAGTATTGCACCCACAGAGCAAGTACGTGCGACCCAGTCGTGCATTTTATTTATTTTTGCTCTAGGTCCAAAAATAACGGCACCTGCCATACAATCTTGAAGACAAAAATTGATTTTCTCAAAAACGGCTCTAACGATTTTGATAAAACTTTCAGAATGCTATTTTTGCAAGAAAATCTATCTTTTGGTTTGAATTTTTTTTTCAAAATTTGTCTAATAACGGTACCTCTCATAGAACAAGTATTTTCAAATCAAATTTTCTCGTAAACTATACATTCGATTTCAATAAAATTTTGGCCACAGAAAGTCATTCATAATTTTATTAATATGACTTTTAAAAATTTTCAAAAACTTTTTTTTTTGATTTTTTATAATTTTTTCAAAACAATTTTTGGTTTTCGAAATATGTTGGAAACGGGTACATTGATTTTTTTAAAAATTATTTTTCAAATGTAAACTACAGATTGCCATATATTTGCATACTCAAATAAATTTCAAAATATTTTTTGAAAAAGTTTTTCAAAAATAACCTTTTAAAAAAAAAAGTGGTCCAACGATTTTCAATATTTTTTTTTCCTAGATTGACGTATAGCTTTTAAATTTTATTGCGTACTTAGTTTTTCCGAGAAAACTCTTAAACTAATTTAAAAAATAAAAGAATTTTCGAAATTATTTAATTTTTTTTTAATATCCATATATGCAGCCACTACGCAATTATTGAACATAAGAGCAAGTTCGTGCGACCCAGTCGTGCATTTTATTTTTTTATGCAGTCTTAAAAATGACATCGGATAAATGGCGACCCCCATTGCGCATACACTGATGAAGTCGATTTTTGAAATTCGTATCCACTCTTCGCAGCATATCAATCGGTATGTTGGCAATGGCGTCGCGAATGTTGTTCTTGAGGTGTGCTATGGTCCGTGGTCGATCGACATAAACCAGGGATTTCAAATAACCCCATAAAAAGAAATCACATGGAGTCAAATCTGGAGAGCGTGCCGGCCATTGGAGATCGCCTCTGAGAGAGATGAGGCGGTCGGGGAAATGTTGTCGCAACAAATTCATTGAGTCTCGTGCTGTGCGTGCTGTGGCTCCATCTTGCTGAAACCACACGTTCCTAACGTTCATTTCTTCTAGTCTTGGAAGAAAAAATTCCTCGATCATGTTCCTGTAACGAGCTCCATTCACGGTAACTGCGCGTTCGTTAGAAAAGAAGCTCTCAACTGCGAAGGCCCGCTGCTCTCTAGACCAGAGCATGATGGCAACTGACTGGAGGGAGAAACAAACTTGGGAACTTCCCCCTCCAGATGCGCCCCCTCTTGCCCCTCTACCCGCCCAACTCACCGCGCGGGAATTTTTTCAAATAAGTAAGTTTCTCTGGCGCACCCTGTACAAAGAAAGTTTAATAGCAGGTAACAAGGTAGATAAAGTGGGAAAAAATCATTAATAAATCAGGCAATTGCTTCTAGTATAATATGTACATAACATATCCACACTTAAACTTCATAGCCTCTTAAGTCGAAAAATTCGAAAAAAAGTATTATCAATGCAAAATAATCAGAAAATTCAGAGCCATCTTTTGGTACTTTGAGCTCAACAATATTGTTCCGAAAATTTTTCATGAATGACAACATTACAAAACAAGTATCATAAATCCCTTTAAAAAAATTCGGCAGTACCTCGTAAGTCCATACCTACTACGCAAGTTAATCGAATTGAATTCTTATTTCTACTAACGAGGTATTGCATAAATACGCAATTAGGTATTTTTTGGTTTCTGGCAAAAACGACTTTCGAGATTATGAGGTTTAACCTTCTATATGTATCTCTATTTGTTAACAACTCAAATATAGTAATAGATTGAAGAATTCTCATCAACGAAGAGCCTCAAATCACATCTTGATCTTAAATTTAATGATAAAACGTATTATTTATTATTCCAATATCCATGTCCACAAAGATCTTTGATTGGAAAGACTGCTGGCGTATTATCTTACTATTCAATAATTCTATAATCGTTCATTTAACTATACAAGAAATTCGAAAATTCCCTACCGCAATGGAAATACTCAACCAAGCATATCTCTTCATTATATTCTAGATTTCTCAACATAGTCATGCATAATGCACTTGCAACTGAATTAAGCACATCAAATGGAAAAGTGATTAAGCATCCTTACCGAAAAGTTGCACTCATTAGGTGCAAGCAAAAGCATTTAATTGAGTTTTCATCCTGCACAGGGATGGAAAACTATATAACAGAGACCGAAAGGAGTCTGAGCTCTGTGGTATATAAATACAAATACATACGAACATAAATATTCCTTCACGTTCAAACATGATTAAGAGGAAAGCATTTGAGTAATAAATTTGCAACAATTAAATTCTTTATTCAACAAATTAAGTTTACCTAGAAAATTTTATACAATTTTCATCAACGCTTTTGGGTGAACGTGTTTCTTCTGTTTAAGAACATGCAATACTCCACGTTCATCTTAATATCTTTAGTTATGTCTTTATATTTTTTATTTTGTGGTTTAAATACATATATCTTTTATATTCTTTTGGATTTAAGATTGAATGTTATACTCTAGAATGGATTTTACTCTTTCAAATATCTAAATCTATCCACAACATACATGTAGGAAGGTAAATACATATGTAAATAGATTTAGCTGTCTAAATACTTGTGCAGGATTATTTGTCTTGACGATACATTTCTATTTGTATACTGAAATGCAAGCAAATATAATGTACTAATAAGTGTATTATTGCGTTGGAAGGCATGAATGAAAAATCCATGTTTATATTGAATTCTTTAAGAAAATCTTTGAGGTATTCCGTTTTGATAAATAAATATTGTGGCGTGGCACTAACAGCTCCAGGGCGCCAATGCCTTGTAACTTACACTCTCATCTATTCCTTTGTATGCGTGCGTTGACCTACAAATTTACAGTCGAATCAAAATGGCTGGAATGGATACAATTTTCTCACCAAATTGACCTATGAAGGGGTTGTCCAACTCGACAGAGTCAGTATCCGGGAAAAAAAACTTGCAAAACACTAAACAACAAGAAACGGTACAGTGGGTGTTTAAAAAAAAGTTAAAGGAATATAGTTTTTCGAAACTAGCAGGTTTGTTTTTGTATATATAGGGTTTATTAATGCCATTTCCTTAGAATGAATTTACATGTGCGAGCATTTAAGAAAGAAGGAATAGAGAAATAGGAAAAAATGATTGCTGGACAGTGGATTGACATTTAGGTGTTAATTATCTAAGGAAAATCTCATAGGTGGTATCCAGTTAATACTGGGGGAATACATAAAAATTGCTGCTCAGGCTGGGTTTGAACTCGCAACTCTATAGGTTTAGCAACCTACCACTAAATCCACTGCACCATTATCACCCGCATAAGAAATATTTATTATTAATTCTTTCTGACATTTCGAAGAAGTTCTTCGTGGTCACGGGATAGTACTGAGGTGTTTCCTCTGTTGCACTTTGATTTTTAGTGGGTGGTGGACTTCGTTGTGCAAGCAAAACTTACGATATCATGGTGCTGGTTTGATGGCTGTCTTAACTTTGATTTTATTTATTAGATGATCGTATTATGTGGTTGATAACTTGAAGCTTAAATCTTTATAAAAATAAAATACAAAATCCGTGGCCTGTGTGCGTTTCGCCCAAGTATGAACGGTGGGCTCATCAGTTAGATGCCGTTCATACTCTTCTAAGACGCACTTTGTTCGATAGAATCGACACTATATTTTATTTTTTTTAATCTAAACAAAAAACTTGGTACATGCCCGTGTTAAATTCAAAAGCAACAACTTTTGTTGTTGTTTTTTCTTTTAACTTTTCAATTGAATATTTTTTCTTTGAATTTTAATCACTTAAATCTTTGTTTACATTATTGCGCTTCGTTATTTCTATTGATGTTCTAACTGTAGTTCGAACAGAAAAACTTTCAAATTCGATGGATCTGCCTTTGCCAAAACAAATAAAATGATTTTCGTCATAAGCCAGATGTTCAGAGATTGCCGATTTTGTGACAGCATTGTTTTTGGTGGCTTTAAAATTTTTTTTCCTCATTTCGTTTCTCTAATAAATTGTAACCAACAGATTGGACTCCCGAATAATGGAGTGCAATTTCGACTTGGGGTAGTTTTAGAAGTTTACAAACGTAATCCTTTTAATATATGCCCTTCCCAAAGTAAATACAATAAATGTACCTTTGAGATCCATTGTCAGTCAAATAGGTTACCCCGCAAAGCTATAGCTAAAGGGTTAGCTCTGAAATTTAAACAAAAACAAAAAAACACTGAAAACAAATTAAAGTCGTTGAGTAATGAAACTTCTCTAACGAAACCATCGATTTGGAAAAGGTTTTCAAACGGAACTTTTTGTATTTTTAAACAGAGCTATATGTGAATAGTTTTTTAAATCACCTAAATTCTTTTCATAAATGAATTAAGTAATTTTGCATTAGTGGAGCCCCAACCCAATTTCGATATGCAAAAATATTTAACGATTGGTATATGTACAAGACGATAGAAAAAAAGATAACTCAGGTCGGGAGAAGCCACCAAAATTGCGGATCTGCCTTCCTGCAACCCCCGGGGCAGGGACATAACTCCCTGGGACATAAGTCCATAATGGACTTATGTCCCACTCGGGTGGGACATAACTCCATAAATCGATTATGGACTTATGTCCCACCTTAATGGGACATAACTCCATAGTTTTCCCTTGAAAAGTGGGACATAAGTCCATATTTTTTTTTCGAATAAAACTAAAAATTGATAAAAAAAGGAAAGAAAAACACATAATTGTTAAGCAAATTGATAACATTTTATTGTAAACAAAACACTTAATTCATAGTTGAAAACAATAAAAAAGAAAAACAAACAAAAATTACTAATAAACGTTATTGACAATTATGGAATATCGAAATATGATAGTGCAAAACCGTTTTACAAAAACACGGTATTGGAAAACACTTTCAGTTACACCATATTCCAAGCACCAAAAATATTGAACCTCCTTGAATCTCTGCCACAGTCAGAACGACATTATTTAATGGATGCAACTTTCAGTGTTGTCCCAACTTGTGGATGAAGGCAGTTGTTAATTATTTACATTGCCTATTCAGAACATGTAAGTACAAAAACTAATGTACAGAATTCGAGATGAAAGAAAAAAAAATTAAAAATAAAAGAAAACAAATAGCAAATTCACTTGGATTTTAAACTTTTATTTTCTTGGTCTCTCGAAAAACTAATAATTAAAAAAAAAATTGGTTTTTCGAAAGACCAAGTTTTTTTTAATAATTCATCTATTCCTTGCTTAGTTTTTCGAGAATAAAAAAAAAAAACTAAGTTTAAAATCCAAGTGAATTTGCTATTTGTTTTCTTTTATTTTTAATTTTTTTCTTTCATCTTCAATTGTTTCACTATTCATTTCACCTTTATTTTGACGCGTACGATTCAAGACAAGAAAACCAACTAAAGTTCTTTCAATGATACCGCGTGTTGCATTGAATTTAACAAGTGGTTACAGTTTTAAAGTACAGTACTTTCTTTCTAAATAAAAAATATGAAGTGGGACATAAATCCAGAACTTTTTTTTATGGACTAATGTCCCATTAAGGTGGGACATAAGTCCATAATCGATTTATGGAGTTATGTCCCACCCGAGTGGGACATAAGTCCATTATGGACTTATGTCCCAGGGAGTTATGTCCCTGCCCCGCAACCCCCTGCTTCGGCTAACTGTTGGATTCTTGTTAAAATTCTTTTACTTGTTTAAATTATTTTGAGATTGAGTTTTTCTCTTGGAAAAACACATATGTATTGAAAAACTTTCGACCTATTAAAAAAAACATAAGCGAGAGCTACAGTACGTTTGCAACGAACTGTTGGATACCCTATTCCCCATATTTTTGTATGTGCATGCGTCTGCCTCCCGCAAACAGCCGATGTTTCAGAAAGAAAATTCTTCTTTAGGAGACAGAAAAAAATTCAATAACATTAATTTTATGCGGTGTGATGTTCAATTAGTGCTGGCGCAATAAAAAAAGGAGTGCGCCACGCCCAAAGTTAAAACGTTTTATTGCCAAGGCAATTGTTATGAGCTCAGTCACATTCAATTTTATTCTTGCAGATCAATTTGAACAAAACAAGACAAAACTTAAATTTTCAAAAATTAGATTTGTAATGGAAATAGCGATTATGGGTGTTTTTAACAATTATTGGACCACACTCTGCTACGTAACCAAGGAATATAAATCCAAGTGTTCATCTGTTTACTTCAAAACTGCGACCGATAGTTAAAAAACGTTAAAAAAATTAATGCATTATACGACTTTTGACGGAAACGCCCCTTAAAAGTGGGCGTGTCTTAAAAATTTGAAGCACAAACTGCACTTTTTTCAGTATTTAGGCATATGTGTAAGACTACAGCTGAATCGAGTAGTTTTTAAACAATCTTACCTGAACAAGGGTATTTTACCAAAATCACGCCTTTAAAAGTGGGCGTATTGCAAAAATTTACAAAAGAAAATGTAGAGATATATTTCTCAAATAACGAACGGAAGGAAAAAGGTTTAAATTAAACATTGGAAATGCCTTAAATTCTTAAGGCTACGTTTTTCGTTCTTTTATGAAAAGTAGGCGTAAGCCACGCCCAAAATTCAAAAATTTCTTTTCATACACAAACCTTTTCGTTTCTATTAAGAGACGCAAAATTTTGGCTTGCGGATTAATTATAAATACCGTTTATTTACAAAAACAATTTTTTATAGTTTCTAATGAAAAGTGGGCGTCAGCCACGCCCAAAATCAATTTTTTTGATTTCATACACAAGATGTTTATGTGCCAGTAAGACCCACAAAATTTAATGTTTTTCGCTTTAATATAACAATTGTTATTTTATAAAAACAATATTGATGGTTTTGTATGAAAAATAGGCGTAAGCCACGCCCAACCTGAAATATTTTTATTTGATTGGAAGAAAGTTTACCTAAAGCTTACGTGTGCAAAATTTTAGCGTTAGGCTTTTATCTTAACTGTACAAAAAAACATAATTTAATTTTATTAAATGGAGGTTGCTCAACAAAAATGGCGATTGTGGGCGTGTTTGTGGGCGGATTTTACCGGTTCAAGAACTTAGCCTTACTCTTGAACCAAAGATTATATATACCAAATTTCAGCTTTCTAGCTCAAAAATTGCGACCTCTAGAGAGTATACATACGGACGGACGGACGGACGGACGGACGGACGGACGGACGGACGGACGGACGGACGGACGGACGGACGGACGGACGGACGGACGGACGGACATGGCTAAATCGACTAGGCTTTTGATTCTGAGTCAGAATATATATACTTTTCTATACCTAACGGTATTATTTCTCTATGTTACAAACTCCACACCAAATACAATATACCCATTCTATGGAATAGGGTATAAAAAGTCTGATGATACCTAACTGGGTCTCGTGAAATAGCTCTAACTCCAGCCAATGAACTTCATTGCAGCACATACAAGCTTTTTTGATGTATCATCTATAATTCTAACTTTTAACAGAAAATATAGGTTTTTATAGAAAAACTGGTTGAAACATAATTAAAATTAATAAACATAATTTAACTATAATCACAATTGAAAATGTTGTGAAAAATATAGCTCAACTTGAATTTTTAGGATTATGTGCCTTGTGATCTTATATTTATTGTTTTCGAATATTTTTGTGGTCCACCCCAAAAACAAGTAAACAAAAGTTTTTTTTTTCATTTGATATTTTATTGGGATTAAGTTTTCAATGTACCTTCATACATGTTTTGAAATGTGAGCGTCTCTGAATATTGCTGTTGTTGTAAAAATTTTGGTTGAATTATTCAGATCCTCTATGACAAAAAGTTATCACGGCCCATAAATACAGACAAAATCAGCTGTCCGCCTCCGCCCACCACTGATTTTTATTCTATAGTTTCCCTTTTTTCACCATATTTACACCTCACAATCTATTTAAATCCTAAAAACATTCAATCTTACTGAGAAAATGATACATTGCATACCAAAAAAAAAAAAAAAAAACAAAATACAAGATGCAACCAAAATCTATCCACGGGCCAGGGGGAAGGCGCAATGTCGCCGTTACCAGGCGTCCACCATCATTATTTTGGAGCGTGATTCATTTATTTTATTGGATTTCCTCCCCAGACTCGGATCAACTACTATCACCATGACGAAGCATGTACCTAGCATAGCATATCAATTAAACCAATTTTACTGCCTCTTTCTGCATAAACTGTCATGCAGAGAAAATTCAAAAAATTGCGGGAGCCAAAAAAAATCTGTCTGAGGCATGGGCTTAAGGATTGCATTGAATAACCAATGTTGGCCCAAAACATGACTGCTAGCATTAAAAACAGACATTCACATATTTTCTCTTTCGTCCTTGGTTCTTTTTTTTTTATTATTCCTAAAATAAAGGATGCTTCGCTTGATTGATACTGCCATAAAAATGCATATTTTGGGGAAAACGAATTTAGAAAGAAAACCATTTATTTTTTTGCTTCACTAAACAACTGAACTTTATGGCAGTTGAGTAGCTGAATTTGACTGTATGCGAACTAAAATGTGCTTGTTTTATGGTTGGTTTCATAAATAAGAACTACTCGTACCATCTTATAAGTCTTTCTTAGTCCTTTTGAAAAAAAGATTCTGAAAATATAGTAATTATTTCAAAATAGATAGATCCTTCTCAGAATTGCAAGTCGATTCGTTGCATTTATATTCCCTTGGTTCAAAAATAAGCTTTTGATCTTTGTCAATTGGAGAATATCATTATATTGACATCCAAATCAATGGTTTCACCATTTGGAGTGCAACTCTGGAAAAAAAATTGCGGGGAGACTTTTCTCTTTGATAATTGTAATAAATTCTTCTTTAATATTTAACTCGCAAATACAATGAAATTGAAAATGACACGTTGAATCAAGTTTTGGAAATCACGACAGGCCACACGAACTCGTTCTTGTCCTACAAACATTATAAATGTGAAAGTTTGGGTGGATGTCTGTTTGTTGCTCATTAACTCCAGAAAGGCTGAACGGATCTGAATGAAATTTGGTACTGAGATAGATTATAGTCTGGAAAAGCACAGGCTTCTTATCCCGGTAAAATGTATGGATCCCGTGGGATAGATTTGTTTTAATTTTCCCAATCACAGAGATAGATTATAGTCTGAAATAGCACATAGTATCTAATCTAATATTTAATAGAGCAAAGGATCGACATGAATTTTTGTATAGGTAGTTGTATAAGTATTAGTTAAAGGGGTAATTAAATGAAATCCCGGAATGATTATCCCGGAAAATGCAGCGTTCCTATGGGATAGCATACAGGAACCGTGATTTTTTTAGAAATTGAAAACAATTGAATTTCAATAGAACCGATATTTTATAAAATGACAATATGGAAACAAACTCCAAGGCAACGGAAAAAGTAAACGAAACAAAACAAGACAGAATAAAAAAGAAGTAAGAAAGAATTTCAGGCCCAATGAAAAAGAAGTTTTAAGCAGGAAATACACGATACAATTATCGTACCGATTATCGTACAAAAGTTGGATCAAATGCGATGATTGTATTGTGTGTGTACAGGAAGTGATCCACTGTACCTATATCGCATGCTCTCGAGCGAAAACCAGATGTCATCTATTTCTACTTTTATGAAATCGAATGCTCCCATACAATATCGCAAGAGATAAAGGTACGACTCAAGTACCGTGATTGGATCGTGTATTTTCTGCTTTAGGTTAGTTATAATTTGTGTGATTTGCTTATTAATTTTAATTTTTCGAAAAAACCTTAGCTCGTCTCCTTTATCTTAAAGTCTATCGATAAATACAGACTTGATTTCGATTTATTGGTTTGTTTTAGTTCAGGTACATACTGTAAACAAATTGGTTTTAAGTTAGTTGTATGCTTTTGTAATTAAATTGTAGTTGTGTCACTTAAAATAAATCTTTGTTCTTAAATGCCTTATAATTTGTAATTCGTAGTCTTTTGAAATACCCCAAAAACGCGAATCTAATATTCCGCAGAGGAGTAATAAGGCTCGGGCTATAAAACTAGCTAGATTTTGAGAGACAACTCCTAAAGTGTAGCTTAGCAGAATTAAACAAAAGCAGCGTCATGCTACTTCTAGATCAGCTGAAACGCTAGCGAAACCGCGGGAAAAAGCTAGTATATAATATTCTTAAGGTTTTTCAAACGAATTTTGTTGCCATTTTAAAAATATACTTGGGAATTAAATTCTTTCAATCGTAAAGATAGACACACATTACGAAGCTCCGAATTATTCGTAAATTTGCGCTTGTCTACTTATGGCAAATTTAACATATCCGTTAGAAGTATAGATTTCCAATTTTAGGCAAACATTAACTCCAGCCTATGAACTTGGTGGTAGCACACACAAGTTGTTGTTGTTTCATTCTAAATGTTCAATCATTAAAAAAGTAGTTTGCTTAAAATACTCATAATATCAATACACGAAGTTAATTAAAATCGTTGTACTTAGCTGTTTTTTGAGAGAACTTAAAAATAAAATTAACCTCTCGTTGAACTGGAACTTCTATTAACAAAGCCTTAACTATACATCTTGTGGATGATATTTCAGATATATACCTTTACAGGTAATACAATTTCGTTAGTGTCTTAATATACTTTTCATCTGTTAAAAAACACCGTCAAATCCATGTAGAAAGAATCGTTAGACAAATTTCTGAACAACTAAAAAAAAAAACGGGACATTGAAAAATACCAGTTTGGACCGGTTTGAAATGAAATAAGATACTTTTTCCAAACAGTTTTTTTTTTAAACACCTATTTGCGAATATAACGGAGAAAATACATAAAATACTCGATGTTGAAGCCTTACGTGAAAAGCACACCGGCGCGGTGACGCAACGCGACGTTTTTATTAACCATCATCTAAATCAAAGTACCAGAATCTGAATCAAATTGGTCTTCAACCTTTTTAAAAAGAATAATTCATTAGGTTTAGTAGAATTACGGAAGAGGCAAAGCAAGCATGGTCTCGTCATTTTGTTGGCCTCATACATCCAAAGCAGTTTGTCCATTTGTTCCATTTAGAAAAATTATGTCCATCACAAAATTACACCCTCTTAAACAAAAATATCGAACACTTAAATCCTTTTACACATATACAATTTCAGTACCAAGTAGACATATTTCAAATAATACCACCCAACCATTTTCATTAATCCTTGATTTTGACCAATAAATCCGCAATCTAGCCAACATTATAACACTCAATGCAATTGCATAACTAACTTTGAATTGATGTTCATCAGGTTGTTACAACATACAATTTATTCATAATGTTACCCACAAACACCATCAGAGTTTTATTGACTAAACGCAATCAAAATATATTTTTTTGTGTTTAAAAAAAAATTACAGCAAAGGTTTACAAAATATTTTCCATGGTTTTTGGTTGAAAAAAAAAATATATTTATTCCCATTTCAAGTGAATTAAAACGAAAAGTGAAAATAACCACCAAATGCATCTGGATTTGGGGGGTCGTAGGTAGGTGGGTATAAGCATAAAAATAAAAAGCCAGCTCTAACAAATTTTGCATCTGCCTCTCGATGCCTGATGCATCGTAATCATATTTATGAGCCGACAAAATGAAATAATAAAAATGTCTAAAATGGAAAAAATCATATGGAAACATGTATGCATGCGGGCGCGTATTTATTACACTACTTGAAAATCACCCACCAGCTTTTTTTGTTTGTTTTTGTATGCCAAGCCAAGCACAACGGTTTGTCTGGTATTGTATAGACTATACCCAGTTACCCACCTTCACTTCGAAAAGCATGTATATTGTATCTGGGCTTCGTTCGGGCTTTCCGAATACGTGCCTTGCATTAAAGTCTTCGGTTTTATGTATATACATAAATGTTATTTTTTTTTTGTAATTATGTTCGGACAAAAATTTCATGAAATTTATATTGTTGTCCCACACCTAGTGTGATACCAATTAGGAAATGTTAATTTTGAATTGTTGTTTGTAACAAAGAGTTGTAAATTGTGTTAGGCCCCTTGAATACAAGTTATTAAATATTGCATAACAAGGAATAGGACATCACGTAGAAATATATACCAAAATAGTTTAAAATGCAATTTTTTTTTTTTTTTTCCATATATTAAGTTTGTCAAAATAAAACTTTTGGAGTTTTTTGAGGTGACTGACTTATTGCCATAACTTTTTATTTTATTTTGGAATAAAAATTTGTGTATATAAAAACCGATAATATAGTTAAGGTTTGCAAAAATACAACTAAAGTAAATTTTTTAATATTTTTTTCTTTAACATTGTTTTCTTTTTTAACATTTTTAAATTGTAAATATTTTTAAATCCGCCAAATATATTTACACATCCTAAAACAAGATTCTTAAATATCAGTTTGGGTCACAATCCAAGTTAATGTTTCAAACTATTTTGCACATACATACATAGGTATACTTGCTCGCAGCTGGAAAAAAAAACCTCTTCTGGACGTTCCCGGCACTCGTCAAGAAAAAGGATGGCTGAAGGATAAATGACTTCATCCAAGAATATCTGACATTTTGAGAGCAAAAATGCAAATCGTTTTAAAATTAAATGAGCGTTTTTTAATTATTTTCAACACATTGACGAATTTTTTAACAAATAAGGAAGGATCTTCTATATTCCTTAGCTTGACCTTGAAATATAATTAAGGTAGGTGAGGGGATTAAGGCCTGTCGGTTAATAAGGCCTAAGTCACAGAAAAACGATTTAAAATAATCTCAGTAGCCTGAGAACCCATTTCTATGTAACTAACACTCACAAATGACATTTGAAACTTGTTGCTACCTGTTTTCTCGCTCGCTTTAATCAGAAATATGTTTTTTTTATTGTGAGAGGCGCTTCTGCAAGTGAAATTATAAAAAATCAACCTAAAAAATCGTAAGTTTTTTTTTAAATATTACTTTTATATATATATACACGGTTAGAAATTTTGGGTTAGATTTTAATATTTTGAGGGTTACATATATGACAACACCAGAAAAATATTAAAATCTAATAAACTGCAAATATTAAAAGAAGATAAGTAATAAAGCAAATATTAAAAAATAATACTGATGAGATATTAAAAATTAATACTTTTTGTATTAAAAATTAATACAATTTTATATTAAAAATTAATAAAATCTTGTATTTTAAACTAATATAACTTCGTATTAAAAATTAATACAATTTCGTATTAAAAATTAATACAATTTTATATTAAAAGTTAATAAAGTATTGCATTGAAAAGTAATAAAATAATGTATTGAAAATTAATAAAATTTTATATTTAAAATTAATATAACTTTGCATTAAAAATTAATACAATTTTATATTTAAAATTGATACAATTTTATATTAAATATTAATAAAATGTTGTATTTAAAATATATGAATTTTTTTATTAAAAAATAATAAAATTTTGTTTAAAAAATTAATAGAATTATATATTTAAAATTAATAAATCTTTATATTAAGAAAAAAATAAAATTTAATACAATTTTATGGATTTGTATTAACATTTGAAAAAATATGGAAATTCAGATGAATTCGAAAAATATCGAAAAGATAACTTTCTGTATAATTTTTTGACTTGGAATACAAAATATAAGATAATAATGAATAAATCAAATTAAAAACTATACAAACCATTTTCATCGACCCACCAATAGATTAGGAAATAAAATTTTATTAAATTTTAATACGAGGGTATTAAAATGTAATACAGGCGGGTATTATATTTTAATACAAGGGTATTAAAATGTAATACAGGAGGGTTTGTTTTTAATAAAATTAAATTACTTTTTAATACATGGGTATTCGAATGTAATTAAAACGAGTATTACATCTTAATACAGTTAAAATGTAATACAAACGGGTATTACATTTAAATGCAAGTATATTAAAATGTAATACAGGCGGGTATTATATTTTAATGCAAGGGTATTCAAATGTAATACATGAGGGTTCGTTTTTAATAAAATTGTATTATTTTTTTCAAAATAAGGGTATTAAAATGTAGGAAAACCAGTATTAAATTTTGGTTTTAATTCCAAATGTATTAAATTCTAATCTTTTTGTATTACATATAGTAACCTTAAGACAAAAATATTAAAATTTAATCCAAAATAAATTAAAAATGAAAAAAATTATCCAAAAACATTAAAATTTAATACAAAATATATTAAAATTAAATGTAATAATTTGAAAATATTAAAAAGTAATATTTTGTGTATTGCATACAGTTGTAATACAGGAGCTGTATTAAAAAATATCCCAAAATTTTTAACCGTGTAAATTGCGCTGTAATGTTCTACTGTTCCCTGCTTGCACTAACTTTTATATTTTAAGACTAGCTGACCCGCGAACTTCGTTTCGCCAAAATTCATAAATGTATTGAAAATAATAATTCTTTCATATGTATTTGGTAAATAGCTGATATTTTACGCTTTTAATTTTTGTGTATAGATACTGTGTAATTTTAAGTTAATTCGGCTTATCAGCTATCTGCCTGTGACAATCCCGTCAAAATCGGCTCATAAATAAGAATTTTTGAAAATTGCAATTTTATATATTTTACCTTGTTTAGCTACCAATAAAATTTGTTTATTTCGATTTATAATTTTAGTTTTATTTAAAACCGCCCTTAGCTAGGCGTTATTACCCGCGTCTACCTTATTATAAGTCTATCTGATTTCGTTTTATCACAGACACACCATCGGGATTTGGGTTAATAACAAGGAATGAAAAAATTTCATTCAACGTGATAATGTTAAGAAAAACATTTAAAGGGTTGATAGTTTATCAGCAGTATTAATTTGGCTTCGTATTATCAAAAAAAATATGTCTATAAAAGTAAAAGACAATAATAAAACTTTAAAGTTGTATTAAAATAAGCTAGAAATTTGCATTTGTGGTTTAAAAAAAAAAAAAAACAAGTTATGCAAGTAAAAGAACCAAAATGCAAGACTGGCTCGCATTGTTTTGGGGCTATGTATTATGGAAAACAAAATTTAAAAAACCTTTAATTGTTTAAAGAGTTGAAAAATTTGCATGGCACAACTCAGTATGCAATAATATTTTTCTATATAATATCTACATACCTAGAAAAAAGTTCTCGAAAGCAAGAAGCTTATATCATACTCCCTGGCTATATCATTTATTGCAGGTGTAAATAGATAAATAAACAAATACATACAAAATAGATACCAAAGCATTGAGAACATACAAAACAAAAAACTGAGCGTGGTGCACTGGTTTCGAATGTTTTTTTATGACAAGTTTTATTAATGTTAAAATCAACAATATTTTTATTTGAATTAAAAAGATTCTGCATGTGCAAGAGGTTCATTCATGCCATAATTAGTACTGTGTTTGGGACAATGTAACAGCTCTAAGCTACAAAGATGATAAGACCCTCGGCGATAGTTAAGACCTACACAAGATATTTGATTGGGTGATTCCAAAAATCCCTTTAAGAATTGGTGAATACAAATAACATCATTGTTAAAACGACTTTGTGACAAAGTTTGAATCTGTAGAAGTTGAATCCGGTGTTCGTAAGTTGGGACGTTGTAAGTATCTGCCTATATGGCCCCTTTTAAAGCAAACCGAATAAAACAAGGCTGGACTGCCTCTATCCTAGACTTATGAAGGAGACCAAATCTGTGATTCATATTCTAGACAGTTAAAACAAGTTGAGAGATGTCAAGGGACACCAGGATGGAACGAAGTTCCTATCGATTAATTAGTGAAGGAATTTTAATAAAATTGTATTACATAATAAATAATAAAAAAATTATTATTATTTTTTATTATTTATTATGTACAAAAAACCTGTATACACTCAACAAAAATAATCGTCGCGACACCACACTGTTCAATGCGAAATAGAAATGAAAATATCTGGCTTGCTTTCTATAAGAGAGAGAGAGAGAGAGACAGACAGACAGAGAAACATGCGCACGCCGCACAGCTTACAATAGCTTACTATAGCAAAAAGTGTCGTTACAACTTTTCGTAAGAATTTTTTCCGTCTAGCCCCCTTTCACAACGCGCTATAAGGAACTTCGTTCCAATAAAGCTAGGGTTACATATGGGTTTTGAAATTCTTCCGATCATCTTTCAACACACCATAACTTGGAATTAATTTTTTTCACAATAAAGTTGATACTCAAGTCTGGGCTTGAGTTTACTCCCAGATCTTTAAATTTAAGAACGCGATACAGAACTTGTTGTTAAATGTAATATGTATTCGTATGTATTGGTACCAGTTTCCTTGAAAATTACATTGTCTGACATTTTGATGGATTCAGACTTAAACAATTATTCTTTCTATACCAGATAGCAAATCTGTCGATGTCGGCTTGCAGTTTTAAGTGGTCATTAGCTGAGTTAATAGATTTGAAAATGTTCATATCATCAGCGAAAACAAGGATCTCACTAGAATGAATGCACGATGTTACGTCATTGATAGCGAGTATAAACAGTAACGGACCAAGATGGCTGCCTTGTGCAATTCCTGATTTTGCAGGGAAATGATTAGAAAACTAATTTCTGAACTTCAAAAAAGTTTTATTCAAATTTTTTAAAAATTCGTCTTCTGATAAGAAATACAAACTGCATACTCAAAAGAAAAAGAAATTGGAATATGTTTTCAAAAAGTTTTTCCGAACAAAATATTTTTTTGAAAAAACTGGTCTAACGATTTAAAATTTTTTTTCTTTAAAATTTGAAACAGTAACAAAAATCAGATAGCTTGCCTCTTTTTTCCCAAAAAAAACATTTTAAGTATAGTGATTAATAAAATTCCGTATGATTTTTTTACCAAAATCTCAAGCCCCAAGACCACTGTCACACATAAGAGCATATTCATGCGACCGAGTCGTGCACTTTATTTTAGTTCAAAGTTGATTTCATTGTATTTAGCTTACTTCTTGTCAGTTTGCCAAAGGTTTGTTCATGAACCTATCAATATTGTAAGCCTATACCTAGTCCATCTATCGAAAAATTGAAGTATTCTGTAAGACGTTTCGATCAATGTATCAGTAGAGCATTACCAATATCCTTTAAGCTACATCTTGAAAACACGATTATATGTACATATCATTTATTTTGGTCATCACATAGGTTTTCCAAGCACTCACCGAGATGCCTTAAAATGTAAAAGAAGAAAGTTTCCACGAAGGATTTTAATACAAGTGAAGTATTGACACCAATAGTGCAACCGTCTCGGTGCCGATGTGATGAAGGAAGAAAAACTAAGCACAAGTTAAAACAATCATTTTTCGTTTGTGTCTCCTTTCTCTTGCAACACCGCACAGAACATTGTTTACGGTGTCGGTTCTTGAATTTAAATTATTATAGCACACTGCAACACTGTAAAGTCTTAGATGCATTGCATACATACACATACCATTGAAGCAAGATAATGCTTCCATATGGTGTGAACTTATGGTGACAATACCATTTTGCATTATTGTTGAAGATGCAAGTATTTTTTTAAGTTTGAAGGAGTAATGTTGCAAGTAGCTTCTGTATTAAAGTGGTAAAGTGACAATTTAAAAAAAAAAAATACAAAATTAAGTAAAAAAATGTATAACTATTTTATTTATATATTTTCGAGTTATTTTGCTTTTTGTTTATTTTTTGGTAGATTCCGCAAGCAATTCCAAAATTGTAATTTGGTTGAGAAAAAAAGTGGTTAAATGGAATGCACAACTTTAGGCTCTCGATTTTTCATGAGGCGACCTTAGCTCAAGGAAAAGCTTTATATTGACATAAAGGCTATTTAAAAATCATTCTAAATGACACCTTTTCTAAAATTGATGGAAATTCCTAGGAAAGACCCAATGCGAGATATATCCATGCAACATACTTCTGTTTCTAGTTTTCAATCTTTTCGTTAAGACGTTATTTGGGATGTAGGGAACACAGGAAAGGCGCCCATAGCGAAGTGGTTTAGTTTAGTTTACGGTCATAAACTGCGCTCGTTATCTCACTTTACGTGTGAAAATTTGTAATCTGACTTTGTATGGAAATTTGAGGTATGCCATTGTACCTATATATATATTTATAGTAATTTTATGGAACATGTTTTTCTATTTGTGAAATTCGTCAATGGCAGCCCTAGTTTTCTTATCTACTTTACCTACATCAAATGTCTTCTATTGTTGTTTTTGCTTCCCATGGCAATCTAGACAAAAACCACTCCAATAAATCTCCAATCAAGTGTTTGTGAACTTATTCCATAGATGGCGCACCTAACCTTCCGCTTATTAAGAGTACTATAGCTTATTATTTACAATGGCTATGCTAATTTTGTTTGTGACATCACAGTCATCTTATTGTTCAAAAGAAAAATAAAAATATTTATTGATATATGCTGGTTCCAATATTATAATAAATTGTATATGTTTTTATATAACACTAGCGGTACCCGGCGCGCGTTGCTACGCCCACAAAATCACTTATTTAATGTGAAATTAAATTTATTTATTTATTTCACCTCAATGCTTGGGGATAAATAATATTTTTGGTTAAAGCCTGCATTTTTCTTGTCTTCGCTCCTATCGGCCATTTCGGAATTTTCGCTGATGTTTCAAACCGTTAAAAAATCGTATGAAAAAATTTAAAAAAAAAAATGAAGCAAAAAGTTTTTGTTTTCCATCCTATCGGCCATTGTGGAGTTTTCGCTGATGTTTCAAACCGCTACAAAATTTATGAAAAAATCAAAAAAAAAAAAAAAAAAAAATATGGAACAAAAAATGTTAAAAGCCTGCATTTTTTTTTTGTCTTCCACCCAATCGCAACCAAACCTTCACTGGAACCATTCCTGGACTAAACAATATTTAGCACACAGACGAATACAGACCGCCAACTCGTACTCCTCTTGCCTGAAACACCCTCGAAATATTTGTTCCTGTCTGTGAATACGTGTACATCTCTCTCTGTGCATTTTTTGATGTGTTTGTTAAATGCGGGTTTAAAAAGCAAGGGAGAGCGTCACCCTCTCAAAATAAATGGCATATCAGCTGATTTTTAGCTTGTAGGCAAAAAGAGAGACCATACAGTGAGTTGGCGGTCTGTATCTTATTGGTCCGTGATTTAGACTGAAAATTTCATAAAATTCCATTGGGCGATTTAGGAGTCCATACACGACATACATACATACATACATACATACACACATCCAATTTAATATACAATATGAACTAAACAAAACCTACTGTTATTAATATAAATTTTGTATTATTAAATCGTAATGGGTTTTGGATGTAGTGGCGTGTAACATGGAGTGTGATATCATTATTAGTGTTGTGAAATTTAGTTGTGTTTCGTTCTAATTAAGCTTAAATTAATATCACAAAATTATCTTTTATTGTATTTTCTTTATCTTTCATGTTATTTATTTGTATGTTTTTAATTGTATGTATTTAATGTGCATATACCTGGTTTTTTAGTGTGTGATGAATGTAAACGTGATAAGTACATATATTTCGCTTCCGCGGCAATCCGTCCATTATTATATGTAGAGTGTTAATTTCAGAGATTGGACAGCAATGTTTCGTTCGGTTCTGATACTAGCCCTCTATCTTACCATAACTATAAATGTGTTTCGGCCTGCACCTAGCAATAAATTTGCAGACAAAGAAATTAAAGAAAAGTGGCTAAGGCACCTTTCCTTAGAAGTTGCTCGTCTGTATAACAACCTTGAACTGGCGAATAACTGTTCATGTATATTACATTGAAATAAAATCAACGATTGTAAATTATTTATTTTTGCGAGTAAACAAGGAGAGTTTTTAGTTGGTATCTTATTAAGGATCTGCTATACATTCCTACCTAGCACCTTAGCACCTTACAATTTTGTCTTACTTCAGACAAAGAGTCAAGTATACAAAGATTGTTTCTTTAGCTGTACAACACGGATGTACGAATGTGGCAAACTCTTATTTTCTCATTGCTATACCCAATGATCAAATATTCAAAACTTGATATGTAAATCTTTATCTGCTACACAGCTATATCATCAATTTGTTCAAAGTAACATAATTGTTATTCAATTCAATCAGCAATTTGAAAGAGTTATATAGGATACATTTTCTCACCCTACACAGAGGCTTCAATAAGGATTATAGAATATATTGTGAAAATTCTGTATTTCTCTAACCCACTTAGTCAAATAGTGTAAACTGTTGACTTCCATGACTTCGATAAATTATTCATGCTATCCCATATTCCATCGTTCGAAAAATAAAATATCATCTTTAATCGAAAAGCATCTAAAATATTTACTTTAATAATCTTGTTTCATAAATCTTGAAATTTATCAACAAACTGAAATCGTATTGGTTCATGGATGAATAATCCTAAAAAGTAGCTATAACAAAACTTTGCAAACAGTATCTTCTTCTACAAATATATCATACCTGGGTGCTCACTCACACACGCATGAATCAAAACTTTCGAACCAACGAGCAAAGTATTGGGAGACAGACAAGACACCTGCAAAACAGTGCGGTTTACCCTTTGCTAAAGAACTTCAAGACTATATTATTTCTATACTATATACAAATCCAAGAGGGATAATCCCAATTCTTACCTTCCTAATCGATATTTAAACCTAATCAAATCGGTTTCAATTCGTGTATGCTGGTATCAGTGCCGGATTAACCACGTAGCAAGAGTAGCAATTGCTACGGGCCCCGCGCTAAAGGGGGCCCCGCATATTTAAATCCACTCATCTCTGCCTGAGCGTAATTTTTTTTAGTGAAACTTATTAAGATGTGGTATATTGAATTTTTTGATGTCACAAGAACGTGAAACGTTACAACTTTTCGTATTAAGACAATCCACGTCAGACACTCGGTACCCGACTATTTCCTTGGCGTAAATAAATCAACGAATTTCATACGGTAAACGCACAAGTTCTGCAAAAAGTTGCTTGCATAAATGTGTAGAATTTCAGTCGGCCTGATAATCAGCTCTACAAAAAGTCTGACGTATGCAAGCACTCTTACCCGACACTTAGTGTGGATGTGTAGCAGAATTGAAATGGGTCGATTTTAATTGTTAAAATTATCTCTTTATTTGTAAGATTAACAGACTACATTATTTTTAGTATAATTTAGTAACCATATACCAAAAATCTACTTTCTAGAATATAAGTATATTGGGTTATAGAAGTTATGACCGAAAAAAAATATTTTATTACTAAAGTAATAAATTGGTTTAAAATATTAATTATAAAATATAACTCATTAATATTAATCTTAAAAGAGAGATTTCCTCAAATTGAATTTTCCATAACCATTTCGTAATCCTGATATAGTAAGATCATTACCAAATTCATAAAGAGCAATGCATTCAATAAACTATTTCCAGAACCAAAGAAGTTGAAATTCTAGACGCGAGAGTCTCTATAATTTTTTTTTCCGCTTCTACACATCGTTGGAGTCTTCTTACGGAAGCTCTTACTTCGAAAATTCCGATTTTGAAAAGGTTGTTGGATACTAGGTGGTCCGCCAGAGCTGATGCTACGAAGGCACTTTTATGTGGTTTTACCACTATCAAGCAAGTTTTGGATGCCATTTCCAATAATATAGATCAAAAGTCAGAGTGTCGTAATCAAGCTTACGGACTTGTTTCAAAGATGAATAAGTTGGAAACGGGAATAATGACAATTACGTGGAATGGAATCCTAGAACGCATGCAAGCAACTAGTGCGTCGCTGCAATCGTCTAAAATAGACCTTAATACGGGATACAGCCTTTATGAATCATTACATGGATATGTCCAAA
Source organism: Platycheirus albimanus (assembly GCA_916050605.2). Classification (NCBI taxonomy): domain Eukaryota; kingdom Metazoa; phylum Arthropoda; class Insecta; order Diptera; family Syrphidae; genus Platycheirus; species Platycheirus albimanus. The sequence continues at coordinate 85,166,165 of OU696696.1, forward strand.
CAATGCGATCTACATTTTCAAATATTGAAGCACAAGCCAAAGAGCTGACAAGCTGTCATGCATATCAGCAACAGCCTTCAAGACGACGCAAGCGGAACACAAAGTACGACGATTTTAGCGGTTATAGTACAATTGACGAATTTGTTGAGAAATAAACACCTGGTAAAAAGTTTGAAATTGAGGTGTTTGTTGTCATTATTGATAACAAACTATCTGCTTTAGACAAACGCATGAAAGCATATCAAAAACTAACTAGTGTTTTTGGAATATTTCGACAGTTAAAATCTATTACAGCAGACGAGATTTAAAAAAAAACATTAATTATAGTCAGTGCTTATGAAAATGATTTGGAAGACAGCCTAGACAACGAATTAGTGCAGTTTGCCGAGCTGCTGAAAACGGATGTGGCTAGTGCGATTGACAGTACGAAAAACGAAGCTCTGGAAATTCAATATTATAAATTCCTAATGGACAATTCAGTAGAATCATGTTTCCCCAATTTAGAAATTGCTTTGCGCATTTATTTATCTCTCATGATCACTAACTGCAGTGGCAAACGTTCATTTTCGACATTAAAGCGCATAAAAAATGAGTTAAGGAATACTATGAGTCAAGAACGTCTGAATTATCTCGCTTTGATGAATATAGAATATGATTTGCTCAAAAAATTTATACGAATTGGTAGTATTATTTCTAAATTTGCCCACATGAAATCTAGAAAAGCTACTTTGTAAAAGTTTAAAAAATAATAAGGGAACAGATAAATAAATATAAAATATAAGCATTATTTAAAGTATACCATTGATAAAATATAACATTAGCTATTCCTAAAAATATAATATACTTTGTATTAAACTTAAACTCTGAAATATGTATTGAAAAAAATAATTTGTGTAGTATCATCAGTTTTCAATTGTTAGTTTCCTATCAAAATTATTCTAAATTGCCAGGAAATTTCATCTCAGGCTTTTTGAACTTGTCAGAGCCTAACAGCGCCTATAGTAATTTACTACACTATTAATTACCCACAAAATTGTAACCTATAGATAGCAAATAAACGTATTGAGTATTGAATTGTTTTTTTACCACTTTATACTTAAAACCCCATAGGTAGTCGATCGAGAGCTCTTTGAAAGAATTTGCTACGGGCCCCGCGCTTGCTTAATCCGGCACTGGCTGGTATGATACTTGCACAAATACTTTCTCCTCTCTTGCCTAACTCGTTCGCGCTCTAAGTTCTATCGTGTCATCATCGGTATCGAATCTAATGGATGCAGTTGCAGAATTTCATGTAGAAATAACAGCCCCAAGAGTTCCTTAGCCTCCATCATCATAGTTTATGATTCAATCTGTGAAACTATGTTCCCTGGATAAACTTGGAAATTTTCTGGGAAATTCAAAATAAACTTTGCAGTAAAGTTTATGTGTACCTATGTGTTGTTTTTTTTTTTTTTTTTGCTTTTGCTTTTGCTTTTGCCTGCACAAATTCAACTTTCCCTAGTAGTATCCATTTGCTGGTATTTTCGGGTTCCGCAAACCGCAATTCAACTCTACTGTTTGGTTAAGCTAAACTAAAGCCCTGAGTTCGAGATGTATAAAGTCCTCTGTTTTCAAGGTGCATATGCGGTATGGCACGCTGCTACGTAGTGGGTGCCGCTACCGATACCGCTTCAGCTGCCCCCATCCTCTCTAATGTGTAATCGCATGAAGTATGATTAAATTTCCATTTGAGAAAATCGTTTTATAAAAGTTTTGTTTTCAAAGTTTTTCCTTGATCCGTGTTTATTCTCCCAGCGAGCCGAAGAAGAATAAGAAGAATAAAAAATTGACTTTAAGTTTGTGCTCAAAGGACAAAAACAGATGGTTTTTTAAGGCAGAGTAGAGTCCATTTCTTTACTCTCACACCACCAAAAGAGTACAATATATATATATATATTTTTTTTCTTTTGCTTACCACTTTGCCGTATTGAAGGTACAAACATATAAACGACATCACATTGTTCAATCTTGACCTTTTTTTTATTCAACCTTATAATAGTCCGAGATAAATTTCCTTAATTAACTGCAAGTGAGAGCGGAAAGGAAAGAAAACAGCTTTTTGATTGCTTCAACTTCATGATGGCTTTAGTACGGGTCAAGGATATCTTCTGCTATGCGAGAATGTGTATAATGTGCCAGCAAGTCACTTGACTTTGAAGCTGGTTTTGTAAGTAGGTAGGTAAGGCTAGGTAAATAAATGGAAAAGAAAGGAAGAAGGGTAGGAAAGATATATCCTTGTGGCCAAGAGCCCAAATTAATTTAATTCTATTCCCATAGATAAGCATATGAAATTGAAGGATAATTTTATGTTTTCTTTTTGTTCTCAGCTGGAGCTAGAGGAATAATATTTAAAATACCTTCTTAAAGCGAATGATGCGATCTTTGCTTCCATGAAGAATTTATATATGAAGTGTTGATCAAATAAACGTTTACACTGAATAAATATATGTTTGATTAGATTTCGAAGAGTGTTTTGTAATTTGGAGGAAAAAAAAATATAAAGGAACTTTTTCAATGGCTGACTGCCTTTGCGAAAAGAAACGCAGAATACTTTCCAAATGTTGATAAAGTTAATTCTTATTTATAAAATTGTGTATGGCTAGACGTTGCTATGCTCAAATATCTTCAAACGAAGCCCATCCAAACGCAATTTAAAAAAATCGATTTTAAAAAATAATAAGCTATAAAAATTAAAAGAAAATAGACTGGCACACTGAAGGAAAAAGCGCAACGTAAAATTTAATAGATCGTATTTGATTTTACGTTGTATAATATAGTACACAAACATCTTTCATTTTACATTTTTTGAACATAATTATATTTACGTTGAAAATGCTTTGAATTAACAATGCAACGTTAATAGGAGGTTTATTCTTGTTGTAAAGTGAACCGTAGTCGACTTAACATTGAATTATAAAGGAACATAAGTTGAATTAAGGATGTTCCACTTTGATTCTAAGACTTTCGTCTTAAGCCCCGAATCATTCCGAAATCTGCTTATCAAAGTGGATTTGTCCAGTTTTCTAAATATTTTATTTTCTAATGCAGACAAATCACTGAGAGCGTTTTAAATCCAGCATCGCAAAGCTTCCTTATTTTAAAAACTCGTCAGTTTTTGGAATATCTGTGCTCTGGCACGTAGCAAGTTGAATTATTAACTGCTTTCTCTAGATAATGGTAGGCAGTCGAGGGCTAACTTTGGAGGTGGGCAAGTCAAGTAATGCTTCGTAAAAAACTTTTTTGACATAACAATAAAACATGTTATTAAGCTAATAGCGAAGACAAAAAGAGTTTGTATAAAACCTCTGACCTTTCGTACTTTTGTTTGTCTGTACCTGTGAATATATAAGCACCTACAGCCCAAACAGGTGGTCTGTTGTATATAAAACTTGGTATATAGATTTTTTTTCGTTATTTTACGGAACGGAAATTGCAATTTTTGTAAGCTCGGAAACTAACGGTACTGCTGTAAATTGGCCGCCTAGATCGTGCGATATCACACCAAGAATGGTACCTCCCATAGGACGATAGGACCAATTTTTTCTTTCGACTGTCTCAAAATCTATTTGATAAAAAGATATATTACCAATCGGTAATGTAAATCCATAAATATTTGTGTTGAACATTATTCAAATTCACTTGATTTTGCCTTAAGCATTTCTTGATTTAAAATAAATGCCTCAGTTTTGAAATTAAGATTCTATTTCATTTTTAAAGCTAATATTAACATAAAACCGATACAAACAACAACATAATTACCTATAGGAAAAGAAAATAAACACAATAAATCATAACTGTTTAGGTAACTACCTACTCGTATGTATGCACAACACATTCACATAAAAAGCTTTATTATTCTTAACACTTCATTGAAGATTACAATAAAATGCAAATATTCAATTGATTAATAATGAGCCTTCAACCGACATATTATACATTTTTATTTTGTAGACATGTTATTCATATAATACGTTTTATTGATAAACATTATTCTTCACGGTCCCTAAATGCTGCAACTCAAATGAAGAAAAAGTCATAAGTACCTGTGGGTATTACGAGTTATAACAATTGTTATTATTTTATAAATTAGCTGACCCGCCGAACTTCGTTGCGCTAAAATTCATTAAAGTATGAAAACAATGCTTCTTTCATATGCATTTAGTAAAAAGCTGATAGATACTGTGTGATTTTAAGTCAATTCGGCCCATAAATAAGAACTCGAAAAAAGTATCCCCAGTGCCGCCTGGGGGTACTTATCAAATTAATTAAATTTAGAACATCATCTTGCCTGTGAAAGTCCTGTCAAAATTGGTGCTTAAATAAGAATTTTTGAAAAATGCAACCGCAGCGCCACCTAAATGAGTAATTAAAATAGCCTAAAATACTCCTTGCAACATCAGCTATCTGACAGTGAAAATTCCGTTAAAATCGGTCCAGCCCTTTCCGAGATTAGCCGGAACAAACAGACAGACAGACAAAAATTTTAAAAAGTGCGTTTTTGATATATGGTAAGTAGCGTTTATGCTTTCATACTCATTTAGTAAAAAGCTGATATATTGAAACTACAAACGGACACTTCATTTTTATTTATGAGTATATGTATGTATATTGAAAATACAATGCCTAGTTCCATAGTTAGTATCAATTCCTATACCTTACTTGATGGATTTCCTATCCATTCATAAAATTATAATTATCCAACTTGTCTTAGCCCAAAAACTATGTAAATCAAATAAAAAATGTCGCTTCTCGCACTACCAAACTTAATGTCCAAAGCTATTTTTATCCTCGATCATTGGCACGCTATAATTTATTATTCTATTACAAAAGCCAACGAACTAAGTAATGATATCCCCTTCGTTCCATAATATGGTCAATGCCACTTGGGGTTTAAGATTTCTATAGTCTAATGCATGCGCCTAGGTTCACTGTCCTCCGAGACGTGCATTGTTTATACTCGAAAACAATAAAATTTTGGACGGAATCGAGAAACGTATTAAAGGAGCACACCAAAAACCGAACAACTTTCGACAAAGAAAAACGGCATTTACGGAACCGTGGTTTGATAAAGAATGCATGCAGGCGAGAAGCCTGTCTTACGCATGGCTCAATGCCTTTAGACGGTCCAATACGAGTTATTCAATAACCTGTATGTTGAAAAAATCGGAAATATAAAACACTGTCGGAAAAAGAAAAAGTAATATTTTAAAGCCCAAGCACAAAAAATCGCAATGTGTAATAATTCGTCCAATTTTTGGAACCTGGCTCCCAAACTCAATGGTTCGAAATATGCCATCAGCCGTGGACTTGATTCAAACAGACTGCAAATACATTTTCAACAATTGCTGAATCCAGAATCTACAAATGATTTTACGATTCATTACGCTCAACCTGGCTTTCAAAATAATATTCTGGACATACCAATAACGCGAGGAGAAGTATGGGTTTCGATAAGAGATCAAAAGGATGGAAAGGCTGTAGGTTCTGATAAGCGGAGTTCTATAGATATGGAACACAACAACTTATAGTGAATCTTAAAGAAATATTCAACCGAATCCTAGAGCAGGGAACCATTCCTAACCAATTTAAATTTAAACAAGCCCTGATATTTCCAATCCACAAAAAGGGGAACACCGAGGATCCTTCAAAGTTCAAACTATAGAGGAATCTCCTTTCTGAACTCTTCTTAGATTCGAATAACCTTCTTAGTGTGAAACTCACTAAGCTGGTAGGCTGGTTTCAGAACGGGATACTCAACTATAGATCACATTTTCGTACTTCGTACGATCGCTGACTCGTTTCTACCGAGAAATAAAAAACTGTATACTTTTTTTGTGGATTTCAAGTCTGCTTTTGACACCGTCGACCGAAATGCACTGTTTTTCAAGTAGTTCCAGAAAGGAATGTCGTTCAATTTCGGCCGAGTATTGCAAAATGTAGGTATACATGGACATGGATCCCAAAGCAGTTGTTCGGAATTGCAAGATCACATCCGGCTTGTTTCAATCGAATACATGAGTTAGGCAAGGTTGTGCACTTAGCCCAATTTTATTCGCACTCTTTATCGAAGATATAATTGAAGCACTACCTGGAGGTATTGAATATGCAGGCGCTTCCATAAAAGCACTCCTTTTTGCGGATGACATTGTGTTGCTCGCGTACACACCACAGTCGCTTCAGTTGATGATAAACAGGCTTTATGATTATTGTACGAGATGGAATTTGGTGGTTAATTTAAATAAGTCCAAAGTGATGGTTTTTAAAAAGGGCGGAGGCAGATCAACACTGGCATTTCAATAATGAAACATTGGATATTGTTCCAGAATATAAATACCTTGGAGACGGCTTTACTAAGAACCTCAGTATGGAAAGGCACCTCACCGAAAAGCTTTCGAAAGCGAAAGCCGCTATAAATGTAGCATGGAAATAATACTCCAATAATAAAGATATTGCACACAGCAGCAAATTTTGAGTTTTTGAAGCAGTTTTGGAATCGGTCCTGTTTTATGCAGCACAGGTGTGATGAGGAAAGAAATATGAACAAGTGGAAAAACTCCTCAGGTTTTATATTAAACAGTTTTTTCGCCTTCCTCAAAATACTCCAAACTACATGATTACGTTGGAAACAGGCTTATCACCTTTGTTTGTCAAAACGTTTAATCTTCAAGTTGATTACATCCTGAAGGTCTTGGATATGCCAGATGATCGCTTGCCAAAGAAAGTAGCTCTTCAAGCCATTCAAACCCATTCAAACATATAAAAATTTATACGTACCTACACACATTTAAATGAATACCCAATTGGTAAGTCTATAACTCTTGTCCGCCGACATAATGAGTAACCGCCATTGGCATTAATGCTTGAACTTCTAGTCCCGTTTTTATTTTAAAATATCTAAACAACTGTCACTTCAGAAACGAACAAATTGATAGCCTTGTCACAGCCAAATCAATTGGTAGTATACATTTAAAACTGCACTGGAAACATTTTTAAGTTGATTTTAATCTAGTTAACTAAGATTCTTACTTTCGAGATCTGATAGTGCAAAAAAAAAAAAAAAAAAAAAAAAAAACTCAGCTCTGAAAAAGCGGATCTAAGCTTACTTTTTGTTGATTTCCGTTCCCTCGAATTACTATTTTTCTTAAGCTTTTGAAATGTATACACATATACATAAGTAGTTTTATTTTTATGTCGATACTACTTTTTCTTTAAAATGCTAGTCCATTTTTATGAGTAAACTCCAGTTTAAGCTGACAAAAGCCGCCCACAACTACTAGCATAGGTACAACAAAAATCGAAAATAATATCCTACACCTACTTACATTATATAGATGGAGGGATGGAAAAACGTTTTCGATTTCATTGATTCTGGTATCGATTCAATTGCAGCATGAAGTTAAAATTCATCTGGATAAGCAGCAACTATGTAGATAAGAAGGTGGAAAAAGATAGCCACTTAACTCGAAAATCAACGAGGCGCCAACTTACAACATTGGCAAAAACCGCACAGTGTCAACTATTCTATACAAATTGGTAACAATAAAATATTTCACGATGGCCACAAGGGTCCCCGAAGGCTCTGGACAGAATTTTAAAAGATCTTCGTGACAGTTTAAATATTTGGTGGAGCCATGATTTTGTTAAGGTAGTTCCACACTATCCCACAGTGTATTACGACATGTCAAATAAAATGCACGACTGGGTCGCACATACTTGCTCTGTGGGAGCAATAGTACGATGAAAACAAACTCTTTCGAGCAATAAGAACAACTCATTTTAGAAAGATTTGGTAAAAACTAAAAAAAATTGGCTAAAACTGGAAAACTCGATATACGGGAGCTAACGTTAAGTAACCTTTAGTATATCAAATTAAGATGTCGTTTTTTGATAAATGATATAAATTTCCGCTTAATGCCAAATTAATAATACCTACTGTTAAAACCAATTTTCGCTATTATCATGTGTAGCCAAAAACTGAAAATGTAGTTTTCTTTGAAGTATTCTATGTATGTTACATACAAGGTTTCATACAAATCGGGGGAGCATTTTTTGAGTAAATTAGAGAAAACCAAAAAAAGTTGGCTAAAACTCAACGGCCCGTTGTATGGAAGCCACCGTTTAGAAAGGCTTCAGTGAAAAATTTACTAAGCCATCCTATAAAAAACTATGAAAAACTATGTCAAACGAAATTTGAGTCCATTCAATCAAGCCGTTGTTAGCTTATGGCTATTTGAAAAAAAGCCATTAAAACCTGATTTTCGTTACGACCATTTGAGCCAAAAACGAAAAACGCAGTTTTGTTGGAAATGTTTAAAGTTATCAAAATTTTGAGTAATCAAAATCGTTAGAGCCGTTTTCCAGAAAATCCAAAATGAAAAAAAACCGTAACATGAAAAGTACCAGTTAGAGCCGGACTAAAACGAAATAAAAAAAAACCTCGACAACCGTTTTTCTTCAAACTGCTTAACATCAAGTTTGAAGAAAATCCGCCAAGCCGTTTAGACTGTAGCATGACGTGAAAAAGAGCACATCCGCACATCCGCACAGACAGACCGACGGACGGTATGGCGAAAACCACTTTTTTGGGTTTCTCTATGATCGTAATGTCATCTTTGATTAAAACCTCAATTTTTTTTCTGTACGAAACCAATACTTGCCCTTTAGAGCAAGTAAAAAAATGTGAAGGAATGTGTGTTGGTTTTACATTCAGTCTTAAAAAAATATTTCAGATCTAAACACATGTCAAATCGTATGAGATCTGCGCTGTCATATTCTGTTTCCACACTATTGTACACTTGTTTCATCACACATTTTTGACATGTCGTATTTACACTGTGGGATAGTGTGGAACTACCTTTATGCGGTATTTTCATCGGATTTTTCTATTTACCTAACTATTCAACGAAAATAATGCGGTATGTGAAGACACTCATTCCAACGACAAATAGGCGAGTGTTTTTTGCAGCAAAATCTAACTGTAGGTGTATCTTCGGAGCAATTGTTAAATAATTTATGATTGGATACCGCAACCGTAAATGCCTAATGATTTCTGCAAGTTGATCGAACCGAAGGAAGAGCTTATTCCACGTGTTTTTCCAAACATATTTCCAAACTTCAAAAACCATGATTGGATCAGCGCACAAACTATATTGGCGGTGAAAATCAAAGATTTTAATCTCAATTGCGTTCCAGGACATTTGTTTTCCTTCAAATCAGTGGACAAAGAGTTATCAACCAGGATGACTTATTTGAAATGACAAGCACCTACTCGAACAAACTTTGATTCAAATTTAAGTCAATATTTATTTTTGTTTTGAGGAGGCTTCTCTTATATTTTAAACTTTATTAATATCTATATTATTATCTGAAATTTTAATTTACTAAAAAACATTTCATTCATAATACAAAAAATAAAGCTTAACATCAGCCAACATAACTGCAACTCTTTGTTACCCCAACAAATTGTTTTCGCCGTGCCGAAATGAAAATAAAATACCTCACACTATAAAATTTTTCATTTCGAGCCACTCATCAATTAAATTGCGAAAATCTCAAAATAACTGTCCATCAAGCTCCTGGGGCCACAATTACTTTCCTCATAAATTATTATTATAATATCCATACTTGCATGTTTATTGCCAACAATAAATTTATATGTACGTACATACCTACTTCGAAAATGAAAATATTTTAATTTTCATATACTGGTCCACGCACAGATCGTGAATTCCTCGAAAAGTTTTTCCGAGGCCAAAACCAATAACCAACAGCAATATATCCGCATACAAGAATAAAATACAAAAAAACAAGAACAATACACAAATACGAAACGTAGTATAGTTCAACTTCAACTCCATTAAGCAAATATTAATTATTATTTTACTTTCGCATCCAACTGGAGTAGAAGCTCAATCCATCTACACCTGCATTGTGTGCATATGGGGCAACTTAGCTCACCCACATACATATACACAATACACATGCTCTTAGGTTGTCCTACGTCGTAGTTTAAAGTCAGTTTAACTTAAGTTTTACGCTATTTAATCACTCTCTGGATCGAATCGGAACTCCCTCGTACTCTGCTCCTGTGAAGCGGTATTGTATGCATTTTTCACCGAGATACTAGAGTGAAGTACCTACGTCCGACCTACCTCATTGAACCTAGGGGATGAAGTATGGAATACGTAACTAACAGCAATTGCCGGCCACACAACATGTTGGGAAAAAAATTCTTTCTGCTCCACATACATACGTCAGTTCAGGCGTTCAATGAATTTCGGCCAAGTGTTTATGTTTAAAAAATGTTCGAAGTTTTCGTATAGTACGTAGCCTTTGCTATATGTTTACATTATGAACATAAGCATAGTGAGCTTTAAAATCATTTTCAGATTACATTTATGCATTATTTTACAAAATTCCTTTGAATAAAAAGTATGATGCCGTAGCAGATTAGTTAAATAAGCAAGTTTAAGTGACTCCGTTAGGATTTAACTGAAAGTTTGGAACCAATTAAACCTTATAAAAATATGATATACAAATATGGAAGTCTATTAGAGCCACAGAAGGTAACACAACAGTTTTTTGAATTTGTGTCTATCTGGCTGTCTTTTTGTACACGCATCACGCAAAAATTATACAAACTTTGACAAATCAATTATTGGTAGTATATACCATAAAATATAGGCTTCATTTTATCCCATGAAAGTATTTTATTCTGGTTGTTTTTTTAATATTGACGCAATCGAATGTTATTTTATGAATGTAACTCAAAATTGAAAGAATTATTAAAGTTAGCGCCACACTTACATAATGACCTTTAAATAGTCCCATCATTAAATCCATTGTTGATTTAGAAACGTAAAATTCAAACAACCTGACATAAAACAACAAATTAGAGACGTTGCAAAACCTGTTTTAAAAAACGCAAAGAAAAAATTTAAGTGCGATTCAGAATCAATAAAAACACATTCCATTATTTAAGAACTTAAAAAGAAGTATATTTTATGAAGGCAGACAAAGGAAACAAACTAGTGATAATGAACAAAAGCGATTATGATGAAATGATTCGATAAAATCCAGCAGTTTTAAAATTCTAAACAAAACACCACTTCCTGGAATGATTCGGGAGTCAAAATCGTTAATAAAAGAAATAAATTCGGTTTTTGACAGTTAGGAGACTGAAAATATCCAACCCAGAGCTCTATGCGCTACCAAAAGTACATAAACCGGGAAACAAAATGTGACGCATTGTTTCAAACATAACTTCACCTTCCGTTAAAATATCCAAATGGCTAGTAAGTGATATAAAAAAATACCCATTAGAAAGCTGCTCGGTAAGAAATACTTTTGATTTCGTGGAAAAAAACTAAGAACATCTTAATCGGAGAAGACGAAATAATGATTTCATCCGATGTTGCAGTTCTGTTCCCGAGTATTCCCATTCCTGAAGACATGATTGCCCTTCAAAAATATCTTGAAAAGTTTGAGATAGACGAAAACAACAAACTTAGATATTTAAAAACAGCTAAAGTATGTATTTCTCAAAACTTTTTTCAATATAGAAATATCTTTTACAAAATAGAAACTGGAACAAGTATGGGAAACCCTTTGTCCCCATTGATAGCGGAAGTGTTCATGTCGTCTTTCGAAATAAATTTAAAAGAAAGGATTACTAACAAGAATTTGGTGTCGTTATGTAATGATATTTTTGCGATGATAAAAAGGGTAGAAATTGACTTTTTGAATTTTGTCAGCAGTGAATATGGAAATTTCGAAAATATAATCCAGGATCAAGTCTCCGCTTAATATGCACCAAACTTTGGTGGACTGAAAAATATGCAACATATGAATATGGAATACATAAGTAAGTGTGAAGTGAAAGTGGATGCATTAATGCGAAGAAAATTACGTCTAATTTTATCCATAGTCTGAGTAAATCAGGAATTGGAAATCATGGTGAATTGGTTGTTTCTAAAATTTTTATAAAAACTTGTGTTCTTAGCAAATCGGACAATATTTTTAAACTGGAGAGTAAGTACAAAAATACAGAATTGCCGACCCAAAATCTCAATAAAAAAAATTCAAATATGTACTTCAAAATTTTCGATTTTAAACCATAAAAGCTACCAAAATATTTTAACAATAAAATCACTTAAAGCTGCTCGAAATCTCAGCCCTTCCCTCTTTACGATATTTTGTGTTTGCGCTCAAGCATAAAAAAAACATAAAAGCTTCATTAAAATGTCTTCAAAGTTTATGTTGCAATAAGCACACAACGAAAATAAGCTGCACCTTCCACGTTTAAAGTGGTGCAATGCCAAAGAAGAGCAAATCCCGCTTTTAAAGAACGCAACTTTATTTTTAAGTTTGTTTATTAATGCAAAGCGTGCACAGCTTACCCCGTCCTCTTGCTTCCACCAACCAAACAAAAAACTACCAACAAAAAAACGAAAGCCGTTATCATAGTGAATAAAATACAACTGTATGACTCCATGTTTACAATATTTGCTCCAGAGAGAGTTGGAACACCTACTAGAGGAACATGCACTAAGGTAACATTGAAATAATTCGAAGGAGATAGGTAGGTATACGAAGAAGAAGTAGCATTCAAGCTCCTTCGAATTATCCTTTTATTTGCACAAAAAAAGGCAACAAAGCTATAAACTCTGAACGAAATGAACTTCCAGGGCTCATAAGATATTTCTTCTTTCGAATGTCGTACGTGTGCTATCCTTTCTTTTTCCTACCGCCTTCGCCACCACCACGCACCATTGCCACCACGGTGACGACCTGTTTTTTCTTGACTTGCTTATTGCTTTAATATACTACAGAGAGTAGTTTAAGGTTGCAACGCAATCTTTTTGAAGAGTATTACTGTATGTGTACACTGTACAGTACACTATACATAGGAGTGCTGCACATATAAAGGGCACACGTTAAGCCGGATGTTGAAGGAACATAACTCTTGCATACCTTTCCTGGATCATTTGGCACTGTTAACACCATTTTCGAGAAAATCTCTGTAAACGAAGAATAAATAAAGTGCACGACTGGGTCGTACGAACCTGGTATGATGCGTTTAAACGGTCTTGGGGCTTGAGATTTTTGGAAAAAGCATTGAAAAAAGTCATAATAGCTAAACGTTTTTTGGAGAAAATTAAGTAATAAGCCATCAGATTACTTTTACTTCTCTGAATTTTAAGGATTTTTTGTTTCAAAATCGTTGGTTGGACCTATATTTTTTTTTTTTTTTCAAAAAAAAAGGTTTTTTTTTTAACTTTTCGAAAACATATTCTAAATTTTTTTTGAGTGTGTCAACATATAGCAGTTTAAAGTTTTTATCACAAAACAAAAATTTTAAAAATTTTGAAAAAGCCAAAAATTTAAAAGAAATTTAGCTTTAGAAAAAATTACTAAGAAAAGGTTTTTTTGAAAAGTTAAAGAATTATGATTATTTTGTTTTTAAAAGAGCTTTCACATTAAAATATTCATCGTAATCTGTGAAGTGGCTTACGAGAAAATCTGTTACGAAAAAACTGGCCCTATGGGAGGACCCGTTACAAATCCTGAAAAATTAATTAAAAAAAAAAGTTTACTCAAAAACCACCACTCAGAAAATTTTATCAAAATCGTAGTAGCCGTTTTTGAGATAAATGAGTTTTTCATAAAAAATCATAATGACAGGTACCGTTAGTTTTGGAGCTAGAATGCTAATTCCAAAAACCCCTCTGTAGGACATTATAATAATACCATGTACCAAGTTTGAACCGAATCGGTCCGACAGACGGTTAGGCTGTAGGTACCAATACAGACAAATAGAAAGACAGAATTGTCGGACCCACTTTTTTAGGATTCTCTATTATGGTTATGTTATGTTTGATTGTCCAAAAAAACAATTTTGTTCAAAGAATCCGTAACTTGCCTTATAGTACCTACTTAAAATCGCAAGTAAAAAGGGAAACAAAATATTTTAAGAGGTCATTCCTTTTTTAGAAAGTGCAAAAAAACATGGAATGTCAATACTCTTCACAAAGAATCCTCCAGGACCGAGTTGTGCTTCCAATTTCCCCAAACCAAGATAAATTTTCAAAATTGTAAAAATTTACCGTGATGCTCAACCTCGTTAACAACAGAGAGTTGTTAAGGGTAAACTGAAATAGATTTTAACATTTTGAAAATGTGTCATTAGCAGGGCTCCCAACTGTATGATATGATAGTTAAGCTACATGTAAGATAATAATTGTAGGTTGAGTATGATGTAAGATTGGAAATCATTATCATACGCAAAGTGTATGATAATTTGTATGTTTTGAAATAAAATAAAATGCACGACTTGGTCGCACTTATTTGCCCTGTAGATGCAATAGCACCATGTTAACAAATTTTTCGAGCAACAACTAGTCTTTGTTATAAAATAAACAAAAAAGTTCAAATTATTTGTTTAGAAGTGTTTATGTCCCACATATTGAGCATATTTTCATTTTGCCAGTTATTTCGTTAAAATAAGACCTACCTACAATTGAATTAAGTCGTTTATAAACAGATGTCCGTTACTTGTGTTTTAAGCCTAAGCTTAAGAACACAGTTATCAATAAAATACTCCCAAAAATTATGTACAAAGTTATTCAAAATTGTTAGTAATTTTTGAAAATTTTAATAAAAACTAAAAAAATGTGGGCTAAAACTAAAAAATCCGATATACGAAAGCTACTTTTAAGAAACCTCTAATGAATATATATATGTAGGGTAGGGCGGGGCTAGTTGGATCACTTTTTACTTGAAGTCTCATAAATATCAAACTATTCATAGTACAACCATAGAGCTGGTATTGAAAGAAAGAATGGGATTCTGGCTTCTAAATGAAGTTTTAAAACATTTGAAATATGTTACCGTAGAAAAATAATAATGCATTAAATGGATCAAGTCCAGGTGGTCCAACTTGCCCCTATAGCGGGGCAAGTTGGACCGGCATATGGGGCTAGTTGGACCTAGCCCTGAAAAGTGGTAAACAAGTGCTATAAAGGACAACAAATCCAAAATTAATTAAAGAATTTTATTAAAAACAGTAAAAAAAAAAACTTTAAAAAAATAACAAAATATACTTCATTTAATAATAACATATACAAAAAAAAAATAAAAAATACTTCATTTTAAATTAAGGTTTTAAAAAAATTAAGAATCATAATCGCTGTTCAATTAACACAAACAAAGAAGGGCCCACCTCCAGCTACTGAACATTTTGTGTGAGCCCACTTTCGGCAAGTATGACACTGAATCCACTCCTCACCCGGCAAACATACCATCTCAATGTTGTTTTTGGTATTTCGTATTCAGATGCGGCTTCCCTTATAGATTTGTCCTTGGAAACAGCTGCCACAGCTGCATCCATCCGCGTTTTACCAGCTGCGGCTCTCCCCGTTACACGTTTGTACGTGCGCATTCTACGAGTTGCTAATAAAAACATACATATAAAACAAATCTATTTAAATTTTATAAACATATTCCATCATAAATACAAAAGCACTGAAAACTTTCCAATTGAACACACAAAATATAAAAATACAATATATATTCACTGATAAAAAAACCTTACCTAAATAGAAAATTCAGGGTTTTCACAATAAAAATAAAAAAAACTGTATAGAGCGTAATTTTTACTTTTGCCCTTGAAAAACACAAACTGTGCGTGATTTCGCTTCTGAAGACGAAATGCAACTAAAACCAGTATGGCACATGCTGATATGAGAGCATGCTGTGTTCATGTATAATCATGTTTTTGTGGTGCTTTCGGTTTCTGAGAAATTCGTGTGGTCCAACTTGCCCCGCTGTCCAACTAGCCCCGCCCTACCCTACATATTAAAAATTTAGATACCATCTTTTGTGCTTTAAAATTAGAAAAAAGTTATCTTTGACGGCGCGGCGTTGTATGGGAGCCACCGTTTCAAAAAGGTTTTACTAAAAAAAAGTGCAATGCCATCCCATAGGAAATTATGAAGAACTGTGTCAGATAAAATTTTATTGAATTCCATCCAGCCGTTGCTAACTTATGGCCAATTGAAAAAAGCCATTTAAACCTAATTTTCAAACGTAAAACAAAAAACGTAGTTTGATCAAAAATGTCCTAGATTTGTTTAATTTTTAGTTGAATCAAAATCGTTAGAGCCTTTTTCGGCCAAATCCAGAATGAAAAAAACTGTTACTTGAAAGGTATCGGTTTGAGCCGGACTACAACGAAATAAAAAAAGAAGAAGAAAATCCATCAAAATGTTTGGGCTGTAGCTTGCCATGAAAAAGCGCACATCCGCACATATGCACATATCTACGCACATCCTCAAAGACAGACCGACGGACGGTATGACAAAAGCCACTTTTTGGGCTTTTCTGTCCTCGTTATGTCATGTTTGATTGTAATTGATTTTTTTGATTTTAACCAACACTTGCCTTAGCAATTAAAAAAATAACTTTTTCATGTTCCAAAAATAAGTTGGTATTAAATCTTAGTTTTAAAAAAATGAAAAAAAACTTTAAAATTTCACATTCCGAACAAAGTTTTTCTTGATGGGAAATTTCTTTTCTTGATGAGATAACCCTGTTTACAACAACACAACATCATTTGACATTATATGGAAGTACCAGATTTTTGTGTAGTTGTATCCAAGCCTTCAAGTGGGAGACATTTTTTGCGTATGATAATTTTGTCTCTTGTAGGATAGAAACGATGAAATTGTATGATTACTCGTTCTCATGAGTATGGTAGCACTGGTTATTAGCGAGACACAAGACATCGGCTTTTATTATAGATGAAAGATATTTATAAAACTTAGCGCCAACAGAGTAGTGGAAGGGTTTTGTCTATTCCTATTAGCTACGCAGAAAAAGAAGAGGTCCTGTTTTCAAATCATTATTTAATTGTAAATCATCTTAAATAATTACCGTAACAAATATAAGTTCCTGTCAATGTCAAAACGCATGCAAAAAAGTGAGTAAGATCCGAAACACAGCGACTACGAAAAAATTTGAAGTAAGATGAACTTTGAACACTCTTACTGTTTCTGGTGTTTTGAACTTACCCTTTAAAATTTTTGGTGAGCTGTCTTTATTAAGTAATAATAATATTATTAAGTACTGTAAGCCAGCTATAAGTTTATGTACCTATTTGAGAAGTAAACGTGAATAACTAGTGAAATAATTCTTTTTGACTCTAGATCAAGGGCATACATTGAGATAGTTTTTGTTTTCATTAGTTGGCTTAAGCATACATAATAAAAGCTTAACACTAAAAATAAGTTTATTTTATTTTATTTGACTTAAAGTAAACTTCTGTGTAAAATGATATACGTTACATCTCTATAACGCTGAGTCCAATTACTCTACCGGTAATCTCGCTATCCTATATTCTCCTCTGGAATTATAATTAGTATTATAAATATTTAATACATTTTTAATATTTTGAAAGTGACGGTTGTTGCTTATGAAAATATTAAAAAACACACAATATGCTTCTTTGAACGCGTAGTACGATTTACTAACAATTTAAAACAAAAAATCTCCTTTGTGAAACAGCGACAGAAACTAACCTTAAAATTAAATAAAGTGCACGACTTACTGTACGAACTTACTCTTATGTGTTAAAATGGGCTTGGTGCTTGAGATTTTCGGAAAAAAGCATTGAAAAAATAATATGAAATTTTATTAATCACTTAAAAATCAATAGTTAAAACGTTTTTTATAGAAAATGAAGTAAGTCATTAGATTTTTTGCTTTTTTGAATTTTAAGGGATTTTTTTTTTTCAAAATTTGACCAGTTTTTTTCAAAAAACGGTTTTTTTTTTTAAACTTTTCGAAAACATATTCCAAATTTTTTTTGAGAGTGCCAACATCTAGCAGTTCAAAGTTTTATCAGAAGACAAAAATTTTAAAAATTTTGAAAAACTGCTTATGATAACCCAAAAATTAAAAAAAAAATTTACTTTTTTTAAAAAAACTCAAAAAAAATTCTTTGAAAAATCTACGAATTCATTTTGTTTATAAAAGAGCTTTCACATTAAAATTTTTATCAATATCCGTTAAGTGGTTTACTATAAAATTTGTTAAGAAAAACTTTTCCTATTGGAGGTACCGTTATAAGACTTTTCCTGAAAAATCTGTTCCAACCCGAACATAAAGCTTACTTAAAAAACACCACTCAGAAAGTTTTCTCAAAATCGTAGAAGCCGTTTTTGAGATAAATGAGTTTTTCATAAATAATCATATGGCAGGTATACCGTTAGTTTTGGAGCTAGAATGCTAATTTCAAAACACCCCCTGTGGGACATCACAATAATACTATGTACAAAGTTTGAAGCGAATCGGTCCAGCCCTTTAGGCTGTAGGTACCGATACAGACAGACGGACAGACAGACAGACAGAATCGTCGGACCTCTTTTTTTTTAAAAAGCTAAATTGTGAAGTATTTATTCAAAAAAAAACGATGATACATTCTGGTACAGAAGAAAATGCTAGTTTGACTGTCTTTGAAAACGGTGTTTAGATTGCAGAGTTCTTGGATTATCCTTCAGAGGAAATACGAAATTAGGAATTTTGTAGCTTTAAGCTTCGTAAAAAAAGGATTTAAAACAACAACCTAGTGTCTGGACTAAAACAAGATTTTTGCCTTAAATAACATTTTTGAAGTACGGATTTTCTTATTACTTCGTGTTTACAATTTTATGTTTTACTGTTTCTCTCAATCGTACTATCTGGTATTTTCCAAAAGAACTTCCCGACGATTACCATTTCGAACAAAAACAAAATAAACTCCAAAACAGATACAAAACTCACTTTGGTTAAACTATTGGGAATCGGATAATCGAACAAGGCTTACAGAATTTTTTATGTATACTTATGATATCTAATTGAAATGTTTAATAAGAAGAAGTTATATATCTTAAAACATCCTCATTGCCTTTAATTTTCAGGTTGGAAGCGAGGCAACCCAACTACATCCAGCAGTGGAGAGTTTACTTTGGGCATCTCGAGATCTGACAATACAAGTAAGTGAGATAGTTTAAACTCCTCTATACTTACTTTTTCACTTCCATTTTCAAGGGAAATACATTAATTACTTTATTTCTTGTAAAACAGTTACTGCCTTCACATTACCACAATGGTCAATTGACATTGCGCTGTACGGCGGAAGTTGGCCAAATCTATGCCGAAAGCACAGAGGCGCCACTATGGAGTACGAGAAAGGAACCGGTGCCAGAAAGAGGTGAGTTTTCGTTTTTTGTTTACATTTTTTCTCCTATTCCCCTATGTGGTTAGTGCAATGATAATTTGCCCTTCCACAAGGACGACGAATAAGGACGTTGAAAAGTAGCTTTTTACATCTTCAGAAAAGGACTTTTAGTTAGATTTATACGCATACAACTGGAAAGGCTAATTTACATTTTCTTAATCGTTTTTCCCTTTTTTCTCTGTGACATGCCGAGAGTGTATGAATACGTATGTGTATGTTATCTACTTGTACCTACTTCTACATTTTTCTATGTAGGTCCATGTAAAAATTGAGTCTCACAAGAAAATTTAAATTTAAAATGATATGTGTTTTAGGCGAAAAAAACAAAATTATGTAATCGTCATCGAAATGATTATTATGATTTATTGCGAACGCACTCATATTCAAGGAGGTTAATCGAACACTATAAAAATAGACTATATAGTATATACTTTGATTGCTGCATTATATTATATCCAATATCAATATACATTGAGTTGTGCTCAGTATTTCAGGGTGAACTTTATTGCGCCCCTTGCTGTATGGGGCGATAACTAGCTATCTGCCCTATTGCAATGTTAACATGTTCAAAAATTTGTTTCATATATTTTAAGCACGATTGAAAGTCTTTTATTAAGTATAACTAATAGACTGTAGGTATCTTCGGTCTTTTTTCCTGTGCAGGTCTGATTTATTAACAGATAGACAGATAGACAGATAGACAGATAGACAGATAGACAGATAGACAGATAGACAGATAGACAGATAGACAGATAGACAGATAGACAGATAGACAGATAGACAGATAGACAGATAGACAGATAGACAGATAGACAGATAGACAGATAGACAGATAGACAGATAGACAGATAGACAGATAGACAGATAGACAGATAGACAGATAGACAGATAGACAGATAGACAGATAGACAGATAGACAGATAGACAGATAGACAGATAGACAGATAGACAGATAGACAGATAGACAGATAGACAGATAGACAAATAGACAGATAGACAGATAGACAGATAGACAGATAGACAGATAGACAGATAGACAGATAGACAGATAGACAGATAGACAGATAGACAGATAGACAGATAGACAGATAGACAGATAGACAGATAGACAGATAGACAGATAGACAGATAGACAGATAGACAGATAGACAGATAGACAGATAGACAGATAGACAGATAGACAGATAGACAGATAGACAGATAGACAGATAGACAGATAGACAGATAGACAGATAGACAGATAGACAGATAGACAGATAGACAGATAGACAGATAGACAGATAGACAGATAGACAGATAGACAGATAGACAGATAGACAGATAGACAGATAGACAGATAGACAGATAGACAGATAGACAGATAGACAGATAGACAGATAGACAGATAGACAGATAGACAGATAGACAGATAGACAGATAGACAGATAGACAGATAGACAGATAGACAGATAGACAGATAGACAGATAGACAGATAGACAGATAGACAGATAGACAGATAGACAGATAGACAGATAGACAGATAGACAGATAGACAGATAGACAGATAGACAGATAGACAGATAGACAGATAGACAGATAGACAGATAGACAGATAGACAGATAGACAGATAGACAGATAGACAGATAGACAGATAGACAGATAGACAGATAGACAGATAGACAGATAGACAGATAGACAGATAGACAGATAGACAGATAGACAGATAGACAGATAGACAGATAGACAGATAGACAGATAGACAGATAGACAGATAGACAGATAGACAGATAGACAGATAGACAGATGGTGGTGTCCAGGAATAAATAAATAAAAACAACCGTTGACTTAAACCTTTCAAACAGCAGGTATTATTGAATCTTTGGTTTGTGGAAATTGTCAAAAAATAAGATTCTTATCTGTAATTCTTGTTAAAGCTTTTAACCCTGATAGCCTTGAGGAAAGGAAAATAAAAATAAAAATAAAAAAAAATCCCCATCAACTCCAGCTCCTAGGCACTTGATTCATATTATTCATTCTCCCTGTCTGTAACCTCTTAAACTAAGTAATGGCTCATTTCGAAGTCCCCTTCATCAATATTAAGAAGATTGAAAACTTGTTTATTGTCTATATTTGGAAACTTATTTTAAGAACTCAATTCGTTTTCTCCTATAAAAAATAGAAGGAAAACAAAACTCCAACCCCCTCAATGTGATTTTAACCTCTTTTATGACAAAATCAATTTATTTTCCCATCATTTTCAAATCAAGTAATCAACGTGTTCTTCCAAGTGGAATCCCAATCCGCGCCAAGGACAACATTGCCATTATTTTATTACATTTTTTGGATAATCTTACGATCAAGTTCAACTGAAATAGATTCAAATGTAAGGTGTGTACGTGTGTCTGTGTATCTATAGGAGTTTAAGACTTACATTGAAAAAAAAAATCTCCTTTCTGGATCAAGGCGGTGTGTTTAGTGCTGTCGGGCAATTTATTTTCAACTCAAACTTTGACTTGCTTTGTCTCTTGCCGGTGTGTTTGTTCATAAATTTTGAATTGGCAATTTATAAGGACATAAATATAAATATAAAAGTAAACAACAAATTGGTAGGGCTTTCAAAATGTTGCCTCTATTTGACACAGGTGGTTTACATCTAAAGTAGTTGGTGTATGCGCGCCTAACGAACCTCATGTTGCCAAATTGAAACTGAATCGAAAAACTAGAAACTTTTCGCTTCACAAGGAAGAAATTTTTTCTCACCGTTTAGCAATCCGGTTGTACAACCCTTCAAACTTTACCCGGTCCCGTTTCCCTGGAAAAAAAAAACGAACAACTGTAGTTGTTGCTAGCTTTCCCACATTACCACCCGCGCCACCTGGTGACGGTGCCCAGCGAGCCACAAATATATCACGTGTGCCAAAGGACAAAGTTTTGGCATTGCTACTTTTATTGTGAACCTTTTGTCATGCCTAAGCGTGCGGTGGTGCTCCCTGCCAAGAGGAGTTTGTAATGGCAATAAGGCATAAGTTTCTCTTTTAGGGTATACTAGTGTGTGTGTCTGATAGTGTACCCACACGCTAAGTATGTAAATTAAACAATTTATGCATTCCAAAGCTGCGTTTTTCGTTGCTCAGAGTTCAGACACACATAACACGGTTGGAAACCTCTTTCAATGGGTAATGGAGCGTTTTTGAGCTCGGAAATTCCCTTCACACAACCGAAGCAGAAGGAAGGATATTTTCAATTAATCAGAGAAGTTTTTAAGCCTTCTTGAAATGGTGAGCACTCTGTTTTACAACAGCACAAAAAAAAAGTTTTTTCATGCAAATCACCGTCCTGTTTCCGACTGGCCTGGAAAATTTATTTCCACTCTTGCAAAAGCTTGTTCTTCCGCCAAGCCACCCAACCGGCCTTTAATACAGAATCATTGTGAATTCTTATCCTTCACGTTAAGTGGGTGTCTGTTTTGAGTTTATCCACCGACCTTGTCACCACATCTATATCCATCTGTCTGGGAGTTTTCGTTTGTCTCCAGCAGCCTTAATGGAACAATCCGCAATTTATTTATGTATTGTGACCTGTTCCTGCAGAATCAGAAGGGTGGCTTATATTCTTGGCATTCTGAGAGGGATGGATGCTTTTTCTCTCGTATCTGGTCTAGGTCAATATCTGTTACAACAAGCAACACCAAAGCTTTCATTTGGTAAATTGCCGAGCTAGATATTCTTATAGTTTATGCATGCAAATCGTTAAGTACGCAACACAATCTGAAAAACAATGAAAATTAAATGCTGTTACATAAAGAAAAGCAACTGAAGGTTCAAATATACAAAAAGACGGAACCCGAGAATATAACTATACCTACACGCTATACACCGTTTTACAGTTGAGTTGTTGCTTTTGTGTAAGGTAGGTATAGAAATCATGTATGGTGGTAGGTATTTGTTATACTTTGTTGCACTGCACAATCTAAAAGGACTAACATTTTATGTAGAGCTTTGCAATTTGCTTATCGAATGAAGGATATAAAACGGAAGGGACTGACAAACGAACGAAGGGGATTAAGATTGCGGTTACAACAAAAGAGATGACACAATTACGGTTTATTTTTTCACTTGGTCAATTATTGGACTTTTTGTATACCACTTGGTAATTTTTTAATGAAATGATAAAAGAACTTGACTTTTTTTGTTTGTGTTCTCAAAAAATAAATGCATACCAAAGTGCTTTACTTATCGTCTAATGTAAAAGGCTTAAATTTTTTTGCTACATTTATAAAATTTGTGCTTATATTGCCAAACGTATTAACAACTTTAATTACAAGAATATTGTGCAGCCCCTCAGCACAAATATTGGAAAAATCATTGACAAGGTATCTTGCGTTAGAAAACGTTATCAATGGAGTTGTGAAACAGTGGGACACACTTCAATATTATATTTCAACTCTTTCTCGCTTAAATTGCGTTAAGAACTTTTGATCTCGAAAAAGATAATTTGAGAAACTTAACTTATCCATAATAACTCCAAAAAGTAATAAGAATTTACACAAAGATAACGCCCAACTGACTTCACCAATTTTGCAATGTACTTTATCTTATAAATTAAAAGATATTACTTTTGTGTGCATTTCGGCATTGTTCATCTTCAGTATATTTTAATTTTTTATTGACTTAGACTTTTACTTAAATCGAGACTTTGTAATTTTTGGTTTGATTTTTAACTCCAAAAAGTATTTTATAGGATTCCAAATTTCAAAATCACTTATTTAATTGATCGTTTTCCATACATAATACAGGGTGATCTGGAAAATTTAGTAATCGATCAGAATATGCCAAGATTTTCAAAAAATCATAATCTTAGAACACATGCGAATTTCGGAAAAATTCAGCTAGTATACTCAAAATATTATTTTGGTCATTTTAAGCTAAAGTTGGTCATTTTTATTTTGAATTTTGGACACACATTTTGTTTTCAAGTGGCAACCGTACACAATACAAAAAGATGAAACTATGGATGGTTAATTAAAGGGATGAAGAATTACGGATCAGTATAAATATAATCTTGAGAAGAAGTTACTTCTTCTGTATATTCTCTTCGTTCTGCAGTACAACTAGGGCATCTCCATGTAGATTTAGAAATTTTCATATAATCTTCAATTTCATTTGCAGCGATTCCAGCACACTTTCCATGAAAACCCTTAGAGCAATCAATACACTTTACTCTAAGATCGTTCCTATCGATTTTTTTTCGACACATTCCACACGACATTGTAATTAATATTTTTGATTGAATTTACAAGTGAAAATATATATAAATTAGACTTTGTACGTATGTATATAAACAAAAGTGACTCGTTTTTTTTTTTTTTTTTTTTTTTTTTTTTTTTTTTTTTTTTAAGAAAGCTCCCGATATGAAGTGCACCCCACAACGTCACAGAGAGAACCCAAATGATTACCAATACACATTCTTAAATATTGACTTATGGGAATCCGGACAGAAACGTCAAACAAAATGACGTCTTGTCTGTCATTTATGCGTGAAGGGCAAACAAAAAAATGCAACTTCGTTTGCGCCTATCCTTATTCCTTATATGTATCTTCTTTGTTTGTTTGGTTTTGTAAAAAATGTGCAAAAAATGCCTTCTAGATGCTATGTTATTGTTTGTTCCAAAAGAGCAGATTGTGATCATACTTTCAGTTTTTTTTCGCTTCCCGGCCGTCCACAAAAAGCCAACCGAGATTAAAATCTTTAAAGAAAAGACTTGAAGGAGAGCTCACTATTATTACTATTAATATTATTACAAGTAAGATCGTATTTAACTTTCAGTGATCGTCCAGCTTAGCTGTAAGACAAGCTACATCCAGATTGGATACCATCTTCAATCATGGAATATCCTCAATTTTCGAAACCCATAGTGGGACGTAACCAAAGGTTGCAAAATCGAACGAAATTGAAAGATGGTGTTATCTCTGAGGTAGAACCAACAGTTGCAGTGGAAGTAGAACTTAGTGAGCTGGAACAATTAAAACAAGAATTAAAGTCTATCAGAATATCACTGATTTTGAAAACAAAGCCTAAGGCATTCCGAGACGGTAGACCACCAAATAGATGCTGATGACCTTAAGAGGACAAGAAACTTTGCCAAGATAAGGGTTCATGATGAGAGAGTGGTTGGTTTTCTCCGACAAAAGTACCTGATTTTAACAAATGGTCAAAAATAATCGGCGATGAAATGTACTTTGACAGCATTGTCAAAATATGCTGTGCTTTGACTAATTTAAGTCCATCCATAATAAATATAACATAAACAAATACTTTTACCAGTGATTTTTTTTTTTATTAAATCATAAATTCAAAAACGAACAGAAATGTAGGTACCTATTTACGGAAACAAATTCATATTTAAATCAATAATAATGCAATTTTTTAAAAAGGCAACAAAAGCAAAATAAGATCGAAGAAAGAAATGTTCATACAAAATAAACATAAACTTATCAACTAAAAAAAACTTTATTAAATATAATTTATTAAGACATATAATAAAAATGATACTTCAGATTTGGCAGCTGTCAAAAGGTATAGAACTCCTTAGAATAATCAGAACAGGCAAAAAAAAAGAATTCTACTTCACTCTCAGTCCTGTTGCATATGCTTATTTAACACAAATCGTATAGCAACATTCCATAGGGTTACCATAATGAATTTACAAATTGAACTTTTTTTTGCTAAGAAATGTTAAAAATTTCGTTTAATTTATAGGTATGTTTACTACTGTACTATGTTCCCACAGACATGGTTTAGCTTAATGACTTATAAATCCAACGGTCCCGCCGAACTATTACCCGTTTAAATTTGAAATGTACATAGGTATGTCAAACTTGACATTATACCTTTCAAAATTTCAATTTTTCAAACTTCTCCTCCCAAAGCTCCATTCATTCATTGTTTTTATTTCTGATTATGAGTACGATATGGCAAGTAATGGATTTGTGCAAAATGAGAATCTAACAATCAAACATGACATTACGATGATACAGAAATCGAAAAAAAAAAATTGGTCCGTCAATTCTGTATGTCTGTCCTTCTGATCTGTCTGTATCGACACCTAAGTACAGCCTAAACGGCTAAGCCGAATAGGTCCAAACTAGGTACACACTACACAGTATTTTTAGGTATGACTTAATACAAAGAAATTTTTGGAATTAGAATTCTAGTTTTAAGGCTAACGTACCTGCCATACGATTTTTAATGCAAAACTCATTTTTCTCAAAAACGGTTCCTACAATTTTGATAAAACTATCTGGGTGATATTTTTTATGTATATGTTACATTTTCAAATCTTTTTATCAAAAATCTATCTATCTATTTATATATATATAAATCAATTGCTGTTCGTTTGAAGGCTTAAAATACTTAAATGGCTGGACCAATTTTGAAAATTTGTATCTTGAAATATTTATTGAAAATCAGGGAAGGTGTAAACGGTGAGAAAAATGAATTATAAGTAAAATTAAATCTATATATGTATGTATATAAAAATGAACCCCTAATTTTTGTTGTTGCCCTATAATTTGGGAACGGCTTTATAGATTTAAGTCATGTGGTAAAAGATGGTAGATGAAAGAAGATGGTAGAAGGGAGAAAATGAAAGATGGTAGAACATGGTAGAAGAGGGTAGATGGTAGCAGATGTTAAAAGAAAAATGATAGTAGAAGGTGGTAGTTGGTAGATTGTAGATGGAAGAAGATGGTATATTGCAGATGGCTGGAGAAAGTAGACGGTATATGATGATAGGAGATAGTTGATAGTAGAATATGGTAGTTGGTAGAAGATGGTAAATGGTAGAAGATGGTAGATGTAAGAAGATATAGTATATGGCAGATGACAGGAGATGGTAAATGATAGAAGATGGTAAATGGTAGAGGATGGTAGATAGAACAAGATGGTAGATGGTAGAAGATTCTAGATGGTAGAAGGTAAAAGATGCCAGATGGTAGAAGATGGTTGATGTTAGAAGGTGGTAGTTGGTAGAAGATGGTGGATGGTAGGAGATGGAAAAAGATAGTTGGTAGTAGAAAAAAGTTGATTGTAGAAGATGGTAGAAGACAGTAGATTGTAGATGATGGTAGATTGTAGAAGATGATAGGTGGTTAAAGATGGTTGAGGGTAAAAGATGGTCGATGGTAGAAAATAGTAGATAAAAGAAAGGTCGTAGACGGTAGAAGATGGTAGAAGATAGTTGATAGTAAAAGATGGCAGTTGGAAGATGGCAGATAGCAGAAGAAAGGTAGATTATATAAGAAGGTAGATGATAGAAAATAGTTTATAGTTGAAGATGGTAGTTGGGTAGAAGATCATAAATGGTAGAAGGTGGTAAATGGTAGAAGATGGTAGATGATTGAAAATGGAAGATGATAGAAGATTTTTGATAGTAGCAGATGGTAGATAGAACAAGATGGTAGATGGTAGATTCTAAATGGTAGAAGGTTCCAGATGATAGATGATAGAAGATGATTTTTTTTTTATAATGCACTCGCACTCAAGGGAATATGAATACCCTTATAATGATTTAACATGTGCGAGCAAGGAGAGAAGGAATACAAAGACAGGTGGTTGATGATAGAAGATGGTATATGGTAGAAGGTGGTATATGGTAGAAGATGGAAGAAGATGGTAAAAGATTGTAGAAGACGGTAGATTGTAGAAGATGGTAGATGATAAAAGATGTTTGGTGGTTAGAGATAGTAGATGGTACATCAAACGCGTCAATTTTTGATAATTCAACTGATATTAATTTACTGGAAGAGTTAGATTTCTCTAGCCTGCTATTGTACATACATGTGGAGCTGAGGCGTACCTACTTTGTAAACAGTTAAACAAAATATTTTGGAAATTTCGAAAATATTCAAAAAATAAAGTCCACGACTGGTTCGACGAACTTGCTCTAATGTGTGACAGTGGGTTTGAGATTTGAGATTTAGGACAAAAAGCAGGAAACAAATGATATGAAATTTTATTGGTCATTTAAAAATCACTAGCTAAATCGGTTTTTGGAAAAAATTAAGTAAACCATCTACTTTCGTTTATTGCTTAGAATTTTTAGAAATTTTTTTTTTTCAAAATTGCTCGACAAAATATCACAAATATTTTTTGAGTATGTCTACTTCTACTTTTATTAGAAATTTTTTTTTTTAAATAGATCAAACCGTTTTTGGAATAAACAAAAAATTAAAAAAAATTAAATTTTTTTTTTTAAACTGAAAAAAATTTTTTTTGAAAAATTTAAGAATTTATATTATTTTGTATATAAAAAAGCTCCTCTATTAAAAATTTCATAGAAATCCGACAAGTGGTTTACGAACGAATCTGATTTAAAAAAACAGTGCTATGGGAGGTACCGTTAAAAGACTTTTCTTGAAAAATCTAAAATATAAGGTTGGAACAGAAAACACCATAGGGAAAGTTTTATCCAAATCGTAGGAGCCGTTTTTGAGAAAAATAGATTTTCTCCTAAAAATCCTATGGCAGGTACCGTTAGTTTTGGATCTAAAATGCTTGTTCCAAAAACCCCTCTGTAGGACGTCACAATAATACTATGTACCAAGTTTGAAGCAAATCGGTAGAGCCGTTTAGGCTGTAGGTGCCGATACAGATGGACGGACAGATAGACAGACAGACAGACAGAATTGTCGGACTCACTTTTTTAGGCTTCCCTATCATCGTTATGTTATGTTTGATTGTCCAAAAATAATTTTTTTTTAGGAATGCATAACTTGCCTTTCAAAAAAAGCCGGTAAGGAGTTCGCCGGGTCAGCTAGTATGAAATATTAATTTCTAAATTTTTCACAATTTTTTTTGTTGAGTTGAACAAAACAGCAATTTTTTTTTGTGAGCACACATTTGTTAATTTTACTTGCGATTATAGGTACCTACTACATACAAGGCAAGTTATGGATTCGTGCAAAAAAAATTCTAACAATCAAACATGACATTACGATGGTAGAAAAGTCAAAAAAAGTGGGTCTGCGAGTTCCGTCTGTCTGTTTTTATTTATTTATTTATTAAAAAGGAACTTAGTATTAAGATTTACATCTTTTAGATAACTAAGCTTTATAGTGGAATTAAATTATTGGAGCTTACAACAATACAATTTATAAAATTAAAAAAGAAAGCAACAATTTATTAAAAACAACAACAATTTTAACAATTAATAAAATTTAATCAGTTTTTTTTTTTTTTTTTTTTTTTTTGTATACGTATAATAAAATAAAAAAATATAAAAGAACATAAGTACAAACGGGCAGCTAAATTTACATGATTATAAAGTATATAGGTATCTATTAACAAAACTTTAAATATTGAAGATGCGTTAAATAATGGCCGCAAAATGGGCATACAAATATCTTTTAAACGTAACTAGTAGATCTGTTCTTCTTATTTCACGGGGCAACGCGTTCCACAAGATAACACCGTTGATGAAAAATTGGCGTTCCGTCGTATGACATGTAAATCGAGGGATTACAATTTGATTGGTTCTGCTAGAAGACGAGAACTGTATTTCTCTGTAGAGGTAGGGTGGTCTCTGCGTGTGAATTATGTTGAACAAACTAGTTAGGGTTCTTATTTTTAAAAGGTTTTCAAAAGTGACACCGTACATACTTTTAGAATAAGATGAAATATGGCAATATCGTCCTAGCCCAAAGACGTAGCGAGTAGCATTGTTAAAAACAACGTTGAGCTTCCTTAAGCTCACTGCGTCGGAGTTGCAAAACACTTCACACCCATAGGTAAGGATAGGCACAACAAGCGATTTAACAAGCATTTTCCTTGTATTTAGTGGAGTAAATTTTTTGGATACCGAAAGAGTCCTCAACGCACCATATGCCTTACCTACCACTGCATTAACATGATCGTTCCAAGTAAGGGTTCTATTGAAATACACTCCTAAGTTCTTAGCTTTCTCTACGTATTCCACTGTGGTGCCATTTATTTTAAGTACAGGAAAATAAGACAAATCGAGCAGTTTTTTTGAGATAACAAGGCATTTTGTTTTGTTGGGGTTTAAAATGAGACCACATCTATTCGACCATTCAAATAATTTATTCAGATCCTGATTAATGCTATAAGCGCCATCTTCAATAAGGCCTAGGTGACAATGTTTTACAAGCTGGACATCATCAGCAAACATGCGTGCTCCACAATGACTTAAAACAGATGGTATATCGTTAACATACGCTGAAAAGAGAAGCGGTCCAAGGATGGACCCCTGTGGAACTCCGCGGTCCAATGAGAGCAACTCAGACACTCGATTTCCTGCAGCCACCGCTTGACTTCTCCCCGTAAGATAAGATGAAATTAACTTCAACGCCTCAGGACAAAAATTAAACCGATTAGTACACATTATGGAGTGATCAATGGTATCAAAAGCCTTTGAGAAATCGAGCAAAACCAAAAATGTGACCTTATCGTCATCTAAAGCTTTCCTTGTCTGTTCAACAATATCAAGGATAGTGGCGGTGCTGCTATGATGTGAACGAAATCCGTACTATTTGGGACACAGAAGATTGTTTGTTCTAAAATAATCAGTAATTTGCCTATGCATAAGTCTTTCAGCTACTTTGGAAAGAAAGGATAAAATGGAAATGGGTCGAAATTCCTTGTTGCTATTATTTTTGGGGATCGGTATTACTTTAGAAACTTTCCATTGGGCAGGGAAGACGCTTTTCGTAAAAATGGTGTTAATAAGGTGCGTGACATATGGGAGAACTATTGGTAGGACTGCTTTAACAAATGTAGGATGCAATTCATCAAGACCTTTGGCATTTGATTTAATAGAGAGAAAACTTTCTACAACATCCTCTTGAGTAACTCTGGAAAAATTAAAGGAATTTCCTGAATTGGACGATAAGGTTTCCCACATTTGAATAGATCTGGAGGCATTAGCTGAAGTTGGTCGCGGAACCGACGATACGAATTTTCTATTAAAATCATTGCAATCAACTTCAGCGTCCAGATGGTGTTGGCTGCCAATACCAATATCTCGAAGGTTCTTCCAAAGCTTACGTCCGTTTTGTGAAAGGCTTAAATGATTTGCATTCCACCTAATTTTTGCAGTACTTATGAGACTCACGCATCTATTACGTAATATCCGGTATTGTTGGTGATCTTCGGTTATTCTGAAACGTTTCCATCTGTTATAAACAGCGTTTCTTTGATTAATGGCTTCTTGAATTTCATTGTTAAACCATGGATTATTTTTGTAAGTTGCAGTTTTTGTTCGCAAAAGAACATGAAAATCAAAAAGAGTGTTCAAATTAGACTGAAGAAAGTCCACCTGTGCGTCTGGAGACAACAAGAAGTATATGTTTTGCCAGTCGATGGCTAGTAGGTCAGCTTCAAGAGCACTGATATTTAAACTTTTAAAATCGCGATATTGATAGGTTTTTTTCGGTCTTTGTAGTGCAAAATCAAACGAAAGGAACATTAAATCATGTCGAGAAAAACCTGGTACAGAAAGCTGATCATACAAAAGCACTTTGTTGTAATTGGACACGAAGAAAACGTCAAGAAGTGTACTGCCAAAACGAGAAAAATGTGTAGGGTATGCAACATTAACCGCACGAAGATTAAAAGTTCTTATGCAATTAATTAAAGCATCTTCAAGCAAGAGGTTACTATTGAAGTCACCACAAATAATAACATTATGGAAATTCATAGAGTTTTCTTCTAAAAACGTACATAATGGTGATAAGTCTATGTTTGAATAAGGTCTGTAAACTACACCTAGAAAAAGTTTTTCATTATTATTAAAAATCTCTACACAAAGACACTCAAAAGCACAATTTTGGGGAGAACAGTATATAGGTTTAGCCTTTAAAGACTCTCTTAAATATATCGCTACTCCACCACCAATACGATCTTGTCTATCAACTCTATGGATTTTGTATCCTCTCATGGCATATGACTTATCGTTAACGTCTCTGAACCAAGTTTCTGACACACAAATGGCATCAACCTCTGACCCTTCAAACAAATCACGAAACTCATCAATCTTCTTAAACAGACTTTGAGCATTAATATGACAAATCCTAAAACCTCGATTTTGTGATACAAGGATTTTGAGCATAGTACTCGTTGACATTATTACTATACAAGATGAAAACGAAACGAACGTGAATTAAAAAGAACAATCAAAATATTTAAAGGGAATACAATTTATCTACTGAAAATGGAACTCTTGCTGCACGTTTGCTAAACTCCAATAAAACAGGTGAAACGAAATAAAGAGTTAAAAATAATTTAAAGATAAAGTTTAAGAAAGATTTGAAAATTTGCAAGAAATAATATTTAAATAATGATATTATAATATACCTATACGTATTTAAAATAACCATACAAAATCCGCGCCAAATTAAAAAAAGTTTATTGTGGGTATAGTGGCTATGTTTGCTGTTGCGAATAATGTGCTCCTGGCAATGCTGTTGATAATTCGATGTTATTGCTAAGCTCCTCCAACTGTTCGATGTTGTTTACTTTGATGGCCTCGTCATGAATTTGACGTTTGATATGTACAACACCTCGAAAGGTAAACACAGATGAAATAGTTTTTTTCTTCTTTACTGGCTGCGCACAATGGTGTAGCAGTAGCAGTAGCACGCAGCAATGTCAAAGTTAAATGTATGTAAATCGTATTGCACGGCTACAATGTGAAGTAGCAGATGCAGCAGAGAGAGTCGCTGAAGTAGAAGTCGACTCGACTTGAACTTCACGACCTGCTGCGCTGCAAAACAACAACAAACCAAAATGGCAGACATGATTTTTTGTTTGAGTTCAGTGCTACACATTGTATTCGTGTATGCTGCTTTGTGAGCGACTTTTTTTGGCATTTACTTTGACATTGCTGCGTGCTACTGCTACTGCTACACCATTGTGCGCAGCCAGTTAACTCGAGAGCAGCACGCATTATTTGTTGGTTTTTCGTTGTTAAGCATTCGCGTATGTAAATTGGCTGATCAGATTGTATCCCAAAGTCTCTTAAGTTAAGTTGTCGTTTGTGTAATTTCTTGTAATTGGCAATTGTTCGAAGTAGAAGATTTCTTTCATAAGGCGAATAAAATTTGATAATGATAGGGCTGGTGTTCGATCTTCCATTTGTGCTAACACGAAACATATCTTTTAGCATTGGTGCCATTAAATCGAGTGATAAACACAAGCTGTTGAAAAGTGCACGCAAATTTTGTTGATTGGTATTTTCGTAGGATGATAGTTGTGTCTGTCGTCGAAGCTTGGGAAAAGTTTGCACCGGGGTTTTCGGAATGGATTGTAGGGGGGTTCTGGGAGTCCCTTGCGTCTTAATACCGGCAACTTGTTGCTGTTCCACTTCGGCTAAGGGTTTCGTTCCTGACATTGCGTATCAAAATACAATTATATATATACCTTTGTTTATGTGTGTGTTATGTAGGTATGCCCAATTTTAATGTCACAAAATTAACAAAATTAATATTAATTTTCAATTAGTTCAGATAAACAAACAAACTAGAACACAGCGATTAAAATTAAAACATTGAACCACCAAATCAACAAACTATCAATATTTAAACCACTTGGAAACTTGTAGTGCAAAAGAAACTTAGTTTAAAATTGCGCTGAACAAAACACGTCTACTGCTTACAGTGTTCCATTTGCAATTTTTCTGTCTGTCTATTCGCACCCCTAAAGCCTAAACGGATAGGCCGATTGCCGATGCTTCAAGTTTGGTATTCAGTAATTATTTGGAATTCCCTAAGGGGCCATTTTTCATTTTTGCTCTAGGTGGACAAATATCGGTACCTGCCATACAATTATAAACAAAACGTTTGATTTTCTCGAAAACATCTCTAACGATTTGGATACAACTTTCAGAATGCTATTTCTTTGAGACAATCTAACTTTTATTTGGAAAAATTTTTTCGGAATTTATCTTATAACGGTTCTTTTCATAGAATTGGAATTTTCAATTCAAGTTTTTTCGTAAACTTTACATCCGATTTCAATAAAATTTTGGATTCAGGAAGTCATTTTTGACTTGTTTGTTTTTTAATAATTAAAAAAAAAATTAATGGAAGGAACTCCTGCCAAAACATATTTCGTTTCATGTTTTACTGTCAGTTGTTTCATCAAAACCTCACAGACCTTCAGCTTAAGGTACCTAACAAAAGCTGTACCTACCTACTATTGTTTATTTTAATCTCTCCTAGACCTTTGCCAAGAGTCGGTCCCAAGTTTGATATATGAGTTTTTTCAAGGAGTATTTCTAACTGTCAAGTTGTATAGTTGTAAAGATAAATACATCAAAACTACCACCGAGATTTGTATTTATTTATTTGTATTCAATTCGTTAAATACTAACGTTAAACAGACTTATACTAATTACAAAATACTTTAAATTTAAGTTAACTCTTCTAAACTGTTAAAGAACATTGTTTTGATTTTTATTTATTTTATGTTATCATTTGCAGAGTCTAAACAAAAGTAAAATTTATTGGGTTGGGTTCGGGAGCCCGTTTTTCAGAATCCTGTTTTTTAAAATCCTGTCTTTAAAATCCCGTTTTTTAAAATACTGTTTTTAAAAATCCCGTTTTTATAAAATCCCGCTTTTAAAATCCTGTTTTTTACCATCCCGTTTATTAAATTCCCGTTTTTATAAGCCCGCTTTTGGAATCAACACAAGGTGTTTTATTTTAAAAATCGCCGCGGGACTGAATTTATTTTACAGCCCAATGCTGATGATGATGAGGTGACATAATATTCATGGGCGTTATGTCGTATGAAAGGAGACAAAAAGAAAACAAAAAACAAATATTTGGAGAAGTTTTTTTTATTGATTTTGTATATTGAGTAAATTTATTAAAATACGAAACGGGCTAAGCGGGATTAAACGGGATTTTAAAAAGCGGGCTCACGAGAAACGGGATTCTGTTTAAACAGGATTATTAAAAGCGGGATTTTAAAAAGGCGGTACTTTAGAATCGGGATTTTAATTTTTTTTTTGCGGGATTATAAAAAACGGGATTTTAAAAAACGGGCTTCCGAACCGCTCCCAAATTTATTGAATATTGCAATCAATTGATTGACGGGGCATATGTGGCACAAAGCATGGTTGCCGTAGTCTTATTCTTGTATGTACGACTAAAACTGAAACAAACCCGACCGAGAACCATTAATAATTCCAATAATACAAACATTTTCAGGTACTTTGTATAATTAGTGAGTGAGGCTAGGCTTATTAAAGCGAGTCTTTGAGAATAAGGAGGAAGAATATTGTGATGTTACCGTGGAATAAAACGAAGGCAAAAAAGCAAAAATCTTCTCTGAACTGCTTCCAGTCTTGTTATATGAATGGAGTATTGAGGTGGCTACAACATACACATTAGGTATTTATATATTCTAGGATTGGTCTCACAAATGCAACAAAGAGAATCTTGAGGAATTTACAACTGAATCTTTTAATAAATCCTAGGACTTGATTAGCTAATTTAAATGATTAATGGAAGTTTACCTAGGATGAAAAATAACTCCTAGGTCAGAAAATACAGAGAAGTTACTTAAAGGACATGAATCGAACGTATTATTAAAATTAAACGGAATTATTTCTCGAGTAAAACGCATGGCCTTATACTGGAATGGAGATCCAATTAAGGAAATCACTGTTAAAGCCTTGATTGCTTAGCTTAAAAATTAAAGTACTATGACAAAACTTGTCGACGGCTTTATTAAAATCAGTAAATACACAATTGAATCATTCACGTTTTTCCAAATCATCTTAGCAAAATGACGTAGAGGTAAATAAATTAGTAACTGTAGGTTTTTGTTTGAAAAATCCTCTCTGATTTTCACGTATAAGGAATTGAAGTACAGTAAAAGGAAAGAAAAAGAATACTACTATTGACTCAAACAGTTTTGGTATCACAGATAATTTCGCAATAGTTTAGCACCTTTCTTGTAAACAGGTGCAATGGATGTGCTTTTCCATAGATGTTGGGAAAAAACGAACTTTTAAATTTTGAACCAACCCTTTTAACATTTCTTAAAGAATTACAAATTTCCAAGAACTTTTCACTTCAAAAGCTTTAAATACAATCTTCATCCAAAAATTATATTGAAAGGATTAAGATGCAGAGAATTCTTGAATATTCTTTGATTAACTCCCATCTTAAGAAAGCCTTTTCATCTCCACCGCAGGAAAGGCAATCTAATTCATTTAAAGGAGGTATCGTCCTTTTTGATGCTCATGACCACATGGAGTGATGTTTCTTCAAAGTCAAAAATTAAACTATCCTTTCAAAAACTGATGCATAGAAAATAAGTTGATGCTGCGATGAAAAAAAAATTAACCTGATGTGGCTTTGGAAAAGCGGGGGTGTTCGAATATAAAGCCCGAAAAACGACAAAGGGATGTAATGCTAATTTGATGAAGTAATTATCCCAAAATCACAAAATCTAGACGTGCTGGTCCAAAGTAATCCCAGTGAGGAGTTGTGTTTATGTTTGTCCTTTTCTTCGTCAGGGTTAGGCTAGGTTAATACCCAAAAAAGATGAGAAGTGGATTCTGACCAATTTCTATTAAATCCACAAATGGGTTTAACTTTTCCTTCTTTTTTTTTTTTTTTTTTTTTTTCTTTGTCGGACGTCCGCGCCGGTCGGTTGTCGTCTTTGTGGACAAAAATCAAGAATTTTAATCAAAAAGTTGACCCTTTTCTTGTAGGGTTAGGGTTTAATTGGTGATATTACAAAATTAAGAACTGCACTCAATTATAACGATGGACGAATTAATTCCAGTCATCTGAACTGAGATGCCAGCGGCAAGGATAACATAGACTTCCTTTGACTTGTGTGGGTGTTTGTTTTTTTTTTTTTTTCATTTACTTTGAGTGATGAAATGGGTTAAGTTTGTTGTTGATTGACACATAAATTTGATGAGTTAACTTGTGACGCAAGGGATTCTTAAGTAATAAATATAAGAATTGAAGAGTTTGGGGGGAAATATGCAAACAGAGTATTGAAAACAAGAATTTCCATGTCAAACATCATTAAAAAACTATAATTTTTTGGATAGTATATCCGGAGGGTATATATTGTAATTAACCAACAGACGTGACCTGATTGAGGTTATGTTTTCCTGAAACTTTGCTATGAGTTGAAGCGATGAAGTCTTAGCGTTTTAGATGTATGATGTGTTGACATAGTGGTAGGAACATCTTGTGGTTATAAAGATATCAAAATTTTCAAAAACGAAATTTATAGAACAATATTTTTACTATCTTTTTTAATGTTCGGGAGCTTCGTTAAGTATTTTTATTATACTTCATTTCCGTCTTCGTTATTTAAAAACCACGCCGATTTTGGAACTAAAATATATAGCACCACCATGTCACTTCGATCAAATGCTTCTGGCATTTGAATTTCATAAAATTGTTGTTAACTCACCTGATGCATATTGTGAGTTTTGTATGGAAACGGTTCTAGTCGTAATGGTGATTCTCAGATTAGTATTTAACCTTATCTTTTTAAGAATTTGAAAACATCTTGACAATACTAATATCTGTTAGCCACCATGTCAAGTAGGCCTTAAGCCAAATCAACGTGGAACTTCTATAAAACATATTTTGTATCAAAATGCAGAAAAAACTTTAACGGACTATATCGTGACTATTAAAAGTCTGGCAGACACGTGTGCTTACGGGACATTTTTAGATGAAGCCCTCAGAGATCGCTTTTTGATGGGTATTCGTGATAAAAAAAATTCAATCAATTGATTCATCGCCCAAAACATTTGAATTTGAATAAAAACATAAAAAGTATAAATGTAAATGAAGAAATTGAAAGTGATGAAGAGGACGAATTAAATTTTAATTATATAAACAATGTTACTTTAAATCAGTGTAATATGAATGGTTTCAACTTTTCAATAAATGAAATGGAGTCCAATTATTTCAATAGTTTAAATTTTTTTAAATAAATAAGTAACCATTCTCTTTATATAAAAGTATCTTGTGATGATACTTTTTCAGTTTGAGGTTGCTACTGGTGCAGTAGAAACCATTTTAGTAATTTTTATCCGCGCATCTTATAATACATTTTTCACTAAAAAATGCCATTGAACCCCCACCCCCGCCAAACACCCCCCGACAGCACTGCCAGATTCGAACATTTATGCTCACTTATATCCCACACAATCATTTTACAAAAGGAATTAATCGTGTATCTGATAATTACTTTTTTTATGTAGCCAGCTCTTAGACTATAATATGGTTCATATTAGAGATTAATGAAATAAATGATTAGTCTTAAGCTGCACAGTGACTGAGTATATTAATTTCCTCCGTTCGTGTTATCAAACACATCACAGTATAGTGAAGAAAATTATCTGAAACCTGAAAACCAATGTATCTTCACTTATTGAAGCTAAGGAGATTGTCCATCTTACTCAATGATTTAACCCTAAATCGGCTTGAAAAGACATCTTCATTACGTTATGAAATCAAAAGAAAATTGATTTAATTTGAGATTTTTTCAAAGTTCCGTATACATATATAATTTTGCTATTTTAAAATGGCCGTTTCGCCATTTTCGTAATTAGAGTTGGGATTTAAAAAAAAAGTTAAGGACCACTATTCGCACAATAAAAAGAAAGCTCTTTAACTCTAATAGTGGATGGGTAAAACAAACCTACCTTGTAAAATCAACAAATTTTTTACTTATCTACTTTACAAGAAAGTTATTTGATAAAATCAGATATTACGACGCAAACTAGAAAAACAATAATTGAACACTTACTCAAATGAAAACTGGGAAATCGTTGGTTTATCTCTAAATTTAAATTAATTTAATAAGTCTCGATATTGCCATACATTTTATTATTTTCACTGTCCCAAACATTCTAAGTCCATAAAGGCAAATTGCAAAGATGTTTGATCCCCTTTTGAAGAATATCGAAAATTGAAATTAATTGGATGAAGCCTTAACATAATTTTTTTCAGGCAGAAATCTTTTTTTATTGTCCTTTTTTCTGCGTTTCGTTAATTTTGTAAATTTTCTTCCTTTGAAGCACAAAATAATCAAAAAAGTGCATATTTCCATCCTTGAAATATATTTTAGATTCTTTAGTTTTTTCAACAGAAAACTGGCACTGGATAAAGCATATCTTAAAAAGATAAAAAGCACAAATTCAGATAAAACAACTGCGAAATTAAGACGCTCATTTTGAGTGTTCTCTCACATTAAAAAAAGATTCAGAGCATGTTTTGTTTGTTTGAAACTATGTAATAATAAAATGTGACTAGGTCTTTTCCAAATCAAAAAAAAAAAATAAATTTCTTACGACGACCTTAAAATTGAAGTAGATAACGTTATGATGAATATTTTGAACCACAAGGAGTTCATCATAGAAACCAATAAATAAAATCTTAACTTTAAGGATCCAACAATTATTGTAACTCAGTCAAATGAAATTCATAAATCATAATTTAGAAGAATCCTTAAAAATTTAATACAACACGGTGCAGAAGAACTACTTCCAATTCGAAGCATTTGACCGTCCTCCACCTTCTTAATGCAAGATCTCCTTACCATCATGTCATTCGGATCCGACACCGACACACCGGACTTCTATATGAAGAAAAATATTTTTTTCATGTCAGATAATTTATTATTTCGTGAAAATATGCAATTTTCCCTCGATTTCTCATTCATCGGTGTATCTACATATGTAAGTTTATACATACATACATACATACATATGTGAAAGCATGCTTCAGCTGTGGAGAGTGTAGCATGAAAACAAATTCACTTATTTACATATGAATGGTTTCGTTTCCTCTTCCTCTGAATAGAGCATCCAATGCGCAAGGACCACGGTGGAGAAAACTGCATCATTGAATTTATTCCTTTTAACGTTTTCCCTTCATTCTTAGTTATTTTGTAATGCGAGAACATACATGACATACTATAGAACATTCACATTCTGTTAGCATCGAGTGTCGATACATATTATTATTGATCTAGAGCTTTCGTCAAGTCCATATTTAACACGAGCAATGAAGAGTATACACTACGCGTGTTGAAAATCACACTGGAATTCGTTTGACCTAGTGGCAGCATTGAAAAACATGTTGTGTCCCCTATTTGCTTTTGAATTTTAACTCAAACTCAGTGATGGAAACAAAAATTGTATATAAAACTAGTATACAAGTCTTCTATTTCTGCATATTACACACATTCTTTATGGTCCAACAAATACAATCTGGAGAATTTTAGCAGAATTTTTTGGGAATTAAAAAAAAATCTAAAGTGCTTTTCAATTTGGGTACGTATAGCGCTTCTTCCGTTCTTTAAAATGCAAATGCAAAATTTGATACAAATAATAGTCCGGTCATAATAAAGAAAAAAATAGTGCTATGCTTGCTAAAAAATAAGCAAAATTGGTACAGACGTTGGGAACACCATTTCAAATAAATTAAGCAACATCCCCAACGATCCGACCGGTGCGTATTCAAGTTATTCAAGGTAAAATAAACGGTTTTTCCAATTTGTCTGGTAAAAGGTATGTTTTATCATAAAAGTACTTGAGACAAAAATGTAGATCATAAAATTATCTACAGAAGTTGTTATTATCATTTCTTTGTCAGAATCGCCATTCCTGAGAAATAGTGATTGTAAAACTTGAAGAAGTCACGTTCTACATGATATGCACTTATGTACCTACATATATGCCACGTTGCACACATTTAGTCCAGTCGATAGGTTGAAAAAGTGGGTTTAGGTGGAAAATGGTCGGAAGCTAATGAAACTTTGGAATGTTGTTCAGGGATAGTTAATTAACACTTTACGAAGATTTTGACCTTGAGATACCTGTTGAAAATGCAAAATGTTTGACCTTGGAACGGTTTTTCCTCGGTAACTTTTATTCCATACTTCCTACGGCAAAAACTTTTCACTTTACAGAAGAAAGTTAAATTTCTAACAATTTCATTAGTACAAAAATTGTTATATTATTTGGTTAGAGATCGCTGACCTGAACACTATCCTATATGTTCGATCCTCTAAATAGGAATTAACCCATTGGATAAACAATGCTTTCAAAACTATATGCTTCCAGCTTTAAGTATATAATTTTATGACAGATTTTATCAAATGCTTTGCTGTAGTCAGTAATTATGACATCAACCTCAAGGCCTTTTTCCAAGGCACAGAGTGTCATGTTGACAAATTGGGTACCAATTTGGTTGTGGACCTACCTTTTAAGAATCCATGCTGAAAAGGGGAAACAATCGATTTACAATGGAAACACAAAGAATCATAAACTATACTTTCAAAATCTTGGGGACGGAGGATAGTTTGGCAATCGGACGATTATTAGATACATATATCGTTTTTGCTACCGAGATATGGCGCTTCAAAACAGGTCATTTTACCGAATTTGCAAGTCATAAGTTGTATGGCATCTTCTTGTCTAGAAGAATATTGAAAGTTGAATTTGGCGCCCAACACCATTTCATAATTTCATTACCAAAGAAATTTTGAAGAGCTTGTTTTTTTTTTTTGCTTTTAACTTTCTTTTCTCACGCCCGGGGCTCCTCTTTCTTCATCTTCATTGGTTTATTAGTGTTTGGCAGTGGTGCTGACGCTGGGGTAAGTGCTCTGTTCCAGTTTCTAGTTTCGTTTTAAGAATTTCACATGTGTCATAAACTTATGTATACAAGCTCTAGTTCTTTTTTTAAATTTTATAATCAGTCAAAATTGCAAAATGTCGAAATTGAACTTACTAGATGATTTTAATATTACGAGTATTCCTGCAA
The DNA here is from genome assembly GCA_916050605.2 of Platycheirus albimanus. Lineage (NCBI taxonomy): Eukaryota > Metazoa > Arthropoda > Insecta > Diptera > Syrphidae > Platycheirus > Platycheirus albimanus. The sequence continues at coordinate 85,208,296 of OU696696.1, forward strand.
CGTCGTTTTTCCCTCGCAAACTTCGTATAAGGTGTATAAGTTTAAAACCACCTACATATTTCAAATGTCAAAACTTGTATGATGGAAAGTTTTATACCTATTTAAACCACCTACATACATATGTCAGTTTTATACATATTCTAGGTAAGAGAGTGCCAAAACTCATTGTTTTAGGGCTTAACGAAGAATACTTTTCCATCCAGTTCCTCTGCTCTATAGCTTTCTTAAATAAGAGAAGGCAGTGGGTGGAGAGCGTGTTGTACTGGGAAATGTATTTAAAAATGCATTAAAGTATCGCATTTGACGTTAAGCCGGAAATGTGTAAGATGCCAAAATCTTAACTATGTGTCAAATAGCCAACGTAGTTTTCTGCCTTCCAACACATCTGGTCACAAATTTATCAGAGTCCTTTGACCAATAAAACAAACTTGAATTGCATTATTTTGGATGGAAGCAAACAAACGTACACAAGGTAGAATTTTTTTTTTTTTTTTTAGTGTTTATAACATTTTATATATATAGTTTATTATATATTTATGATGTTCCTCCGAAAAAGGAAAAACATCGCTCAATAAAATAAAAAAAAAAAATCTGATATACCTAACTGGTGGAAGGTGGCTATCGGAGAGAGAAGTACATCTAAAGTACAATAGTCAGATTCAAAGAAGTAGGTACTTCCACAGATGTACGAACATCTCCAGAAATAGCTTAGAAATGTCATATCAGTAGTTTTATGGGAGAAGAAGAGCAGTGCATTTTTGTCGTTTTGCTGGACTTCACGTATCCTCATATATACAGGGGCCATTTATAAATTTTGTTTCCAAGCGTCTATCCTTTTTCAGTTGAAACCAAATTTTTTTATACATAATCCATTCTACTCGTGCGTTTGCAGGGTTACTCATTTCTATAGCCGAGTTTCATTTTCGTTAACCACAATCAACAAAATTATATTATTATATTATAATATTATATTACTATTATTATATTTACTTTTCATCGTAAAAGGACCTGAGATTGATTTAAATTTTACAATCTACTCTGTAGATAAATCTTCGAAGTAGACACACTTACAAGCACTGGGAATGGGAAGTGGCAACTGGCAACTGATGTCATCGGCTCAAGACAACACAAAAGACAAGACAAAAACACGACAGAGAGACAGAAAAAACGAAGAGAAAGGAAAAGAGAAAAATAATTTCAAAATTGACAATTAATACGTCTTTAAGGAGTCGTCGACTCGTCGTATGTCAGCTGATGATTTCAAAGTCAGATTCTTGGATGAAACCTCAAAAATGTTGGTTGTTAAGGCCAATAAAAGCAATTTTGAAAAAAACTTATAGTAGGTAGTAGTAGTACCTACATATGTTTTATTCAAATTTAATTTTAATATGTAATATTACATAGATTTCATACCAATTTATATACTTATTTTAATATCTTCAAGGATAACTTTTGATTAATACAATGTGAGATATTTTATTTTTAAAACAAATATAGGTAGGTACCTACTAGGTACATAACATCTATAAAATATTTAAGACACTTCATCATCTATGTATTTGCAATTTTTTCAAAAGTTCTTATCTAAAAGTCAGGGGCAATTATTAGAAAAAAAGGTTACATATCGATTCGTAGTAATAAAAAAAAATTATTCAAAACCATACTACTATTACTAAAATATTTTGGATTCTTACGAATTGGGATGTATGCTGATGTTGGATGAAAGACTGTTGAATATGGCTTGCGAAACTAGTTTCTTATGTCCTCAAACATTTGGTTTCTGTCATTCTGTAATATGTAGTTACATTTTTGTACTTCCAACTCGGGAAAAGAATTATGACTTGGAAAACTCAATCTCAGTTCATTCTTTAAACTAATTTTGTAGACCATCTTGTTCCCTTCTTGTTATTAATACTGTTTTTAATATACGACTACATTCACTTAGCTTATGGTATCAAAGAGCCATCTAGAGAAACCACTACCATAGTACCATCTGCCGGCACCATCAAATGCAATTTGTTCAAAAGGACTACTTACTTTAACAGAGCACGCTATTTGGGGAGCACGACAAGGACAAAGACACCGGCGACACGACGACGGCAACGCAGCGAACAGAGCAGTGCACCGAGCTTGCAATTGAGCAACCACGAACGAAAATATTTCTTTCCAGTCAGTCCTGTCCTGAAGCCTCTCTGTACTCTTAAGTCTACAGAAAGGAAATACTTTTAAATCGAATAAATTTCATTTCAGTAGATTTTCGGTTTCAAAAAAGGACTCCCCGCGCCGCACGTCACCTTACTTCGCGCCAACAAACAACAATAACGCTGGGTAGTGGATTACGAAACTCTGCTGAGAGAAAAGGTTCTTATTTATACATTATACATACTTATGCATGTACATATAACGGTGCAGTGCAGCAGCTTCACGGCTTTTTAGCACATTTCACTCCGATTGAATTGCTGCAATGAAATTAAATTGTATTTTGCTTTTCATCTTTTGCTCAACTGTCTTTAGATAAAAGTACATTGTACTTGTACGCTGGCTGGGCGCTGGCGCTGGCTGTACGCTTATCCTTATGGTTCCAGGAACTTATTATACAAGCTTCAAAATATATTTCCATAAACTCTAAAGCAGAGGATGCCATAGTGTGAAAAAAAACTCTTTAAACACAGAGAAGGTTGCAGCACTGAGCAATAATTGCTGCTTAGCAGTCCTAAAACCAGATAAGTGGTTGTGTCTTGTGTCTGGCAACGGCAAGGGTTTGTAATTTTGTTTATAAGGTAATATCTATCCAACGATAAGGATATTGAAAGGAAATGCATAATAAAATATGTTTCAACTGTGAGCGAGCATCCAATTTTTTTCTTGAAAAACATCGCAGAAATTACAAGGATGACCGCATACTCAAAAGAAGGTTAGAGACAAGGAAATTGCATTATAAAGGGTTTCCTGCCAAGACAAAATAAAATAAAATAAGATAAAATAAAATAAAGTAAAGGAAAAAAAAATAAAAAAAAACGAATTAGAAGGAAAAGACTTGCAGTTAAGTTTACTTAGTGCTTATTAGCTGTGTAATTGAAAGGATTTCGCATCGCATAAAGGAGTATAATAATACTTTGTCGCCGGCTATTAATGGATAAATGAAAATGCTTGAGCTTCCTATAGAAGAACGACCGTGCTTTTCATTTCCCATTTTGAATTCACAAAGCGTTTACTTTGGTATCTTAAGATTAAAATTGACAAGGTTTATATAAGAAGCAGAAACAAAATGACAGAATGATAAGTCAATATAAATGAGTTCCTTTGACAGGATATTTAACTTCTGATAAATAGTTTTATCTTTTGCATTGCTTTTTGGAATTCGATGGATTCACCGCATTTAGCGGTTAAACATTTTCGGTGTCCAATGCAAAAATAAGAAAATGATTCTCTTATGGAAATGGCACAGAAAAGTTTTTTTTTTTGTAAGGCTTTCTGGCTTTCTCTGTTTAAAAAATATTCAAGTGTCTAAAATTTGTGGACTTAGAATAAAGTGCACGATTGAGATTATTCATTACTTATTCATTTAGAAGCAACAAATACAAAGGATACAATAAATTAAATCTTTTAAGTGTGGTCCTACTTGAGCATAACAAAATAAAGGAAAAAAATAAAACAAATTTATAACATAATTTCTTAAAATAACAAAACTTACATACATTTCTGATTTCAAGCTACCCAATGGACAGATCTTCACATATTTTTCTTATAGTGAGCTAAACTATGTATCTGTGTCTTGATAGATGATCTTATATAATTATAAATAAATAAATTGTTGGCACAACAGCTCCAAGCGGGGCCGGGGCCTGTGACTTACACTCTCAACCATTCCTGTGTGTGCGTTGATAATCTGCAGGAATGGAAGAAACCTACAATTTACCGCTAAATCCGAAAGGCTAACAGAGGAGGACTTTCCATGACATTAATTACTCTTGGAGGATTTGTCACTTCCTCGCAAGAGGCAGTACCCCGGAAAAAAAACTTAGGTGGCAACGTCAGGGATCGAACCCTGAACCTTCGGCGTAGCAGTACGACATACTAACTACTACGCCATCCACGGGGTACTACTCTTATATAATTAGGGAATTATATTTCCCCTGAGAACAATAAGGTGATATCTAATAGGTTTAGAAGGCTTGAATTTGAATCGGAGCCTAAACACCCTTGAAAATAGTTGAATTACTGACTCCCTCCTGATAAGTTGGTGCAGCAGCGTACCATTTTGCAATGGTAAAAAAAAGAACCCTATGGTAACTTAAAACGGGGTAAATAGATATGCCACTTTCAATTTCAACCATTTGCACTATAATTGAACTTAAAGTTTAGAAATAAAAATATCGTGCAAAATACAATCAAGAGCTCTAGTTAGAAGTCCATTTGCACAAAAAAAAAAAAAAACAATTTTGTTTTCTTGTCCAAACAGGGCCCGATCCAGCTTTGCCGATCTTTGCAATGAAAACATATAATTTATTAAATTGTTTTTGCTTTTGCATAGATTTCGTGATTTTTAACCGACTTTTGAAAAATTTCGACCCTTCCTTATGAATGCAATATTGGTGGAGTTGATATATATTCACATCCATACATTAGTCTACTTAGGCTTCTTAACGAGTATATAAAATAACATGAGTGTATGTGTCCTCTTCATGTGTGTAGTTCGTGTACAATTTTTTCCGAAGCTACTAATAAGATTTAAATAACTTTTTTTCATTAACATGACATAAACTAAAATGTTTTTTTTAAAGTTACTTTATGTTTTATGTTTATTTTGTATAACATCGACTTGCTTGACCTATTTTTTGCATTCATTGAAAAAAAAAACAACAAAAAATGCGTAATATTTTTTTATTTTATTCAAATAAAAATACACAGTGGATTATGTAAATCCAAAAGTTAGTCATTTTTACTTGCGATTATAGATTATATAAGGCAAAGTTATGCATTCGTAAAAATGTGTGTATGGACAATCAAAGATGAAATTACGGTTATAGCAAAGACAAAATAAGTTGGTCTAAAAATTATGTCCGCCTGTATGTCTATCTGCCTGTCTGTCTTTTTGTCTTTCTGTCTGTATGTACGTTTAGACACCTATAGTCTTAACGTCTCGATCTATTTGCTTTAAACTTGGTAGATAGTGTTGTTATGACTTCTTACAGACAAGATTTTGTAACTAGCATTCTACCTCCATAAACTAACGGTACCTGCCATATGCTTTTTAATGAAAAACTCATCTATCTCTAATGCGGCTAATACGATTTTGATAAAACTTTCTGAAGAGTGTTTTTTCAGCAAACTGTATGTTTTGGTTGGCATACATTTTGTACGAAATGTCTTATTATAACCTTACCTGACATAGGACCGGTTTTTCATATCAGATTTTCTCTTTAACGACTTGACGGATTTCGATGAAATTTTTAATGTGGAAGTCCATAAACGAAATAATTTTGTTACATAAAATTTATAAAAAAATATTTTTGAGTTTTCAAAAGAAAAGTTAGGTTTTAAAAAATTTAAGTTTTTGATTATTTCAGAAACAGCTGGATCAATATTTTTTTTTTAACTTTTTGCTTGATAAAAACAATAAATGGCTACAATCCTGCATTCTCAAAAAAAAGTAGAATATGTTTTCGGAAAAATAGTCAAAAAAAATCTTTTTTGAAAAAATTTGGCGAACGATTTTGAATTATTTTTCTCAAAATTCAAAACCGTACAAGAAATCAGAAGGCTTATTTTATTTGTTTCAAAAACGTTGTAACTACTGATTTTAAAGTGATTAATAGAATGCTTTGAATATTTGAAAACGGATCGTCTGATTTTCTACTTTGAAACTACAGATTTGTTTAAATAGATATATTAAGTACATAAAAGAAATGTATAAAATAATAACAATCTGGTAAACCGATAAGATTTGTGTCCCTAAAATTATAATGAAAAACTGTAAGAATGTTGATTCTTAAATTATTAGCAAAATCTTTTTCACTGATATCATCAAGATTGACAAAAATATAAGTAAGTTTGAACAAAACCCTATGGTTTAAAAAGCCTCTTGAAAATTCTTAAAGATACGGAAAAGAAATATGTCGGCCTTTGGGACTTTGAAAGATTATAAATAATGCTTTGTATATATTGAAAAGCGTTACGCAATATGCTGTATGCCTAAGACCAAATGAAGTGTTGCTAAAGCCAAAATCATTCATTTTGTTTGCCCTATCCTTGAGTTATATATTTTACGTAATTTTGATTAATTTTCTGTTTATTCCGCCTTTTGCTCTCTGCTTCAGTTTAATCTTTAGTTTCTAACATGCTTACCTTTTCCAATTCGTTCCAATATATGTTTTTTTTTCATCCATAGTAAGGACAAAGATATACTTATACTACGTAGGTTAACGTTCCCAATTAAACTTATTATTTTACGTTTAAACTTTCACTTTTAGATAAATTTCATATATGTCAATCTACAAAAATCCATAACACTGTAAGACAAAATTTAAAAACAAAATCAGCTGTTACACAACCCCACTTGATTAAAATCAGTCAACACTTACCGTTTATTATCCTGCAGCACGTGTACTTACACAATGTATGCCAAGCTACCACCAATAACATTATACAGCTGTATAGCTCACACACAAGGACATAAATATTTTAGCGTCGAATTTCATTTCGATTAAAAAACCGTAACATGCCTTTCGCCTAAGGATTGATAATCCTTAAAGCTTTTTATTGCTATGTTTTGTGTTGGAATAATAAGTAGTCTGTGTTCTAATCCGTTTTTATTAGGTTTTTAATGTGGATTACATGTATACAGTGGGAAATTGTTTACCGCATAAATGATAAAAGCTTTACCTTTACGAGTCCTTTTAGATCTTTTTTTATCCATCCAAGAATAGCTACTATCGTTTCCGTTTTTTAATTGAATTTATACCAAACAAAAGTTGTTGGAGAAAATTGATTGTGTTGCATAGTAAATGGATATGGATATTCAGGATACTTTTGTTTTTTCTCAAAAAAAGTCAAAAATTAAATAATGATGAATGAACTCCTGTCTCCAGATTTTGTTTGCTGGTCTTGCCAGTTTATAGCTTTAAGTAGCAGCCACATCTGTTCATAACGTTGACTTTTCAAGACGTAAAACTAACAAAACAATCTTGGATTCTCGTTGTAAGCCCTTCATCTCAAGATATCATAAGAAACCTAAATTCCTAGGTCTTAATGACCTTATGGCTGCTCTCCCTGTTAGACTGCAATCTTAGCTTTTGGAAATTTATCGTTGATTTTCATATGTTGGGAGTATTTCAAAACCGTAAAAATAAAAACAAAAATCCAATAAAATAATGAAATGAGATAAACTCTAAGGAAGTTCAAAAACCAAAATAGACTACTTATGGACCAAGAGCAACTTTAAATTTGTTTTATAAACTAAAAATTAAATTCTCTCAATGGCCGGCCAGCATTTCCTTGCCTAGAAGCATGTAAAATATTGTAAGAAATAGAACCATTCCTTCGAAGGTTTCTCTTCCTCGTCCTTCTATTTAAAAACAAAAAGACCAAGATGAAAACAAAAGCATGTAGCAACTTAAAACTTTTAACAGCAATAACTCTCCGTTTTTTTCCTTTTTTCCACCAAACTTGCCCCACATAAACGAACAGACATTCACTTTAAGCTCCAATATAGTACACACATCATGTACAAACATTTTGCTCCTGGCGTTTTGTATAGCCATCATTGTTGTCAACAACAACAGCCACTGCCTGACGGAGCCGCCGCGCCGCGCCGCTGCCGCGCAGTACCGCAAACACATCCCTCTTGGGGCTTACGCCAATGGAAGTCTTTCATAATTAACAGACATTAACTTTTAAGAGTGTTTTTTTTATTATTTAATCAAGTCACTTGAGAGTATTTTTCTTTATTATGGTTGTTGTCGCTCGTCCTTTTAATATTCATGATTCTTTTATATTTCAATTAGTTTATAACACGAACACCTCGTGTGTCATGTCTCTGGTACCTAAAGAATTAACAAAAAGAGTTGGTGCGTTTCGGTTTTCACTTCAGAATTATCCAAATTTACTTACCCCTATTCCTCCTATTGACTCTCCTTGTTCAAGGACATATCAAAATTACGCGTTCTTGTTATAATATCTCAACTCATAAGCCGGCTTATATGTGTGTGGAAGATGACTAGTTACAGTAATCCATATACATTCCACAGAGTGCTTAAATTAAATCGCTCACCACTCCTATACAACCAACATCTCCCACATGCCTTTCTGCCTGCTCTGCTTCTGACGCAAGGTTCTTTATACACATCACCGCACCGGCACATTCGTCACAATGATTAATGAATGTTAATTTAATCGGGCGACTTTAGAATTTTTAGCAGAATTCTGCTAATCCATCTTGCCTACTGGCACCTTAGGGCCATTTTTCACGCTCGCTCTACCATACACAAACACACAAAGGAGATGATCATCATCAGGATTCCGTGTCAGGGGATCCGGCTTCTTTTTTTTTTTTTTTTTTTTGTATTCTCCTAAAATTCCACTCGCATCCAAAATGCTGTGATAGGTATTCCTACGAATACGTTTCCCGTCAAAGAAAAGAATTGAAATCAATGAGCCAAATTGAAAGCGCACAAGGGATGAAATCGTGTGTGTATTTGGGCGTAGGTTATTGGAGTGCAATCTACTGGGAGATGGGTTTCCGTTCCGGATTCGCGTGTAAGTTATAATTCTGAAAAATGCGTCAACAATCCATCCCCAGGTGTATAATTATCTCAAGAAATTCCACAGCATCGTGTAGAATACCTCTCTTGAGATGGCAAGAGGATTTCGCACAACAACAACAATCTGAAAGATCTTCGGGTAATTGTTTTGAAAGAAGATAAATTAAGTGTGATTTAGCTTGTGTGAGTGTAGGGTACGAGGATGTGGCTCAAATGTAAACAAGTGTGGCCTCTTTGTTAAAGAATTTGTTTTTCAACATATTTGTCACAATGTTTTTCGGTGATTTTTTCTTCAACTAAAATAAAAAAAAAAAAAAAAATAGGGAAATGCATGAAAGATTTAGTTTTTGGGTACATAGTAGGATTGTGAAAAAAAAAGAAACACTCTAAAGGAGAAGTTTTTGGTTTTTCGTGACGAACTTTGATTATTCAAAATCTTTGTCTGGTACCATGACAGTTGGGACCACAGACTCTGTTTTTCTTCTTAAAGAATAAAACCTTTTTACGATTTTTTAAAATGTCTATCGGCATCACAGTTCACAGCAAGAAGTGGAACATGTTTTGCAAACGAATGCAATCCATTCATCCTAGGAAACTGGTGCTGGTGGATTAAGAAGGAGTTTAAGAGCCAGTAACTTTATAAGAGACAGTATGAAAATTAGCCCTTATAACTCTTGGTGCCAATTTTATGCAACATGTTGACGTTGAAACATATCCACACCCCTTGTTGAGGAGCGAGGCCTATATAACACTTCTTGGAGAGTCTAATCCTTGGATGCCATATGTATCCGCATTCGATTAACCACAGCATTGTATATATAAACTACATATAGTACTACCACTTGCGGTGCGCCATCTATCGACGGAAAACTAAGCTCTTGATTTTAGAGGTTTTTTGTCTAGATTACCATGGGAAGCAACAACAACAATTAAAATGTAGTTTTCCTTCGATAGATGGTGCACCTCAAGTGGTAATACATTTTACATAATTTTATTGGAACGAAGTTCCTTATCGCGCGTTGTGAAAGGGGGCTAGACGGAAAAAATTCTTACGAAAAGCTGTAACGACACTTTTTGCTATACTAAGCTATTGTAAGCTGTGCGGCGTGCGCATGTTTCTCTGTCTCTCTCTCTCTCTGTCTCTCTCTCTCTCTCTCTCTCTCTCTCTCTCTCTCTCTCTCTCTCTCTCTCTCTCTCTCTCTCTCTCTCTCTCTCTCTCTCTCTCTCTCTCTTATAGAAAGCAAGCCAGATACTTTCATTTCTATTTCGCATTGAGCAGTGTGTTTTTTGTACATAATAAATAATAAAAAATAATAATAATAATGAATCCTGACAGTGTTTCTGCACATTATATTTGTTAATAATAAAAAAAACATTATTATAACTTAAAAAAAAATTAAATTTTATTACAATTCCTTCACTAATTAATCGAAAGGAACTTCGTTCCATCCGGGTGTCCCTTGACACCTCTCAACTTTTTTTTTTTATTTATTTAGCTTAATACAAGCGAAAATAGAGATAAGAAATAACAATAATAAATAATAAGCTTATAAACTAAATAATAGTTATAATAACTTAAGACTATGGGAGGTTTATGGAAGTTTATCGTAAAGGTCTCTTCTTATGGAAAATCAAGGATATTATGTGCATGTGCGTTGTAGGCTATGCGTAGCATTCTTGTGATTGGATTAAAATGGCCATAGTTATTACGATGAGTAGTGAGATGGAAGAAAGGAACAGATCTTAGGTTACATGGCTTAGTGTTAAAGTGGATCAGTTCAAGGAGCGACGAAAAGTCATTAGCACCAGTGATATTTTGATTTACTTCGCGGCGTTTAGCAAGGGAGTGTAAGTTTATTAATTGTAACCGGTCCTCGTAGGGGGGCAAGATAAAGTAATCTGACCAGGGAAACTGCGCAATGCAAAACGAAGAAACCTTCGCTGTACGGCTTCAATTCTATGAGAGTGGGTTATTTGATAGGGAGACCAAACCTGACAGGCATACTCGAGAATAGGTCTGACATAGGTGGTGTATAGAGATTTGGTTACGTATGGATTCGAAAATTCTTTAGACCAGCGCTTGATAAACCCAAGGGATGAATTTGATTTTGCAATAATTGAATCGATGTGGGAGCGATAAAACAAGGCGTTAGGAAATAACGCCCAAGGAAATATCGCCCAAACTGATTTGGAAAAAACGCCCAAAAAAATTTTTAACGCCCAAAATCAAGCAAAAAAAAGGAAATAAGACCCAAAAGTTTAGGCTTAACACCCAAAATTCTATATCGCCCAAATCAATAAATGGCAATGTCGCCCAAAAATTTTATATGGAAATTGTTTTTGCAATATTTGGGCTATATTTCCAAAATTTTGGGTGTAATTTCCAATCACTATTTTAAGTAAAAATGTTTGGTTCTCATCACCCAAAAACAATTTTGAAGCATGTAACATTTACTTAATCTCTGGTAAAGTGCATTGAACAATATCTTAAGATGTGGAAATTAAATTCGGTGCGTGGGGGGGGGGGGGCGACGCGGGGGGCACGCGGCTTTGCGACCGCAGTGACCAGGCGAGAGCGTGCCGTCGCATGTGGAAATTAACTTCGGTGCGTGGGGGTGGGGTGACGCGGGGGGCACGCGGCTTTGCGACCGCAGTGATATTGTTCAATACAAGAAAACTGTTTGTGTCCATTATGCAGGGAAATAGTGGTAGACAGTAGGTATACAAGTATTGGTTTGAAAAATAAAATTTTGGGCGATATTTCCCCTATTTGGGTGCTTTTTCTTTTTGTACTTGCACTTTTGGGCGATTATTCCTACTTTTGGGCTTTAATTCCTTTTACACCATTTCAGCTTCATATTTTGGGCAGTATTGCCTTTTATAAAAACAAACTAAAACAAGGAAATAGCACCCAAAATGGAAAAATAAATACAACAACAATTTGTTCCACTATTTTTTGGGCGTTATTTCCAAATCAGTTTGGGCGATATTTCCTTGGCCGCTATTTCCTAACGCCATAAAACAAGCATAAACAATGACCATAGCCATCACGATAATCCCACAAAGGGGCATACCTCATAGATAGTCCCAGGTGACAAAGTGCAATTTTGTGAAACACCAGAACTTCACCACCCAGGAGGGCCCATGTCCCGTGGTACCATAATATAGCTTCCGGTGGAGCTTCTTAAACTTAACGTAACTTTTAGATGAGCACCTATATCAATCCTCAAGGCCTGGCAGCCTTCAGATATGCGCATCCAACCACAAGCCAAGGTAGAAGCAAATGGCCGAATGCGTACACCAAGCCTTCTTCTCTTAGCCGCAAGTTTTGCATAAGTTACCAGTTAGGAATCAATACTGCAAGGAAAGGAAATAAAGCTGCAATTAATCCCTCTTTTTAATTAACAACAATAACCCTGACATTCATATTGTTCTCGTGAGACCATTTGGAGGTGGAAGATAAGCTCATCTATGCTTTCTTAAGTTCCAACTACTATCTCAGAGCCACTTCACTTCAAAGTCAACAACTAAAAGCATTGGATGAATAGTAGCCAGCTATAAAACATCGACAAAACTAAGCTTGGTAAAATTCCGGCGAAGTTTTCATCGATATATGTAAAAAGCAATGAATAAAACTCAAGTTAAATGTTTGAAGTTGTTTTCGATTGCTTACTACTTAATGTAGCGCTTGCAGTCTATTGCGGACCATTCACGACCTAAACCAATATACCCCGACGCTTGTCTGGTACTTAGCTAGTTGCCTTCAGCTTCACGAGGTTGTTTGGAGCCGTGATCAACGTAATTGAGTTAATCAAGGCGCTTTTTTAGGACCGGAATGATAAGGGTTTTGTCTTGATTTATCGACATCAAAGCATTCGGGATCATAATCATCCTACACAGCCGAATGAGTTCGGTCGGGATGCTCTGTAAAGCTTTAACTAAATATGGTGAGTACATGTCCAAAATTCTTACGTCTTTTTTTTTCAAATCTTTTGGAGTTGGAAAATTTTGTTGAAGGTTTACTTAATTGGCCTGAAACCACACTGAAAGCGTTTTCAATCATGTTGCACAGCGCGTTCAGATATTATCAGAATAGCCCACAAAATTTTATAAACAAAATTTGGGAGACTACTATACCTCTGTAGTTGGCGCAGTTTAAACTATCTCCTTTTTGTGGATATCACACCTGATTCTGAGGTTCCATTCATCAGGCGTATATCCGACCAGTTTCTACAGATTTGGTGTATGCTTGTTACCAAGTTCACTCCCACTGCTTTGAAGAGCTTGGTCAGAAGACCGTCTCCATCGTTTCATTTTAGTTCTGAAAACGGTCGGGTGAGCAGAAACTTCTTCATTCAAAATCGAATGGATCATTTTGCCTGTCAGTGTTAAGTGTTGTCTCCGCTGTTTTAAGGTCTGCTGGAGGGTTCTTTACAAAGCTGAATTGTATCGGCTTCAGCTCGCGCTGGTCTTCTTAGACAATTGTTTTACCCTACTCTGGTAGAACCTTTGACCATTGCGTCTGTTTTGTTGGTACGTTGATTAATTGTCCAACAAGATTGATCTCTCTTGCAGTCCAATACAGTAAGAGCTGTACTTAAAATATCCTACGGTACAAATAGTAAGATTTTCTGATGATTCAAGATACAAGCACTTGAAACTTGTTATTGAGACGAGGTTATGATTCGAAAATTAAAAGACTTAGTGAGCATTAATGTACGAATGGTGGGATACATACGTTATCTCCAAAAAAAACAATATCTCAATCGGACAAATTCCAACAAAAAATTAGAAGCTCACACGACCAAATCTCCATGGGGAAGGCCGTCCAAACGACAAAATCCCCAATAAATAATTTCTTTTGCCGCTATCTCAAAATTTCCAATAATCCCCACCATAATTTTTTTTAAGTCATACCTAGGTTGATGCAGTTAAATTACAGTTATCAATTATTGTTATAAGGTAAAACACATAAAATCAAAATGTTTGTATTTCATTAAATAACGGAGTTTAGGAATTCACCAAATCTCTTACAGAAAGAAAAAAAATATTTTTAACTTGGCCAAAACGATGATGTGCAAGTAGTAAATCAAGCAATAAAATCGCGCGCAAGTAGTAGTGACGAATCTTTCAAAAACAATTGATCAAAATCATGATTTTAGTTTAACAATGGAATAACTGCCCTTTGTGGATCGGAATGTTTATTATTATTATTTATATTATTTTTATGAACTATCAAAATTAAACGGTTCTTTCATATAAGAGAATTGGAAGGTTTAAATCAATTTAAATAAAATGCACGACTGGGTCGCACGAACTTGCTCTAATGTGTGACAGTGTTATTGGGGCTTGAGATTTTGATACAATTTTATTTTTCAAAATCCTTAAATAAATACTTAAACTAATTTGCGCTGAAAAAAAAATAAATAAATTTGAATTTATGAGAATACATTTATAAAAATCTGTGGAGCGTTTTTTGAAAAAAGTGTTTTGAAAAACGTTTTTAAAACATTACTCAAAAAAAATTCAAGAACGCCAGCTCATAGGTAAAGCAAATACATTTATTTAAAATTTTTGAAAAAAAAAATAATGAGCAGTTTTCAAAATATGTAATAATTTTTTTTTTTTAATATTGGTATGCAGTATAAATTGAGCTACCTACAGCTATATATGTGTGAAATTTCGAAAGTATCACTTGAGCCGTTTTCGAGATAGTCGAAAGAAAAAAAAACAGTAAAATATAAAGTACCGTTTTTAGACATTTTAAAATTTTTGTTTAAGTCATATGATTGGTCGTACCTTAAAAGCTACACTGATTTTTTTTAAATCAAAATTGTTCTTTTTTCGTCTTCGCTATCATCGTAATGTCATGTTTGATTATTATCTCAAAAAAAATTTGTCCACCAATGGAGAACTTGCCTTATAGTCCCTATAATCGCAAGTAAAAATTTAAATTTAAATTCATATTGGGTAATCCTTTAAAATTTAGAAGAATAATTGGAAGTATGAGTATAAATATGTATGCATGTAATTTCATCCTTTCACTCAAAACTTCAATGAAACATTTGAAACGTTGTAAATTATTGCTCTTTGAACTCTCATAAAAGGAAATAAACTTAAACAGTGCTTTTCACCTCATGTGTATGTGTATTTAATAGTAAATAAAAAAAAGATACTCTTACTCTTTCTTGTTCATCAGATTTCCTTGTTTTTGCTGGCATGTTCGGATATTCATTTCCAATAAAGAAACCCTATTCTGCTTTGTGGCAGAAATAAGAGAGCCAGTTGAAAGAAAAAAATGAAGAAAGTTTTGTTAGTTATAAAGTTATTTTGTTTCTTGTTTATTTTTTGGTTTTTTTTATTTTTATTTTTTATTGTTGTTATATCAAGTGAAACTTTTTACTCTTGAAAGATGAAACCAAATTCAAAAGAAAGATACGTTACCGTAACTGAAGCAGACGCGAACGGAACGGAAATTTGAGTATATTTTTATGCAAGAAGACTTCTTTATAAAAACAAAATAAACATGTTGGCATGGCTGAATAGAGCTCTAGGTTCGCTTTTAATATATATGTATGTTTATTTATGTTGTGTGTGTGTATTATTGGATATACATTGTGCTCGTTTCAATGTAATTTCCTAGCACAAATGTTTTTATTTTTTTTAGACAGGATATGGTTATTTTTGTTCACTGTTTTTATTTTAAGTTTTTTTTTAGGATCAATAAAGGACGACGCTTCAAAATAAAATGAAACTTCTAAATTTTGTTTTAATTTTGCCTTGGAAAATGTCCTGTTATG
Organism: Platycheirus albimanus; assembly: GCA_916050605.2. Lineage (NCBI taxonomy): Eukaryota > Metazoa > Arthropoda > Insecta > Diptera > Syrphidae > Platycheirus > Platycheirus albimanus. The sequence continues at coordinate 85,223,858 of OU696696.1, forward strand.
ATACAACACATAAGATAATACATCATGATATAACATAAGAGTTCCCGCTATCGACCCGAGCCTCTATTTGTCAAAGATTTTGCCGTTTTTACTTGCGATTATAGGTACTATAAGGCAAGTTATGGATTCGTGCAGAAAAAAAAATTTGAGATAACAATCACACATGACATTACGATGATGGAGAAGTCGAAAAAAGTGGGTCTGGGAATTCCGTCCGTCTGTCTGTCTGTCTGTCTGTCTGTCTGTCTGTATGTCTGTTCGCGCCTCTGGAGGCTGAACGGGTGGGCCGATTTGCTTCAAATTTGGTATTTAGGATTTATTTGGCCGTCCCTCGGAACAAATTTTTTATTTTTGCTCTAGGTCCAAAAATAACGGCACCTGCCATACAATCTTAAAGACAAAAATTGATTTTCTCAAAAACGGCTCTAACGATTTTGATAAAACTTTCAAAATGCTATTTTTGCAAAAAAATCTATCTTTTGGTTTGAAATTTTTTTTCAAAATTTGTCTAATAACGGTATCTCTCATAGAACCAGTATTTTCCAATCAAATTTTTTCGTAAACTGTACATTCGATTTCAATAAAATTTTTACCACAGGAAGTCATTCATAATTTTATTAATATGGCACTTCAAAATTTTCAAAAACTTTTTTTTTTTGATTTTTTATAATTTTTTCAAAAAAATTTTTGGTTTTCGAAATATGTTGGAAACGGGTACATTGATTTTTTTTTAAATTATTTTTCAAATGTAAACTACGAATTGCCATATATTTGCATACTCAAATAAATTTCAAAATATTTTTTGAAAAAGTTTTTCAAAAATAACCTTTTTAAAAAAAAACTGGTCCAACGATTTTCAATATTTTTTTTTCCTAGATTGACGTATAGCTTTGAAATTTTATTGCATACTTAGTTTTTCCGAGAAAACTCTTAAACTAATTTAAAAAATAAAAGAATTTTCGAAATTATTTAATTTTTTTTAATATCCATATATGCAGCCACTACGCAATTGCTTATCATAAGAGCAAGTTCGTGCGACCCAGTCGTGCATTTTATTTAATTATTATTTTTCCTATCTTTTCCACGTCATGCTTTCAAAGTTAAAATGAACTTGTGGTTGTATACAAAATGGATATGTTAAAGAGTTTCTTACAATACAAATATCAAAAACCAATAAATTTTTGAGCTTAGCTCACAAAAAAATTATATTAGAATACACTAAAAATAATTGGTAAGAAGACAATTTAGAAATAAGTGCGACGATCTCAAAGAATTTAAAGATGCTTTCGAAGCGAACTTACAACTTTGCGTTGCACAGCGCTCTTTTCATTCCATTTTGGTCTGAGTCTTATCGTTGTTGCTTTAGAAAGAGACCAAGGCATGACAGGACAGTATATGGAGAGGCGTTGAGATCAAACAGCAGTGCTACTAAAAGAAGAAACAATTTATGATTAAGAATAAATGACAAAACGATGCTCTTACAAAAATTTCTCACCAAGAAACTATTAGATCTCCTATGATATCTTTCCCAGCGTATCTTTGATTCTTAAATCTTTTAAGTGAAAACATTTTCAATGTACTCTTTATAAAGGATGTTTTGCTTAAAGGTATAAATGAGAATATAAACAATATGTACGACTGGGTCGCACGTCAGCGCCGGATCTAGGGGGGGGGGGGGGGCAAAGGGGGGCACTTGCCCCGGGCGCCTGGCCTTGGGGGGCGCCAAATGGAAGATGAAGAAATATAGGAGAGCAAAAAAACAGAGTAGGTATTCAACATTTGAACATCAGGGCGCCAAAGTAATGCAATGTTTATTTATTTCTTGTTCCAAATATGAAAGAAATATGTAATGAACCATTTTCGTCGCCCTTTAAACAAATTCGTCGCCCCTCATGGGGGCGCAAAATTGAAAGATGAAGAGAAGAGGTCTTCAACTTTTGAAAATGATAAACAAATTCGTTGCCCTTCTGCAGGGCGCAAAATTCAAAGATAAACAAGGAAAAGAGAGTCAAAAAAAAATTTGGAAATGATGCTATGTTTATTTATTTCCTGTTCCAATATGAAATATGTAATGAACCACTTTCGTCGCACTTTAAACAAATTCGTCGCCCCTCATGGGGCGCAAAATTGGAAGATGAAGAAAGAAACGAAAGTAAAAAAAAGGTCTTCACCTTTTGAAAATGATAAACTAATTCGTTGCCCTTCAGCAGGGCGCAACATTAAAAGATGAGCAATAAAAAAAATGCACGACTGGGTCGCACGTACTTGCTCTGTGGGTGCAATAGTATGACAAAAACAAACTTTTCGATCAATAAGAACAACTCATTTTTGAAAAATTTGGTAAAAACTAAAAAAACTTTGGCTAAAACTGGAAGACTCGATCGATATACGGGAGCTAACGTTAAGTTACCTTTAGTATATCAAATTTAGATGTCGTCTTTTGGGTGAGTGAATTCGATGCAACCGTTGACAACTTATGCCCATTTGAAAAAAAGACGTTAAGAGCAGATCTCCGTTATTTGCATTTTTAGCCAAAAACTGAAAACGCAGTTCTCTTAAAAACACTAAAAGAATATAACACACAAAGTTTAATCAAAACCGTTAGAGCCGTTTTTGAGCAAATTAGAAAAAACCAACAAAAGTTGGCTAAAACTGAACGGCTCGTTGTATGGGAGCTACCATTTAGAAAGCCTTCACTGAAAAAATAACAAAACCATCCTATAGAACACTATAAAGAACGATGCCAAACGAAGTTTGAGTCAGTTCAATCAAGTCCTTACGAACTTATGGCCATTTTAAAAAAGCCGTTTAAACCTGATTTTCGTTACGACCATTTAGGTAAGTTAAATTCTGAGTTTAATCAAAATCGTTAAAGCCGTTTTCTAACAAATTCAAAATGAAAAAAACCGTTACATTAAAGGTACCAGTTTGAGCTGGGCTAAAACGAAACAAAAACAAGTTTGAAGAAAATCTGTCAAGCCGTTTAGGCTGTAGCATGACGTAAAAAAGCGCACATCAACAAAACCGCACAGACGCCCAGACAGACCGACGGACGGTAGGGCGAAAACCACTTTTTTGGGCTTCTCTATCATCGTAATGTCATGTTTGATTAAAACCTCGATTTTTTTTTCTGCACGAATCCAATGCCCTATAAAGCAAGTAAAAATGAAAAAGAATTTTTGTTGTGTACTACTGAGCTATTTCACTAAAGCTGTTCTATGGATTAGTTATGATTTTGTATATCGGTGAGTAAAAGTTAAATGTGCAATCAAAATATCGGACAGAATCACAAATAAGCATACAGCCTTTTAAATTTTTATGAACAACATTAGCAGGTTCTCCTCTGTCGTTTATTGAAATAGTTAAATTATCAAATCAATCTGGATATGGCACATACCCCAAAGGTTTTATTTTGCACATACGCCAAGATTGCATTTTGAGTAATCAGTAACATGAGAACCCTTAGCCATACCTTATTTTCTTAGGTTGAACATAAGCTTTTGTCAACAGCATCAAGCATTAGAGCATAAAGATAAAAACAGGTTAACGATACGAGTTCAAGTTTTGTACGTAAACTTAAAAAAGAAAAAAAAAATTGCTGGGAGGGGGGCGCCAAATTCATCTTTTGCCCACCCTTGAAGAAATCCTATGTCCGGCGCTGTCGCACGTACTGTGCGTGCAGGTGCAATAGCCCAACAGCACGATGACAACAAATTTTTCGAGCAATAACATTAACGACTACTCTTTTAGCCCAGTAATTTTAGGTTTTATCTGCGGAAAAATTCCAACCAAGCTGAATTTTGGTACACACCTTTATTACGGCGTTGTAATGAAGATGTGAAAAATCGACATTGATATCGTGCCGGCAAAAAAAGTTATGAAGGTCAAAAGGTCACGAAAACCTAAAAAAAAACCGTTTTTGCAAATATCGTGGTTTCTATAGCTCCAATGATTTTAATGTGTATGACAAAATTGTAGAACATAAAATTTGCTACAATTTTGTTAGTCGATTAGTTACCGAGATATGGCACTTCGAAAAACAGGTCATTTTTCAAAATTCGCCAAAAAATGTCAAAAAATGAAGAATTCCACCTTATATCTTCGGATATACCCGAGAAATCATGAAATATTGTTGTTTTTATGGCTCCTTGTTAAAATCACCAACTTTTTACACCCCCCAACGATCCCCGCTTGCCCACCAGGTACCAGGCCATGCCCATTACTATTGTCACTCCGCCGTAATTTTTATGTATATATTACTTTGTTCTTAGTATACAGTGGGCAGGTAGAAAAAGGCCGGAAGTTAATCAAACTTTGAGATATTGTTCAGGAATATTGAATTACTATTTGACGAAGTTTTGGACCTCACCGGCTCTGTTGAAAAAGAGGAGGAGGGGAAACTGCAAACTTTTCGAGTTCGCTCCGGTTTTCGCTCTATAACTTTTTTTGCTTACGTTCTACGGCAAAAGTGTACTAGACTTTTTTGTAGAGCGTTAAATTTACTAAAATATTGTTGGTACGAAAATAGTTGTATGTCATTTCGTTACCGAGATACGGAAAAAGAGGAAAAGGGGGAATTGCAAAATGTTCGACTTTGCTCCGGTTTTCCCTCAATAACTTTTTTTCCTTACTTAATACGGCAAAAGTATGCAAGACCTTTTTTGTAAAGCATTAAATTTCCTACAATATAAATAGGGCGAAAATTGTTGTATGTCAATTCGTTACCAAGAAATGGAATAAGAAAAGGTGGGTAGAACTGCAAAATTTTTGATTTGCTCTGGTTTTCCCCCAATTACTTTTTTTCCTTACATTTTACGGAAAAAACGTTTTGATTTTCTTGTAGAACATTAAATTTTCTACAATTTTAATAGTTCAAAAGTTCTCCTATGTCAATTCATCGGGACGGGGTAGGTACTTTCAAAAATACTTAGTTTTTGAGGACTCAAATACGCTAAACCTTTTTTTTTAAGAATAGCTAGACATAGAAAAAGTTTTCGGTTGCCATATACACATATACACACTTATGTTCTGAGCCTTCAGAAAATTGACCCGAAAGTCAAAAAATTAACATGGGCAGTAAACATTTAAGTAAGCAAGTATTGAAGTGGATGCGGCGAAAAAGGGTCTAGCTGTAAATGAAAATAAAACAAAGTATATGCTGTCCTCGAGTGCAGAACATCATCACCGTAGGCTCGGACAAAATGTCACAATGGATAGATATAACTGTGAGGTTGTCAAGGACTTTGTCGATTTAGGTTCCACTATAACCTCTGAGAACAACACCAGTGAAGAGATTAGTGTGTCGAAGAATCAGTCTTGCCAATCGCTGTTTCTTCGGGCTTGGAAGGCATTTTTGAAGCAAAGCTCTCTTAAGAATGACCAAGGAGACACTATACAAGACCCTTATCATGTCAGCCCACCTTTATGGGGCAGAAGCGTGGACACTGACAAAATCGGATGAATACAGGCTGGGGTGCTTTGAGAGAAAGATTCTTTGGGTGATATTCGGTCCTGCATGTATCAATGGAGTATAAAGGAAAAGATTCAATGGCGAACTGTATGGCTTATACAGTGACATTGACATGGTTAAGAAGCTGAAAATACAGTGGCTTTAGATGGCTGGGCCATGTGGAACATATGGACGAAAACGCTCCAGCCCGACGAGTCTTCAATTCCAAACCGGAGGGCCGACGCAGCTCTGGAAGACCCCATTTAGGGTATCGCGATCGAGTAGAGAACGACCTCAACCAACTTGGTGTGAGAAACTGTATACCACTGGCTAGGGGCCAGCCTAGCTGGTGAGGATTGTTGGTTGAGGCCGTGGTCCACAATGGCCTATCTGCGCCACCTTAAGTAAAGTAAGTAAGTAAGGAAAAATGTATTAGGCTAAAAACTGAATATCTTAAAATTGGGACAAGATACCAAAATAATTTAAACGCAGTTAAGAAGGCTATTTTTTATCTCAAATCAAAGTCCTAAACAAAGTTTCTATCACTAACGGGGGTCAGTTTACACCAAAGTAAGCCTTTTCTTAAATCCCCGACAAATTATATCAAAATTGGAGATAGTCAGTTGCCTTTTCTTAAGATTCATGCCCCAAAATATTGTTGTCTATTGATTTGTTGGTCACCCTGTATAACGAGAGTATTTAGGATGTTTTTTTTTTAAACGTGTGGTTTTCAATCTAGCTGTACTTTTTTCGGAGTTGGTCTTTTTGACAGCTGTCACTTGATATATGCCCAGTTTTGTTTGTCATTTCATAATGAATATACTTACTCCTGAACAACGTTTGCAAATCGTGCAACTTTATTACAAAAATAATGATTCGGTTCGCACGACGCGACGCATCGCGCTATGGGTCCAATATTCGGTCGACATAATCGCTCAGGATTTTATTTGAGCCAGCCGCGGTGGCCACTTGCCCGAAATCATTTTTAAAACATAATGACAAACCCTTATCTTCATAATAAAGCTAAATTTTATTTCTTCTTGAAAATCACACGTCTAAATTTCAAGAAAGAAGCCATAAATTAGAAAGGACTCAAAGCAGTTTCTTTAAAAATGTTGAATGTAGGTTACCTACGTTTTTATTATTCCTTAAAGGCGAAATACAGGAATATTACGAGAAAATCCCAGTTAACTAGGATTCAATGTATTTTTTTTCAGATAGTGTGTGGAACTTTTTTCTTTGATGATTCTCTAGAGACGAAAGGGAATATTGTTGTTTAAAACTGTACGGTTATCTTTAATGTAACGGTCTTTACTCCACACAAATATCCTCGAAATGGCTTATTCAATACGGGAATCACATTATAACGGCTTATTAATGTTCCCAATTAGTAAAAACCATTTCAGATTTGGATAAATATCGTTTGAGTCAGTTCGACAGATAGTACTGCAATTTTGTAGTTTAACTGCTTTCTTTATTTGACACATTTTAAAAGAGTTGTTGTCTCAAATTTATTTTCTGCATCGCATTCATGTTCAACGCAATCGTGCATTTTATTTTTGACGCATACATATATATGTTTAATGTAGATACATTTGTATATGTAGGTATACTCTCAACGAAAATTTACACTCCTCAAGTGAACTTTAAAAACCCTTTAAACTTTAAAAACATTCGATTAAAAATCGAAGCCATTCGGAACCTAAATACCGCTGCTGTACACACTATTTATAGCGACAGTTGAATCATGGGTCTCATTTCGATGACATAATCATGGTGTCTTTATTAGCCTCGGAAAAATAAAAGAGAAATCATGCAGCTGTAGTAAAAGAAAGTTCACCCCCTTGCTTGGAGAAGCATAATTTTAAATAATTGCTTGCAGCTTCTTTTAAAATAATACATACAAATGCAAAACGCTGTGTCTGTTAAACTATTATTTTTTGAATCTTCTTTCTAGTTTGAAATATACGAGTAATAATGACATAAAGGCAATATCAATCTTTCACTTAAGTATATTATTTGAATATCTATACAGTAGTCATTAATGGCTAAACTGTGTGCAAGGGATCAAAAACAAAAAGGGACTTAAAATGTAAAATGAAAATACACGAAATTCAATTTTTAAATTTGTTTTGAAAATTTTGCCTTAATATAAAATCAACCCTCACTTATTGAACGGAAAAAGAAAAGCGTGCAAGTGAATATAAATGAGATTTCCGTTGTTGATAATTTGATGGGATCAATATATTCGGGTGAGTGTCTTTATTAAGTGGATTTTCGTTATCTTGATTCGCAAGGTTATTTTTTTTTTTTTTTTGTATCACAACTTTTTTCTTTCCTTTTTTGTTTTAGTTTAATTTCTTTGATGCGTAAGTAGGTTTTTTATACATTTTTTTATTTTAGTGCACAAGTATTACTTTTCGAAGGATAATGGGAAACGTGTTGACTATTTTGATTACCTTCTATATTAACTACTTCATCCTCAAATCGTGGCAATGAAGAGCATTATTCTAGTAAAAATAAAAATGCATTGAGTAGGGGAGAGTGGGGCTTAAAGTAACAGGGGTAAGAAGTAACAGCTAAAAAAAAACAAGGTTTTCCTTTATATTAAGAATTGCGTGATGAAGAAAAATGTGCATCTTTTCCATGTCTACCACCATACCTACTTGAGGTGTCAATTGGACGTCAACGAGAAAAGTTGTGTGGTGGGTCCCAAAAATTAGTAGGTTTCTAACTTTTTAATTTTTTTTTAAATTTGACCCTCCTCCTCACACGGAAGAGATAGGACAGTAGTTGTTTTTCTAAACATCTATATTTGAGTTTTGGTTGTGTTTGTGTGTATATCTTATATATGTGTGACATCCGAATTTTTTTTTAATGAATTTTTTCGTGTGAAATTTCATGGTGAGGCAAGTTGTAACACTTTTGCGGGAAAAACTGTAACAAACTTTCCCTTTGATTTTTTAACTGATCGTTGTGAACAACAACCATCGAGAATTGTTTTCTTCTTTCGTTTTATAAATTTGTTTTGTGTGGAATAGATGATTAAAAAAAAGTCCATAGGTTAGGTAGTTCTCACCAACGGCGATTTTCGAGATAAAAAAAAAACAAAGTTTTTGCCAGAAATATAGTCAAAAAAGGACCCAAGAACGGAACCAAAAAGGGGGCCAAAACCAAAACAACAGATGGAAAAAGATAACAGCCTCTTCATCAGGAATTGATGATGAAGATGATCAACAAAATGTATGTCCTGTTTTTTGTGGGGCATTTCCAGCTTGGCAGGGGAAAATTGGGTTCAGTGCATAATATGCAAACAATGGGCCCCACACTAAATGCGTTAAAGGATCTCTTCGTGTATTCTTATGCTTAAATTGTAACACTTGTGAAGATTCTTCATTCTAATCCTATATGCTTTTTTATGATTGAATTGTGATTTTTACTTTTTTGTTTTGAAGTTAGTTTTTTTTTAAAGAATGGCTATTTTTTTACATATACACATACGTTTTTATGTAATCAAATAAAGAGTTATTTTTTTTTTTAATATCAGCTTTTAGTAAAATAATATCTGGCTTAAAATAATATTATTTTGTTTATTTACAATTCTTGTAACAACTTACACCTACCTATGTTATAACTAACCCCATTGTCGGGGTAAGTTGTAACAACACGTTTTTTTTTTCTCAATGTAAAATCTTGACATCTTCTGAGCAGACTTTGTTTAACTTTCTTAGCGGATCTTGTAGCTGAAACATGGTTATTAAATTTAAAAGAGGTTTGGCTGACTTATTTTCAAAATCTTAGGAGCTTTCGTAAAAAGTGTTAATTTTAGCCCCACTCTCCCCTAGGATGTTCTTGGCAGTGTTTTTGAAGTAGCTTTTATTTACTCCACAGAAGGGTTTAAGGCCGACAAATTCCAGTGAGGCGCCCTCTTTGGCCAGGGTGTCGGCCCTTTCATTTCCATCGTACCCCTTATGTGCCGGAGGGATCCAATAAAGGATTACAAATTTTTTCCTTGCAAGTTCAGTGAATATTATGACCGTCTCCTGGACTGTCTTTAATCTTATGACAGTCGAAGGCAGAGCTTTTTAAAAGCCTGGCTGTCTGAGAAGATGAATATTGTTTTACGTTTGGCAATCGATTGACATATGATGCTTGCGCTTTCGTTAATAACGAAGACCTCTTCGTGGAATATAGACAAATGAAGACCATAATAAAGCTGACTGAGGAGTTCGATCAAGGTGATTCCCCAAAAATACCGGAAACAGTACCTGTTTCCATTTTTGACCCATCCGTACCTATACCAGACTAGGTCTTCACCAGAAGGATGTGGTTTGAAGTTTTCCCAATTTTCCCTAGAAGGGATGACTACCTATAGAGAAATTCTGTGTTAAGTTTTGTGTGGGAATTGTGACATCCAAGGACATACTAAATTTTTATGATTTTCAAAACTGCTTAGGAGCGATAGGTGGCCCCTTGAATTTGGGTTAGTGGTAACAAATTCTTGATGGAAGAAATGATGAAAAGCTCAGTCCTACTTCCATTCTTCTGAATGTGTGGATTGGAGGTAAACCCAAAATTACATTAAAAAAGGAACAATAACTGTCTTTTTGGAGTTAACAAAGAGACCTTCACAAGTACACAAGTCTTCTACAATGTCCAAGGCTGATTGGAGTCTGTTCGATATTGATCTTTCTGAGGATCTCTGTATGACAATGGCTAGATAATCTGCGAAGCCCACTGCATAAATGACATAGGTCTCTAGTGATCTTAATAGGCTGTCTACAACGATGGACCAGATACGCGGCGAGACGACTCCGCCTTGTGGGCATCCTCTGGTTGTTAGTGCAGAAATTTCTAGATTTTCAATTTTGCTCTGGATAATTCTGCAACTAAGCATAGGCATGATGAATACTATTTGTGGTACATTGTGGTACCTCAGTGCGCGATCTGTGGACTCAAAAGTAGTGTTGTTATTATAGGCTCCCTCAATGTCAAGAAAAGCGACTACACAGATTTCCTAACTATGAATGGACTTTTAATTTTTTGTAATCAAATCTCAGGGAGCCTTTTTAGTCGATGTTCGCAGTTGGTATGCATATTGTGTTTTCGATAGTGGGCATGAGGTAAGAGAATAGTGAGGTGGCACGGATGTGTCTGTCAATAACTTTCTTCATGAAGAGAGATGAACAAATTTGTTCAAAGAATTCTTTTCGTTTCTGACTGTCTTTCTGTATATTTAACTAGCTTTTGCCCGCTACTTCGTACGCGTGGATTTTAGAATAAAGTAGGTATCTCAGTATATTTTTGTTTTTGCACAACCGGTTCAAAATAGGGGGTATGCGTGGTATGAAAGCTACATACCTTACCAGCTCTACAGCTGTGAGATTTTTGGTTTCTGTATAATAATATTTCGAAGTATCATAACGGTTTAAATGGCAAAGTTGGAGATTTAAGTTCTGAAGCAATATACCTAATTGGAATGCCCACTTTCAAAACGATGATACGCCCCGATACTGCTATTTATGGCATCTCCGCTTCATCAGTTCTGGGCGTTAGTATTGCTCGTTCACCGTTCTTTATGCTTACATTATTTTTCGATTTCTGCTTTCGCTGAATGAGACATTGTCTATATGGTGGTAAATAGCGCCATCTATGATGTTTTTGATGTAACTTCTATTCAGAACGACTAACTTATTTCTATTCATGTATATGTAGGTAAGTGTGGTGCTTTTTTTTATGATTTCCAGCGCCATTATGTATGTGAGACGCTAACTTCCTTAAAATCTTTTAATTTTGCGTTAAGTTCATTGAATAACGTTCGATTACAGCAATATTAAAAAAACAACCAGAATTATATATTTTCCTGCGATAAAATGTAGCCTATATTTTAAGTTGGCGTACTACCAATAATTCTGCGAAAACCGCGTTCAATTCCATGCAGTAGTTTTTGCGTGATGCGCGTACAAACATACAGACAGACAGACAGACAGACAGACAGACAGACAGACAAAAATTCTAAAAACGGTTGTTTTGGCTTCTGTGGGTCTAATAGAGACTCCCCATATTAGTTTTGCATCTATATCTTCAATGTACAGACATCGACCCGTTACAATTTTATTATATGTATAGATAAGGCACCTACAGCATAAAACAGGTGGTTCAATTTCCATCAAACTTAGTACCCAATTTTGTTTTGAAAGATATTTTTCAGACGGAAAACATAATTTTTTTAGCTCAAAAAATATAGAACTCTGAAGATTTTAATAATAAAAAAAATGCAACTCATGGGTATATGGCTAGAAAAAATAACTTACAACGGCTCAAAACGGTTCCTCGTCTCGAGAACGACTTAACCGGTTCTTCCAGAAAGCCATACTATATAGGTATGAATATTTATTAAGCTCAATTTACATAAATAGCGTACCAAGTGTATATCAATAAATATTTTTTTTTATTTTGCAAAGCATTAGACAAAAATGTTTACCTATTGAAAAAGACTCATTTTGTATTTATATTTATTTTAGAGATTGTCATTTGTATAATATTTCTGTAAGATAAATAGATATAGAAACTTAATTTTGAAGAAATCTTTTTGTTAATTTCTTTAAGTTAGAACCGTTTCTCACGTATATTTCTCGAATGATAACTTTTTCGGAAAAAAGTCATTTGTTTTTTTAAGCAAAATTTGATTTTCATCAAAATTGACAATACAGTACATTAATATCACAAAACTTGTCATTTTCCATTATATTTTATTAATATATGTAATTTTGTGAATGTTTAATTATTTGCAGCTCTCCAAATCTCCAATCTGGGGGAAATTTAGTGTTTGTGAGATTTCTGGATAGATGCCGCTCGCAACATTCCGCTTTTCAGTCGAACTATTCAATATTATATACAATGGTTTCAGTTAGTAGATTGACCATTTGATGGCATTGGTGTTGCAGATATGTCTAGCTGTATTCCAGTTTCCGGTTATTGGGATCCTTAACTGTTCTTGTTCCTGTGGTGGAGATAAATGTATGCCCCAGACAGAACAATTGATTCTGGAAAGTGGGTTTTTACAAGAAGCTCTAGAGTTTCCTTCTTACTTTTTGTCTGAGTTCCGTTCTTATTGGTAAGAGTACCTATAGTGGCGGGCTTATTAGTCGCAAGGACTTTATGTAGACGACAACTGGAGGGAACGTCAGATATTCCCTCCCCAAATCGCATACAAATATCCTGTTTGGCTCTTTTGATTTCAAATTTGTATAGTTTAGACAGAGTAATAGAGTAGGTTTGCCAGTCTCCATTACGTTTGGATTCTTTAGAAGAGTTTCCTCACTCTCGATGTTAGTTTCTTTTGATCATTGTTCCACCAGGTGGTTTGTCTCCTGGCTGTTTTAGTTTTCAGTGGACAGTTAAACTACAAAGCAGTGATAATTGAATTTTGTACTTGTTCGGCAAAATATTCAAGCTTATCTTTGGTGTTGATGAAAGGGGTTTTTTCTTTAAGAGAATGATTCAGGTCTGAGCTTTGTGAAGCGAAACTGGGTTTGTTAGTTTTGATGGGTCTTATTTTCGGTTTCGCCACTTTCTCCGGAGCGGACTTTCAAGCTCCCGAGACAGGTTTTGAAAGGTTGGGAATGGAAGTTCCACCTGAAGAAGATGTGTTACCCGGAAGAGATGGTCTATCCGATTTCAGAGCGCCAGGGTTCGTCTCCTTGGTTCTTCTCGACAGTTCCTTATTCCCCAATTATTAAGTCCAAAGAAACAGAGACAATCTACTTCCGATTTCAGCGCTGATGTTTTTGCTTGTGTTTGCAGCAGTGCCCAGGTAGACAAATTCACTGACTTCCTCGAAGTTATACCTATAAATGAGCGCGTTCTGACCAAGTCGGTGGTGGTAGGATTGAACTCTTGTTGATAAAAGTATATAGCTACTTCGTCTTGTCCCCTTCGATTTTAAGTCCAATTCTCTGCTTGCTGCTGACTCCATGGCAATCAAAGCACCCGGTTACTGCTCGCTTTGTTTTTCCTATCACGTAAATGTCGTCCGCAAACTCAAGTAAGATTTTGCCCGATGTAATGGCAGGGATGTTCCAAAGTGATTAAAATTTGTTGTGTCTTGTTATTTGCTTGTTAATTGCTGTCCTTAAACTAAATATATTCTCAACACTTAGAAACATCTTAAACACCTCAACCAAATACTAGGTTCACTGTGATACCAAATAGAAAACGAGGCACTCTCTTACTTGGAAATTTCAATAAAGCGATGGAGAAGGTTAATATTAATCTCCTAAACATAATCTAATCCTCAATAATTCAGCAAAAAAATCCATGCAGCAAGTCATCCATTTTGTTAAATCATTTTTAATAACATTTAAAGAATTTAAAGTGAATCAATTTAGCTCTCTTGTACAAAAAAATACTGAAAGTAAGCACAAAATGTATCGTCCCTGTTGCTTCATAGTTCATTTTGTTAATCACATCTCAACAACTGGAGCTAACCTATTTATGTTCATAAAAATATTCGATATAATAAATAAAAAAGTACGATTGATAGAAAGATCAACAACACGTGAGCAATATACCGATACAAAGAAGCAATAATAGACATCCGCCTGTCGGTCGGCGCGCGTGGTGATTCTATAGCCAAAGCAAATGCTTTCCAAAATTATTTCCTCCAACATTCGCGATGAATACGAAACACCTTCTTAGGCAAACATTAAAATCGCCATAAATATCGGCGCTATGCAGAGAAACAACAGTTCACTATTGGATTGTACGAACAAAGACAGGACGTGTGGCCCAATTGTGTATTGGTTGCGCGTACGAAAAAAGAAAAGGATATTAAAAGTTTTTATGTCGACTGATACGTAATAATATGAAAATATATTAAGAAATTGTGTTGTAAAATAAGTGCCATTGCATGTGTTCGATGATGAAAGATTAAAATCTGTTTGCAACGGGCTCAAGAGAGCGTGAAAGGACCATAATATACATGTTTATGGTCTATAAATCCCAAAAAGGTTTTAGTGTGTCGATCTTTGAACGTGAATTTTCTTATGGTGATTCAAATAAAAAGTGAAATAAATTCAAAAGTAGAAAATAATTTAAACTAGCTGACTCGGTGAACTTCGTTCCGACCAAATCTCATTTATATATTGAAAATAATAATTCCGACAGTACATGCTGTTTATTCAAAAATTCTATTAAATGCAAAAGAAATGTCGCCCAACATTCCACTTTGTCACTTTCATCGATAAAAAACAATGTCGATGTGTTTCATTTAAACCGCAATGATTGACGTGTCGGTCGATGGTGTAAGTTCCGATCTCGTGCATTACGACTGCGACGTGAAAGGTTTGACCTTCTTACTGGCGGCATGCTCACTAAAAGGAAAACAAACAAGAATTTTAAATCTTTGAATAAATGGGTTGCGTTTCATGATACGACACATGAAATCACAAATAAGCCCGGGCAATTGCCGAAATAAAGCATTAAATGGCCAAATAAGAAGGTTTTGCAATCACAAACAAAAGAGCATTGAAATGAAAACATTTGAAGTACCAGTTGGTTACTTCAAACTCACAGAAATCAGAAAAAATTTCCTATGATACACCAATTACCCAAATCCAATTGCACCGGAACGAAATCAAAAGTAGTTTATTAAGCTTACTTTTTACAATTATTTTAAATCCGTTAGGCTTTTATTTATTTAAAGAACCTTTTCAATTATTTGGTGAATGTTTCTTTTGTACCAAGTTTATAAGTTTAAAAATGATACAGTAACGTATATTAAAAGAGGAGGCATGCTCAATGCTCATTGGGTGCAGGATCTACAATGCATTAGTCTGAAGTAAAACGAAATAACATTCCATTCCCTGACAAAAGATCCTCAGGCAATAAAATCAAGGCGGTAGGTAGTAGGTATACAAAATTAAGTTTATAATAAAGTACTACAGTAAACTTAGCCTAAAAGTGCCTGCCATCTTTCAGGAAAAGTCTTAAAATGGTTGTTAAGTAAAACACAAAGGTGTAAGTCAAAATGAATACCAACTTGATTTTAAAACAAATCTTCCTTAAATACCAAATAAATTTTATTGAACAGGTTTTTTCAGATCAGATTTCATCGTAAACTACTCGACGGATGTTATGAAATTTCAAATTTAGAAGCCAATTTATAAACGAAATAATATTAATCCTTATATTTTTCAAAAAAAAAAGTTTTTTTGGGGGGTAATAAAAAAAATATGTTTTGGTTTTATTTTTTCAAAAGCGGTTTGTTCAACTTTTTTTTTTTTTTTTATTTTCCGGATAAAAACTACAAAATGCTAATGTACAACATATTTTCGAAAACTTTTTCAAAAAAAAACGTTCAAATGATTTGGGAATTTTTTTTAAATTAATTTTTTCCAATTTTTAAGCAATTAAAAATAGCTTTTTGGTTTTATTTTTTCAAAAGCGGTTTGTTCAACTTTTTTTTTTTTTTTTCCTGATAAAAACTACAAAGTGCTAATTTACAACATATTTTCGAAAACTTTTTCAAAAAAAAAAAACGTTCAAATAATTTGGGAATTTTTTTTTAATTAATTTTTTCCAATTTTTAAGCAACTAATAATATTTCATATGATTTTTTTTTCTTCTAACTTTTTTTTCAAAATCTCAAGTTCCGACCCAATCGTGCACTTTATTTCTTGTGAAAGCTCTTGTGACAAAAAATTTTGAATTTTTTTTAAGAATGTCCTGTCTATACTTCTATAAAAGATATATAGGATTCAACAAGTGAAAAATGATGTAAACATGCTGTGTTCCTTCTAATATCACTTGGGTGGTGAGGAGTTGGAGTAAAAGTGGGGTTAATGACCCCTATTTCCAATAGAAAAGGAGCTATTGCGAAATAAAAACTGAATTCATTACTTTATTTGAAAATATTATGTATATATATATATTATATATATATTATATATATATATAATATATATATATAATATATATATATATATATATACATATATATATATATATATATATTCACACACAAAATATTATTATAATTTAACAACTTTTTATAGACACCATTATAGTAGCTCTATTAGGAAAACTAATTTTGTAGTGTTATAGCTAGCTATATTTTCTTGGTTGGGTGCTGTATAGTGCTGCGAAGTGAAGCTCCAAGTTGCATGTATGTAGAGGTACGTAGCGGAATAGAGGAATAAAAATAAAAAATAATTTGGGGGTAGCCCCTACCCTTTTTCTTACGTTATTTGGTATTTTAAAGGGGGGGAGGGTGAGGGTTCTAATCGAATGTTCCAACAAAAAGTAAATTTATTAGCCTGAGAATTGTAGAACTGTGACAACACAGCCGGATAGACAGAGTTTTCAGACCCACCATTTTCAACAACTCTATAATCGTAAAGACATATTTTATTGTTTTCTCAGGTTTTTTTGCATAAACCAATAAATTAGCCTTATGCATTGTATATATAAACTATAGTACTACCACTTGAGGTGCGCCATCTATCGACGAAAAACTAAGCTCTAGAATACAATGGGGAGCAACAACAACAATTAAAATGGTGGAACGTAAACAAAATTGTTGTTTTTGCTTCCCATGGCATTCTAGAGCTTAGTTTTTCGTCGATAGATGGCGCACCTCAAGTGGTAATACTATAGTTTATATATGCAATGCCTTATGTGAGTTAGAATGAAATAATTGTCAGCACATACGCTCCTAGAGCAAATAAAATTGATGAGTTTTTTTCTAGAAACTTTCTTTTCTTCTAAAATAAGAGATTTTGAAAGTTAGCGGGGATTTGGCCAACATGTTTGGCCAACAAGTGAAGATTTTGAACCCATCTGTGGTGTTCTCTCATAGTCCATAGAAATCGTTTTGTTAAAGGAATATCATGCTCAAAAACTGCTTCTACAAACAAAAAGCCACACATTTTAAGTCTCAGAAATTTGACAGTGAAAAATACCAACCCAGGATAACCTTGCTGATATTTTTTAGGCCTTACTAGTTAACAGCTTATTAGGCAGTTTACTTTAATATAAAATATAATTTCTCAGAATCAATAATACTGTTATGTAAAAATGCTCCAATTTTTCTGGTAAATCCAAATTTTGTCTATAGTGTGTGGAGATTCAACAAAAATATTTTTAATGCACTGACATCAGATCCCTTACATTATTATCCTTCATCATAAAAAAAAACTTATTTCATTATAAACTTTTGCTAATTTCCTTAACACCCGGGTTTTTAACCTCTACCCTCACAAAAAGTGAAACTACATAAAAACTTCTAAAAATAAAGTCACAACTAACAACGATTACCTTAAGGCTCCCTCTAATTAGAAACTTTTGCCAACCGCACCCTTTTCAGAAAAGTTTCCCTGCAAAACTTATTCCGTGAGGTTAATTACCTGTTTTCACTAGTTGCTTAAAATTCAAATCCCCTTCTTCCCAAGAATCTCTTTATTCATATAAATGGATATCACAAATCATAACCTATTTGTTTTTGAGAGCATAGAAAATAAGAATTCGTAGTGAGAGATGGTTTGCACGTCATATAAACATAATAATAACTTCTTTGTAGTTATAAAAGTATGTATCATTAATTTATTAAAGAAATATGCGAAGTAGCTATTGTGCGGACAGGGGCGAACCCGAAATGCCTATAAAGAAAAACCTTTTTCTTGATGATTTAACGTTTTTCTACCAAGCCTAGCCCAGTTCTAATGAATCAACGTGTGAAACTTTTTCAAACATGCAAATTCACTGTAAAAGCTGATACATCTTTTCAAAGCCCCTTAAACTAAAATATCCACACATGCTGTAGGTACCTTACCTAAGGGTATATGGTCGGTTGCCGTGGTAACAAACCGAAAATATATTATGTGCCTGAGGACAAAAAAATACTTTGCTGGGAGTTATTTACCCCGCAAATTATTTCCCACACTTCAGGTTGTCTTAAAGGAAACATAGCTAGGTATGCTGGTAAATGAAAAGGACACTCTGATGTGTTTACGTGTATTTAAGTCCACTTTGATTAAGTTTTGTTGTGACACGCAAGAAATTAGCCACCTATATGAGAGAGTAGAAGACTTTAACATCCTTATAACCGTACACATATCCACAGGGGGGATGTGTATAAAACGTTGCTACGTGTGCGCCAAATGTTTTTCTGAAATTACTCATGACAAAATATCCTTCGGGCGTATTTTGTACTGTGTCCTAGCTCCTAGTGAACGACAAGAAGGGTGTTGTCACAGTGACACACTGTCGTCGTCATCGTCGTCGTCCTTGTCATTGTCGCTGTCGCAGGCAGGAATAGGAAAAGGGAGACATGATAAGGAATCTTTTTGTTTTATTTGTGTACGAAATGGCGGTGGCGTTATGGACATTTTAAGTTCATGCCAGGAGCGACATGGCGTGGCGGTGCGGTGCTCCGTTACATTGTAATGGAGGTCACGGATCTGTCCGGAGTTTTTCTTCTTCGCCATCATGGTCCTCTTGTTTCCTCGAAACGACCGATGTGTGATGCGGATAAGGTTCTTGACACTGTGTCTTTTGGGGTCACGAAGGAGTCTTTGATTTCTATTAAATGTCCTGTCATACACGCATCATTACCGTTAAACAAAATGCCGGCGCACCCATAAATGGTAAATGGTATTTAAATTTGTAGGCTTGATTCTCCTACGGGCAACGCTTAACGTAATAAAAGTAACAATAACAATGTAGGACACTTCTGTAAGGGTCGTCGGCAGTCGCTATAGCCGGTCGTGGTTGCATGAGCAATTTTTGAGATGACTTTTTTGAAACACTCCCTTGTGATAAAGTAAGCCATACCCAGACCCCTCTGGTGGTGACAAGCCGCAGGTGCGGATACACGATGAGGGTGGAAAATTAATATTTTTTTATTGCATATTCGTGTTCTTAAACCTTGTGGGTTGTTTTTTGTTCGTAAATTTTGTCACAGTGTTAATAAAGAGGGTGTTCGTTTTATGAAGTTTTGTTCTTTTTCGTTTGCTCTTTTCAATTCTTTCAGATGCCAAAGTTTGTGTTTTCTATTTTAAGGAAGATTGAGATTTTTTTTGTCCCTTAATTTTGTGTGGGTTTTGGCTAATGCTAAATCAAGATTTTTGTTGGGTTTTTATGTGGCACTAATTTAAAATTTGTGGAAGTAGCGAATCAAATGCATTATAAAATTCAAGAGTCTGATGTTCTTTGAAGTATAATAGCTATGGTATTGATTGTAATACCTCTTCAGGTGGACAAAATTTTCAAAGAAAGTGACACCTGTTTGAAAGCACTTGAGTGATTCACAAAAAGGTTCACATTTTCGGTCTTATTGCACAGTAAAATATATACATATATACGTAACTATATTTTTCAAGGTATATTGTACAAACATAGTTTTTGCTTCAAGATTCGTTTGATGGAGATTGATCGTTTGGCTATATGGTTTAAAAAAAAACTTTACAACGGCCCGGTTAAAATTTGAATTTTATTTTTAAGAGAGGAGTTCTCGTTTAAGATTTGCAATGCTTGAAGTTTGTTCCCTAACCAATATTTAACTTTTGACAAACTTAAAATAATGTTAAATAAAATAAGCAGCTTTAACAAAGACCAAACAAGCTACGGAAAATAGTATACAATTTATACAGCAACGAAATCCCTCTAGTTAGTCTGCCATGCTATCAATATTCATTGATTAGATCACCTGGCACTTGTCCAGCGGTGGGTGTGAGTGTGGTGTAGGTCAACAAAGGTAACAAAACTGGAATTTTTGCATTATATTGACTTATATTTCAAAAACAGTGATATTTAGACAAAAAATCATAATGAACAAACTTGTAGCTTAGTTTATTTCAAATAAAATTGCTTTTGAAAGTTTTCGTATTCCATTTACCATTCAGAAGTTATATCACTTCAAAATTGTATATGGCTCCCAAAAGTATGCAATATTTTTGTATATGTGCTTTACTGCCAAAATTATTTGTAAAACAATTTATAGAGATCAAGACTTGGTGTGATATTATAGCTTATTATGTATTTAATTTAAATATACAACATTGCCAGGAGTTTTGGTTGGGGGAAAAGTGGTACCAGGTTTAGTCCAAGATGCATCAAAAAGTACCGAGAAAGAAGAAACTTCACAATTATAATATCCGTAATCATACCTAAACACTCCAATTCCATTTTATTTTTATTTAATTCTGAAATATTTGTGCAAAACTAAAAATTTACATATGTACTTGATTACAAATTCCACCACCCTTTAGGTTTAGTGCAAAACAACGTTAACCTGGTCCATAACCTGAAAAACTTCGTCTTATATAAATATAGCATTAGTGATCCCAATGAACTTACTTGCGTCAAATTTGAGACTAAGTTCGTACGAAATAACTCGCACAAATTTGAGGAACTTTGTCCCAACTGTGTGGAGAACTAAGTCTTACCTACTCTAGGAATATCATCCCAAGAGTTCGACTTTGTTCCTTATTCTCTAATGAAAATATCTCCATTAATTCCAAAACAGGGATTTATCATCTTATTCGGCATTTATAAGTATTTTTGGCAGTCGGCAGTCTTTTTTACTTGCGATTATAGGTACTATAAGGCAAGTTATGCATTCGTCGAAAAAAAAAAATTTGAGATAACAATCAAACATGCGACATTACGATGATAGCGAACCGAAGACGTAAAAAGATATTATAAAAATTCTGTCCGTCTGCATGTCTGTCTGTCTGTCTGACTGTATGTATAGACACCTACAGCCCAAACGGGTGGGCCGAATTGCTTCAAACATGGTATATAGACTTTCTTAGGTATTGTACAGAGGAAAAATTGAAATTTTTTTTAGCTCAAAAAATAACGGTACCTGCCATACAACCGTTACGTTAAAGCTTATTTTTCTCAAAAATGGCTCTAACGATTTCGAATTAAAAAAATCAGGCTTTTTAGGTACGACTAATCATATGGCTGAAAAAAAAGTTTTAAAAAATGGCTAAGAACGGTACTTTCCATAGGACCGTTTTTTTTTGCTTTTGACTATCTCGAAAACGACTCAACCGATTCTTTCGAAATTTCACACACATATAGCTGTAGATAGCTCAATTTCTATTGCATACCAATATTTTTGAAAAATATTTTTTTGTATTTTTAAAAGCATTTAAAAAAAAAAAAAAATTTAAAATTAATATTTTGAAAACTGCCTATTAAATTTTTTTCTAAAAATTTTAAATAAATGTATTTGCTGAATATCTATGAACTGGCGTTTTTGAATTATTTTTGAAAATTTTTTTCAAAAAGTTTTTCAAACAAAACTTTTTTTCTCAAAAACCGCTCCACAGATTGTATAAATTTATTCTCATAAATTCAAATTTATCCAAGAAATAAAATGGCGTATTTTTTCAGCTCAAATTAGTTTAAGTATTTATTTAAGAATTTTTAAAATTTTATATTTATCAAAATCTCAAGCCCCTAAACCACTGTCACTCATAAGAGCAAGTTCGTGCGACCCAGTCGTTCATTTTATTTTTCAAAGAATTCAAATTCATTCTTATTCAACTACAATTGATCGAGGCCTAAGTTCATTTCAACTTAACTAACTCCATGCTTATGAACTAAATACCAATACCAAATTTAATGGCTGTTAATCATTTTGGATTGTGGAACATAACCGTTTTGAGGTCTAGTCCATTGGGACCTGATTGTACACACATTTGATTTAAATTTTAATGTACATATTAATAAAAACATAAGTATGTACTGACGAAAACTTCGATTATTCTATTGTGGGACGTGCAGCATAGAAAGACAACGCCTTAAATGACCTAATCCAGTGCAGGTCGACCTACCTCAGTCGGTCGGCTGGATGAGGCATAATGGGATGAGGCAATGTTTTACAATGGACTGTATTCGTCACCTAAAATAAATAATTCTTGTGCTTGCTATGTGTTTTTGCATGCATGAAAGTAACATTAATTTTCTTCCAAATCCAATGAACTCTAGATTAAGAGCCTGTGAACCACATTACTCCAATCATTAATTGGTAACTTATGTCATATATATTTATACATTTTTCATTATAGATTTCTTTCCGCTCGAGGTTATATGGATTTAAAAATAACATTTAAAATATGAAAATACAAAATATATTAAATTTCCTGTATTCATCACGGAGCTCGTCCCACCACACCCAATTTGGAATCGTGCTTCAAAGGCCGGCATAATAATAACAATAAAAAAACACCCTGACTTTAATAATGTACATCATATAAAAACAAGCTTTTTGCAATCAAATCATTTTCACAAACAAAAAAGTTAAACTACGTTAATAACCCATGATTATATAAAAACGTGACAAAAGCTTTTAATTATCGAGTTAAAAAAAAAACATTGCTTTTACGAAATACCATATTATATGAAACTTTTTTATGATCTTCACACCACATATTGATAATTCATATCAATTCAAAAAAAAAACCTTAAACAAATTTCACTAAATACAAACCACATAAATTGTTATAATCACGCCGTTTTGTTCTCGTGAATACCCTAAATCCAATAAAAAAAAAATCTGAATACACAATCATCAAATTAAATATTCCATAACGACCCTATAAGCATTATTAAAAAACAAAACATCACAAAAAAACCTTGAAATATTTAAATCAGAAATAAAATCAACCCAATAAAATTTGTTTAACAAAGTCCAAAGTATCCTTATTGCTGCTTTGTGTCAACCCCCTCATCACGCGTGCCCCTTGAACTTCAAGCCCAAACAATATAAACCTCGGGCAAGGATTTAACCTTTTTTCTTCTAGAATTCTTTTTTGGTTTGTTGTACCCTCCCTCTGTTTTCTTATTCAACATCAGACTATTGACATAATTATTGTTTAGGCCTTTCTGTGGACGGATATACAAAACAAACAACATACGTAACCTGCCTCATGGTAACCTTCAGAGCTCCAACCCAAAGAATTCGAAGTTTCTCACTCTTTACCTTTGTCTCGTTTCCAACTACCCCCATGGGAGAAATAATGTTCTAGTTGCCTTATTCTGTGCGTCTTATTTTCTTTTCGCTTCGTAAAAAATTGCCAAAGCTTTTCGTAACGCATACAAATTCAACCGACTTGTCCTGCCACCTTCGGTCTCTGCTTGAGTGCGGAATCCTTCGTCACACTTTTGTACTCTGCAAGGAATGACTGCTTTAACATTATACAACAAAAGCAAATGTGTGTGTAGGTGGTATAGGGTTGGATAAGTGATGCCGAAAATGTGGCAGGGTGTGTGTGAAACACCTTAATCCTGATTTTTTCCTTCCTTCCAATAAAAACAAGCAAACCAAACTGCCGAACGAGCCATTACCACCTATGTACCCGATTTTACCTCCCATATAACATATAATCGACAACGACTCCAACGACGACGACGACGACTACGACGAAGGTAAGGATCCAATTTTTTTAAGGATGACACTTTTCGTTTGTTTTCTTCTTGGGAATCTCATACTGGGTCTTTTTGTTAGTTCATCGTCTCTCTCGTTTTCGATTTGAAAACATTACGTAGAGTTTTCTTTTTGTTCCTGCTGTTGTCCCAATATCCCATCGAGTATTAAATAGAAAGCAATAAAATAAATTCTTCCAAAATGATCGTAGCAATCAGCTTATTTTTGGAGCAAGCAACAAACAAGGATACCCAGCACCAGAACAATGTATAATACGAGTAGGTACGTATGCACGCAAATGAGGTGCTATAAACGGAAAACGATTACAATTTATTTTCATTGCCATTCCTATATTGAGTAAGGTGGGCCTGGGCAGCACATTTTGAAGACACAGATTTTTTTTAAGGAATTTCCTCACGTATAAATGAAACTAGTACCTAGGATTTGATAAAAACTTCTAAAAAGGGGTTTAGTATTTCCTTTTCTATTTTTCTGGGTCGGTTGCTGCGGCAATTTCCTTATTTGACATTAATATATTTATGATTCCTTTAGACAGTAGCATAGTGCTACGGTGATGATGGTGCAGAAAGGAAAAGAAAAAGATAATATAGTAATATCCTTAAGAAGGATTTGAAGGACAATCGTATCTTAGTAAGTAGAAGTTACTTGTGAACGTTTAGGAAATTCTTTAAGCTTGACACCTAACGCCGTTTGGGAATTGGATTGACTGGGTTTTATCTATCTTTGTTGGGATGTGCTCAGGTTTTTTGGTTACACTGAGTGTTTTGTGTTATCAGACTATTAGGGATATCATTTGGTTGAGAAATAGGAACAAAAACGTATCTTAATTCTTATAAAGTGCTTAATTTAAAGAAAAGAGAACTTACTTTGTTAATTGTATTTTATTGATAACAGGATTTTTCTCCCAACAGATCAATTTCCATAATATTAATTTTAAAAATGCACATACACAAATCAAGTATTTGTTTTTGACAATCAATTAAAATCAAATAGTTGTACAAATACATTTCTTTTTTAATTACAATTTGCTTTAGTTGGAAAATGAATAGTTTTTCGGTCTGTCTGTGTGGTTTGGATATATGCTGCTAATAGTGGACAGTTGTCTGCTTTAACTACGAGCTTCTTCCCTAAAAATAATAGGTAATTATTTCAAACTAAAATCGCCCAGTGGCCAAAATTCGGCCAACACCAAGAAGTGGTTTTTTTAATTGTTCAATTTTAAAATTTTTTTTAATTTTTATTAAGTTTAAAAAAAAAACATTAAAGTGTCCAAAACTGTGGGAACAAAAATTTCACAGCGAATGTATACGAACAAAACGTAGTACCCCGTGGCGTAGTGGTTAGTGTGTCGGACTGCTACGCCGAAGGTTCAGGGTTCGATCCCTGACGTTGCCGCCTTAATTTTTTTTTCCGGGGTCCTGCCTCTTGCGAGGAAGTGACAATAATTAATGTCATGGAAAGTGCTTCTCTGTTAGCCGTTCGGATTCGGTGGTAAATTGTAGGTCCCTTCCATTCCGGTAGAATATCAACGCACACACAGGAATGGTTGAGAGTGTACAATTTATTTATTTTAAAATGGTAAAAAGCACCAAGACATTTTCACCTGTATTTTCCAAAAAAAATTACAAAACAAAATATTCCCAGCACACCTACTCAATAATACCTTTCCAACGATATACATATCATCTCAACCGGTTGTGTAACCACCTCGCAATTGGTACCACAAAACAACTGCTTGCCTATTTATATATAGATTATGGACTCAGCCAAGTATACTAGAATTGCATTTCTCAAATAATGGTATACAAATATTTATAAGTACCTACTTGTTATATAGGGCAGGTAGTGGTTTTATGCGAAAAAAAACAGTGTTAGAGAAGCCCAAAGCAGGTGATTTTGGCATACCCTCCGTGGGTCTGTCTGTGCGGATGTTCGCTTTTTAAAGTCATGCTACAGACTAAACGGCGGCGTGACAGATTTTCTTTAAACTCAATGTATAGCAATTTAAATAAAACGTTGTCGAGGTTTTTATTTTGTTTAAGCCCGGCTCAAACTGGTACCTTTCAAGTTACTCTTTTTTCCATTTTGGATTTATTTGAAAATGGCTCGTATGTAGTTTAACAAACTTAGGACAGTTTTGGCAAAACTGCATTTTATGTTTTAATTTGAATAGTCATAACGAAAATCAGGTTTTAATGTTATTTTTCAATTGGCCACAATTCGGAAAGAGCTTCATCGAATTCACTCAAACTTTCCTTTAAGACGGCCATAACACTGAAAAGGCCATCTATAAAATTGTCAAAACTTGGAAATTTATGTATTCTTAGGATTTCCAACAAGAGGGCGATTTATTTTGGCTGTAACATATCGCGAGTTCTTCGAAAAACACCGCATTTTTAGTTTTTGTTTGCATAGAATACACATATGTCTGGTTTTAACTGTCTTATAAAATAGGACGTTAATTGACAGACTGTTTTCAGGGAGTATTTGCATTTTTCCAGTTTTAAACATAATACAATTCTTACCAGTTCGCTCCAAAATTGTTTTTTTTTTTTTATTTTGCTCACATGAATGGTCTGTACTACGATTTTTGTATTTGTGAATAACCTAAAAAATTACTACAATTATTGAAAAAATAGCTTATATTGTATAAATGGCAATTAGTTCAAAATGCGGGTCATGAATCCTTTTAAACAAAGAAATGAAAGACCCTCTCTTATTTTATTAAACTAAGAACAGCAGTTTTGGTTCACAAAAAATTTTAACTATCAGTCTATTGCACCAACAGAGCAAGTACGTACAACCAAGTCTTGGGCCTGGAATAATACGGTTTTTAAAATGTATTTCATTCGTTGTACACTAATAGTATTTATCATTGACATATTCTTCCTAAATGACCTTGAATCGATGATTTCTCGAAGCACTCTTTCTTAAACCGATATTTATTCTTGAGGCTTTGTTGGAGTGTATATAAACCATCACTGTTCTTGCTACTGCAAAGTATCAATCATTTTAAACATTTATCCCTGATGCTTTTCCCGCACCCCTTCTTGTACCAAACTGCATTAATAAATATAGACCCGAATGACTCAAAGTTATTCTTAAAATAGAATTTTTAATTCGTTGGCAGAGTCACTTGGATGTGTCAGCAGACCTTCTGTGAAATTGATGTTTCTTCTTAAGATCTTGTAATTTATTTCACCCTGCAAAGTCTCTTTCCGTCAAACAATAGCGTTAAAAAGCCATTATCGTCAAATGTCACTTTTGAGTTATTTTAGTGATCAGGCAGACAAACAGGTGAACAGAAAGGGAGACTAAACAGTCGGAAACTAAATTCTTAAAACTTTTTCCCACATGATGTAAAATTGATGATGTTAAATCTTCTTCACTTCGACTTATTCAGGATTGTAAAATAGGCATTGCGATATTGTAATAAGTTTAAACATTGTACGAGTATATAGAATCTGTAGAACTCTAGTATTATTACACTACGTTGTCCTCTGATGCCAATAGGTTATATTACAGTGTGATGAAATGAGCGTTCCCTAGAGTTCTGTTAAAGGTGAAATAAATAACTTGTTAAGACTATTTCCCAAGCAAGGATCGGTTTGAGATGTTTAAACTAAAAGTTTGATAGTCATTGATGCTTTTCTGGAACTTTTCTTATTTTTTTTTAAGTCTTATTTTATTAAAGCTTACTTAGCCTATTACAGTGAATTACACTTATTAAGATAAGTTACAGTTCTTACAACAAGTCAAAATTAATCGAAATTAAATTTTCATTCGAGTATTTATGATTGAATGTAATAATTTCTCTCTTATTTAGTCTAAATGTGAACTAAGTTCTCATAAGAAAATGAACTAAATTCCCATTTTACGCTTACAGCGAGTGGGAACTAAGATAATTGCTGTTATTACTTCACAGTGAATTATATTGTTGCGGAATTCCAATCATCATTGAATGCAGCCATCAAAAACGAATTAATTGTCAACGAGCACACATGTTTCAACGAAGGTGAAAATCGATGAGCCGAGTGTACGAATTGAGTGTACAAGAGGTCATGAGTTCAGTTTCAATTTACCTCTCGGGAACCACAGATCATTTAAAATAAAAGCTTAATTGTAATCTTAACGATTTTGGTTTTCTTTTCTCTTTTTTGGAACAGCTACTGCCGTCTTTGTGCAACACTGGTGTCAGATGTGGGGTAGCAGATCTCTTACGTAACCGGAAGAATTCCACGAGAAACCATCATAACCATGTCGAATAAGAAAAATAATTCTACAGCTTTAAGTGGCTTATTAAAAGTCCAATTTGCAGACCAAAATAAAATCTGGGAGACAAAGCTAGCAGCGTGGCAACAGGAGCTTAAATTGAGGGACAGCGAAGTGGAAAAGAGAGTAAGCGATCTAGAGCGGTCAGTAAGCGCACTTTCGTTTGCAGAGGCAGCCCTAATAGGACCTCAATCATCACCAAAGGAACGAGAAACTCACGCAGCAGCAACCCCACCTACTCAAACGGAACGACAAACACGTACTACCAATTTACAACAGGTGACAATGGACGTGACACCCTCAAAATGTCAGGAGACTCAACACTCGTCAGCGGAGAACATGAATCCTTCGCCATTGAAAGCAACTATTCCATGTGCACTTCAACCGTACGATGGTTCAGGGTCGTGGGCGGACTATCATCGGCAGTTTGAGATTGCCGCGAAGTGTGGTAAGTGGTCACCAGAGGACAAAGCCAACGCGCTGGCTATGCACTTACGTGGTAAAGCATTATCAGTCCTCAGTGCACTACCAACAGAAACCGATCCGTGTTACTCAGTACTGGTTGATCTTTTGAGGCAACGGTTTAGCAATGATCATCGTTCCAGTTTTACCCAATTTCGCAACAGGATTCAAGGGCACAAGGAGGGGGTCGCCGAGTTCGCTTTGGGACTACAACGTCTAGCAGCGTCAGCGCTGCCACAATGCCCAACTGAATTAGTGCAGCAAATATTGGTAAGTCAATTCGTCGATGGACTAAAAGATGAAAATCTTCAAAATTTGATAACTGTGGGGCGACCACAATCATTGGCCGATGCTGTCAACTTAGCCAACGAACTCACTACCAGAAACCTTCGACGAAGCCGCGGTGTCATGTTAGCTGACACAGTCACCCAAGATTCAAAAAACTAGTGGCCTTTGACGACTCGGGGCGGGTGTCAAAAAGGCCTTCAAATGACGTCCCAAACAGCGACACTACTCATCGCCAATCAAGGAGTGCATCAACTAATTTTACAACAAACAATTCAGAACACCGCAAAAAGAAGAAGACGCCCCTTCAGCCTTCAGCAGTCAATCAACAAGCAAAGCCAAATGATCCTAAACTGAAGTTTGTGGGCCCAGAGAGCTTATCAGTGACATGCTTTTTAAAACGAAAAGCACAACGGTTTGTTGTCGACACAGGGGCGAATGTCTCAATTTTCCCAAAGTGCTTATTGTCGAATGAAGACGATGTAGAGATAAGAACCCACTCAGTATCTATCAAGGGGGTAACAGGGGAGGGCATGCGAGCTTTGGGCACTACAAAACTTGAATTTATATTGAATGGAATACAATTTTCTCATCAGTTTTTTGTTCTAGATCACAACGTGCCTCCTATTTTGGGTTTAGATTTTTTAATTACTAATCGTTGTCATCTGGACTTGGGCGACATGTTCTTCGATGCAGGAGGAAAGAGGTGCTCTTTGGAAGTCCCGTCGATAAGTAGTGCTGTTGTACTTATTTTGAACGAAGAAGAAGAGCTGCAGCCGAACTCGGAAACTGTGGTCATGATGCCAACGTCAGGAATCAAAGACGCAACTATAGCCGTTTTTGAACCCAGCGAATCCTCGGAGCTACCCAAAGGAGTTCTTCTGGGACGCTGTGTAGTAGACGCTACAAGAACAACGATTCCAGTGCGGTTTTGCAACACAACAAGCGAGGTTCAGGTGCTCTCTCCGGGTATATCTCTTGGGCGGGTGGAGCCTGCAGAAATTTGCGATACACTAGAAACGGAAAATGAAGAGTGGGTGAATAAAATTGATTTTAAAAACTCGGAGCTCTCTGCAGGAGAAAAAGATGAGTTTCTGGCTTTAATTAACAAATATAGCGTTGTCTTTTCGACAGGTCCGTTAGATTTTGGCCGAACGCATTTAGTGCAACACAAAATCAATACTGGAAACTCGAAACCCATAAAGGTGCCCGGAAGACGTGTGCCTTTAGCAAAAAGACAAGAAACAACCCAACTTATTGAGGACATGGTGAAGAGAAGAGTCGTTGAACCATCAACCAGCCCATGGGCTGCACCGATTGTCCTAGTAAAAAAAAAGGATGGCTCGTCACGTTTCTGCGTAGACTACCGCCTATTAAATGAAGCAACAAAAAAGGATTCGTATCCCTTGCCAAAAATAGACGAGCTCCACTCATCCCTGGGTGGATGTCAATGGTTTTCGACCATGGACTTGCAAAGTGGATATTGGCAAGTGGAAATGGATCCTCAGGACAAAGAGAAGACAGCATTCACGGACGGGAAGGGATTGTGGCAGTTTCTCGTCATGCCAATGGGGCTCTGTAATTCTGCAGCTACTTTTGAACGCCTTGTCGATTTGATCCTTAGAGGAGTTGCTTGGGAATTTGTCCTCATTTACATAGATGACATCATAGTCTTTTCAAAGACTTTTAACGAACACTTGCTTCATTTAGAGGTAATTTTCAAGCGACTGCAAGCAGCAAAGCTGAAGCTAAGTCCTGCCAAGTGCTCATTTCTTAAAAAGGAGGTGGCATACCTGGGCCATATCGTCACGGTGAACGGAATTCAAACTGACCCAAGGAAAGTTCAAGCCATACGAGAATGGCCTAGGCCTAGCACCAAGGGAAACGTAAGAGCTCCTGGCCGTTGTACGAGCAACAAAGCATTTTCACCACTATTTGTATGGAAGGAGGTTCTTATTACGCACAGACCACGCTTCCCTTCGCTGGTTGCTTAATTTCAAGGAACCGGAGGGTCAAATGGCAAGGTGGTTAGAACAACTTCAGATGTACGATTTCGAGATTCAGCATAGACCAGGTCAAAAGCACGGGAATGCAGACGCTCTCTCCAGAAGACCATGCGTGGATTGTCAGCATTGCGAAAAACAGGAAATAAGAGTCCTACTGACAGAATTAGTTCCAGAAAATCTTCGGGCTAAACAGGAAGAAGATGTTGACCTAAAGCAAGTCATCGGCTGGTTACAGGACAATAAACGACCCCTTCGTGACGCAGTCATGGGCGCAAATGCTGTCGTTAAGTCTTATTGGTCACAGTTTGACTCCCTTAAGATATTTGGGGGAACTTTGTGCAGGACTTGGACACTTAACGATGGACAGAAAACCCATCTCCCTATTATCCCTCGATCACTTGTGCCAGAAATCTTGTCAGCTCTTCACAACACACCGAGTGGTGGTCATTTGGGTCAAGGTAAGACATTGAATAAACTGAAAGAACGATTTTATTGGACAGGTCGAACAGGAGATGTCAAAAAGTGGTGTCGATCCTGTGAAATGTGTTGTTCCAGGAAAGGTCCGAACAGAAAGGTTCGAGGGCCACTGCAGCCATCTCTAGTAGGTGCCCCATTCGAAAGAGTGGCAATCGATGTCCTTGGACCGCTTCCATGCTCACGCCGAGGGAACCGATATATCGTGGTGTTTATGGACTATTTCTCAAAATGGCCAGAATGCTTCGCGTTGCCTAATCAAACAAGTGGTTTAGTGTTAGATGGATTAATCGAAACAATCTTTTGCAGATACGTAGTGCCCCAAATTCTTCACTCGGATCAGGGGCGAAATTTCGAGTCGGAGGTTTTTAAGAAGACGTTGTCCAGGCTAGGAGTAGAAAAAACGCGCACCACGCCCCTACACCCTCAATCTGATGGCATGGTAGAGCGCTTCAATAGGACCCTGTTGGACTACCTGTCAAAATTTGTCGACAAAAATCAACATGACTGGGACGAACACCTGCCTCTGGCTTTGCTAGCGTATCGCTCAGCCACGCATGAAGCCACCGGATTTTCACCTGCGGAAGTTTTCTTGGGTAGAAGACTTCGGCTGCCAGCGGACTTGGAATATGGTATGCCAGTGGAGTTATCGACATCACCCCCAGAATACCTGCAAGCCCTTCAGGATAAAATGAAAAAGGTGTACGAGGTTGCAAGTTTTAATCTAAAATCAAGCGCAGAAAAAATGAAATACAGGTACGATGTCCGGTCAACTTTGTCATCTTTCCAGGAAGGCGATGAGGTCTGGGTTTATAACCCAAAGCGGAAAAAAGGAGTTTCACCCAAGTTGCAGCGTGACTGGCAAGGCCCCGCCAAAGTGTTGGAAAAGATAAACGACCTAGTTTATCGAATACAGATGCCTGGAACTCAGGTGGTACTTTGAGTTTTAAGGGGGGAGCAGTGTTGCGGAATTCCAATCATCATTGAATGCAGCCATCAAAAACGAATTAATTGTCAACGAGCACACATGTTTCAACGAAGGTGAAAATCGATGAGCCGAGTGTACAAATTGAGTGTACAAGAGGTCATGAGTTCAGTTTCAATTTACCTCTCGGGAACCACAGATCATTTAAAATAAAAGCTTAATTGTAATCTTAACGATTTTGGTTTTCTTTTCTCTTTTTTGGAACAGCTACTGCCGTCTTTATGCAACAATATATTACCCTGCACAGTTTAACATCCTTTAACTAGAACAGAAACATAATGCTGTTGTATTATAGTTTTTGATGAAATATGGCAACAACCTGAACCATGAACTAACCCCAAAGATCGTGTAATTCGGGAATTGTCTTTTTGCGACATTTAAATTCAATAAAGACTTTTCTTCAACCTATGAGGTTTCAGACTACTGCAAACAAAATATTCTTTTTTTTTAATGGAATTTCAAGAACCTCAACTTGAAATAGTTACAAAATACATACCTTAATCAATTTGCTGTATAACAATGTTAATACTTCTCGATATTATATATTTATAAATTACTATACAGATACATGTGTTACATAATTTATTTAAAAAAAACATTATCTTTTTTGTTTCAGTCACTTCGCCGAATTCCGCTGATCGAATAGCAAAACACTTCTCGTTGGAACTAATTTTAATTTTATACTCAATCAATATTGCAATCAGTTGCAAAAGCAGATAGTTTGCTTAAATAAAATTTGATTTGTGCAATTATAGAAACGGTTTTAACATAATTACCATTATTACCTAGAAAATAGAATTTACAACCAAAAGTATTTTAGTTTTAGAACAACTTTTAAATACAATGCAAGCAAATTGTGAAAGAGAAATACCTATACTATACACCATACAAAAAGCAAACCGAAAAATTTCAATATATAGGAAATATTAAACATAAGGACATTTCTTATTGTTAAAAAACAAAACCAAAACCAAAAATATTTATAAAAGCATAAAAACCATTATATTTTATCACATCATTTTTTTTTTTATTGAACTTTTGTTTTACGTATATGAACGAAAAAAAAAATTAAATTAAAACTAGAGACGTTTTTGAATTTTGTGTATGCAGTATTTAATGTATGTTTTGTTATGTACCAATTAATAAAAAAGCACAAAAGATGCTTCAGATCAAAAATTTTCAAAGAACTTATATTGCAAGGTATCAATTAGTTGCAACAAGAATGAAAAATATCCGTCCGACAGTAAAATCGGAATTAATAAAAATTATATTAACTTCTTGATTTCTTATTATATTTTATTAATATAAATATTTTGTTTTTTATATAGATTATTATAACGTTATTTCTTTATAAAACCTAAAACTAACAATCAAAATCACGATGTACATAAATAAATAAAAAAATGTTCTAAAAAAACATTTGTCAATATGTTAAATCAAAAAGTAAATCAATTAAAAAAATATATTAAAAGTATTAATTTGTAAATAAAAAAAATGATATTCGACAGAAAACATTTTCTTAAACTTAAAAGCAGCTTAATTAAAATTGATAAAGAAAATTGTAAAAATAAACACATTTCTGCAAAATATGATTTAATTTAAACTCAAACTTAAAATTTAGAATAGGGTAACTAAAAATATAAAAAATAAATGTTTTACTAAGTAACTGAACAAAAGAAAAAAAAATATTCAATACGTGTTCAAGAATATTTTTAAATTTAATATGTACTTAAATAAAATATATTTTTTCCTGAATGTAAAAGAAAACAAAATATTGGGAATAATTACTTATAAGGCCTCAACATAAACGGTGTAAATAAATTTTGAATAATAAAATAAAAACTTCAGTTTTAAAAAGTGAGCTATGTTTTTTTTAGTTTTCATAAAATGTATCGAAAATCTATTCAACAAAATAAAACAAAATGCAGTCATTAAAATAGCGATTAATTTAGTATTTTTCAAATATAAATAGCAAATTTTAATATTTAGAACAAAGTCGTTACCTATAAAAGTTAAACTAATATACCTCACGAACGGCATCATTGATTTGAATAATATCTTATTTGTTGGACTCGTTTCCACCTAGAATAATAGAATAAGTTTTAAATCGGGGAAAGAAAATACCACATTGAAATGTAGAAAGATACTGGAAAAAATACTGAAATCGAAATGATAACGAAAATTTCCACGAGAAGATAGTATCGCGTTAGTATGGTCTGACTTCGGGCTTATCAAATGCGAGATTACATCTCTTTGTTCGCATGGGTCTAATTGACGTTGTTTGTGAACATTATGGCGTATTGCTGAAATAAACGTGAAATTGCCATTATTGACTCCGACGCCTGAGGGATTGCATTCATTAATTTGTAGCGAAACAAAATAATCACGACATTTACTAGCGAAAACTCAAACATAATAGATGACCCAGTAAGAGTGCACTATTTAATTTAAAAGCGCATTCTCTTTTTGTTTTGACCGAGAGATGATATTTTTATAGCATTTTTAAGTCGTGTTAAGATTAAGGTACTGAATAAATTACCCGGGAACTAGCTTCCGCGGCTCTATTATAAATCATTGATATTAAGTTGGCTTTTGGTTTTAAGATATTACATGACACAGTCACCACGAATGAATAGGATTTTTGAAACCTCTTCAAAATGCACAGTATACATTCTAACAAATATACTTCATAGGCAATGTGGAGGAACGACTAAATCGGCGTCAACAGATGAAATAACCATTTTTTCAAAATTTGGATCAACTACTTTATAAACATAATGCAATGGTCAGGCTGTTCAAGACTGCCTTGGAGCTCTTGCCAAATGATGCCTACAAAGTCGTGATCAGAGCGTATAAATTACCGTTTGGAGTACATGAACGTAGATTCAACGCTCCAACAATGTATAAAGTTGATATCCTGATTGTTGGTTAAAACTTGGACGCGATATTGTGCTTACACTTCGTAATACTAGACAATATGGCTTAATTCGTTCATGTGTTTAGAAGCAATATGAAAAATATCGTATATCACAAGGTCCTTCACTTAAGGGAATCAACCGGAGTGTAACATCATATACGGCTCCAATAAATCAAATGTCTTTGGTCTTTCTGAAATATTCATTGAAATTCATTACTTTTGTACTTTTACAATCAATAACAATAAACTATTGAACAAAATAAAATCTTCAATTCTGTTTAGCTAAAAGTTAACGCGACATGCATTGACTATTAGGCGGGTGGTTAGTTTCTTATACAAAAAAAATTGCACATACGCCACAGTGGCTGATACTTGAAAAATACATAGGTACAAAAATGCTGTATTTTAGTAACAAAACAACGAATGACAAAGAATATAAGTTATAAAAAGCTGTTTTTGACGACTTGTAATTTGGATTGAAAAAAATATGAACTTCACTTATAGGAGCAACGTCCATTAAGTATAAGAATGTTTACTAGGACATCCTATTAAAAAATAAAATGCACGACTGGGTCGCACGAACTTGCTCTAGTGGCTGCGTATATGGATATTAAAAAAAAATTAAATAATTTCGAAAATTCTTTTATTTTTTAAATTAGTTTAAGAGTTTTCTCGGAAAAACTAAGTATGCAATAAAATTTCAAAGCTATACGTCAATCTAGGAAAAAAAAATATTGAAAATCGTTGGACCAGTTTTTTTTTTAAAAAGGTTATTTTTGAAAAACTTTTTCAACAAATATTTTGAAATTTATTTGAGTATGCAAATATATGGCAATCTGTAGTTTACATTTGAAAAATAATTTAAAAAAAAATCAATATACCCGTTTCTAACATATTTCGAAAACCAAAAATTTTTTTGAAAAAATTATAAAAAATCAAAAAAAAAAGTTTTTGAAAATTTTGAAATGGCATATTAATAAAATTATGAATGACTTCCTGTGGCCAAAATTTTATTGGAATCGAATGTATAGTTTACGAGAAAATTTGATTTGAAAATACTGGTTCTATGAGAGGTACCGTTATTGGACAAATTTTGAAAA
The DNA here is from genome assembly GCA_916050605.2 of Platycheirus albimanus. Lineage (NCBI taxonomy): Eukaryota > Metazoa > Arthropoda > Insecta > Diptera > Syrphidae > Platycheirus > Platycheirus albimanus. The sequence goes on from OU696696.1 coordinate 85,260,268, forward strand.
AAAAATGTCAAACCAAAAGATAGACTGTCTTGCAAAAATAGCATTCTGAAAATTTTATCAAAATCGTTAGAGCCGTTTTTGAGAAAATCAATTTTTGTCTTCAAGATTGTATGGCAGGTGCCGTTATTTTTGAACCTAGAGCAAAAATAAAAAATACGTTCCGAGGGACGGCCAAATAAATCCTAAATACCAAATTTGAAGCAAATCGGCCCACCCGTTCAGCCTCCAGAGGCGCGAACAGACAGATAGACAGACAGACAGACAGAAAGACAGATGGACGGAATTCCCAGACCCACTTTTTTCGACTTCTCCATCATCGTAATGTCATGTGTGATTGTTATCTCAAATTTTTTTTTCTGCACGAATCCATAACTTGCCTTATAGTACCTATAATCGCAAGTAAAAAGAATGGGATATACATACATACATAATGATGATATTCAAGCCATTGATACAAATATAAATGTAATACATAATATTCATAATAAACAATTTTTGTGAGGAAGTTTATGCGATCCATGGAACAAGCAGAAACTAATTTGTTTGATGTAAGAATGTAACAACAAACTTTTTTAAATAATAACTCTTATTAAAAAGTTTATTCTAAAAATAAAGCATATTATTTCTATTAAATAATTTTGACGACATTTTGGTGTATATATATATATATGGGTTGCTGGATAGTTTGCAAATAAAATTTTTCAAATCAATTACAGTACTTGTTTTTTACATACTGGAAATAGTAAAATACGTCGCGGGGCTTATTGTCTTTCGTTCATGGGTTTTGATGCGCGACAACTTATTTTTTGCAATTGCGCGACGGTTGTAAGCATAGTACAATTAATTTAAAGTATGTGTTGCACGTGTCGTACCGGCAAATGTATTTCAAAGAGCATTAGAGTAGTGAGATGTTTGAATTTGACAGAAACAAACAGATCAGCGTTATATTGTACATCAAAAAGCACTTCAATAAACAAAATATACATAACACAACAGAGCACTCTTTTTTATGGCATTGAACGCATGTGGGGTACAGCATAGCTCAGCTGAACTGAATATCATCCGATTTATGAACATGGTAATTTTTTTGTTAGATTCGTATCGAAGCAGCTAAACAATTTTTGAACGCGTAAATTCAATTTAAGTTTGCCGGTTTGAAATATATTTTTGTAACCTTTCACTTGATTTTTCACTTTCCTTACAGTTATATATTGGAAGTAATGCGAGAGTTGCATTTTTGTTTTTCCTCTAAAGTCATTTAAAAGCGATCCCTAGTCATGTAAGTTATTTCTGGTTTTGTGTCTTGAATACTACTTTGATCTAATCTAATTCTCTTATTATAGTCACTGTATAGCGTATATGGAATAATTTTGTATAACAAAATTTTAAAATATTTTGAATAACAATATCTGTCAGTATCAGCACCTATGTATGTATGTACAACCAAAACGGCTTTGCCGATTCACTTCAAACGTAGTATTCTTAAGGCAAATTACACAATGGGTTTTGGAATTGTCATTTTTACTTAAACACAAACGGTACCTGCCGTAATACTTTTAATGAAAAACCTTTTTTTACTCAATTTCGACTTCTACGATTGTGATAAGACTTTCTAAATGTTGTATTTTATGTGAAGTTTATATTTTTATTCGAATAGGTTTTTCAGAAGAAGTCTTATAACGGTTACTTTCATACAGCCGTTTTTTTGTTTCAACCAAACTTTCTCGTAGTGATGTTGATTTTTTACTCAAAAACAAAAAACCCAAAAATATATTTTAATAAAATAGCTACATTCGGAAACTATATTCAGAATGAATACCAGAAACTACCCAAATCATAACAGAAACGAAGACAAGGCGTTGTTCTGGATAAGATACTAGCACTGCATAGACACGATTTACTCTTGAAAGACTTTTCACTTAATTGCAAGAGGCAGCACCCCGAAAAATAGTGTGCTGTCAGGTATCAAAACCCCAAACCTTCAACAAAGCAGTCCAACACACTAATCCCTACACCCCGGGGTATTCTTCTTTGTATCAAAAACATTGTTTTCTAAATAAAATCTAGGCTGCCTTGCGTGGCACGGATGTCTTAAAGGAAAAAAACGCAATTTAGGAGATCATTCATTGATAAACACAACGTTGACGTTGTCAAAAGTGTGTAGAGTACTTTTTAAGCCAAACATGGAATATATTCAATGATCATTTTAATCATAACATTATTAAAACTTATATGAGCTTACCAAGCATTTCATTTAAAACCCGTTTAGCAATTTCACTTCGCATAAATAATCCTTTCTAATTAAATTTCTGTTTATCATTTTCTAAACGACAGACAACTTAGAGACTTGTCTTTTCTAACCACATTATAAAATCTTCTTACATTAATCCTGCCTCATTTCTTTGGTAAGCAACAAACAGTTAAGCAAATCACCATCATCATCATCATTGCTGTCAACCCCTACGACACAAGCTTGATTCTTGTATGAATCTCGAAAAACCGTTCCTCAAACTATACGTACGATGTCATTCCGAGTCGTGGCTTTGCTTCTTCTGCAAATATACTTTCAACCGAGTCACAAATCTAAGTCATGAGTCCTTTTATCTTCTTTTTTTTTTATATTTTAATTGTGTTTTAATAGCATGCAGTCTGTGTAGTCAGTATAATGGTTGACATGCACTGCAATATGATGCGGAGACACTGCAGGACGAAGAGAGTATACTCAATTAATCCTGCTGCAATACAATCTGCAACGCAGGACTTTGACTGCCTTAGCAGCGCACACAATACGCAGGACAGAGCAGCATCATCAGCAACTAAAGTGAAAGAATAATTGTATTTTTGGGAGGGAAAAAAATTGTCATTCTGCTTTGGTGGAGTTAGAAGCGAACGAGACCAACCGTCATCAAAATGCATCATTTTCATTACTATACTTTCAAAAATAAAGCGAAACATTGTTAGAGCCTCATACTCCCACGCAGGGCCAAATTTAAAGGTCTGGAGATCCTGGGGCGACAAAGAAGTGGGGGCCCCTGGCCCCTTATTATTTTCCAAACAAAAGGAATATATTTGTTTCAGTCAAGCGTTTCAATAATTTATTGCGAAATTTATTATCTTAACAAACAATTATAAATATAGACAAAAACAAGCATTATGTGAAATTTAATAAAAGCGTTAACGAATGGAATCTGTTTAGCTTTTTCCGACCAAAAATTCTTGATGATTTCGCTGAAATCCAGTTCCCGGGTAAATCACTTTCAATGCTGAGTAGAGATAGCTTCGATGGACGGCCTTGTCCAATCGTAGTTCGAAGCCTCTTTCTTATAATTTTCATTTTAGAAAATGAGCGCAATCAGATACCATCAAAACCAAATACATTTTCAGTGCAATTTCAATGTTTGGGAATGTAGTTCTGAAATTTTGATCTTCAAAAATGTGGTAGTTAAAAAGCTCAGAAGATTGGTCATTTCCATAATCTTTTTTGTATAAGTCGATTAAAGATATAAATGTTGAACCAACTCATTACTAATATACTATAGGCTCCAAAACATCTTTATACACTTTTACCAATGCCGCGCGAATTTTTAACTCTTATTGATAAACTAACTTCCTTGTACAGCCTAAGATAATAGCGAATACGTTATTATGAAAAAAAAAAAAATTATTTATTTGATGAAAAGAAATTAATGCACATTATAATTGCCTCATGCGTTGACATGGTTCCAAATGAGGACACTTTTGAAGAGGAGGTATCTTCGGATGAGGATATTTTGGAGTAAGGACCAAATGAAGCTATCACTTCTTATGACGATTCTCACCTTTGCGTAGTATGCACAAATTTGTCTTCGAATATATTGCTACTGCCTTGCAAACATCTAAAGATATGCGAAGAATGCAGCCTCAAATTGCTGGCTGATGCTATTGCCAACGGTCGTCCAAATTTTCAATGTCCTTGCTGCAGACATGTGCTACAAGATACCATGAAAGTGTTCATTTGAGTTTTGGGGTGTATTTTAATTTATTTTTGAATAAAGAACTAGATATCTAATTATAAAATGTTATTTGGAGTCTTATTTCATTTTTAAGGCTGTGGTTTTTTTTTTTGGTTTGGGCTGTGTTTCATTTTTTTGGAAAACAAAATAAAATTTGGGGCCTTATTTCATTATGTTTTTGGGGTGTCTTTTCATTTTTTGGGGCGTAATTTCACAAAAGAAAATGGGGCTTCATTTCGTTACGAAAAACTACCCCAATTTTGGGGGCTTATTTCATTTAAGGTCTTGTGGCCTAATTTCCTGGGGCCTCGTTTCGCAGCGCCTTTCTGAGAGGCCAATTATGTCCCATTTAATATTATTGAGGGCTAATCTTAGTTCCTGTTGTTTCGATTCAGATGCTAGAGTGCGAACATTGAGTGTGCATATGTAGAGTTGGTTATTTGAATTTTTAGAGTCCTGTTTTGTTTCGAATTTAAAATGTTGTCTGGTATTGGGTTAAAGGTTATTTGGGGGCCAGAACTCCTCACGCTGCGATGGCTAATCGGCTTGAGGATTTTGTTGAGTTATCTGTTGTATTAAATCTTTTATTATTTTTCGTTGTCGTTGTTAGATTGTTCTTCATTACTGGCGTTTCTGATTGGTTTAAAAAAGTTTTGAATGTTAATTCTCTGTGTTTTAATTGATGTTGCATGTTTATCGTTTTCTTTCAGTTTTTTAATTTTGTTTGTACTACAAGCAGCTTGAGAGTCTGATTCGGTTTTATTGGAATCATTTTGTCTTGGTCGTTTTTGAGAATTTATGTCTGAACTTGCCGTATTATTTATATTATTTTCTGACGTGAGTGTTGATCTTTGTTTGTTCAGTTCTTCTTTCATTTTGTCTTCTTGTATATAAATAGTGGCGTGTTCATAATGCTTTAGTTTGTTTTTATTTTTCATGATTACGTCTTTTTTTATTTGGGTTGTGAGACCTACTAAGAGCGGTCTTGTCTTAGGTCCCTGATTACCGATGCGTCTGATGAAGTCAATCTCTTCTGTATGTGTTTCTTCTTTAAGAATTTCGTTTAGTAGGTGTAGAATACAATCTAGGAGATTTTGATTATCTTTTTCGACTTCTTCTTTGTTGTATATAACAATGTTTTTTTTTTTTCATAGATTTCTCTAAGAATTTGACTTTTAATTCTAAGTGATCTTGTGTTTTTTCTAATATTCTATTTTTTTCAACAATTAAATCCAGTTTTTGTTCGATTTTACTGGTTTGAAAACTAATTTGATTTGTTAAGTCGTTTCTTAAATCACTAAGCTCTTTAATTAAGAAGTCTAATTTATCTTCGGCGCTGGGTTGTGCCATTTTCTAGCAGAAAGTTCTGAGATGAGAGCAAAAGCTCACGTGTAAGAAAATATCCTGATGACACCGAGTTGTTAATTGAAATTGAAAATTGAGATGTCAAATGTCAACATTAAACGTGTGTGGATCTGTTCCGTGTTTATCCTGTCTGTTCTTTCAATCTTTCACTATAAATCAGAGATTAGCCAACTTATATTATGTGCTCACTGGCTACATCATTTAGTGCAGGTGTTAGTTGTTAGTAAGCAAAATATACAAATACATAACACAAGCACAAAAAATAAAAAGATAAATAAGCAAATACATATACAAAATAGATACAAAAACATTGAGAACATACAAAACATAAACTATGAGCGTGGTGCACTGGTTTTGAATGTTTTTTTAGGCAAGTTTTACTAATGCACGCATTGTAGATTCAAGAATCATTTTCGGGCATTGCAATATCTTGTTTGTAGTGTTGAATCGCTAGAAAATGTCGTTCCAAAAGATAGCAAATAGAGCGGTTTCGAGATCACTCATCTTTTGTGAAAGGTGCGATGCTTCATTCTTCACGGTATCTTTTTGCTTCTTATCAGAAGATATGCTGGTTAGAGGTTTTTCGATATCAGAATAACCGTCGACAATGGCTTTCGTAGCTTCAGCTCGACAAGACCAACGAGTATCACTTAGCTTTTTTAAAACATAAAATTGTCCGCTTTTTTTTTCTATAATTTTTTAGTCAGAATTTGGTATTGTTCTGTACTTGCTGTGAAAAGAGTATATAAATTCTGAACGAAATTAAAGAATTGAAAAGCCGATGAACAAAAGTTAGCGGACTTTCGAGCTAAATTGATTGAATGACCACAACATGGAACAAACGCCGATAAATGATTTTTCTCCAAAATAAGAGCCTGCATTCCTTTGTATTTACCACTCATGTTTGCAACATTGTCATATGATTGGCCACGGCAATCCAAAATGGCCTCGCCGGTATGTCCGCAGTTTGGTAAAAAGGCGAGAAATCTTTCTTTTTTCATCGATCCTTCAATATATCGAACTACTATAGTTAGTTGATCGATATGAGATTCGTCGGGACTAGAGTCCACTGACACTGAATAATATTTGTATTTTTTTATTCTGGATACTATTTCAGTTAGTAGGTACTTTGTCACCCATAGAATTGATCAGTTCTTCGCATATCGTGGACGAAAGGTAATTGACATGACCACTTCTTTTGTTTGCATGCTCTTTCAAATGGGTTCCCAGGGTTGGTTCGTACTGGGCTAGCAATTCCCAAATTCCCCGAAAATTTCCATTCCTCGGTGAACCAATAATTTCAGTGTCACCTCGAAAGGCTAATTCACGTTCAGCAATGAATTTGATAGTACTAACGATAATTCTGAAGATTTTTTGCCAATACTGGATTTTGTGTGCCTCTTGTATCGCCAGATCTTGATCGATGCGTCCTGTGCCTTTTCCCGTTGCACTTACCTCATTACTGATTCCAAATGAGTCTTTGAAATTTCATGTTCGTATAAACGATCAGATACATGCTTACAGTCACTGAGGCCTTCTCCACTGAGTTTGGTGTTTTGAATGGACATTAACTTACATGCATAACAATATATTTTCCCCGTAGTTGGAGAAAAGCAAACCCAGAATCGATTGACGGTCTCTTGATTTTTATTGTGGCGTGTAAACATTTTCTTTGGACATTTCCGAACAAAGCTGGAACTATCCTGCGACTTGTCTTGAAGCTGCAGAGATACTTCATCGCAATTTTGAAGTTCTGTGGAACCTTTTTCAGCTTTTATTTGTTTTTTTTTTTCTTGCCGTCAGAACTTGAATTTTTTTTTTGCAGTCTACTGTTTTGTGGAGGCCCCTAATTTGTGGAGGCCCAGAGCTGTAGCCCCGGCTGCCCTCCCTTAAGTCCGGCACTGCTCCCACGTCTTGCTGCCACACTAAGAACAATACAATTTATTGAATCTGCTAACGACCTTTCGGTCGTGTTGCTGCCAAGACTAGACTGCATTTTATACATTAGAATACAATATTTCTTGAAGGGCGAATGCTACGTTAATATTCCAATTAGGTATATAACCACTATTTTTACCTAAATTTAGAATCTAACGTTTTATATTTTTATTGAGGATTTAAAATAAAAGTATAGGACAATATAACTGGCCAGATTGTGACGTAAAACGGTCAAAATTTGAATTGGGGGCGTCCGTTTTGGGGCTGCTCCAAACTAGTGAAACATTAAATGAGCCTGCTGCGTTAGCCAGCTTGATTAAAAACGAAAAAGGTAAATAGCCCACTTGAGAGGCGGGAAAACTATAACTTCTCGTGCATTAAAAAGGATTTCAAATGCATATCAAACTTTGGTTTTTCTGTTGTGAACATCCATGTCCGGTCCTATATCGAGTTCCTAAAGCTTCCCAGACTTACTGCGTGACTTCATAGTGCCTTGCCTTAGAATAATGTACTGTGTGATTTGGCTTTGTTTTGGTCTTATGACTTTTTTAATCTGATAAAAGGTTTTGTTAGTTTTGATTCCTCTTTTCACTTGCGATCATAGGCAATATAAGGCAAGTTACATTACTATGATGGAGAAGTTGAAAAAAGTGGGTCTGGAAATTCCGTCTGTCTGTTTGTCTGTCTGTCTGTCTATATGTCTGTTTTTTTTTTTTTTTTTTTTTTTTAATTGAGCCTTCACACAAGGGGTTATTAATACCTTTAATATGAGTTAACACAGTGCGAGCGTTTAGGAAATGTGGATAGGAGATAAAAGGAGGTGCCGGTGCACTTTGGTTTTGAATGTCTGTATATCGCAATGGGAGGGAAAAATCGAGCCGAAAGCATTCCACATTCTTGAAGTGTGGCTAAAAAAGAGTCTCTATACTTAACAGTACGTCCGAAGTTAGGCTCGAGGGTAAATTGATGGGCATTCCTTGCGATGCGGGTATTACGGGGAAACGCATCTGGCTAATTCGCTGGAGCACTGTTTATAGAAGTAGCGATAAAACAAGGTGAGGCAAGAGACATTACAACAATGTTCGAGTGAAACAAATGTTTTTGTAATTGTACTTTCACCTATAAGTTTTAAGGCTCTTTTTTTAATCCTGTCCAGGAGGCGCAATTGAGTGACAGGAGCACCTGCCCAGATATGCGAATTGTACTCTAGTTTCGGGCGAATGAATGCCTATGCCTAGTAGATTATAGCCAGATCAGAAGGGGAAAAATATTTCTTGCATCGATTTAGGAAACCTAAGCAATTTGCGGCATTTTTGCCGACGTCAAATATGTGATCGTTCCACAGAAGATGATTTGTGATGCACATACCTAGAACGCTAAGCTGATCGGTTTCCTCAATGCAAGTGCCACTCATGGACAGTGGCATAGGGGGTAGATTTTGCTTTAACGACAGAAGACAGCATTGAGTTTTTGAAGCATTAAATTCCACGCGGTTGATGATTCCCCATTGGACAATGCTGTCAAGATCGGAATTTAAAGAGCTTATCATACGATTTCGTTGCAGTTCCACATCCGAAGGACATGGATGTGAATCTTAAAACGAGTATGAAAAGCTGAGAGTACTGTCGTCAGCAAAACAATTTAGACAAGAGATAATTTATAAAGATTAAAAGAGAGTTGGAGACAGAACGCAGCCTTGGGGCACACCAGCATTTATTTTGTGGGTAGCAGACTGAAAACCGTCCAAAACAACGCGAATTGAACGGTCCGAAAAGTAATTTCTAATCCATCGAAGGAGGGGTTCATCGATGCCAAATGCACGCATTTTCGATAAAAGAGCTTCATGCCAAACTCTATCAAATGCCTTTAAATATCAAGTGCAATAATCTTACTTTCTCCAAAACGATGTAAAGATTGGTTCCACTGTTCGGTGAGATATACCATCATATCACCAGTGGACCTATTGCTACGAAAACCGTACTGCCGGTCATTAAGAAGTTTCCGTTTCTCAAGATATTTCTTGATCTGAAAGTTTATCAGAGTTTCCATGACCTTGTTCTTTTCAAGTCAGTGCAATTGGTCGGTAATTTGAGGGGGATGAAGATACGCCTTTTTTGGGATGGGCTGGACAAATGCTGTTTTCCATCCACTCGGAAAGAGACCTGTAGAATAGGAAAGATGGAAAAGCTTACGCAGTGGTTTTGCCAGCGTGGAAGCACACCTCTTCAGAATTATGGGAGAAATACTATCCGGGCCAGCGGATTTGTGTATGTTGAGAAAATTTCTCATCCCGCAGAGAATAATGTTTGTTATCATATCAGCGCTGGAGTCTACGTCACTATCGAGGAAGCATAGTGACCAGTTAAAGTTTCTGAAGAAATTATTTAGACCGTCCCAGTTGGCCTTCTCGTATCGCCATACGGTTCTCTTAGGGATGTTTTCTTTAACTGTACTGTTGAAACACGAGAAAGTTGCTGATATGATACAATGATCCGACATGTCTAGGGGCGATAATACATTTATCGTGTATTTATCAGGATGAGAGGTAAGAAACAAGTCTAGGGTGTATGCGGAATGACCTGCAATGTCAGGGATTCGTGTTGGCTCGTCGACAAGCTGAGTCAAGTTGTTTGACTCAGCGAAGAACTCAGCATACCTTCCTTCGGGTGTTGCCTGACCAGAATAGCGAAGCCACGAAGAATTGTAGACATTGAAATCACCCGTAACAACGATTTCAGTGCGAGGATAAAGTGCATCGAATTCGATAAAAGTCGAGTTACTGTCCAGATTTGGGCTTCTATAAATAAAACATGTATGGATGACGTGCTTTTGTACGGTGAACTTAAACCACATGAAATTGAAGTCTGTGTTTGAACACTGACCATATTGTGGTAGAAGCTGGTAAGCAACGTTGTTTCTAACGTATACGGGTAAACCGTGATAGGAAAAGAATAATGGCACTAAGCTGTACCCGTACAGGTTAAATTCTAACGGATCAGAATTATCACCTATTTGGGTTTCACTTAATGCCAAAACAGCTGAACTGTACGTAGCAGTGTGAACATACGCGGCATAGAAATTCTTTCTAAGCCCCCGAATGTTGCTGTAATCGACCCTAAAGTTACCTGTCATTACGATAAACATATCGAGCCCTAACCGCTTATTTATCGTAAGCGACTAAATGTTAATTTTACAGGAAACACATTTTTTTGTTTTTTTCCTGAGCTTCAAAACGGACCGAGCTTATTTTCACTATTCAGTTATATTTTTGTAAATGGAGTTCGTGAATATAAACCAAACACTGCTGTTGCCAAATATACGTCGTTTTTGACGTTTTTGGCGTTTACAATACTTTTGGTGGTCACTTCTTACCATTTCATGATACAGTTTTGGCGTTTACGATAATATAATTAAAACAACAAAAAGATTGTAGTAAAAAGTAAGAGTAGCTTTTATTGTTCAGTTTTAGTGGAAATAACACCAAATAACTAACAAAAAAAAATATTCTTAATTAAAATAATAGAAAACAAATTTAAAGATAAAAGGTAATACACATAATAACAAACAAAGATTGGTACTTAGTTGTCCAAATTATTTTCTTCGTTGGTTTCATTTAAAACATCCTTTATCGTAGTTGAAAATTTCAAAGATAATAGTTTTTTTTTTTACAAAGTCCTTTCAATCAAGATACTTTGATCGGGATATTTTTAACTTGCTTTCATAACATAATTGTTGATAACAACCCACTGCAGAAATGCGGTTTGACCTTGTTAAAGCGGTGTCATACTCTTTCACATCGCAGTCATCCGAGAATCCAGTGAAAACCAATGACGAACGACTATTATATAATAGTTGCACATCAATCACCAAAAAGACTTCATAAAAAACATATTAACATGAGTAATTATGCCTTCATATCAATATGTTCCTAATCCGCCCCTGGAAACTTACATGCAACTAGTAATACATTCGTCTACTATCAGGATTTCAATTGATACCTCAATGCGTGTGTACACATTTGAATATATCAATTGAAACCTTGATAGGCTGTGTGTGTAGAAGGGGAAGGGAAGAAGAAGGGGTCCACAGATGACAACGGCAGTGAATTTTTCTTGCGCGCACTGTTAGCGGATTTTGTTGTTGGATAAGCTACTGTATTTTTGGTTTAGATTTAGGTTTGGTGGTTGGGGCTATTTTTTTTTAACTAATTTATTTATTCGCAGGCGGTTGCAGCCGATTTTTGTTGTTGCATTTAGTTCAGTTAATATTTTAATGGGCTATTGTAGGTAAAGGTATACAATTTTAAAATTTTTTTTTTTTTGGGCTATTATTGCAAGTTGGATTGCTTTTTTCTTATTTATTTTTTGTAATAATATAGTCTTGAACAAAAGACACAACTTTATGGGATGTATAATATACAACAGAAAACACACTTTGACAAGACAAGAGACTTTCGACGCCGACGACACACAGCGCGTGCGCTGCCGGTGGTAGGCTGTACGACCAGGGGCGTATCGAGAGGGGGCGTGGGGGGTGCCTCACCCCCCCCCCACTATTTTCCGAGTCGGCAAATCAGTCGGCAAATTAGCCGGCAAATTATCATTGTAGGTTTATTTACTGTCTTAAAATTTGTAGTTAAAGCTGGGGTGGAATCGGCTAAGGTGATTTGTGATATGTGATCGATAGTCACAATATACAAATTTCGTCTGGCTAAGGTGATTGTCACATGTGACAGTCACATTTTTGTGACTTTTTCTTGTGACAGCTATTTAGGTGTCACTTGCATACAAAAATAATAATAAATAAAAAATAAACCTCTGACGCTGACTTATAAAACAAAATTATTTGCTTTTGCTGTCAAAGATTTGTCAAAGATCTATACTAATGTTGTTTTCGATTGGGAGAAATTAGTTTCTCCTCATGATTAAAGTAAAAATAAAAACAATAAAAAAAAAAAAAAAACAGAAATGAACATTTTTTTAATTGAGATATTTTTCTGAAACGCGTATATGTTGTGAGCAATCACGTGAAGTGACAACTAAATTAATCTTTTCTAAATAAATACATAATTGTCACGTCCCTTAATGTAAATTATATATGTACTAGCAAACCCATGCCCGCTTCGCTGAGCAGAGTTTAATTGGGCTGTTACTTGCAGTTTAGCCAAGAGGCGTATAAGATTCTTTCAATTTGACAGGCTTGAGAAATGCTAAAATTGAATGGTATAGAAAGAAAACTTTGAATAAACTTTGAATTTTTTAATTCAGAATCAAATCGTTGGTACTCTGCTTTCATTAAAATCTATTGACTGTGTTACAAACGAAGATGAAGCCACTTATTATCTAACTGAGTTTTTAAACTCCTTAGATGTACCTGACTTACCACAGCACAATTGCTGACGGCATGCTCGGTAGTCATCAGCTTCGAAATCTAAAACAACCAAAACTATGCAATGGAACGCGCTTGGTGATAAGAAAACTGATGAGTAATGTCTAACATTTTATTCTAATGCTTTCTTATAAACAACATTTTTTGTATTACCATCTTTTACATAAATAAAAAGTGCGGTCGGTTTCCCCTACTCTAGAACACCCAACATACAGTTGACCATGAGAAATCAATACCGAAAATTTTCAAAGACTGACCTTTTGCTTTATTTATAGTGATGGCAAAAGCAAAGCGAATAGGAAATTGATGACGTTTAAAATCAAATGGCAAATCAGGTGGAATCATTGGAATTCTGGGGATCAAAACATCTTCCCCTTTATATTTGCCACTAGGAATCGTAGCTTCAATTAGATTGTTCATTCACTTTTTTACAGCTAGTCTAATACCATTGCAAAGTTGAGGTTGATTAATATTACGCAGCATTATAATAGGGGCTCCATTTTTTAGAGCTAAATAATGAGGTGGCAGTCCCGGTAAATCAAGCGAATTTAAAAGTTCCGTCTGGTAATTCACTACGTCATCCTCATTTATAATTGCATCAACTGATTTGTTGGCAACAAATTGTCCATCTATTTCTTCTAAAATAGATGCATTAATTTCAGCGACATCTTTATTTTTGCCTTTAGCTCTTTCACTTAACCAAGTGCGATTGTTAAAGTTCTCCGAAATACTTGGAACCACACTTTGAACCAATTCTTTCTTTGAATTCCTTATATAATAGAAATTTGTTGGCAGTGTTATTTGGCCATTTGAACTATCAACGGGCATTTTTCCATTTCCAATATCCAACAGCGGCTTTGAAAATTCTGCCGCAGATGGATCATTTAAGTGAGTGTTAGTGTTTTAACATATCTCCACAAAAGAGAACATTTAAGGCAGGCATTGAGTTTATCCGCAGTAATCGATTGGGGTATGACCAGCAAAGTTTGCCTGAAGTCACCCGCCAATAATATCATGGCGCCGCCAAATATTACTTGGATATCTCGCAAATATTTCGGAGTTCGATCTAAAGCTTCAAGTGACTATTTGTGCGCCATTCTCATCCCATACAATAATCATACACTGTTGCAAGACTTTGGCCATTGCCGACGTTTTAGAAATTTTACATGTAGGCGCTTCGTTAACTTGGATGTTTAAAGGCAATTTAAGTGCAGAGTGCGCTGTACGACTACCATTAATTGATTGCATGTTGGCAAGTGCATTTGCAACATAATGCAACATACGTAACATACATTGTATTATTTTTATTACAATTTAATCTGCTCGGCAAGTTTCGTTCACTTGTTTTCGTACGTATTGTACGCTTTGAGTCGTATACCTTTCGTACGAAAATCTGACATTCCTTTTTTTCTAAAGGGTATTCTTCTTCTTTCTTTCTTCTTATTTTTAAAGACTTTTATGGGCAACTGATGTACTTTACAAATCGAAAGGAAACTTTTCATTCGGTTTTGACACTTGCTCACTTTTTCTTTGGGGCCTTTGGGCCTTTACACTGTTGCAAGACTTTGGCCATTGCCTACGTTTTAGAAATATTTCATGTAGGCGCTTCGTTAACCTGGATGCTTAAAGGCAATTTAAGTGCAGAGTGCGCTGTACGACCACCATTAATTGATTGCATGGTGGCAAGTGCATTTGCAACATATGCAACAGACGTAGCATTATTTTTTTTACATACAAACCTGGTGCAAATAAATACCTTTTCGGCAAAAAAAGAAGCATTAAATTTGGTTTTGTCAAACTCGAGATATAAATGCATTTGTTGCAAATGTTGTATAGTATATGTTGCATAATGATTCATAATTATGAATACTTTTCAGTTATGATCAATTATTGAATTTGCTGATTAGTTGATTGCATGGTGGCAACTGCATTTGCAACATATGCAACATACGTAACATACATTGTATTATTTTTATTACACAAAAACCTGGTGCAAATAAATACCTTTTCAGCAAAAAAAGAATCATCAAATTCGGTGTTGTCAAACTCGAGATATAAGTGGTCAAACATAAATCAAACTCATTTTTATATATATAGATAGATAGATTAAAATTGTTCGAATTGTTTAATTTGAAATACAAAATATATAGAAACTGTGACGTTCGTATATATGCGCCTTCAGACCGCATATTTCATAAAAAGCAGAAGAAGTAAGACTCGCAAAACACAACTCCGAAGAGAAACGATTTGTCTTCGGAGTTCTCTCCAATTGCCCAACGGAAAATGACATAATGAAAATAAACAAAATTCCGGTGATCACATTATGCAGACGCACAAAATTATTTTATCACATGTGATTGTCAGAAATGTGACAATCACAAATCACATTAGCCGATTCCACCCCTGATTTTCAAACTGATGAATAACAAATACAGTATATAAGTTTAAACATTGTACCTGCTTTTTCGGCTGTCAGAGTACAGTACGTTTTCTACTAACGCAACTCTCGACTCACCGAGTTAACTTGAGTTGGAATTCAAGAAAACCGAGTTGCAACTCGAGTTGGCCAACAAAATCGGTGAATACATGTCATTCATTGCTTTTGAGTATTCGATTCGGTTTGGTAGTAAAAAAATAGGATTTTTTCTGATTTTTAGAGGTTTTTTAATCCATCAACATCGTAGCCATCCTTCAATTAAATTTGACACTTCATAGTTTGACAGATGGAGGACGAACTATATTTTGGACAGAGTAGTGTATTTCGTTCCAAATGTCACCCATTTGCTCTAAAATTGCTTTTTTCGGAGCAGTAAAAAAATCGGTTTTTTTCTGATTTTTTAGAGGTTTTTTAATCCATCGACATCGTAGCCATCCTCCAAAGGAGTTTCATTCAAATAACAAAACAACTCGGTTCAACTCGGTTTTTGTTGGAACTCGCAAAAAAGGAAGATGACAAACTCGCACAAGGTAAAACGTACAATATTCATGTTGGAAGTGAACTTTTAATAGACCGTGACCCTGAAAAACGACCAAAAATTTCAACTGCAAACGAACGTACATTTTTAAGTTCTCTCGGACCATACCAGCCGAAGCTTGACATTTTTCCAACTTATACGGATATACATACCTTCACAAAAACAATTCAATTGGTATTCCGAATATTCTTTTTTGGAATACAGTCCTTACAAAGATGCTGCATTTTGCTTTGTTTGCATTTTATTCTCTCAAGGAATTGAAAGGCAATGTGCTAATCCAGAATGTGTATCGGTGGGTGTTTGTCAGTGGCATAAAATGAAAAGTCGAGGTACACAAAAAGAAGGAAAACTGATCCAGCATTTTACTTCTGAATCTCATAAGGCGGCTTTACGTGATTACTGCAATTTTGTTAATGGAAGAGTTCATGTGAACGTTTTGCTGGACAAAGCTGAAAGACAATAAATCATTCAAGAAGAAAAGCATATCATTTAAAAGTGTTGCAAATTTTAATTTGAGTGGTGAGCACTTTGGGAAGACAAGGATTAGCTTTTCGTGGTCACAACGAGTCAGATGAAGACGATGGAAATTTTCGACAAATCGTTCTTTTGATTTCACGACATTGCCCATTAATGAAAAAATGGTTGGATGAGTCCTCAAAAAGACAGCGAAATGTGACGTACCTTAGTCCAATTACCCAAAATGAATTCATTGATCTCTTGGGTACAAGAATTAAAAACGTCATAGTTAATGAAATCAATGAAGCTGGTATTTTTTCTGTTATGGTTGATACAACTCCTCATCACATCTTGCTGTCAATATTCGATACCTAGTACCAAACCGACGAGAAACCTGTTTCTGTTGAACGCCTTTTGGAAATGGATGTCGTTCTTACAAAAAAAAACGGGTGAAGAATTGGCTCAAAAAATCGTAGTTGCACTTCAATCAAAAGGTATTTCTGTAAAAAATATTGACTTCCAGTTATATGATTTTGCCAAAAACAAGTCCGGAAAGTATAATGGTACGCAGCAAAACTGTCAGAAAAATGCAGTAAGAAAATCCCTTATATTCCATGTCAAGCGCATCGTATGAATATATTCGTTGAAACAGCATGCAATTCAAGTGTGCTGATTAAAGAGTTTTTTAAAAATTTGGAAGTATTGTATGTTTTCTTTTATGGTAGCACAAAACGTTTTCAATGTATGCAAGAGGCATTTAAAAGCATTGAAAACTCTTTGCAATTGAAGAATTTATCAAAAACTCGATGGACTGCTAGAGCTGAAACAGTAACAGCTGTGTGGATTTCTTTTGAAGGCATTGTAAATGATTTGGAGGAAATAAAAAGAGATGCAAATTCTTTTGATAGTAATACTCGTACTTCTGCTTCCGGGCTTCTGAAAAAAATATTGGATTTTGATTTTATCAGTTCTTTATATTTTTGTAAAAATGTCATGTTCAAAGTAAAAAGTTTGACAGAAAATCTAGAAGCGGAAGAGTTGAACGTTTTTGATGCTTCATTGTTGATTCGTTAATAAAAAGCTAATCTTCATTTGCGGAAAAATTAAAGATAAATCCCGAAAATGATTTCTTGAAACATCATAGAACGCGTCGGTTACCAAAGAGAATTAATGAAAATTCTGAAACCGCTTTTGTTTTCAATTTGGAAACATTTTATAGAAAAGAGGTCAAAATGGTTCTTCAAACTTTTACGTCGCGCGTAAAAGAAAACAGATAATTTAACCATTTTTGAACCTTTTTTAAAAAAATTTAAAATACCCGCTTCTAAAGCCAATGTCACAATAGAAGTCAAATCTATTGTGGAATTGGATCCTCTTTTTTTCAAAGAAGATGTGGAATGTTATTTATCGGAATTGCAAATTCTTCTTTTTCTTGTAACGAATACTCAAATTTCGACGCCATTACCAAAGAGGTATTTAAATTAAGAAATGTGATTCCGTTAGCATTCAAACTAGTTTCTTACATGTTAACCGCTCCTGTGAACTCGGCTTCTTGTGAGCGGTCAATTAGTAAACTAAAAATAGTTATAAATTATTTGCGTACGACCATGGGTAATGAAAGGTTAAATTCACTACTGCTGCTTTACTCCGCAAAGGATATAGTTGATAAAATTCAATTAAGCGAAGTTATTGAAAAATGTGCATTATTAAAACATCGCAGGGTCAAAACTTTAAATTAAAATTAAAATTCATATAAAATGTTTAAATTGTTTTTTAATTCGTATTTTCCATTTTAAAGACTGAACTAATAAAATATGTAATTTGTTTTTTTTCATTATCAAATAATATTATTTATTAATAAGTACCTAATAAATAATGTTTTTTTATTTGTTTTATTGTTAAAAATTATTATTTTTATAATTAAATTCTGAATTGTAAAATAATACTTTTATGACTTTTATTTCTCTAAATTTATGATTACCTACCAGAAATATTTTTTTTCGGATGCAGTCGGCAATTTCTTAAAATTAATCGGCATTTCATTAAAAGTCACCCCCCCCCCCCCCCCATGCCTTGGACCATCGCTACGCCACTGAGTACGACACTGACTATACATTATATTTGTTTTAAAATAAAGTTATTTGTAATTTAGAATGCTTTCCCCATTAATATAATATGTATATTTTAACTTTCTTTTTTACTAAAAAGTAATTTTGCCACTTGTCTTTGCACAAATGAAATTACTTGGCTATTTCTTTCAACTAGCCACTGTTAAAACTTCAATTTGTAATGTTATTCTAGCTACTTAAGTTTTTGTAAGAAATAATGATATAATACAAAATAAAAGAACTTAGGTGGAGTCAGGGATCGAACCCAGAACTTACGACGCGACGTGGCAGTCCGACACGAGGTATGTAGGTACTACTTAAATTACACATATTTAATGATTTGAAACAAAAGTGGTTTTAAAACAAAAGAAATTACTGGAGCCATTGCTTTTTTTTATTCAGTACTAACATACACAGTTCTACGCGTATATACATTTTATTTATTTCTATAAAGCAAATTTTTGGAACCAAATTTGGCACCCCTGAAATCTGCCACTCTATGCTCCAGCTTACTCAGCCTACTGGTAAATCCACCACTGCTTGAACATCGTCGAAATGTTTCATGCCTTTCCCATTGTATTTATATTTTATAGTAATTTCATGGAACATTTTATTTTAGTTCTGAACGTCGTCAATGGCGGCGCTAGATATCTTATCTACTTTACATCAAATGTCTTCTATTGTTGTTTTTGCTTCCCATTGCAGTTTAGGCAAAACCACTAAAATTACTCTCCAATCAAAGCTTGTGAACGTCGTCCATAGATGCCGCACAAAACGTTCCGCTTTTTGGGAATACTATAGATTTTAAATACAATGCCTTTTCTTATTTTACAGATTCTTTTACAAAAAATGCTCACTCGAGATAGCCAGCTGCGTTCCACCCCTTAAACATTTCCCCCGTAACACTCGTCTTGCAGTTTACACTTAAGCCCAATTTCGGACGTACCGTGAAATATAGGGATTCTTTCTTTAGCCGTACAACACGAATGTGGAATTAATTGCCTGGCACAATTTTTATTTGCCATTTTGATCTTCAAACATTCAAGACCAATGTTCATCGACACCTCCTTTCCCTCCCTCCCTAATTTCCTACCGCTCGCGCAATAAATTATCATTAAAAAAGCTATAACGAACCTCTTGAGCGCGTGTGCAGTATAAAAATCACGTTTGTTGTATTTTATTTATTTTATTCAATAAACAGCCAGAGATTAAAACGAGTCGAGTACTGTTCACGATCAACGAATACTTGCTCGAAAAAAGCGAGTTTGAACAAACAGAGTCAACCTATCACACTATGCTTACAAGTATTTTTGTTCATGAGTATGATGACCCGTGAAAAACAACACATTTCAAACGAATAAGATCGAGTATACCTTCCAACCGAGTATGAACGAGTTTGAACAAAACGAATAAAGTGCTCATGATCAAAATGTTCACGATCAATGTGCTCATGATCAAAATGTTCACGATCAGTGCGATCGATCGCGATCGTTCGACTACTCGCTGTGTAAAATGTGTATTCGGGGTTGGTATTTTAAGGATTCTGTTTCTTGTGTTATTGGGGTTGGTTTTTGTATTTAAGATACTTTTACCGTTAGGGGCAGATCGGTGTTGGTTGATTTTGCTTCATGATTCAATATACTTAGTTTGCGTATGCAAATAAGGCATTTTTATTAGGAAAAAGTGCAGTAAATAATGTTATTAGTCACAATGATTTTTATTTTTATTAACTTGAAAAAAAAAAAACAGTAAATTAAATAAGTAATTAAAACCACTGACCTACTAAAATTACTAACAAAGAAAAGAGTACCTGTTTCGGGGAATTTTAACCTGCGCCTTCAATAAAAGAAAAAATTGACTTCACTTAAATACATACACCAACCGCGAATGTTGACCATCTTTTGTTTTATAATTACCTACATCATTTGCCTACCTAGCCACCTACCTATTCATAAATCTTTCCAAAATAAGAAACCCTTTTTCTTCTGCTCTATTTTCTGCGAATACAAGACATTACCCTTAAAATACAACGGATATAGATAATAAATCAGGTAGCGCCAGCAGTTTCCTTTGTTCACGCATTGCTTGTGAGTACTCGCTTTGTTCACGATCAGAACGATCAAAACGATCAGTAGGTCTTTTTTCGAGTACCCGAAAGTGGTTACAACTGTTTGCGAATAATTTTGTTCGTGGGTATGAAAGTCAGAAGATACTAGCTTTGTTTGTTGAGCCCTGAAGTCACCCTGGGGTCGCCCTGGGGTCGCCACAGCGCGTTTTTTGAATTACCTCAACTCGCCCTCAAAAGAAAATTCTCTGTTTTTTGAAACCTGGGGTCGCCCTGAAGTCACCCTGAAGTCGATCTTGCTATTTAGCTGGGGCGAGTTGAGGTAACGAATCAGCTGTTGAAGTGACTTTTGCTGTCAAGCATTTCTTGTGTATTTTTCTTCTGTATTTGATTTTTCAGGTCTTTTTTTCGATAAAACTAAATGAAATGCAAGTGAATGCATTTATTTTGATGGAAGTAAATACAAATCGAACAAATAAAGCAAAATGGAAACTTTTGATTTTGTGCGTTGTGAAAAATATACAATCAGCAGCCGTCATGCGTTTTTTGAGACCCTTTTGAAGTTGTCAAGAAAACCCAGGGCGACCCTGGGTAAAGTTCAACAAACAAAGCTACTCATGAGTTCGATCAGTTCGTTTGTCTTTATTCGTGATTCTTTTTATTCATGACCAAAATGACTTATGAGCATGGAAGCAAAACGATCGGGTATGAGCGATCAAATAGAAAAAATCGCAGTGTTCGAACTTATTCGAACATACTCATTTTAATCTCTGATAAACACTTGCTTAAATTTCCCATTGTAACAGGCGATTAGGATTTGCAGAAGACAACGAACTGATAGTTTGTTTAGGAAAGATCGCGCCAAAAATGATCTTGTTTGTGTGAGTGAAAAAAAACTGGCAAATCAGCAAAAAGAAGAAGAAACAGAGACAGCTATGCAAGTTAATTGGTTTCGTCCGATTATAATATAAAAAAAAATATTTTTTATTTATTTTTTTTCTATTTTTATTTGAACTTTATTTTACAACGGTACTTTGGTACCGCAAACGACCGGTTACAATACGTGGTGGTTTAAGACTAACTTTACATTTTCAAAGAAGTTCGGGAAGCAGTATCTTTATTTGATTTGGTTGGCGACATCGCCCACACAATAGATACACTTATCTCAAATGCATTAGTATCATGTTGCTTTTGCAACGAAATATTGTTATCTGGTATATTGAACACTTATGCTGGGTTGCATTTAGTGTTGAAAGGAAATGGATTGTTGCTTTTGCAACAAAGTATTTAAGGAGGATCAATTGTCGCTTTTGTAACAAAGTATTTAAAAAGTATGGATGTATTTATGGAGTTTTTATCTGTGAAACAGATATATGAAAGTGGGTGGCATAAGTTAAGATCAATTGTTGCTTTTACAACGAAATATTCAAAAAGAAAAGAATCCAAAAAGGGATTTATGGATGCATTTTAAAGGTTGGATCTGTGAAACAGATATCAAAGTGGGTGGCATAACTTGCATATAAATTCAAGAATTCCAGAAATCCGCAAAGAAGAAAAAAGCCAACCTATGTATGCTTTTAAATCTCAGTTTTCTTTTATTCGTGTTCGAATTCGAATTCGAATGGAAAACAAAATAGAAAAGAAAACGAATATCAAACAAAGAACAAGAACTCAGTATTAAATTTGCAATTAATTTTTAACGTCTCAAAAATAAATATGTATGTATAAATGAATAATAACTTCTTTAAAATCAGATCGAGACCTCCCAGTACTTCTTTTGTAAGTTTAATTTAATATTTTAGGATTAACAGTAGTTTTAAAAATTCAGTGATTCAGTATTAGCAGCAGAGGAAGAAGCAGCAAGAAGACAATTATATAGAATTTTTTTTAGTAAGAAGTTATTATTATTTATATTTATTTTTAAGATTTTAAAATTTGGTCGGTAAGAAAATCTAAATCCGACTTCTTGTTCTTTATTTGCCATTCGTTAGTTTTCTTATTTTTTTTCTATTCAAATTCGAATTCGAACACGAATAGAAGAAAACTGAGCTTTAAAAGCATACATAGGTTAGCTATTTTCTCCTAAAAGAATTTCTGGAATTTATAAGTAGCTGTTTCTCACTCACACAAACGAGAACATTTTTGGCGCGATCTTTCGAACACGAATAGATGAAAACTGAGCTTTAAAAGCATACATAGGTTGTTTCTTTTCTTTTAAAAGAATTTCTGGAATTCACATGTAGGTAAAGCTGTTTGTGGGAGTGAAGGAAAAGTAGCAAATCAACAAAAAGAAGAACTAACAGAGAGGGTTATATTTGCAAATTCCAGACTTCCAGAAATTTTTAAAGAAGAAAAGAGACAACCTGGTGATGGACATGGACGGACAAACATATAGCAAAAACGAGCAAAACATTATGTTTGTTGTATGGGAGCCCTCATTAAATTTTCATTTTATTTAGTTTTTAGTATTTGTTGTTATAGAGAACACAATAATACATCATCTGTCAAAATTCATGGTTCATGAGATACAGCCTGCTGAAGGACGGACAGACGGACATCGAAGTCTCAGTAATAGGGTTCCGTTTTCACCCTTTGGATACGGAACCCTAAAAAAACATGTCGGGACACCTTTGATTTCTTACTGCTTTGGTTTTTTTTTCTCTAAGCTTAATAAACAAGCATTTCAAAGATATTAACAAAAAAAAATTTCACGTAAAACAACAAATTAAAATTATTTATCTTCTATTCTTTTTATATAATTCTTTTTTTCTCTCATTCGCAAGATATTTACTTATTATGTATATTTATTTTCTGAAGTGACAATAACACTATTTTAATTTTTAAATACAACTTAAGCGGAGTTCACATGGGACAATGCAGAGGCCAAGACAATGAGACAAGACAATCATTGTTCCATGTGAACAACTATTTCCAGGACAAGACAATTGTCATTATATTGTCTTCCGAGCTAGCCTACCAAGCTATCTCTGAGGACAATATCGATATATCGACTGGCTGGCATTGTCTTGTCCAACCCCGTTCAAGAAGCTCGGACAAGACAATTGAGTATTGTCCCATAGTCTTGTCTGCAAGTGAACGCTGCTTTACTGTCACTACCTACTGTTCTTAGTATTATATCGATATATGTATGTCATCTTTAAGATTGTTCGATATTTCTGGACTAAGAAAAATGCAATAAATAAAAATAAATAAATAAAATAACTAATTGTGTTCTTTTTATGTCGCTCTTAGATTCTTGCCATCTTGAGCAAACCTTCCTTTGTTTGATCTTAATACTTTGGAGGAGGCTTCTCTGGAAATTATAATATCTTATTAGCTTGCGGATGCAACCTAATTGATTTGATGACTGAAAAAAAACTCAGGTGTCACAGTTAATTGCAATCTTTGGGAGTTTTGTTGGTCACCTCACCGCACTCAAGGCTGACTTTGAAGAGCGATTTTATTCGCAACATATTTTATATAGGTATTTGGATGGTGGCAGTTACACCAAACAATATTTTTTGTTAACGGTTATCCATTTCTATAATCATGGCATCTAGGCGTTCCTCATTTAAATCATCCTGGAAAGGAAAACAAAACTTAAAGTAGTACATTGAAAACGATAAGATGTAAAGACTGGCAACTGTATATGACGTTCATTAAGAATTCACTTTAGATTCTCCATCCTACCCCAGGTATCATTTTAATATCAACAATAAAGAGTTTTCTGACGCTCGTGCTAAATTTTCATTCTGTGCCGCGAGTTGTGAATGTAAGGTCGGTGCAGCAGGTGAAGAAGAAATTCCCCCATTTTTGTTGATTATATTTGTGTTCATCACACCATCTTTTCAAATTTTTATTTTCATATTCTTTCAATCTTTTGGCTTTTGGCAGTAAAATAAAATAAATTTGTCTCCGTGACCGTTGAGCGGAAGTGCAGGTGAGCTTTCTCAAAACAGAAAACAGTTTGAATTGTCTGTTAATGAGGCTGCTGCTGCTGCAATATAATTTTGCTTAGTCTCGTGTAATAAAGAGTTTATATTATTTTTTCATCTTCATACAATTTTTTTTACTTTTTTACTGCTCTCCTTAAAAGAAATTCCAAGGACAATGTAAGCAGGCAAAAAGGTGTAAATAAGAGACTTAGCATATTTATTTTGAGCAAAAAAAAATGTTTTAGCTTTTAAAAGTGGGTTGTTCCTACTTCCTACTAAAAAAAACCCACGTCAGTCTTTGACAGTAACGGAGAAAAGAACTTTTGTTCGAAAAAGGTGATGGTCTGCCTTGAGCAGTTTTGCATTGTTTTATTTATTGCTTTGTGGACTTGTGGTTCAAACTAGCAAGATGCTTGTGATTTTAATTAGAAGTAACAAGTGGAAGACCGTGGCGAAGCCATCAAAAGGCTGAAATTTTTTTATTCTGTCTTTTATTTGAATGCTGACAATTTAGGGACTTCATTAATACTTAATATTATTACGCAAGGCAGAGAAACAACTAGCTGCGAGGTTTGGACTAAAAGGATGTCCTTTTTCCCATTATGGCGTATATGTACCTACGATTGCAACAATATTTAATAATTAAAACAACTGTGTTATGTTAACGTCCCCTATCATTTTTGACATCACCAACTAAAGATTACTCTGCAATTAATAACATTGCATGAAGACAAGACGATTATTTTTAAAACCTAAAGTTCTTTGAAATTTCGCTTCTGATAACTTATACATACATATATTAATACATATTTTGAATTTCATGCAAGATGTTTTTATTAAATTCTTCCGTCTGGGCGAGAAATCTCGAGCCCTATTTTTTTCTCTTCCGTTCTTTAACTTCAGCATCTGACGCGTTGACCTGTTTCATCAGACTTTCTATTCGTTGGTCGCTTCTTAGTATTTCATCTGTATTGTTTTGTTTTCTCTTCCTAGGTTTCGGGGTCGACTTTGAAGGAGCAGCAGAATCATCGATGGCCTCGATTTCAACTTCGGAGTATGAAGTGGAATACCTCGAATCTCCAGCATCATCATTTGAAGAAGCCGGAATCGACAGAGTTGAAAGTGATTCTGAAATTTTATAAAAAAAATAAAAAATTCGTTTTTGTTTTAGAAAAAATGATTTTTTTTACCGGGACGACTCTTGACAATCTGCTCAAGATTATATACTCGGTGTTCACCAAGAATGGCATGAACTCTAAGGTATAACGGCCACTCTGACGGGGAGCCAGCCACCAGATGGCCCAATGGTTTTCTTTTCGTTCCTTTAGGAATAAATGTATAAATAAAATTGTATAGCTATTTCATAGGAATGCTCTTACTTGTAGCGATCGGTAAGGTTTTGTTTTTTTCATTTTGATCTCCTCGGCCGTATATTGCACCAGCCGTTCCACAAATGCCACCGACATATCTTTATAAATGTGGGCGTTTTTCCGGCTTCCTCATAGTTCAACCTCCTATTCCTCCCAGAGTTCTAATAGGAACTCTTCATCTAAGGCCGGCCAGAGCTTATTCTTCTTGTTTTTTTTTCCTTTCTTCAGGCATCATCTATAATGAAATTAAATATTATCAAAGAATTTTATTTAAGAAAAATAGAGCTTACCACAACAACTGTAACAGACAGAGTACAGTTTTAACTTAGTTTTGAAAAAAAAAAAACTTAAAGTTTTTTTTCCGAAATGAAAACAACTTCGATTTGACAGATGAGTTTTATCAAAAACTACTAGTTTATGAAGACAAGCAAATATATGGGAAACCTCGTGGTTTTGATGAAGGTTTGGAGGTTTCTTACGAAAACTGAGTTTTTGATCCAGTATGAAAAGCCTAACGCTTCCAAAAACTTTTTGTGAGCCATCGTATATTGTATTCATCCCAAACGATTATACTACATTTCTGTAAAACTAGAAATTTTTTGTGTATGTAGGTGTTGCAGTAGCATGCATGTTCAATGGCAAGTGCAGAATGTGAGTGCAGGTTGTCAACTTTCCAATAAAGTTGCTGCAATTTCAGGAGAAGCGAGTGCCAATGCAATTTGGATTACTGATCCTATGGTCACTAGAAGTAATGAAATCAGAAATGTTTATTCATTTCCACCAGTGCGTCTAGAAAAAACATTCCACCCCTTTCATTACGAACAGCATACATACATGATTGTATCATATTAACTTCAGTTCAATATTTAATTTTCGAACATTTGACTGCACAAATGCATCCAATTTGGCACAATCTTAATTTATTAATTAATTAATATGCAGCATTTCAGTGTCGAAAAAATATAGTTCCGTAAGTTCTCATCTGCAATTTGACATACATAATGTCTTCAATTAAAATTAGAGCTTTATTGTGAGTGTCCAGACTTATTTGAAAATTTGGTCTCCATTTAGTGGATCAACTATTTTTTTTTTTTAAATTTATAATGAAATATTCAAAAACAAATCAGTTTTATTGAAATAAACTCCATAAAAAACTACGGCTACACATTGCTTTGGGCTACAAAGACTTTTGCTGGAAGGATTAAAATATTTGGCTAAACCAATGGTGTCTAACCCGTAGTTCGCTGGCGCTTGGTAGCCCGCGGCTTGTTTTCTATAGGCGCCCGCAAACGGCCTTTAAATAAACTTATGTAAGTAAACTCTTAAATCTAACATATCACTCATAATATTTCCGTTTATCTCCTTTTGTGAGCTAAAATTGGACGACTGCCAAATTTTGAACAATGAGTAGAAAATTTATGAAAAAGTAAAAACACTCATTGAACAACACGTTTTTTACACAACTTTAAAACATCAGCAGTTTTTTGCATTAGATTTGCCAACTTTAAAGACACAACAAAGACACAGACTTAACAAAAACTAAGCACAGACTTAACTCAATTAAGGCACAGACTTAGCACAAATTTAAGGATTGGGTCCGATTTGCCGATTTTTAAAATGTCGATTTGAAAAAATCGATCGTCATAATGTCGACTTTCGAAAAGTCGATTGGTAAAAATATTGCCAGATCAAAATGTCGAGCCCTATAAAGTCGATTTTAAGAATATCGATTCGAAAAAAGGTCGACAGTACAGTAGCAAAGTGAATGATGTTCACATGCATGCGGCGCCGCATTTTTTATTAGGATAAAAGTCGACATTTGTGCAGACACTTTTTAATCGACATTTTCATAGTCTGGATTTAAAACTTTAAACTTTTTTTTTATCGAATAATTTTCAGTCGACATTCGATAGGCGATGAAATTTGTATTTATCCAGTCGACATTTTTTTGTCGACCATTCGTACGTCTCCCCAAATTTAACACAGTTTTATAATAAGGCGTAAAGTTTTAAAAAATGATTTAAGCCAACCTCAACCAAAATATCGCTATTTTTATTGTTTACTGTCTATTCGAAGATATACAATCAATAATTGTACAATTATGTGGTCTCAATAGGTCCTTATGAGTGTCAATTATTATTATATTTTAATAAGGTTTAAGAAATATAAAAATTTAACAATATCACGAATCTCTTTACCGATTTTAATACAAATGTACATCATGAAAACTAATTGAATAAATTAGGCAAATAAATTTGCCTGCCGTGTGAACTAAAAAATTCCTTACTAGTGTCAATAACTGTATCGCTTACGCTAGACAGTTCAAAAAAAAATAAAGCACTAAATCGGCCCAGCCAGACATACGGACGAACGGAATTTTCAGTCCCATTTTGTTCTCCACCATGGCAATGTCATGTGTCAGTATTTTCTCAATTTTTTCACGAATCTCTTTATCGATTTTAATACAAATATCATGAAAACCAATAATTGAGTAAGGTATTTATAAATGTACTTAAAGTTTTATATATCCATACCAAATATATTTGCCAGTTGTGTGAACTTAAAAATTCCTTACGAGTGTGAATACAGTTACGCTAGACTGTCTTAAAAAAATTTAGCACTAAATTGGCCCAGACAGACAGACGGACGAACGAAATTTTCAGATCCACTTTTTTTGGACTTCTCCATCATCGCAATGTCATGTGTCAGTATTTTCTTTATTTGTTTACGAATCCAGCAATGGATTTTTGATTGGAAAGCATTTTGCCCTGACAAAACGGCTGTTTTATAGCAGACGTCTTGATAGCAGGGTGAAATTGATTTGCAACATCGCCTCCATTCGGCCGATGATTGCATATTGGTGCCCAGTGCGTTATCCATCTCAAATTGAAAAGTTTCGGGTGTTTGAGAGGAAGTGTCTTAGGACGTGCCTTCGATTACACAGAAAACCAGAGTCGGAGTACAAACGATATTATTTCAACGAGGTCCTAATGGGGCCAACATAAACAGGATAGATAACTTCTTGTTGAAGCTTATTCGTGGTAATGTTGCGAGAGCTATGAACTCTTCTAATGAACTCGTCTTTGGGGCTTACTATCCTAATGATGAATTTTTCGAAATAGCACGTTAAGGCGGCTTCATTCCACCCGAGGCTTTCCTATTTTTAGATAGTCAAGAACTGATACAGAATAGATTGGCAGTCCCGTTAATCTACCACGTCAGCCGTAAGGCTGTGAATCGGCGACTCCTGTACGACCGAGACGCCGGCACCGCCGCAGGAAACGGAGCAGAGCGCCTTCGGTTCAGAAAGGCAGTATCCGATCGGAACCGTAGGGATATATTTAACCAAGCTGGGCACTTTTGGTGGATGAGCGACGAAATTTAGTTTGAAAAAGTTGGTCATGGTGGCACAAAAAAAAAAATACAAAACACGAAAACACAAAAAAATAACAAAAACATAAAACACAAAACCGCTGCTGTGGCTGTTCTAGTTTTAGGTAGTTTTAAGTAGGTTTAATTATGGTATTAAGGTAGTCCTTAGTTTTATTTAAAAAATAAAAAGATCCCTAATTTGAGTTTTTTTTAGAAATATTTTCTCGAAATTAAAAAATTTATTGATAAAGTTTTTAAAAATTAAGTTAGGTTTACGACGAAAGGCAGTAGAATAAACAATAAATAGTTAAGCCTGGTACTTGGATCGCTCTAAAATTTATCTTCCATGCAAATTTTTACCCAAGATAAATTTAAGCTGGGTTTTTAGCTGAGCAGTACTCAGTTCAAGCTAAATTCCAGCTGTCACGCTAACTTCTAAGAAAAAAGGTTCTTAAAATTTAGCTCGTGGAAGAATGTTAAATACATTATTTCACAAGGTAAATTCTGACTGTTGTCATTTTGAGCGCGTTATTGAAAAATAAAAAGGGAAGTTCAGCGAAGGTCTTGCCTTGACTTTCAGTCAACAAATTTGTCAAAATAAAAAAAAGTCAAATTCGAAGTCGCAACTCATATATGTATGTACATATAAAATACCTACAAGAGCTATACATGATACAACTACTACATAAATAACGCCTTCCTAGTTTAATTTTTGATTTGTTCTGCGCATCTCGTCATAAGAACCCCTGCCTTCTCGTTTTCGCCTTCACGTTTAACTTTTGTTTCGCTCTACTCTATGCGCTCTACGTCATAAGAACCCCGTAGGAGTTTGACAATATTTTGACGTTTTGTTTGACACCATGCGCAATGCCATATCTTTATTAGTTGTATCATGAGTGCTATAAATAGTCTAAGAATCGTGAGAAAAAAATAAAATGTCTGAAGCAAATTCAATACAAATAAAAAACAAAGTGCAAAAAACAATTGTGTTTGATTGATTTTAAAATAAAATCAAAATTATTCGAATTATTTTACAAAGTGCATATATAATTCACAAACTATGAGAGATTTGTAAAACAGCTGTTTTCTCTCTAGCTTAGTACACTCACATCATTCAAAATTAAACGCTATTGATAATTTAAGGTTGTGGGTTTTGGTCAAGCATTACGTAGTTTTAAAGCGGCATATACACATAGGTCAAAATCTCATCAAGCATGGGAGAGTGTATGCAATACGTATACCTACGTTGAATGCTTGAAGAACAATCAAAAAATTTTGATTTTTCATCAATCACGGTGCACACACTCTCACATATGCTTGATGAAATTTTGACCCGTGAAATGAATTAAAATAAAAACTAAATTTAAAAAAAAGAACTAAAAAAAATTAACAAACCATACCCATTCAAAACGGTTTCACCGATTGACTTCAAAATGTTATCTGCTCCAATTCAAAATAGTCCCTCCGATCGCCACCGCCGTGTCAAAAGTTTCAATCGCTCTGTTCGTTCTTAAGATTTTGAAATTGAGATAATATAATTGCAGAGGGCGGCAAAATTTGAATAGTCGGCAGCAAATATCTAAATCCGCCGCAGCAGGCAGCACGAATCCATAACTTGCCTTATAGTAGATAGTAGATACATAATAATCACAAGTAAAAAGTTTAACAATTAGCCATGACATTTACGTTGATAGTCAGTTCGTCAGACAATAATTCTGTCTGCAAACAATCCAGATATAAGGGGCCTCCAAAAGAAATATTTGCTACACTACACATGACACATTTCAAGTATTTTTAAACAAAAAGTTCCCAAAGCTCAGATTCATACAAAATATTGGTATAAAGTTACTTCAAAGTTCAGCTTTCAGTTTTCCTAATAATGTGGCTATAGTGTGTTGGCCCGTGACGTACTTGCTCAGATCGAAAAAAAATGAGAATTGGAATGCGCTATCTTGTATAGTTGTATGTTGTATCATGGTGTTTTGGCTTTGACAAACGAAAAAAGCTCTGAGTAATAATGTACTAGATGTTTCTTACACTTTATCGAACACATTTTTAAATATTCACAGTTAGGGTAATAACGCATCAGGCAAAACTGCGCTTCGTGAATTTGTTTGAATTATGGTGGATTTACATTAATCTGCATCCTTACTTCTTCAAAAAAGGAGGATAAAACATATAAAAGTCATACGCGTTCGTAGAGGGGGGAGATAAAAATGAAGACCATCTTCATAAATCAAGATTATAGGAAATAGGAGAAATGAAGATGAAGATTATGGTGAAGACAAACATGTTCATCTTCATTATAGCATGTTCTTCTGCATTTGGATATTCCTATAATTTCTATTGTTCAGTCCAGCAGTTTTAAGGTGGCTTTACATGGAGTTGCAAATGCAGACGAAAACGCAACAACAACAATCATAGTGCAGACGATGAAGATGACCATGTTCGTCTTCACTATAATTTTCAAGCTGCATCTATAATTTTCCTATAATCTGCATACATGAAGACGTCTGCATTCTTGCCTTCCCTCTCTATCACACAAGTATGATTTACTGATTTTGCATCCTCTTTTTTTGCAGATCAGGGCTCGCAGTTCCACCGAAATTCGTTGTCCTTGTTTCGTTTGCTAGGGTCGTCATCAGTAAGGTCATCCATATCCGAGGCAATTGGTTGTTTCGGAACTATTGGTTTTTTTACGTGGTAGGGAAGTTACCCCGACGCACAACCCCCAACCTGGGGGACCAGGCCCTATGCTGCTCTCCTTGGACACAAGGAGCTGGAGAAATCCAGAGTCAGTAACCCACTACGGGGATGTGAGAGCTACCGTTGGTCCTATATGGGCTCATCCGCCACCTTCTCTATTTCACTACCCTGACTAATAGTAGTGAAAGGACCCAAAGACCTGAGCTCCGAATATGTCGAAGTAGCTCAATGGGGTGCCTACCATATTGTCTGTAAGCGTCGCCGTTGGTTCACTTAATTGGAAGCTCATCCGCCGCTCGCTTGCTTTCTGAGGGGTTCGTACAGAATAAACTGCTACCCAACGAGAGAAACAGAGGAGTTTTATGGCAGGGCAATTATAGTGTTGCTATTTTTCTGTGATCAACACTCGCGCTTATAAGTTCAGCAAGTCAAGTCCGGGTGGACAAGACCAGTACCCGATGGCTACCACTTGGAGGTAAAATAAGCACAATTGATGCGTATGAGACAGTTGCAACGCTGGGCATCGCCAGGTTGATACCAATCAGCGTCCACCCTATTCATACAGCACCCAGCCATCAGTATAGTTCAAATGCGGTTTGGAAAAATTGTGTATAGTCCAAGTTTCAGTGAAGTAATCTTCCGACACTTCATAATTAATAATGAAATTATGAAATTGAAACAGCTTAAGGTGACTTTAAATGGAGCTGCAAGCCCTGATCTGCAAAAAAGGAGGATTCAGAATATATAAATCATAATTGAGACCAAAATGAAGACGTCTTCATGGATGCAGATTATAAGATGTTATAGTCTGCACTATAATTGTTGTTATTTCGTTTTCGTCTGCACTATAATTTGTAGCAGCTCCATGTAAAGCTACCTTCAATCTGACGTTAGTATTTTTAAAGTATGGAATCAAGTTAAGAACACAGACCAAAACATACCGCCAACTTGTACTCCTCTTGCCTGAAACACCTTCGAAATATATTATTTTTTCATGTCTGTGAATACGTGTACATCTCTGTCTGTGCATTTTGTGATGGCAACCATCCCTGCGTGTGCCATTTATTTGTTAGTGAATTTACTACTTTACTGCTCCCATTTAAGAAGTACGGCAGAGCACCACACTCTCAGAATAAATGGCACATCAGCTGATTTTCAGCTTGTAGGCAAAAAGAGAGACCATATAGTGAGTTGGCGGTCTGTATCTTATTAGTCCGTGGAAAAAATTGCTAGTCTATCACTACACTAAGCGGAACTGAAATTCAGCAGAAGGGCAACAACTGCGCGCATTCTTCGTTTGAAACTGTATTAGCTATATCTCATATATAGGTATGTTTACAGCTTGGGTAATGATAAGAAAGTTACGTTATTTTATTTATCAGATGCTAAAAGTAAATAAGGTATCCCTTGTATCAGCTGTTTCATTAATATACATTTTTCAATAGAAGTTCACGAAAAACTATCTTGCCAACGGGGTGTGTATGATGGCAAACCAAGGTTTTGCAAAACGGCATACGTTACTTTAGGGGCCAGTTATAGATATCATTGAAACGCATCATTGAAACACAAATCAGTGATACGTTTTATATTTTCACTGACAGGTCGATTAGCAATTATTAAAATAGTCATCATTGAAAGCAATTTAGTTCACAAAGAATTTCACGGATGCAGTTCAATGATAGCTATTACTGGCCCCTTATGTTAAGAAAATTAACACAATTTAAGCCTCCATCCCTGCAAACCAAACCGCAGCAGTTTTCTAGAAAACACTACTGCAACTAAAAATATATCCTTCGAACGTGTGCGTTTTTTTATTTACTACCTCTCCTGCGACCATAGAATGTACCCCTGCAAACAAAAAATTACTAATCAGCGATAAAATATGTACTTCAAAAGAAACAGTTTGGTTTTCCCTGAGAAAAACAATTAACGATTCCTTCCTTTTTGAACTGTGCGAAGAAGAAATCCAGGATGAATTGCAAAGTGTTGTCTCTTTTTTTTTTGACGTGATAACGTCTAATAAATCGGTTTGGAATATATGGGCAGCACGCACAGAAAAATGTCACAGTCACAGTCACAGTCACACTGACGTTACCTAGCTGCTTTGTTAGCCTAGAAAGTCGCTAAAGTGGGAGTGGAGGGTGTTGGGTGGTTGGTTGGTTGTCTTGGGAGTGTGTGTGGGGCAGCCGGGGGGGGGGGGGAGGTCGTGTCGGGAAGTGGAAAAATTGTCAAAAATGGCGGGTTGTAGCTGGTTTGGGTGGTGAGACAAAAATTGTCAAAACTAATGGGTGGTTCCTTGGTGGCTGTAGGTGGGATGGGTGTTTGGTGTTGGGGGAATTTGGTATGATTGGGGGAGGGTGGCGGGTGAATTGGCAAATATGGTGGGTGGTTGGTGGTTGAAGGTGGGTTGGGTGGTCGGCGGTTTAGGTGGTGGGGATAGTTGATTTGATTGGGGGCGATGAAAAAATTGTCAAAAAAGGAGGGTGAGTCGTGAGTGGAAGGTGGTTGCAGGTGGGGTAGGTGGTTGGATCTGGGGGATTTGGTGTTGGGAGGGGGTGAGGGAAAAATAATTGTCAAAAATGGTTGGTGGTTGGTTGGTGGCTGTAGGTGTGATGGGTGTTTGGCGGTGTTTGAGGGTGTAGTGAAGGGAATTGTCAAAAATAGTTGTACTGGGGATAGGTGGGGGTGAGGAAAAATTGTCAAAAATGGTGGGTGAGTAGCAGGTGGTTGTAAGTGGAGTAGGTGGTTGAATTTGGTGCATGGGGGAATTGTCAAAAATAGTGGGTGGGTGATTGGTGGTATTTAGGAAGGGCTGGCTTTATTGTGTGGGAGAGGAGGAACAAATTTTCAAAAATGGTGGGCTGTTGGTTGTATGTGAGGGTGGTAGGTTGGTGTTCAAGGGGTGAAAAAAATTAAAAAAATGGTGGGTGGTTATAGGTAGGTTGGGTGGTTGGTGGTTGGAGGGATACCTATACACATGAAGTGTTTTGTGAACTGGTTATCACGTAAAATTATCGTCCGTAAACCGACTTTACAGACAACCATGTTTTTCTTGTGGTCGTTTGTCACTTGCGCTCCGCAACTATAGAAGAGCAAATATTACCGGTGGAATATACTCGCCAAAGAAGTACTTTGGATGTGCTTTGGATGTACTTTTATTGGCGGGAAGTGCAGTAATTTTTTAATGTTCTGCTGCGTTAGAAAGAGATAGTGCCTTCTCATATGCAGAAGGTATATAATTAAGTTTTTTCCCAAGCGCATATCCTTTATCAGTGTAAAAAATACTTGTCTTACGCTTACGTACATATTCTACTAAGTATTTCTGTACTTCTACTTTTGCAGGGATATTTTCTTATAGTTTTATGTCAAACTAGCTAACCCGGTGAACTCCGTACAGCCATTTTTCAATACATAACTTTCAAAATACTGAATTTCTTGTGTTACTGTTCATAAACGTCTCAGCTTCACATGGCGGTGTACAACAGCGAGTTAAGGAAATCTAACACTTCTAGTAAATAAAAATCAGTTGAATTATTAAAAATTACATTTGTTGACGCAATTGGTGTAATACCGAAATTGATTAACCTGTCGAACAGAAATGTACCGTTAATTTAACACTTCTTGACGTCGTCGTGAGAAGTTTGATGCATCAAAAACTAAACTAAACATTTCCCCCTTTGCCATTATACGTGAACGATTCTTGCATGGAAGAAGCCAAAAAACTATCATTACTCGGTATATGTATCAGTGACAACCTTTGTTGGAACAGACTACATACTTAACAATGCCAAGCGTGCTGCAAACTGTTTTGGCAAGTATTTCTTCACCCCTTTTGATCCGGATACAATTTACAAATCGTTAATACGAATTCGACTCGAGTTTAACTCCCATCTCTGGGCAGATACTGCTTAAACTTTTTTAAACCTGCTCGATTAAAACTGATAGAAGAGAGAAGCATTATGGAAACTTTTACATCTGCCTGGGTACAATTTTCCCCTGCCATTTCGATCTTCAAACACTCCAGGCCAATGTTCATCGACACCTTTCTCTTTTTTTCTAATTGACAAAGCCTTAAAAGAGCCCTGAGCGTGTAAAATAAAATAAATTATTGGAACAACAGCTTCAAGCGGGGCCGGAGCTTGTGACTTATATTTTCAGCCATTACTGTGTATACGTTGATATTCTACAGGAATAGAAGGGACCTAAAATTTATCGCCGAATCCGAACGGCTAACAGAGAAGTACTTTCCATGACATTAGTCACTTCATCGCAAGAGGCAGTACCCCGGAAAAGAACTTAGGTGGAGTCGTCGGGGATCGAACCCAGAACCTTCGGCGTGGTAGTCCGACACACTTACCACTACGCCACGGGGACGGGGTACAACATTAAGAAAAAATAAAATAAAACCTAAAATTGATTTGCTTATAAAATTTTTTATAACTTTAAATATCGCATAAACAAACGATTTCGTGGTCAACAACACTTGGATAATTCCCTAGTCACCAACCTTACTAAGACATTTAATGTGCATTGCAAGCCAGTATAGTCTACCAAAATTATATTGTATAGGCAAAAACTTTACTTTACATTACAATTGCTGACAACTTTTGGGATTTGTGACAAAATGCACTAAAAATGCATTTCTGTCAAATTACTCTACCGAGTTTTGACCAAACTACACATAAGCTTTTGCAGACATCCTCAGAAGATCCTACCATAAGATTTGTTATTAATTTGACATAATGCACTAAAAATGCATAACGAAATTTTCCGAGATTTTCTTATCCAATGTCAATCCTTTTGCGAATACTAATTCATCAAGCCTTAAAATGTAATTGCTAAATAAGAATTTTCTGCAATCATAAACCAATTACAGAAATTCTTTTTTTTGGTTCGTTAAAGAACCTTTTCAATTATTTTGTGATTGTTATTTCCGTATCTTGTCAAAATGATTAAAATGTTTATTTTTATTTATAAATTTTTCAATGATACATATAAATATTCATTTGCTGAGATAAAGTTGATATTTCTTTAAAATTGCCCCATCCGCGATTACTAATTAATCAAGCCTTAAATTGTCAAAATCGAACCATCTATTTCTATTCTGGAGTTATAAACTAACACACATACGACACTCTCTTTTATATAATAGATATTAAATACAAGAGTTTATAAAAAGAAAAGATGCAACAAATTATAGTGCAGACGACAAAGCAACAACAACAATCATAGCGCAGACGATGAAGATGAACATGTTCGTCTTCGCTATACTTTTCAAGCTGCATCCATAATTTTCCTATAATTTGCATCCATGAAGACGTCTGTATTTTGGCCTACCCTCTCTATCACACAAGTATGATTTATTGATGTTGCATCCTCTTTTTTACGGATCAGGGCTTGCAGCTCCATGTAAAGGCACCTTTAGTATGATTTAAGGTGCCTTTACATGTTCATCTTCATCGTCCGCACTATGATTGTTGTTGTTGCGTTTTCGTCTGCATTTGCAGCTCCATGTAAAGGTGCCTTTACATGAAGCTGCAAATGCAGACGAAAACGCAACAACAACAATCATAGTTCAAACGATGAAGATGAACATGTTCGTCTTCACTATTTTCAAGCTGCATCTATAATTTTCCTATAATATGCATCCATGAAGACGTCTGCATCTTTGCCTTCCCTCTCTGTCGCACAAGTATGATTTATTGATTTTGCATCCTCTTTTTTTGCAGATTAGGGCTCGCAGCTCCATGTAAAGGCACTGTTACTTCCAGTAACAATGAAACGCTTTTTTAAGTACTTCGTAACTTTATTATAAACTGATATTAATACTTTTTAACATAAATTATTAAAGACAAGAAAGAAGAACTAAAAAACTAGCGTATCTTCCGCCATTTCCATACAACTACAAAAACGACAGCTGCTCAATTTTACGTTAATTTAAAAGATATTTGTAGAAAGAGAAAACATTATAAAAAAGGAAAAGAAAAGAAAATAAGTTTTAAAATCCAATGGCTGCGTTCAAAAAGGATCCATTAAGGTTCTAACACATCAGCAACATTTCTCCCCCCCAGCAAGGGAGCTCTATCAACTGCTGCCTTGCTTTCGTCTGCATACCTGATGTCCAGCACTGCTAGCTTTGCTACTGGTCGTTCATAAGTGCCTCTTGCTGTTCTAACCGTCGCCCTTCTCACCTGACCATCTTTAGATATTGTTACATGAATAGTGTTTGTCTCAACTACAGTCTTATGAATGGTTTTTGTTTCTACTACAGAAATATTACTACATGGTTTTTGTCTATACTACAGTAAAATTCTGAACAATTCTGCTGAATGATTCTGCTGAATAACAATGTTGAATTTGAAAGCTCTGAAAGCTTTCAAAGCATCTTGACAATTCCGAAAGGTTCGAGACTTAGACTGTTCGGGAAACTTTGATCCCAAGTATAAATAGGACATTTTATTCGGAAATGGACACAGATTCATTTTAACCGTGGTAACGAATAAATGGTGAATAATTAGTGGTGCTAAGATAAAGAAATAAATAAAGAGTTTGAACTTAGATAAAAGTGAGTTTCATTTATAGAGATAGTAGTAGTGATTGAAAAGTAAAGGAAAATAAGTTTTATTTTCGAACCCAAGACTAAAAACATTACAATATGATAGTGCTGATTACAATGCCTTTAGGCCAAGTGCATCTCGGTAGATTTTCATCGATGATGATCACCACGTCGCCTTTCTTGATGTGTTCGATTTTTTCGAACCATTTGGTCCGTCTTGTTAGAGTGGGGAGGTATTCTCGCACCCAACGCTTCCAAAAAACGTTCGCCATCTGCTGTACCTTCCTCCAGTCCTTGCGTGACATGAGCTCTCGATCCTGGAAGGCGATAAGTCCTTTATTTCCATTGGACGAACCCAAAATGAAGTGGTTAGGTGTTAATGCCTCTTCATCCTCATGTCCCAAAGTTACATAGGTAAGCGGTCGGGAGTTGACCACTGCCTCTATCTCGACTAACGCTGATTGAAGAAGCTCATCGTTCACACGCTGATTTCCCAAGACTTCCTTTAAGATTTTCTTCACTGTTCCGACGAGTCGTTCCCAACTTCCACCCATGTGTGGAGCGGCTGGAGGATTAAAGAACCACTTTGAGCTAGGAGTTGTGAACTTGCAGGCGAATACCTCCTTGTTGACTAGCTGGAACTGTTCGCGTAACTCTTTTTCAGCTCCAATGAAGTTAGTTCCATTATCTGAATAGAACTCCGACGGCGTTCCTCTCCTCGCTATAAAGCGCTGGACACTTAAGATGCAGGAGTCTGTTGTTAGGGAAAAAGCCACCTCAAGATGGACCGCTCTGCTAGTAAGGCAGGTGAATAGGACCCCCCATCGTTTGACATGGCTCCTGCCTTGTACCACCAACATCGGTCCGAAGTAGTCCACGCCGACGAATGTGAACGGCCTTTGAAACGCACCAAGTCTAGCCCGAGGTAGTTGAGCCATTTGAGGAAATCTCGGTCTTGCATCCCTTATATGGCAGTGGCAACATTTTGTTCTGACCGATCTCACTAGCGTTCTCAATGCAGGGATAAAATATTTTTGCCTCACCTCATTGTAGACAGTTGCATCGCAAAGGTGTCTGAAATGTCTGTGATAAAAATCAACGATAAGAAAACTCACCCTGTTCTGTCTCGGCAGAAGTACTGGTCGTCTGGTTTCTTCTTTCACAAACTCGGCATAATCAATTCGTCCTTCAAGACGAAGAACTTCGTGGTCGTCAATGTAGGGATTTAATTTATGAATTTGGCTCGACTTCGGAATCTGCTTCCCATCTTTAAGCATTGATAGCTCATCAGCGTACTCTGTCCACTGCGCCATTCTCCACAAGATCATCTCCGCCTTTTGCAACTCTTCTGTCTGAATAGGACCACTCACCAAAACCTCCGAGGTTGTTTTGTTTGCTCTTGCCTTCTTGTGTAGATTTTGACAAAACCGAACGATCCATGCCATCACCTTTCGAAGACGCTCCCAGGTGGAATAGCGATCAAAATCTACCACCAGTACCTGGATGCCTTTATCCATTCGGCAGACGTTCTCTCTTATGGCCAATACGTATTTGGCTCGCAGCTCCTCTTCACAGATTAGTTTTCGCTTGGCTTGAACTTCTTCAGGCCAATTATCCTCCGTCTGGTACAAGAAGCAAGGTGCCGTAAACCATCTGCTGGTCTCATCAAAAGAAGGTTCCTTTGTCCATTTTGTTGCATCATCCGCCACGTTGAGATTCGTGGGTACCCATCGCCAGTCATCTATCTTCGAATTCTCCTGTATCTCTCCAATGCGAAACATCACAAACGGCTTAAACATTTTTGCATCGGAACGCAACCAGTGCAATACAGTTTTGGAGTCTGTCCAGAAGAACTTTCTTTCGAATCGCTGGTCATGACCCTTTACGACCGCTTTAGCAAGTCTACAACCAAGTAGAGCTGCTTGCAGTTCCAATCTGGGAATAGATACTGGTAGCAGGGGGGATACTTTATTTTTGGCTCCCACCAGAGCACATTCGGTTAAATTTCCATCAGAGAATCTCAAATAAGCCACCGCTGCCATAGCTTCTTCACTGGCGTCCACAAATACGTGCAGTTGCACTGAAGCTTCACCCAATGTCATCGTAGTGTAGCATCTTGGAACGCGTACCAGCTCTACCTTAACCAACAATCGTCGCCATGACTCCCACTTGGTTGCTAATGAGTCATCAATAGTGTCGTCCCATTCTAAACCTTTGCGCCATACGTCCTGCAGAAGCACTTTGATTCTGACCAGGTAAAAAGCCAGGAAACCTAAAGGATCATAAATGGACATTAAAACTCTAAGCAACTCACGCTTTGTCGGTAATTTGGCTCCTGACAAAATATCCTCTTGCATCTTGATGAATCTTAAGGAGAATGTTAGAATGTCATCCTTAGGCTTCCACCACAAACCCAAGACTTTAGCCATATTGTTTTCTATGCCACAGTCTATTGTCCGGCCATCGCTTTCAAGAGGTTGGCTTAGAGCTTGAAGCACATCCACCGAGTTTGACATCCAACTCCGCATTCGAAATCCAGCCTTAGAATGAATCTCCCGTACATCATTTGCTAGTTGTACAGCTTCTTCAATGGTAGCCACGCTGTCCAGCAGATCGTCCATGTAATGATGCTCCAGAATACTCTCCACCGCTCGTGGATACTTCTCAGAAAACTCAGCTGCGTTGGTGTCCTTTACATGAAGTGCAATGCTCGGAGAACAAGATGCCCCAAACGTGAGTACTTGCATTTGGTAGATGTCTGGCTTACGATCGCTTTCTCCATTGCGCCAAAGAAACCGTTGTGAACATTGGTCTTCCTTGCGCACACGTATTTGGTGGAACATTTCCTCAATGTCACCGGTAATGGCCACCTTGTTTGACCGAAATCCGTAGAGTACTTCTGGAAGGTCCTTCAGTTGGTCGGGACCCTTCAATAGCATCTTGTTCAAAGAAACCCCTTGTGATGAGGCCGCCGCATCCCAAACCAGCCGAACTTTGCCCGGTTTATTGGGATTGGTGACAACAAATGTCGGCAAGTACCAAGTCCTTGGTAACACCACATTTAACTCCTCTTTACTGCATAGCCTTGCGTAGCCTTTCTGAATCAAACTGGCCATCTGTTGATTGATGTTGACTATGGCCATTGGTTCACGTTGCACCTTCTTTTCCAAACAGCACAAGCGCTTGAATGCCATTTGATAGCTGCTGGGCATAGAAAAGCTGTCGTGCCGCCACAGAAGACCACACTCGAAAACCCCATCGATTCGCCTTGTTGTAGCTGCCAAAATCTCCTTAGCTCTCAAATCATCCCTCGATGCCGTCCTTAGCTGAGCGCCGCCACTGTCTTCTAAAGCGAAATGTTGCTTCACCATTTCATGCAAATCCTGCTCGCACTCACAGATCTGGAAGTTGCCGTGTGACTCCAACTCACGCTCACTGCCGCCGCTGAGACACCATCCCAATCTTGTCTTGATGGCAATGGGTTCGTTCCACTTGCCTTCTCGAACTCTCAATGCCACTGCCGCCTTTTCGTTATTCAGCCCTATGAGAATACCGCACTCAGCATTAACATATGGTCTCAGTGGCAGACCCTTAAGATGATGGCACTGCTCCAATAAATCTTGAGAAACTGATTGTGATGGAAGGGCAAGTGATCTCACAGTCCTTACTCCATTTAAGCGCAAGCTCGGGTATTTATCCTTATCAATGGCATTCGATGAAATAGTTAGCGACAGAACCTCAGATTCTTCTTCACGACGAGTGGAATTGGCGGTCCATCTGAGGCACAATGGTTTGGGAGTACCTTTCAATTTAAGTTTTCTCAAGATCGAGTCCTCTAGCAGAGTGAGTGAGGACCCACTATCCAGAAACGCAAACGTATGAACTTTCGTTCCATTACCATGTAGCACCACAGGTAAGATTCTGAACAGCGTTCCAGTCTCCTTGTCCTGCTGGTGGGAGTAGCATACACCCACAGCATTGTCTGAATGCAACAAACGATGATGTTTAAGCTTACAGCCTTCAAAGCCACACTCTTTCATACTTTTGCATTTAAATCGCCTAGAGTGTTTAAGACAACAACTACAAAGCATTTTTTCTGTCACCAGTTTATTGCGATCCTGAACTGAGAGATTGTTAAAGGCCTTACAATCTATCAAACGATGACTTCCATTGCAAAGGTAACAGCTTGTTGAAGGTGGCTCGTTCATTGATGTTGCTTTAGTATCCTGAAC
Organism: Platycheirus albimanus; assembly: GCA_916050605.2. Lineage (NCBI taxonomy): Eukaryota > Metazoa > Arthropoda > Insecta > Diptera > Syrphidae > Platycheirus > Platycheirus albimanus. The sequence goes on from OU696696.1 coordinate 85,302,726, forward strand.
GTGTGTGTGAACATGTCCTGATCGTTTGTCTGCCTTGTTGTTGTCATCCGAATACCTTGTTACAACTGTAGCTGCTTCTGCCTTCGTGAACATCCACTCGCCAAATCCTCGTATATTGCGCTCCAGATTTCCTGCTTTTACTCCCATTGCCCAATCTAACTTCATTGCTGAAGGCAATTTGTCAACCAATTTCTTAAGCAAAGTGGGGTTATTCAAATGGTCATCCAGCTCAGCAGCCTCAATAGTAGATTTTAAATTCCTTACCGCTAGTGCATATGAGATGATAGTTTCAAGACGGTCTATTCTTGGCATAGGAAAATTCTCTACCTTCCTAATAAGGTCCTCGACGATGTGCTCCGGTGACCCAAAAAGCATTTCAAGAGTAGAAATGATTTCCGGCACAGATGAAGGAAGCAGTAACTGGCTGCTTACTGCCTCAAACGCTTTGCCCTTTAAGGCTTTCTGTAGCCGTAACAAGTTCTCGTCGTTTGAATAATTGCACAACTTCGTGCTGTTGCGGTAGCTGCTTATGAATATAGGCCATTCATCTGATTTACCAAAAAACATAGGTAGTTCCTTTGGTATACCCTTTCTTGACGCGATTTGGTTTTGTGTCAGCATTCCATTTGCGTCTGGGGCCTGCACATACATCTTTGACTGCATTACCCAGTCCTTGGTGCGCCGAACAACAGAACCATCTGCACTGTTCTTGGGGCGTCGCAACACCGAATTCTCCTCGCCAACACTACTGCTGTCTTCTTCCTGTAGTTGCTTTAACCGCATAAGTTCGAACTTCTTTGCCAAGTATTCCGTCTCCAAATCTTTTTGCTCCTTCAATTGAAGCAACTCGAGATCAAGCATCCGTCCACTCCTGATAGAAGCACCGCTGCGAACGCTCCTCCTGCCTGGTACTAAAGTGCTGTTGTTATTCGGCAATGGGGTGCCTTCATCTTTATGACTGCCAGCCCTCGAAGGGCCCGCTGGCTCTGGTTTGCACTTTTTGCAGAACCATTGGCGACTTTTTACTGAGTCGTCAACTCCTGCGCATCCATAATGCAACCAGACCTTGCATTTGTCACAGCTTACCATGTTGTCTGCACTATTAGGCTCCGTGCAGACGTCGCAATCGGCGTCCTTGGACATCGTGGTTTCCAAAACGTATAGGCAATGTAAAACGTCTCGAACAAACCAGCAACGTCTAGACAATGTATTTCTTTGAAATATTGCTAATTTTTTAGAATTGTTACTTCCAGTAACAATGAAACGCTTTTTTAAGTACTTCGTAACTTTATTATAAACTGATATTAATACTTTTTAACATAAATTATTAAAGACAAGAAAGAAGAACTAAAAAACTAGCGTATCTTCCGCCATTTCCATACAACTACAAAAACGACAGCTGCTCAATTTTACGTTAATTTAAAAGATATTTGTAGAAAGAGAAAACATTATAAAAAAGGAAAAGAAAAGAAAATGTATGTATGTATATTTATTGAGTCTTTTTTTTTATCTTTTTCTTTTATACATAGAATCTTACTGACTATTACATGTTATTTGACAACCGGAGGCTGTAATGTATGGCCTTCCTTTTCTGTTTTATTGTAGGTATTAAATGCCAACATGGCTTACATTTTTCTTTTCTTTTTTTGTAAAAGTGTTAAGCTCTTGCTCTCGGAGCTGTATATCTGTTGCGCATGACGTATTGTCACTTTTGGATATTTACATATAAGAAAAGAAAATAAGTTTTAAAATCCAATGGCTGCGTTCAAAAAGGATCCATTAAGGTTCTAACACATCAGCAACAGGCACCTTTATATATTCTGCATCCTCTTTTTTGCAGATCATGGCCTGCAGCTCCATGTAAAGCCACCTTTATATATTTTACATCCTTTTTTTTGCAGATCATGGCCCGCAGTTCCATGTAAAACCCTCAGTATCAAGACAATAACATGTTCATCTTGACGGATACTTATATTTGTGTTTTATTCAATTTTCAATTTTTTTACTGTCAGAAAAACCTGATTGAACATTTTTCAGCAAGTAATAGCAAGGTATGCGTTTTTATATGTTTGGAAGTTTTTTTTCATTCTATTATTTATATAACATTATTTAACAATCTATACATATAATAAAATTGTAACGGGTCGATGTCTGTACATTGAAGATATAGATGCAAAACTAATATGGGGAGTCTCTACTAGACCCACAGAAGCCAAAACAACCGTTTTTAGAATTTTTGTCTGTCTGTCTGTCTGTCTGTCTTTCTGTATGTTTGTACGCGCATCACGCAAAAACTACTTCATTTAATTGAATGCGGTTTTCGCAGATTTATTGGTAGTACGCTAACTGCTATATTTTATCGCAGGAAAATATATAATTCTGGTTGTTTTTTTAATATTGCTGCAATAGAACGTTATTCAATGAACTTTACGCAAAATTAAAAGATTTTAAGGAAGTTAGCGTCTCACTTACATAATAAAATAGCGCCACACTTACCTACGTATACATGAATAGAAATAAGTTAGTCGTTCTGAATAGAAGTTACATCAAAAACATAATAGATGGCGCTATTTACCACCATATAGACAATGCCTCATTCAGCGAAAGCAGAAATCGAAAAATAATGTAACCATAAAGAACGATGAACGAGCAATACTTACGCACAAAACTGATGAAGCGGAGCTGCCATAAATAGCAGTATCGGCGCGCAGCATCGTTTTGAAAATGGGCATTCCAATTAGGTATATTCGTATTTTGCTTCAGAACTTAACCCTCCAACTTTGCAATTTAAACCGTTATGATACTTCGAAATAATATTATACAGAAGCCAAAAATCTTACGGCTGTAGAGCTGACTTTATAGCTTTCATACCACGCATACCCCCCATTTTGAACAGGTTGTGCAAAAACAAAAATATACTGAGATACCTACTTTGTTCTAAAATCCACGCGTACGAAGTAGCGGGCAAAAGCTAGAATTAAATAAATACATTCATAAAGGTGGCTTTACATGGAGTTGCAAATGCAGACGAAAACGCAACAACAACAATCATAGTGCAGACAATGAAAACGAACATGTTCGTCTTCACTATAATTTTCAAGCTGCATCTATAATTTTCCTATAATCTGCATCCATGAAGACGTCTGCATTTTGGCCTTCCCTCTCTATCCCACAAGTATGATTTATTGATTTTGCATCCTCTTTTTTTGCAACTCAGGGCTTGCAGCTCCATGTAAAGGCACCTTAATTTACTGACAAATAACACAAATCTATTACAATCTCAATAGAGGCTACAAATAGTATATTTAAGAGAACTCTGGCAGCACTTTTTTCGTTAAAGTATTTGACATATCTTCCAAAATGGCTACTTACTAAACGAAAAATAGTTACAAAAAATTGACAGCTGTAGTTATTTCAAATAAGTGGAAGAAAATCTCAATAAGGTTTTGCTTTGAGTTTCGTTGTTATAATATAACAAAATACATACAAGAAAATTTATAATACATGATTTTGTGATCGTATTTCATCGCAATTCCATCCGCAAAATATTCAAAAACATTATTAAAATAATATATTCCATGAGCAAAAGTGAATAAAGGCTTAAAATATCTGTATAGGACGACAGCTGTGTAGTGTGAAAAAAAATCAACAATAAGAAAAAAAACAGCTTCTACTGCCACCACCGACTTTAAATTTCTTGTCAGGTAAGTTTAATTAAATATTCAAGCCTTCCAAACCACTTCTACTATCTTCATCATCTACTAGGCCAAAAAAGTAGATTCATTAAATCCATATTTATATACCCATTGCCGTTTAAAAAGCAATAAGTGATACTCGCAAAATCTAAAAAGTAGGAATTCTTGAAAATTTGTAGGAATTCAATTGAATTCATTTGATTCCTAAGAATAATTTTTGATAGTTCCAATAATAATTCTCCTTCTTCCTTTGGATTTTGCAAATGCAAATACATAGTAGCCCAAATTCTGACCAAATATACAAACTCGAAGGCTTTTACCTTGAGATTCCTGCTTGCACCGTGCAATAATAAGTGACTCATGTTATTTTATTATCGAATAGCACACACTTCCTGCCCTGCACAGCTCCACTACTCTGGGGCTCTTGTTTTGGTAGTCCGTCCATCGCATTGCTTTAAATACAATTCTAATAGCGCGCTGCATATGTAATGAGAAGTTCTAATTGCTTTTGCATGATTTTGTTTTTGTTGTCGCGCGAAGTCGGCGCACGTTTTTTTCTCACTATAATGGACACTTGTCGACTCTAGATTTGTGAAAACACAACAAACAGTAGGTGCGTACATTTACCCCCCCCCCTCACATCAACCTTCTTGTCCACGCAATTAGGAAGGAGTGGTGGTAGAAGAATGGTGGTGCAGTCTACAGTGGTTTAGAAGATAAAAATAAATATAATTTGCATGACAAGGAAAGGCAGTCCTTGGTGAATCAAATCAAATTAAGTTTTCAATTCTTTCACTGGAATTTTCAAAGTTACAAACCCAAACATGTTATACAAGCAACTGTTGAAGAAGGAAATTGGCTTAACTTTTTATGCAATCGCTATTGCAAAGTATGAAAATCACATAATTGGTTGTAAGTTGGCGGATTTTTGTTGACATTTATAAGTTACACTTTACACATAATAAATAAAATAAAGCTTTTGCAAGTTGATCATGGGAACAGAAAAGCACTCCCTACTATGCCTCCTTTCGTAGAATGAACAAAAAAAAAAAAAATGCACGACTGGGTCGCACGAACTTGCTATTATGTCTGATAATTGCTAACTGGCTGCATAATGTATTAAACAAAAAAAATATTTCAAAAATTCTTTTATTTTTTAAATCATTTTCAGAGTTTTCTTATAGCACTTTCCATTGGAGGAAAAGAAGCGTCCAAAAGCATCAGAAAGTCTTCTGAAACCGTTCCATTGGTAAGAAAATGACACTTCTGACGATTCTGAGAAGAGAATTTTGCTTCTGGATTTGAAGTCAGAATCAGAGTTGGCCGAACTGTCACTTTTTAGAAAAAACTACATTTGTTACGTCTGCTACGTAGTTTATGTAATTAAATGTAGTTAAATGTAGTTTATGTAGCAGACGTAGTTTGAACTGTCAAATTATCTGTCAACAGTCAGTTTTACAGTTTTTTTTTACGATCTTACAGTTTCCAAATCGGTTGTTCTTGGAAGACTATCAAAACTAAACTTGATTTAAATTTTTCTTTTTAGATTTTTTTATTTTTGTAGGTAATTTGTAATGTGAAAATGTGCAATAAGGAACAACAAATGTTCATACATAATAAAATACATACAAATAAAAATTCTTAAATCTCGTTGTTCGTTGGTCTTGAATCAAGACTCTTGATTCTGGAATCTTGAACTTGATACTTGATAAATTTATATTAATTATTCCAATTTTTACGTGCATGTAGCAAACGTAACAAATTGTAGTAAATAAGGCGTGTAGTTTATTAAATTAACTACGCGTAGTAAATGATGTAGTAAATGTAGTGTAGTTAATTCGGCCAACCCTGGTCAGAATCCACTCAAGAAGCACAAATACAAATATAAATCAAATGTCACCCATAGAATGTTCATTGGGAAATGTCTATTCGCATGCAGCAATGTCGAAAGTTTTGGTAATGTCAATAAATGTGACATATTTTTGAATCCAAATCTTATGAGCATTTATCATCAGACTCGAAGGTCAGTAACGAAGTTGAATGAGTGGTATTTAATACGGGGAACCAGTAAAAATCCCTTTACACCACGAATCGGGCGACACACACCACTTTGACATTGGCAAAACTTGTGAAACTGATGCCTGCGAATACTACTTTGTGTTAAAATTGAACAGAAGCGATTTTGCTTGTTCGATTGATTTTCAGAATGAGTGGTTCCCCGAGTGAAACCAATGGAAAGTGCTATTAGAAAAACTAACCCGAATGCTACACATGCCAGCTACTGGTAAGACAGTTGCAATACACTCACATTTTCCACTCACACAGACAAACTTTGGCAACTTGCCGGCCAACTGGCTAGACGGTTTTGTTGCCAGTAGCTCTGCCGTTCCTGTACTATCAATTATACACTTAACGGCAAATAAACTGGGCCGCCCGCTGTTTAGCAACTCTGCATTGCATTGATTTTCTCAAAAAGTATACAACTTACAACAATCAAAGTTATACTTGCAAGTTGTTTTTCACGTTGATTAAAAGTATAACTTTGATTGTTGTAAGTTGTATACTTTTTGAGAAAATCAATGCAATGCAGAGTTACTAAACAGCGGGCGGCCCAGTCTATTTGCTGTCAAGTGTATGTATAATTAAGTAATTTTTGAGTAGTTTACTACAAAAATCGTAGACAGTTGCAGAAATACACAGTTCGGAAACGAGGCTTTTTAAACAGCAGTAGAGCCTATGTTGGCTTCACCCAACCTTTCCTTTTAATCTTTTCTTCGTTGTTTCATTAACAATTATTTCATGCCCTTCACAATTTCTGTAGATGCATATAATTTAAGTTGACGCTTTGATACCGACATCTTCAAATTTTTTGAAATTGTTTTCAAAATTCATAATTCATCCTCAAATTGAAATAGAAAATTGACATTTTCAAACAGCTGTTAGCAACTTGCTTGTGCAGTCTACGTGACAGCAAAAACACAGATAGGAATTTGACAGTAAGAACATGTAGCAACCTGCCAGCCAGTAGCTGGCATGTGTGGCCTCAGTATAAGTGTGCTATAAAATTTCAAAACTAAATGTATATCTAGAAAAAAAAAAAATTGAAAAAATACATATAATTTGAAAAATTTTGTGAGTATGTGATTTTGAGAAAATTTGTAGTTTTATCTGGGAAAATAGTTTTAAAAAAATCAATTCACCCGTTTTCCAAATATTTCGAAAACCCAATTAAAAAAAAATATTATTAACCGTTCAGGCTCTAGAAGTGCGAACAGACAGACAGACGGACAGAATTTGCAGACCTACTTCTTTCGACTTCTTTATCATCGTAATGTCATGTTTGATTGTAAGAATTTTTTTTGCACGAATCCATAACTTGCCTTATACATATACATACCTAGTACTTATAATCGCAAGTAAAAATGTTTGGATGAAAGATTAAAAAAAAAAAACATGGAATTACAGGCAGAACAATTATAGGAGGTTAGAAAATTATCTGCTGGTTCGTTTCTGTTAGTTTTGCTAAAAAGAGAAATGATTAAACTCTTTAAATATACAATGCACCACAGAGCAAAAGCGGAATGATGTCTTCTAGGCTAACCCCGATTAAACTGTTTTCCTTAATTTTTTATTGAAAAAAAAAAGCGATTAGGAAATGTTATTCTGCGCTCAATTGTCGCTATGATGTTATCAGCCGAATTTTCAACACTTCTCGGAACGTTAGACTGACTGAACATTTTTCTTATAGATCGGACAAATAATAGTACTGGCGTTCTAAATGGGCAGTCGTCAGACATCCTCTAACCATATTAAACATTATGATCTGGCTTTGCTTCTTAAAAATTCAACTACTGGGCTTTTAAAATGCTGCAACTTCAAATTATTAAGTTAGCAATTATGTTCGGCTTAAATCTGATTATGACAACTTGTGTGCGTATCTCATTTTACTTGGACAGTCGAAACTCTATAATTATGAATACATACTTGATAGATCACCTTAAGTAGTTTGCCTTTTATGGACAAATGATGTACCCGTTTCCAATAAAAACGTCTTATTTAATTTTAAACGCTTAACTAACGAAGCAAATGTGTAGTATCCCTGCTGTGGTAGTGCGCAATTTTAAATAACCTTTTAAAAAATTACTCCTAACCCTTAAGACCATATAAAGGTCTTTCAAACAAAATGTAAACATATATCTAATGACAAGGATCGGTTGGTGTTGCACAAGTCCTTCAAGTGCACTTGAAAGAAATAAATACGTGCATTAGCTCTTTCGTATTTATTACAAAAAAAAAAATGAGTTTACATAACATGTTGCTAAAATAATCATCTCATGCACACCATTCGAACGCTGTTGAGATCAGATTTCAGCTTGCTCAATAAAGTAAAACTTAATTGGTTATTCGGAAAATCAGCTGATCTAATACTATTTTTCCCTCGTCTAGTGCCAGCTGTGTTTTGATAAACTAAAAATCTCTATATGCAAAAAAAATGTTGATTTGACATACTTTTTGTACACATTTTGGCTGCCCTAAACTGCTTTCGCTTTTATATGCTCACAATTGGTTATTAACGATAATAACACCCTTTTTCGTCCATAGATCATACTCCAAATACGGAAAATATGTTTGGAACTTAACATCCACTAATGCGTTAAATTATATCTGTCAAAATATTGTCTTTTGCTTAAGTAATGCCTTGTATATCTAACCTATAGAACTATGAAGAAGCAACATTTTTGGTGCGCCACGGTGTGTCATAACCCTACAACTTACTTTTAAGAACAGATAGTAGGGAGTAAAGAACATTGTTTATAGAACCTACATATATGATTATACTATACAATTAAACTTATAAAATTTATATACAATGTAAAGAATAGACCGATAATGGTCATAATTGAAAAATAAAGAGTCCAAACTTCGTTTCGCAGCCAGCGATCTCAAGCGGCAGAACCCTACAACGCAAAAAGCTGCTTCTTCATAATACTAAACGCTATATATACAAGGAGTAATGCTACTCTACTGTGATTGTAGCAATTGCATATTGTATTTCATACCATTCAGTCGAATACTCTTCCCTACAAATTCTAATAAATTACACATAATTTTTTAGACAAATTGTATGTTTTATGGGGAGACGGATAAGAGGAGAATTTCATGTCAAGATGGTTTTCATTATTGCTGATGATATTAATTTTGTTTTCATCTATCCTGAACATTTCTTAGACTAAGCTCTAATTAATTCAACATGACATGTTAAATTTCTTAAACCAAACTCTTTTATCAATTCTACATGAAGTAATGAAGAATTAATAAGAGTTTAGTTCAAAGAATGTTCACGATGGAAACAAAATTTAATAAGAACTGTTTCACCAACAATAATGAAAATCATCTTGACATCAAATTCTTCTCTTGTCTGTGTCCCCATAAAATATTCTTTCTACCTCTTGATCCGCTTTCGTGAATTTTATTTTTTACCTGTTGTTATTTGTTAAAAGTCAGCATTGGTCAGATATATTTGTAGCTTTTTGGTACCTACTCAATCAATGTTAAAGGAAAATTTGAATTTGAAGTAAAGTGTAATGTCTTCTTATGTAACAATATTTCGCGTGAGAACTTGCATTCGTGGTTAAGAAGAATCGTTGGTGAATTAGCATGTGCTCTAAATACTCATTGGAAATATTTGTTCTATAAATGAATCTTTTGTTTGCTATTTTAAGAATCACCATAAACCTCATCTATATTCTAAGTACTTACTGAATATAATAAGCTACATTTACGACTCCAGACACTACCCAACAGATAAAAACATTAAAAAAAAAAAACAAAAATACTCCATAACGCTCAAGTTATGTGGGATTATATCATAAAGTGTTACACTTTTTTTTTTACCAAAAGATAGATGACAACAAACCACAGGACTTAGATCATAGTCTGCCTCCAAAAGCATACCATGAATGAATAAACCCAAATAGATACCTGACCTTACTACTAATTTGCACCTTAAAGAGTTAAAACAATGAAAATCGGCAAAGCTATAAAATTTTAAACGATTAGCGTGAGCGTTTTTCAATTTGCAACGCACGTATTAACGTCTTTCTTTTTAACATTGAAACCGAACCAACGAGCTCATAGCTATTACAAACTCAAAAATAAATAAAAAAGGCAATTTTTTGTTACTCTTTACTCGAGCGTTCATAGCTCCTATAGATTTTATGTCATAGCAAGAGAAGTATTGGCGAAAAAAAAAATATCAGTCATGGGAAACTAAGAGGCTTGTTAAAGTGAAATTTGTCACAGCACCCTATTTTTGAATACTTTTTTTTAATTTGCGTTCACCTAGTTTCTCAAAGTTTAGAAAATTTGGATAGAAATGAAAGCAAATGCCAATGCATATTGGTCTTAACGGGCTGTTTAGTTAAAGCAATTTATGTTTATGGGTTAAAATCCTCGAAATGGGATAAATCGAATCCCAAGCAAATAGCAAAAAAAAAGGTAAATTAAACGAATGAACAATTTGCGCAATCGGCGGCGCACCGAAAGTTGAAATCGATAATGAGATCGAAACATCAATGCAGAGAATGGGAGCGAATGAAATGGTAAAGTGCAACAATAACAAGTGTAGTATTTTTATACTGCCACCTTCCGACTGCTAAGCTGGGGTGGGCTCGAAAAATTTTCTGAGAACTAATTATATAAATTTAACGCAAGAAAAGAACACATGAAAAGTGGACTGAATAAAAAAGTTAATCAAATGGAAATAAAAGTACAGGGTGTACTTTATTTCAAGTGGGCGCCAGGTAATTTTGTTTATGTACAAAAAAGTACCAAAAAAAAGAAAATGAATGAAATGAAATAAAAAGAACACAATTTACTTCCCGAATGGAGAATTTAATTATTTTTATTAAAATAAGCAAAATGTCTGGGAAACCTTTGCAAAGATTTTAATGTTCTTAGAACAATATTCAGAACAATTAAATGTCACTCTACTTATCTTTTTCTTTGTGCTACAAAAAATCTCCTCTTTTCTTCCTTTCGAATTTCGTTAGTTTTATTTTCCCAAGTTGTCCCGTTCTGGCAATTCAAGAAAAATAACTTCCTTCTTCCACTAATCTTCATAAGTCTTCACAAAACTTAATTCTCTCTACCACAACTTTCTAAACTTTTATTTATAACTTTTTCCACTTTCTTTTTAAAACTTTTCTTTTTCTCCTTTTCTTAAAATCTTCTCTGTCAGCTGGGCTAGTCAAACAAGAAGTGTCCCGCAAGCTTGGCTTAATTAATTTTCCAGTCCGAGCTACCACCCATACCTTCAGCCATACATTTTCCGGGGTATTCAGACACGGACCACTTAGTAACATGGAAGTCTTCCATGAAACTCCGTTGTCGAATACCTACGGAACTCTCTCATAACGCATTCTCAGATTTCCTCAAGTTGTTGATGGCATTCCAAAACTTGACGAATCCTGCTATACTCTCTCTCTCTCTCTCTCTCTCTCTCTCTCTCTCTCTCTCTCTCTCTCTCTCACGATCAAAGGATTAACCAGATTATTGATGTCATTCCAAAATATGACGAATCCTTAAGGTAGGGATCGGACTAGACGTACAAATATTTTAGAGAAAAAAATGTCATTCCATAATCTTTTATTTAAATTTCTTTTCAAGTCAAATTGTAAGACGAGACGAGGGTAGAAGCTCCCAAACTAACTCTAAAGATATAAGACCTAAGTATAAGCTTATTACTGTCGTCATACCTTCTAAAAGTCTGGGAACCTCTGATTAATTTCTTCCTTAGCACTAGTACTAACCTAACCTAACCTAACCTTCATACTTACTGTTAAGTGAAATCGGTAGAAATACACAACATATTTTTTACATAGAAGGCGCCTTTAAAAATGTTAAATTGGTTGCTTTGAGAGTTGGTCCACCAAAAGCTTTGTCTGTCTATCTGTTCGCACCTCTACAGCCTTCTAAAAGCATTCAAACGCGTCTTTAAAACATTGTTGTTTTATTGAAGAATGAAAAATGTATTCCTTTTGAGACAAGTCTTGAGTCTTTAGTGTCATTATAATAAACTATACCGAACTTACCTACCATACACTATAATTGTCCAAAAAGTTAAAAAATATACAACGCGAGTCGGTCCAAAAGTGAGCATCATTTATACCGTTTGCGCATGCAACAACACAACTTTCACTTTCAATTGGACGCTATTTTCCGCAATTTAAAGTCCGACTTGCGTTCCATGTGTCCCCACTCATTAAGACCGGCTTCGCTGTCATGCTTCTTGCCCACAGTCAATGAAAATTTACGTTGACACTTTGCCTATCGAGCGGCAACGGCAACATCAGCACCGGCACCGACAACACATTGATTTGCATATGATTTGTGCGCCAATCATGAGGGTACGTATGCTCTTATGAAAAATGTAAGCTTTACTTTTTTTCGTGTTTGAATCGATTACCTAATAACTAATTGCATGACAACAATGTTATATTGAACTTTCTATTCAATATGGTCGCACAGTGGGGCGGGCTATATGGCAAGTTAAGAATTATTGAAAAAAATATTTTCTGTGTTGACATTGAAAAACATATTTTTACTTGCGATTATAGGTACTATAAGGCAAGTTATGCATTCGTCGAAAAAAAAAGTTTTAAGATAACAATCAAACATGACATTACGATGATAGCGAAGACGAAAAAAGATGGTCTAAAAATTCTGTCCGTCTGTATGTCTGTCTGTCTGTCTGTCTGTCTGTCTGTATATAGACCTACAGCCCAAACGGGTGGGCCGAATTGCTTCAAACTTGGTATATAGACTTTTTTAGGTATTGTACAGAGAGGAAATTGAAATTTTTTTTTAGCTCAAAAAATAACGGTACCTGCCATACAACCGTTATTTTAAAGCTTATTTTTCTCAGAAACGGCTCTAACGATTTTTATTTAAAAAAATCAGTGTTGTTTTTTAGGTACGACCAATCATATGGCTGAAAAAAAAAGTTTTAAAAAATGGCTAAGAACGGTACTTTCCATAGGACCGTTTTTTTTGCTTTCGACTATCTCGAAAACGACTCAACCGATTCTTTCGAAATTTCACACTAGCTGTAGGTAGCTCAATTTGTATTGTATACCAAAATTTTTGAAAAATATTTTTTTGTATTTTTAAAAGCATTTTAGAAAAAAAAAATTAAAAAAATTAATATTTTGAAAACTGCTTATTAAATTTTTTTCTAAAAATTTTAAATAAATGTATTTGCTGAATACCTATGAACTGGCGCTTTTGAATTTTTTTTGAACATTTTTTTCAAAAAGTTTTTCAAAAAAAACTTTTTTTCTCAAAAACCGCTCCACAGATTTTTCTAAATTTATTCTCATAAATTCAAATTTATCCAAGAAATAAAATGGAGTACTTTTTTTTCAGCTCAAATTAGTTTAAGTATTTATTTAAGAATTTTGAAAATTTTATTTTTATCAAAATCTCAAGCCCATAAACCACTGTCACTCATTAGAGCAAGTTCGTGCGACCCAGTCGTGCATTTTATTTACATACTTTATGGCCTTGGTTTGGCCACTCAAAATAATAAATAATAAATAATCTTATTTTAATTTTATAATCGCTACAAACTGTTATGCGCTTGATTCCTCAAGAATAATTCAGGTTCTATCTCTAGCCAGCTGTTTCCAAGCGAATCATTGCTTCTGATTCACTTTCAGTCTGATTCCTTTTGGTATGGTGTTAAAGACTATGAGCCAGAGCATTGATGTTTATGAATTCACTCTTCTCGGCCCATCTGTTTTAACCGCTGAATATGATTTTAGTTTTGGTCTTTACTTATTCGTGTTCTAGTTCGCAGAACTTTTCTTTTAAAGGCACTTTTCTTCTGACTTGAATAATGTCAATACTTCTCCACCATAGACATAGAGTAAGAGCTTATTTTACTCACAGAATCAGCAGATAGCAAGACTTTTCCTCTTGCAAGGAAGTAACAAATCGTCCAAGAGTATATCATGTCATAAAAAGCGCTTCTCTGTTAGCCGTTCGGATTCTGCGGTTAATTACTGCAGAATATACAGAAATGGTTGAGAGTTCAAGTCACAGGCCCAGGCCTCCGGTTCGAGCTGTTGTGCGAAGTGATTATTTATTTTAAACTCAAACCTTTACACCAAATATTCAATGATGAGTTGGTCAGACCAAGTCTGCGGGGGAAAACGAGGAAATGAAACAGTTCGTCTTCTCCTCGTTTATAACCATTCCCACTCTGCACACTGCTGGTCCGATACCAGAAACTCATCATTAACCGCTGGCTTGGTTCTTCCAGCCTCATAAATATCGCCTAGAAACTCAATAAATCCTGTTCTTTTTTTGAAAGAAAGATGCCAAATGTAATGTCAATGTTGTAGTCGCGCATCAACCATGATCTTGAAGCAAATGTTCTGTAGTTGGTCTCTTTGTCTCAGCCATCTGGTGGTGTCGGAGATCTCGGTAGAATCTCTGAAATTTTCACGGAGGAGCTAGAATTATAAAACCCAATCAGTTGACTAAGTAATGGCACTGTAGAGTTCGTACCTGCTTACAAATGTGTTAGCTACTTTGAATTCTTGGGTTTTCTTCTTAACCTGGACCTGGAGGCATGTGATGATTTGAATCAATTTTGAAACATTCATATAAAACGCTAAATAGATTCTAAATTCTTTCTTACTTATGGTGGCTAAACTAGAGCGTTGTTCTCCTAGGCCTTGCTTAATACTCAATAGTTTGAAAGCTTTTTGAAATATATATATTTTTCGGGTATTCTGTCCCACTGTAGGTTGGTCGTTGCCAGAAACTCAGTGGGAGAGACATCGAGGCGTTTAATGTTTTAAATTATTTATGGACCTTTCATTGAGCAGTGTTGCGCACAAAGCCAATTTGTTTTTATTAAATAAGCGGAAAATTGAGGAAAAGTAGTTATTTTAGATTAAGTTTAAGTATATCTATTTCTTTCGCGCGCAGATGAATTTATTTTTGGGCAGATTGGGTTTTGTTTTATCCCATCTGCAAATACCTATAAAATGCAAATTCATATGCTAATCAATATAACTCAAAAAGAAAACATAACAAAGTTATTAAAAAAAAGCATTTTTATTTCAGAACAACAAAATTGGAACGTTATTATGTATTTGGGACATTAAAAAAATTACAATGAATTTCATCAGTAGGTTAATAAACCAGTTGTGCTCTTTTTTGCGCTTCTTAATCTTTTTATCAATATACATACATACTATAATTCGATAATAATAAATTCAATCAAATAAAGTTAAAGTCGGTATCAAATCATTTGGAGAATGCATCTCAGTTATGTGATATTTTCTATTCTCATTAATATTCGAGTTACGGCTGAGCAGGTTTAACTTGTACCTATCCCACATTTATTTTGGAATCATTTTTACTTGCGATTAAAGGTACTGTAAGGCGGCGGATGAGCTTCCAATTAAGTGAACCAACGACGACGCTTACAGTCAGCATGGTAGGCACCCCATTGAGCTACTTCGACATATTTGGAGCTCAGGTCTTTGGGTCCTTTCACTACTATTAGTCAGGGTAGTGAAATAGAGAAGGTGGGGGATGAGCCCATATAGGACCAACGGTAGCTCTCCCATCCCCGTAGTGGGTTACTGACTCTGGATTTCTCCAGCTCCTTTTGTCCAAGGAGAGAAGCATAGGGCCTGGTCCCCCAGGTTGGGGGTTGTGTGTCGGGGTAACTTACCTACCACGTAAAAAACCTTTTGTTCCGAAACAACCAACTGCCTCGGATATGGATGACCTTACTGATGACGAACCTAGCAAACGAAACAAGGACAACGAATTTCGGTTTTGCACGTGGAATGTCCGGACCCTTAACAGACCACGTGCAGCCGAACGATTAGTGGAAGCCCTTGATGGTGCCAAAGCCGACATCACAGCCATCCAAGAAGTGCGATGGGATGGTGAAGGCACAAGGAGGATGAAAAACTGTGACATCTACTACGGCAAGTGCTACAGGACAAGAAAACAGCGGCTATTTGGATGCGGATTTGTAATAAGAGGAAGGCTGAGGCAAGAAGTCTTAGGGTTTCGTGGCATAAGCGAACGCATTGTCACAATCCGCATTAAGTCCAAACTCAGCAACATCTCGCTGATCTGCGTCCACGCCCCCACGGAGGAAAAAAGATGACACAACCAAAGAAGAATTCTACGATCTTCTCGTGAAGACTTATGATGAATGCCCGAAGTACGACACTAAGATTATTCTTGGTGCCTTCAACGCCAAAATCGGAAAGGAGGGTAACTTTGGTTCGACAGTCGGAAAGCATAGCCTGCACGACAACACTTCCGGTAACGGACACAGGCTAATCGACTTTGCTGCGGGGCGAAGTGTCATCTTAGCTAGCACATACTTCCCACACCTCAATATACACAAAGGGACCTGGCGGTCTCCTGATCAAAATACCGTCAACCAAATTGATCACATTGCG
Organism: Platycheirus albimanus; assembly: GCA_916050605.2. Lineage (NCBI taxonomy): Eukaryota > Metazoa > Arthropoda > Insecta > Diptera > Syrphidae > Platycheirus > Platycheirus albimanus. The sequence goes on from OU696696.1 coordinate 85,318,921, forward strand.
ATTGATAGCAGACATGCCTCCAGTGTCATATATGTCCGCACTTTCCGAGGGGCCATCATAGTCGCGCTATCAGTGGAGCATTCGCAAGTATTGAAGTGGAGGCGGCAAATATTGGTCTGGCTGTAAATGAACATAAAACAAAGTGTATGCTGTCCTCGGGTGAGGGGGTTAACTATACCCTCTTAAGTGCTTTGAACGCTTAGCCAAGGCTACATATATAGATCGCGATACTCCTTCTGTTCGGCAGATCCTTGGAGCGTAGAGGCCGCGGCACCTATTCGTCTTTAGGGTCCCTGCCGGGCTTAGCATCGTCGGTATTTTGTAGCTGGCTTCAATCCAATCATGAATGTGGTTGAGATTGGAGTTTGGAACTTAAAAGGGATAGACGTGCCTATCCTTGGTATGCGTATTTGGCTGTTTGCTTCTGCCTTGGCAGATGGTTGAGTGCGCATATCTAAGGCTGCCAGGCCTTGAGTATTGACGGTGCTCATCTGGAAGTGACCTCACTGTTGCGAAGCTCCACCGGAAGCTTTATTCTGGTACCACGGGAGATAGTGCCCACCCAGGTGGCCGAGTCACCTGGGAGACTATCTATGAGGTAGGCCCCCTTGTGGGAGTATCGTGGTGGTTGTGGTTTATTCCATAGCGGAAACATATGGCATTGGGTAATATTATCTACGGATTATATTATCGGATGCAAGAGGTGTTAGATAGACCTCGCCCCTCACCAATGAGTGTGGACATGCCTCAACATGTTCCATAAAATTGGTACTATGAGTCTACTTTGGGGTAGAACTTGATTCTACCTTGGGGTGGAACTTGATTCTGCCTTGGGGTAGATCTTAGGGCTCTGGTCTAAGCCTAATTGGACTCTGCATGCGAGTAAGCTCGTCGTGAAATTAAGAATTAATTGTCAGGTGTTCACGTTAAGCTTATTTTCATCTTGTCCTCGGGTGAAGAAGATCATCACCGTAGGCTCGGACAAAACGTTACAATGGACAGATATAACTTTGAGGTTGTCAAGGACTTTGTGTATTTGGGTTCCACTATAAACTTTCAGAACAATATCAGTGAAGAGATCAGTCGGCTTAGAAGGCATCTTAGTAGCAAAGCCCTCTCTCAAAGGACCAAGGAGACACTATACAAGACCCTTATCATCCCAGTCCTGCTGTATGGGGCAGAAGCGTGGACACTTACACAATCGGATGAATACATGCTGGGGTGCTTTGAGAAAAAGATTCTTCGGGTGATATTCGGTCCTGTATGTATTTATTGACTTGGTTAAGAAGCTGAAAATACAGCGGCTTAGATGGCTGGGTCATGCGGAACGTACGTATGGACGAAAACGCTCCTGCCCGACGAGTCTTCAATTCCAACCCGGAGGGCCGACGCAGTTCTGGAAGACTCCATCTAAGGTGGCGCGATCAAGTGGTAAACGACCTCAACCAACTTGGTGTGCGCAACTGGAGGCCACTGGCTAGGGACCGGCCTAGCTGGCGAGGATTGTTGGTTGAGGCCGTGGTCCACAATGGACTGTCTGCGCCACCTTAAGGAAGTAATTTTTTTTTTATTTTTTGGTTTTTTCAAAAACGGTTTGTTCAAAATTTTTTAAAATTTTTGTTTTCTGATAAGAAATTTAAACTGCTAGATGTTGACATACTCAAAAAAAAATTGGAATATGTTTTCGAAAAGTTTTTTTTAAAAAACTTTTTTTTGAAAAAATGGTATAATTATTTAAAAAAATTTAAAAAAAGGAAAAGAGGACTGATGGTATACTTCATTTTCTCCAAAAAAATGTTTTAATTATTGATTTTTAAGTGATTAATAAAAATTCATATATAACTTTTTCAATGCTTATTTCACAAAATTTCAAGCCTCAAGACCATTTTAACGGCGCAGGGTCAAAAGTCCACAGGCCAAAAGTCCACAATAGGCTTTTGACCCACTTGGGTGGGTCAAAAGAGCACAAATATATTATGGACTTTTGGCCCACCCTAGTGAGCCAAAAGTACACAAGGAACTAGGTCACAAGTTCATACAATTTAGAGGAAAGTGGGTCACAGATCCATATTGAAGAACAAAAATTAAGAATTATTCTTTTTATTTTTAAAGAAAATAACAACACATAAAAAAAAACAAAATAAACGACAATTCAATATAGTCAAATAAAAAATCGCGCGATTTTTTATTTGATTATATTGATATTTACTTCAATAATCAATTAAATAATCGCAGTGACTTAAATTATAGCTTTTCAGTATTAACTGTACCTTTTATTTATTTTTTAATTGATCACATAAATAGTGAAAATCTTTTATTTAAATCACTGCTATTTTTTGATTGATTACTGTATTAATTATTAATATAATCAATTTAAAAATCGCGCGATTTTTTAATTGATAATAATAATAAGTCACTGCGATTGTTTAATTGATTATTGAAGTAAATATCAATATAATCAAATAAAAAATCGCGCGATTTCAGTTTTCTTCAAAGCACTCTATGTAATTATCGTTGTATGGGAGCCATCATTTAAAAAAGACTAACTGAAAAAAATGCAATGCCATCTAATAGAAGGGCTGTAAGGAACTATACCAAACAAAGTTTGAGTGAATTCGATACAACCGTTGCCAACTTATGGCCATTTTAAAATAAAATGCACGACTGGGTCGCACGAACTTGCTCTAATGAGTGACAGTGGTTTAGGGGCTTGAGATTTTGATGAAAAAAAAAATTTCAAAATTCTTAAATAAATACTTAAAATAATTTGAGCTGAAAAAAAGTACGCCATTTTATTTCTTGGATAAATTTGAATTTATGAGAATAAATTTATAAAAATCTGTGGAGCAGTTTTTGAGAAAAAAAGTTTTTTTTGAAAAACTTTTTGAAAAAAATTTTCAAAAAAAATTCAAAAACGCCAGTTCATAGATATTCAGCAAATACATTTATTTAAAATTTTAGAAAAAAAATTAATAAGCAGTTTTCAAAATATTAATTTTTTAATTTTTTTTCTTAAATGCTTTTAAAAATACAAAAAAATATTTTTCAAAAATATTGGTATGCAATACAAATTCAGCTACCTACAGCTATATGTGTGTGAAATTTCGAAAGAATCGGTTGAGTCGTCTTCGAGTTAGTCGAAAGCAAAAAAAACTATGGAAAGTACCTTTCTTAGCCATTTTTTAAAACTTTTTTTTTCAGCCATATGATTGGTCGTGCCTAAAAAGCAACACTGATTTTTTTTAAATAGAAATCGTTATAGCCGTTTTTGAGAAAAATAAGCTTTAACGTAACGGTTGTATGGCAGGTACCGTTATTTTTTGAGCTAAAAAAAAAATTTCAATTTCCCCTCTGTACAATACCTAAAAAAGTCTATATACCAAGTTTGAAGCAATTCGGCCCACCCGTTTGGGCTGTAGGTCTCTTTACATACATACAGACAGACAGACATACAGACGGACAGAATTTTAAGACCATCTTTTTTCGTCTTCGCTATCATCGTAATGTCATGTTTGATTGTTATCTCAAAACTTTTTTTTCGACGAATGCATAACTTGCCTTATAGTACCTATAATCGCAAGTAAAAAAGCGTTAAGACCAGATCTCCGTTATTCGTATTTTTAGCCAAAAACAAAAAACGCAGTTCTCTTAAGAACACTAAGAAAATATTACACACAAACTTTAATCAAAATCATTGAAGCCATTTTCGAGCAAATTAGAATAAACCAAAAAAAGTTGGCTAAAACTCAACGGCTCTGTATGTACTTGTACTTGAGCCAAAACAAAAAATGCAGTTTTGCTAGAAATATATTGAGTAAGTTAAATTTCGAGTTTAATCAAAATCGTTAGAGCCGTTTTCGAGCAAATCCAAATTGAAAAAAATCCGTTACTCAAAAATTACCAGTCTAAGCCGGGCTTAAACCAAATAAAAAAATATCGACAATCGTTTTCTTCAAACAGCTATGTAAGAAGATACATTACACATATGACATACAAAACACCATCTCCGCAACAATTTACGTATATATATTAAGTTTGAAAAAAATCCGTCAAGCCGTTTAGGCTGTAGCCATGATGTGAAAAAGCGCACATCAACACAGACGCAGACAGACCGACGTACGGTATGGCGAAAACCACTTTATTGGGTTCCTCTATCATCGTAATGTCATGTTTGATTAAAACCTCGGTTTTTTTTCTTAATGAAACCAAAGATGCCAGCCAGCCAGAGGGTTACCGTGGACGAAGACTGTTATAGAGCTATGATCAACAACTTTTTCGGTCCTGAATTGAATCGACTTGATGTGAGGAAGCTGTGGGTTCAACAAGACGGTGCAACAACTCACGCGACCCGTGCACAATTAATCAGTTGACGAAAACGTTTGGTGAGCGCAATATAGCATTTTGAACCTGTAAGTTTCCCTCCAAAATCGTGTATTTTAACACCCCTGGACTATTTTTGTGGGGGTGTACATACATATACATACATATGTACATACATACATACATACATACATACTTATATACATATGTACATAAATACTATGTGAATTCGCTAGTCTACGATTGACGACTTGGAAAACAACATTTGCCGCGTTGTTGTCAATACATACCACCCCAAATGCTTCAAAGATTGATCAACAATTGGATCGAAATAAAAGATTAACATACGAGCCAGCCGCGGTGGTCATAAAGCCAGAAGTCATATTCGGATAAAAATGACAAACTTCCAAATAAAGTCAATTTTATGACAATTAATACAATTCATCTGTGTTTTATTTCACTTTATACATAATTCTACGAGTATACCTTTAAACAAAAAATCTTGAACGTATATCTATCTATACACATAAATAAAGATGAAGTGTCTGTTTGTAATTTCAAATTATCAGCTTTTTACTTTTTGTGTATGAAAGTACGGTACTTTTAACAAAAACGCAATTTCTAAAATGTTTGTCTGTCTGTTTGTTCCGGCTAATCTCGCAAACGGCTGGACTGATTTTGACGGGATTTTCACTGGCGGATAGCTGATTTTCTTAACATAGGCCATTTTAATTACCCCCATAGGAGGCGCTGCGGTCGCAATTTTCAAAAATTCTTATTAATGCACCGATGTTGACAGGATTTTCACAGGCTAAATTCTAGATTTAATTAATTTGTTAAGTAGTCCTTGGTGGCACTGTGGATACTTTTTTCGAGTTCTTATTTATGGGCCGAATTGACTTAAAATTACACAGTATCTATGTATAAACATAAATAAAAACGAAGTGTCTGTTTGTATTTTTAAAATATCAGCATCTTACTGAATGCAATGAAAGAATTTTGGCGGGACGAATTTCGCCGGGTCAGCTAGTTTACAATAAATATGATTTCTCTCCTCATCGAAAATATTCTAAAGAGCCATATGATGCAATTAAAAGAACCACTTTATGATTTCATTAAAAAGATTCCTCGTAGGCCGGCTTCCGCATTGATATTGTTGGCCAGTGATTGACGTCTTTAATAACGTGCAATAAATAAAATGAGTTTAAACAAATTGCGGAATTAAAATTTTCCATTTTATAAAAAAGAAAAAAATAAGCCCATAAACTTTCTCCTTTATTTTATAACAATAACAAAATGGGAAGGAAATAACTGCAAAATCGATGTAAACAAAATAAAATGCAGGGTCGCACGTACTTGCTCTTTTAGTGTAATAGGACGATGAAAACAAACTTTTCGAGCAATAAGGAACAACTCATTTTTGAAAAATTTGGTAAAACCTAAACAAATTTGGCTAAAACTGGAAAACCCGATATGCGGGAGCTAAATTTGAGAAATATTTAATATTCAAAATTTAGATGTCGTTTTGTGGGTGCTTTAAACGATAAAAATGTCCACTTATAGCTTAATTAATATAACTGTTAAATCCAATTTCCGTTATTATCATTTGTAGCCAAAAACTAAAATGCAGTTCTTTTTTCGAAGCATACTCTGTATATTAGGTAGGTACATAAAGTTTAATACAAATTGTTACGAGCCTTTTTTGAGCAAATTAAAAAAAAAGACAAAAGTTGGGCAGAACCTAGTAGCGCGTTGTATGGGAGCCACCATTATTTATTTATTTAGCCAAAACCTAGTTGCTTTTTGTATTTGGGCCACCATTCAAAAAAGAGTAAATGAACAAAATGCAAGGCTAAAAGAAATCTTTAAGGAACTAAACGAAACAAAGTTTGAGTGAACTCGATCAAGTCGTTGCCAACTTATGACCATTTGAAGAAAAGCCGTTAAGACCAGATCTCAGTTATTTGCAATTCTGGCCAAAAACTAAAAACGCAATTGTTTTGGGAACACTAAAAGAATATTACACACAAGTTTTAATCAAAATCGTTAGAGCCATTTTCGAGCAAATTAGAAAAAAACCAAAAAAAGTTGGCAAAAACTCAACGGCTCTGTATGAGAGCCACCAAATAGATAAGCTTCACGGAAAAACTTGCAATGACATCCTATAGAAAACTATGAAGAACTATACCAAAAAAAGTTTGAGCCAATTCAATCCAGCCGTTGCGAACTTACGTTGCAAAAGTACCAGTGTGAGCCGGGCCTCAACAACCGTTTTTCTTTAAACTGCTACATGGAGTTTAAGGAACATCCGTCAAGCCGTTTAGACTGTAGCTGGAGGTGAAAAAGCGCAAAGACGCACACCCGCATAGACAGACCGACGCGACGCGATGGACGGTATGGCGAAAACCACCACCTTTTTGGGCTTCTCTATCATCGTAATGTCAGGTTTGATGAAAACTTGATTTTTTTTTCTGCACGAATACTTGCCCTCTATTCAAGATGCATTGATGCAAATCTTTATTTAAAATTAAAAAAAAAGAAACATCATTCATCTTGTGCCAAGGTATAGTTAAAAATAAATAAATTAATCAATATTCAAGTTGATTGTAAACAAAAGAGTAACAGCACCGAATACCATTAAAAATCGCATGATCTTTACAAAAATATTGCTACACTATACCTACCACTTTTTGTGTGAAAACGTTCATACTTGCTGGCTCAATCTTGGTGAAAATGTCCGATGATGCTAGTGATTTATCTCCAGCTGACCGATCTCATCGCAATCCGGCCACTCAGCCTACTAACGCCGTACATTGAACTGCCTGTGCCTGTCTATATTGTACGTAGATGAACGAATATTAATGTACGAGGAAAATGAGAAATATTCACAGCAATCACCATAAACAGACAACATTTTGTGTGGTTATAATTATTGTACAATACCCTATCAACAATGATCGAACACTTTTAATCAGTCATGAAGGATTGATAATGTCGTAGAATAAATTATTGTGCTTGCGATTATAGGTTGATACTAAAATAATGCCTTTGTTTAATTAAAAATTGAGATAGTGATTAAAAGATGGCATTATGATGACTCGGAATTAAAAACAAGAGCACCGTGACTTAAGTTCAAATGAAGCATAAGCAAAGTAAATAATTAAAACCAAAATTTTCTATTTCGTTTTAAACAATTTTTTTTTGGAAGAAATCAATGGATCTTTATCTATTTTTTTTTTTTTTACAAATGTTAAAGGTGTTGCGCAAGGGTCCATCTTGGGTCCTTTCTTGTTTTTCTTGTACCTACATTAACTTTACAAACTTTATTAATTTTTTCCAATTTAAGTCATTTTTTAGACCAATGCACCTCCTGGCTAAACGGAGGGGAATATACCCCCCTTCGATGATTTTGTGTTTGTCTTAACCCAACCCCACTCGCTCTAGCTTTTTGGTTCACCTTATACCGATCAGCTTTTATACGCCGCTGATGTGCAGCTATATTTAAGTTGCCCGCTCGGGCTCGCATTACATCAAATGCATAAACGAAGATGTTGGACGGATTCAAAAGTGGTCCAGAGTTTAGCAGCGATTATATAACCTATATCCTTTAGAGAACCCTTTTGTTTAATGTTAATACTATAAGATATTTTATCTTGATGTGTTTTTAAGTTGATCGTATTTGAAAAACTAAATATAACTATTAACTCAAATTAAATTGCAGTTTAGGAAAAACGAATAACTGCTTGCGATGCTCTTGATTTCAATGTACTGTTTCGCACACAAAGAAATCAATCGGAAATGAACCAAATTATTCATTTAAAGAACTATACACGACCTATATCACTTTTAATTTAGGTATATTGTATATTGATATTAAGCGAGGTATTTGCGTTAATATGAGTCAGCTTACACCGAAATTAATATTTTCTAAATGATTTTTCAAATTATTGCCATCGAATTAAAAAACATCCTGTATAAAAGATTATAATTTGAATACAATTTCATTTGGTACTTTTCAGTTTGTATTCATTAACTGTTCCAAGACAGTCACCACGAATCAAAATAATGGCAAGTACTATTTAACTTTCATTTTGACTCTCAAAAAGTTGCTTTTCTTTAATTTCAAAAATGTTTTTGTTGGGTTGTTTTGCTTTGTAAACTTATAATGCATAGTTGCAATGGTATTTGTTAGGAAGCTTATTTTTAGATTAAGACGTTTTGGAATAAAATGTAAAACTTAATTTAAGATTCTATACCAATGCATTTTATTATGTCGTTTTGTTATCCGTCGACACATAAACTCAACACACCCTACTTTAGGAATGTGATACTAAAAATAAAAGCAATATTGTTTTTCGCCGATATGGTGTTTATTTGGAACTCTCAGTTTTATTCAAAACGTTGTCTGGACGGTGTTGTGCCGCGTCCGCGTGCTCTATCGGTCCTGTCACTCGCAGATCTACCAAGAAGAACACAAATCAGGCTTTAGCACAGTAGTATACATGCACCAATACCACACTCTGGTGGAACTTGAGGTTCGACCTTTGTAGATAACGAATCAACAAGCAAAGTATTTTATAAAAACAAACAAAACCAAAACAAACAACACGGCGTATAGTGTCATCGCAGAAAATACATACGTCGGGTAGTCGTCGCTTTAAGATAATAAAGAGGGCATGGGCAATGGGCATGCGTCTTCTTAATTGATATCACAATTGAAAATCAAAATAATTATCATTTTGTGAGTTTAAAAAAGCATGTACAAATGTCGCTATTGCAGCATTATAGTACGTTACGTAGTATGTTGGTGCTTTAATTTTGAGAAAACCAATTTAATGCAAAAAACAAATATCGCGCATACGCAACAGTGTTGCTCAATCGACCTCCGGAGCAGCGCAGCGTTGGTCGCCCAGCGCTGCCACCTTTACAGCATGACGCACAGTGTTTTTTTTTTTCTTTTTTCTTTTTTTCTTTAAACACCTGAATCGGTCGTTTGCATCGTAACATAACGAGTTTTCGAACAACAAATTCGTTCAATACAGTTTACATTAAAAACAAAAGTGAAATTTAAGTTTACCACCCCCAACGTCACCTAACTTTGAGTGCGTATGTGATTTAAAGTATAGTTATAGTGGCAGCTGTTGTTGATTAAAAATGATAATAAAATCGTAATCACCTTTTATCGCGCAATGCCAACGTTTCCAATGAGCGGATCAGCGGGGTATTCATTCATTATACTTCATTCAATAACTTAATAATGTTGTTGATACTAATGACGATGTTGTTCCTATCTTAAAGGACTTTAAGATATTTTTTGTAAACTATGTAAGTTTTAATTTTAAGCCAAAAATAAATTATGCCTGACTTGATGGATTAATATTTTGATAAATAGATCGTTTTCCATGTTTTTAGTTGCGATTACAAAAATTGGGATACCAATCAGATATAACATTATCATGATAGAAAAGTATAAAATAGTAGGTCCTAAATTGGGTTCGTCTGTCTGCCTGTATAGGCGCTGCCATGACATAAGGCCATGTGACATAAGGCCATATTTCGAAGTATGGCCTTTTGACACATTACTTAAGTGTTATAAAGCCATATGTTTTTGTGACATAGGGCCATACTAAAAAAAGCAACTGACAACAAAACGTTGTAGGTAGTGTTGTTGCTTTTGTAATTGCAACTTGTAACTTTTATTTTCATAATGACAGGAGCTTTATAAAAATAAAATGCACGACTGGGTCGCACGAACTTGCTCTTATGATAAGCAATTGCGTAGTGGCTTCATATATGGATATTAACAAAAAAATTAAATAATTTCGAAAATTCTTTTATTTTTTAAATTAGTTTAAGAGTTTTCTCGGAAAAACTAAGTATAAAATAAAATTTCAAAGCTATACGTCAATCTAGGAAAAATAAAATGCACGACTGGGTCGCACGTACTTGCTCTGTGGGTGCAAAAGTACGACGAAAACAAACTTTTCGCTCAATAAGAACAACTCATTTTTGAAAAATTTGGTAAAAACTAAAAAAAAATTGGCTAAAACTGGAAAACTCGATATACGGGAGCTAACGTTAAGTAACCTTTAGTATATCAAATTTAGATGTCGTCTTTTGGGTGATATAAATGATATAAATTTCCGCTTATGGCCAAATTAATAAAACTGATATTACCAATTTCCGCTATTATCATGTGTAGCCAAAAACTAAAAATTCAGTTTACTTTGAAGTATTCTACAGGGTGATTCACCAGCGTTGTGCCAAAAAGCTAGAGCGTGTAGGTTAAGTTGAGACAAGAAAAAAATCGTATTGGAGGGGGGGGGGGTCTATTCCCCTCCGTTTAGCCGGGAGGGGCAATTTTCTGAAAAATTGACTTATTTTGTAAAAAAATATATTTAAAATCAACGGGTTCGTTTACAACACCGTGTTATACCTTTTTGGAAAGCCAAAAACTTTTCCTTTTATTTTGTTTTTAAATTAAATTGTTTTAACGAATAGTTTAAAAAATATAAATTTTCAAACTCAAAATTTTGAAAAAAAATTTGAAAAAATAATTTTAAAACTAATTTTTTTCAAAATTTTACGTAATTAAGTATAATTTTTGTTCTCAGAATTCAACGCTTCCATTAATCTTTAATCCAACACTGAAAACCGTATGGCTCTACGACTTTTTGTTGCCAAGGTATTCAAATATAACCGAACCTACTTCTTCACAAAAACAAGAAAATCTAGCCTTACGGGATGGCACAAGTGATCATTTAGCCAATTTTTTCGTGTTTTTGTGAAGAAGTAGGTTCGGTTATTTTTGAATACCTTAGCAACAAAAAGTCGTAGAGCCATACGGTTTTCAGTGTTGGATTACAGATTAATGGAAGCCTGTATACAGGGTTTTGAAAAAAATTAGTTGTAAAATTATTTTTTCAAATTTTTTTTCAAAATTTTGAGTTTGAAAATTTATATTTTTTAAACTATTCGTTAAAACAATTTAATTTACAAACAAAATGAAAGAAGAAGTTTTTGGCTTTCCAAAAAGTGATAACACGGTGTTGTAAACGAAGCCGTTAATTTTTAATATTTTTTTTTACAAAATAAGTCAATTTTTCAGAAAATTGCACCTCCCGGCTAAACGGGGGGAATAGACCCCCCCCTCCCATACGATTTTTTTCTTGTCTCAACTCAACCTACACGCTCTAGCTTTTTGGCACAACGCTCGTGAATCACCCTGTATATGTTATATTAAAAGTTTCATACAAATGGGGGAGCCTTTTTTGAGTAAATTAGAAAAAACGAAAAAATTGGCCAAAATCTAATGGCTCTTTGTATAGGAGCCACCATTTAAAACAAAGAAAATGAAAAAAATCAATGCCATCTGAAAGGAAGCTGAAAGAAACTATACCAAACAAAGTTTAAGTGAATTCGATGCAACCGTTGACAACTTATAGCCATTTGAAAAAAAGCCGTTAAGAGCAGATCTCCGTTATTTGCATTTTTAGCCAAAAACTGAAAACGCAGTTCTCTTAAAAACACTAAAAGAATATAACACACAAAGTTTAATCAAAATCGTTAGAGCCATTTTCGAGCAAATTAAAAAAAACCAAAAAAAGTTGGCTAAAACTCAACGGCTCGTTGTACGGAAGCCACCGTTTAGAAGGGCTTCAGGGAAAAATTTATTAAACCATCCTATAGAAAACGATGAAAAACTATGTCAAACGAAATTTGAGTCGATTCAATCAAGCAATTGTGAACTTATGGCTATTTGAAAAAAGCCGTTAAAACATGATTTTCGTTACGACCATTTGAGCCAAAAACAAAAAACGCAGTTTTGTTAGAAATGCTTAAATTAAGCTAAATTTTGAGTTTAATCAAAATCGTTAGAGCCGTTTTCGAGAAAATCCAAATTGAAAAAAACCGTTACTTGAAAGGTACCAGTTTGAGCCTGGCTAAAACGAAATAAAAAAAACCTCGAAAACCGTTTTTCTTCAAACTGCTATATTCCAAGTTTGAAGAAAATCCGTCAAGCGGTTTAGGCTGTAGCATGACGTGAAAAAGCGCACATCCGCACATCCTCGACCGACGGACGGTATGGCGAAAACCACTTTTTTGGGCTTCACTATCATCGTAATGTCATGTTTGATTAAAACCGCGATTTTTTTTTCTGCACGAAACCAATACTTGCCCTATTGAGCAAGTAAAAATAATAGCTTAAAACTCGCGGCGAATTTTAAGCTATCATTTTTTTTTAAATCAAGTATTGTTGCTTTTGTAGTTGCAAATTCTTGCAAATTTATTATCATAGTGACATGAGCTTGATAAAAAAAATTATAGCTTAAAATTCCCCTCCCTGCTCTGCATGCATCACCTTTCCTTCTCATTATTGTTAATGTTTCCTTAATCAAGATTTAAAAAATTTATATTCATTTCATTCGGAACCCTATTTTGACTATAAAATTCAGGCACTTTTGTCCCATTTTAGTGGGTCATTAGACCCGAACTCAACTCGGGACTTAGGTCTCACTAAAGTAAGAAATAAGACCGAAAAATGAGTAAATTAAGCATTGTGCTTTGATCCTAAATTCATAACTATATAAAAAAAATTCAATATTGCCAAATAGAGGTGGAAATGGCGATTGTGGGCGGATTAAAAACTCGCAATAAATCGCGTTAAAGGAAATAATAGATACTGGGCAATAATATTGCATCGTAAAAGTAAGGGGCAATAAAATTCCTCGGTCAATATCTTGCGTGGTGGGAAGGACGCATAAAGTCAACTTAGAGTTTGTGTTGTATTTGCATAAGCTTATGCTTAAACTAATTTTGTCTTTGTCTTGTTCTTTTATTTTCTAATTGTCATGGCATCCTGTTTCAAATTCAACTACCTTATTGCTTACTGGAATAAGCGCGTGTGAATCATAAACGATAAGCACAAGTTAATGGCTCGCTGCAGGGATGATGATCCTCATAAGCATGAACACAATGGAGTTGCAGAGTTGCAGCGGCAAACGCACGACTTTTCAAAATATTGAATATACACACTTATTCAATGTTGAGAATAGATCTAGTCGCATAGGCGGCCTAGTACGAACGGAAAAAGTCGGTTCAATTTAAATAATTTGAGCCGCATTTTTGACATTTCGCTCAAATAAGAGCACGTATTTTGATAATTTTCCAGCTGCATCAGCACCGATATTCAAACAAGTCAAATAAATTCATTTGCGTGAATCAAATATTTATTTATAGGTTTCAGATTGAGCCAGTATCTCCTTAGATTCGATAACTGCTTCCAACAACACTTCACTGTCTAAATGCAATACCCTCCGCCACCCATTCAACATCGTATAGAACCTGATTTTAACGTTGGGACACGGCATAATCAATTCTTAAAGATAAAAGTTAATAGACTGAATTGAATGCCAAGGTTAAAATTATTATTTGTTTGCTAAACAAAGAAACATGACCCGAAAGCAAAAAAATCTAATGTTTTAAATGAAATGTACTTAAGATATGATAAAATGCGATAGAAAGGCACCAATTTAATGGCAACTCAGATAGCAATTGTAACGTAAAAGCTTCGAAAAAATTCAGGCTGACATTTCATTGATTCATTTTATACTTTTCAATTCGGAGACTACTTGAATCATAAAAATAAAATTTCAAATTTAGAATTTTTAAACCTATACCTAAGTAAATATAAATTTTTTTTAAATTATTTTAATAACACAAGAAACTTATTTTTGAAGTGAAATTTAAAGACATCTTAACACTATCATTGTTTAAACTTTGTTAAGAATTATAAGTTTATAAAAATATATTTCCAATAAACCTACATATTTCAAAAATACACTACTACTACTGGTTTGCTTACATGCTTTGCTTATATTATTGTCTAGGGTCGAAATTTTGAAAATTGTATTTAAATAACTGTTTCTTCTTTTTGAAACAAAGTTTGAGCTAAAAAGAATTCCCAAATTTTGAAAAAGTAAGTGCACGACTGGGTCGCACGAACTTGTGACAGTGGTCTTGGGGCTTGGATTAAAAAAAAAAAAAAAAAAATACTTAAACTAATTTGAGCTGAAAACTACGCCATTTTAATTTTTATATTAATTTCAATTTATGAGAATACAAAAAGAAAGTCTGTGGATCAGTTTTTGAGAAAAACTTTTTCATTAGTTAGAAGGAAAAGGAAGATAAGATTTTTTTTTGTTATAACAGTGGATTGAGATTTATTTATGTATTATTATTACTTACTTACTTACTTAAGGTGGTGCAGACAGTCCATTGTGGACCACGGCCTCAACCAACAATCCTCGCCAGCTAGGCCGGTCCCTAGCCATTAGCCTCCAGTTGCGCACACCAAGTTGGTTGAGGTCTTTCTCCACTTGGTCGCGCCACCTTAGATGGGGTCTTCCAGAACTGCGTCGGCCATTCGGGTTAGAAAAGGAGACTCGCCGGGTTGGAGCGTTTTCGTCCATACGTACGTTCCAAATGACCCAGCCATCTAAGCCGCTGTATTTTCAGCTTCTTAACCAAGTCAATGTCGCTGTATAGCCCGTACAGTTAGCCATTAAATCTTCTCCTCCATACTCCATTGATACATACAGGACCGAATATCACCCAAAGAATCTTTCTCTCAAAGCACCCCAGCCTTAATTCATCCGATTGTTTCAGTGTCCATGCTTCTTCCCCATACAACAGGACTGGGATGATAAGGGTCTTGTATAGTGTGTCCTTGGTCCTTTGAGAGAGGGCTTTGCTACTAAAATGCCTTATAAGCCCGAAGAATCGGCGATTGATAAGAGTGATTCTTCGACTGGTCTCTTCACTGATGTTGTTTTGAGAGGTTATAGTGGAACCCAATAAGACAAAGTCCTTGACAACTTCAAAGTTATATCTGTCCATCGTGACATTTTGCCCTCTCTCAATGTCATATAAGGTGGCGAGATCAAGTGGTGGACCACCTCAACCAATTTGGTGTGTGTTACTGGAGGCAACTGGCTAGGGAGCGGACTGGCTGGTTGGGGTATGTTTTTCAGGCCGTAGTCTACAACCACAATGGACTGTCTGCGCCTCCTTAAGTAAGTAATTAAGTAAGTAATGCACATGAAATCGGTTACTATACTTACTTAAAAGGTCCATTGTGTATCATAGTTTATTTTTATTATTTTCAACACACACTACATCATCCTTTAGGTGTCCCAGAAAGTCCCGATGCTCAATCTTGATTAGGGTCATTGCTTCGCCTACACTTTTTATATTTTTTATTTTTTTTGCATTTCTGAGAAAAATACATTTTATACACAAAGCACTCAGTAATAACCATAACAACACACTGATTTTTTTTCTCTTTGGATACCCTTCTCCGATAAAAAAAAAATCTCGCAGTGATTTGCTTTATTTTCCCCTTTTTAAAAATTATTTTCTACGCTCAAGGGCATTTTACGAAATTTACGACCATTAAATTACAGGAATGTCTCGTCAAGTTGAAATTGTTATTATATAACAAGAAAAAAAAGTTAAGGCTCATTGTATGCAGCATTTACAATGCACAATACTCCTCGTTACTGTTTACGACGAGTTTATAATATACAAGGTAGCTTAATTTTGCATACATTCAACATTTATAAATATAATTATTCCGTTATTTAAGCCTTTTAACAAAAACTATTTTATATTTTTGTTCTAAAAATAGTTGCTTACGAGCATAGTAGTTGCCTCGGACACTCAAACTAAGGAAATGGGTTACTAGTTGCTGTTGAATTGATGCCTTTCGCAAATCTAAATAAATAATCCATAGAGCGGAAGGACAATGTAAAGGCTCATTTAAATAATAATTATTAATAAAAAATTAGTTGCATAATAAAAAAACAAAACACTTCACATCACAGCCAAATTTGTTGTTGTTGCTAGTCAATTTCAGGGCATATATCTGTACAGGGTGTTAATGAATTTCCATCTATATTGACTGAACTTATGAGTTCCCTATTAAGCAAATATGGGAACCATAATATAGAATACTAGCTTTCACCCGCGGCTTCGCTCGCGGCAAATACAGGGTTGGCCTTCGCCATAGTAATTTTTAAAAATAAAGTCCACTACTGGATCGCACCAACTTGCTCTAATAAGACATTGGTCTTGGCTTGAGATTTTGAAAAAAAAATTTATTTTTCGAAACTCTTATTCATTGGATGAATTTCAATGTATGGTAGTAAAATTATCAAAATTTATTCTTAGAATAAAAACATTTTTTGGAGAACATTTTTCAAAAAGAAATTAAATTCCCCCAATACATAGGTATTCTGCATTTATCATATAACTACTTATTATTTTTGAAAAAGTTAATGATCTGTTTTCAAAATATGTATTAAATTATAAAGAGAAATGCTTTTGAAAAAACGAAAAAATATTTATTAAAAATATAGGAATGTAGTACTTAGGTATTAATTAAGCTACTTTAACCTATATATATGTATGTGTAAATTTCCGACAGAATCGGTTAAACCGTCTTCGAAAAAGCCGAAAGCAAAAAAAAACCCGTCCTATGGAAGGTACCGTTCTTAGCAATTCTTGGTAACTTTGTTACCAGCCATTTGATAGGTCATACGGTCATACATAAAAAACTAAACTAATCAAAATCGTTTGAGTCATTTTCGAGAAAAAATGAGCTTCAACATAACTATAGTGTCAGGTACCGTTAGTTTTCGAGCTGCAAAAAAAATCAATTTTCCTTCTGTACAATACCTTAAAAACTTGGTATATGTACCTAGTTTGAAAGGTTTGGGCTTTTGTAGGTGTCTTTAGGTACATACATATAGTCAGACGGAAAGGCAAACAAATAAGCCAGACAGACGGACAGATTTTTTTGACCAACTTTTTTGGTCCTCGCTATCATCGTTCAAACTTTTTTTTCCGACGAACTTGCAGTTTATGTACAATTCGCATGTAATGATTCCAGCGCGTTTCAATTATTGACTTCTAAAGGAATACTTTTGATACCTTGGGTTTCATTATTTCAATTTTCATAAGGATCTCTAGTTGAGAGTTGAGACTAAAGAAATGTATAGCCTATGTAACTCACAGATAATGTATAGCTTTCTTTTAGTTAAAGAATTTTAAAAACGGTAAAGTAGCTTAGGAGCGCAAGCCTTACAGATAAACGCACTTACTTTTCATATTTTTACTATAAGGCAAGTTATGCATTCGTAAAAAAAAATAATCTAACAATCAAACATGACATTACTATGATAGAGAAGTCGAAAAAAGTGGGACCGACAATTCTGTCTGTCTGTCCATCCGTCTGTATCGGCACCTACAGCCTTAACGGCTGGATCGATTTGCTTCAAACTTGGTACATAGTATTATTATGACGTCCTACAGAGGTGTTTTTGGAATTACCATTCTAGCTCTAAAACTAACGGTACCTGCCATACGATTTTTAGGGGAAAATTGATTTTTATCAAAAACGGCTCCTAAGATTTTGATAAAACATTCTGAATAATGTTTTCTGTGCAAAATTTATGTTTTGTTCGGAATAGATTTTTCAGGAAAAGTCTTATAACGGTAATTCCCATTATTAAAATTTATATGTCATCTTTTGGGTGCTATAAATGATATAAATGTCCGTTTATGGCCGTATTAATAAAATTGTTTAAACAAATTTCCGTTTTTATCATTTGTAGCCAAAAACTTAATTGCAGTTTTCATCAAAACATTTTATGTATCTATATTACATACAAAGTTTAATCAAAATCGTTAAAGCCGTTTTTGAGCAAATTAGAAAAAACCAACAAAAGTTGGCTAAGACTGAACGGCTCGTTGTATGGGAGCTACCATTTAGAAAGGCTTCACTAAAAAATTTACAAAGCCATCCTATAGAACACTATAAGGAACGATAACAAACAAAGTTTGAGTCAATTCAATCAAGCCGTTGCGAACTTATGGCCATTTGAAAAAAGCCATTTAAACCTGATTTTCGTAACGACCATTTGAGCCAAAAACAAAAAAAAAACGCAGTTTTGTTAGAATTGCTTAAAGTTATCTAAATTTTGAGTTTAATCTAAAATCGTTTGAGCCGTTTTCGAGAAAATTAAAAAAACCGTTACTTGGAAAGATACCAGTTAGAGCCGGGCTAAAACGAAATAAATTTTTTTTTTGTATACGAATGCATAACTTGCCTTATAGTACCTATAATCGCAAGTAAAAACCTCAGCAACCGTTTTCCTTTAAACTGCTATACATATACCAAGTTTGAAGAAAATCCGTCAAGCCGTTTAGGCTGTGGCTGGACGTGAAAAAGCGCACAGGCGCTCATCCACACACCCGCAAAGACAGACCGACGTACGGTATGTCGAAAACCACTTTTGGGCTTCTTTTTCATCGTAATGTCATGTTTGATTAAAACCTCGATTCTTTTTTCTGCACGAAACCAATACTTGTCTTAAAAAAGACAATACACTATTATTAAAGATAATTTACTTACTGTATGTATGTATGTATGTACGTTTTGTTCAAATCGATCTGCAAGTTTAAAGTTGAATGTCACTGAGCTCATAGTAATTGCCCTGGCAGTAAAAAGTCTCAAATTTAGGCGTTGCACACGCCTTTTTTATCACACCAGCAGTTATTAAACTTGGGCCACACAAAATTAATGTTATTGAATTTTTTCCTGTCTGCTAAAGAAGAATTGTGTTTCTGAAACTGGAACAGCTGCTGGCTGCGGGAGGCGCACGCATACACATACAAAAATATAGGGAATAGGGTATCCAACAGTTCGTTGAAAACGTACTCTAGCTCTCCCTTATGTTTTATTTTTTTTTATTTTGAAATATTAAAAATCAAATAAATTTTATTGAAATAAATTCCAATAAATACTACGAATAAATATTACTTTACAGTGGAACAAATCTTATAAATGGGCTACAAAAAATTCAGCTTGACGGTTTTAACATTTTTTTTCTTCTAAACCATCTACATTATGGTCCCTTTCATTTAAAAAAATATATTTAAAAATCCACCCGTCCTAACTCTAAAAATAAGGTCACACACAAAAATTAAATTGATTTTTATATATATAGATATAAAAAAAAGTTATAATTATTATTGTTGCTAATGTTTTTAATTTTCAACACATCGATCAAATTCCTCAGTACTTTGCACCAACTTTAGGTGCATTAGTCTTTTTAACATCGCTCATAATATTTTGTTCGGCGGTTTATGTGAGCGTCTTAAACCGTATGTGTTTAGTAATAGACCCTTTCTAATAAGGCTTTAGACATGGAAAATCCACGACCGACCAAATCTTTACATTGCACCAGATCCTGAAGGAAACCCTATGCAGAATCTAGCATCGAGAACACAACCTTTGAAATCCTGCTACGTTTTATCAGGATGACGTTGGACAATGTTCGCTGTTTCGTAAACATTCTTCTGAAACCTTCAACATTGCTGGGGGCTTAAGACAAGTTGAAGCAGCTGTACCAACATTTTGCTTGAAAAGATACGAGAAGTACGCAACACAAATGAAACCCAGTAATAAGAAGGCAAAGAAATATTGCTTGGACTTCGTCCAATGGACATTGCAAAAGTGTGGGTCCTCCATCCCTCATAAACATGTAGGACCAATAGCCATGTATGTAATTTTTGTTCGTCATTAACAATTAGACTAATCTTTCTATTCTTTGCAAGATTCCTCAGCTGCTCCCATGGTTCTAAATTCTGGGACTTCATAAATGTTGACCTTCATGTTTCCTTTGGTAATCCAAACCGCCTTGAACCTTGAGTATTCTATTCGCTAATACTTATTTTTACCATCCTGATGGTGAGAGCATAAGGTACACCAAGTAAAAAGTTGGTGTGAAAATTAAATTCCACATAAAATTGGTGTGGAAACTAATTGAATTTAAAAAAAAAAAAGATTTTTTTTTTTCAAAAACAAATATTTTGAAATTTGTTTTAATAATATCAAAACGAAGAAATCTGCTTTTTTCACCTGAAAATGTTTTCTTAAAAAAATAAGATCCAGTCGCTTTTAAAATATATTTTAAGAAACAAGAAACATTTGATTAACCCTACCTAACAAATTGGGGGATCGCGTGAACCCCAGCTCATGTTTGAATCCTTATAACTTCTTTTCAAATCACATTTTCGACCTGGAGTGGGAATGCAGTTAACGAATTTTATATTTCCTTACGTTTTTTTTTCTTTTTTTTCCATCACAGCGATTTTAGAAAATTTACTGGAATTTTTTTCTGTAAAAACAAACCAAACGTTGGGTTCGTGCGAAGCCCAATGCTTAAAATGGTATAGAAAAAAATTTAACCAAACACAAACACGTATTTTATTGGAAAATAAATATGACAATATGAAGATGACTACTAACATAGAAAAATGATGAGAACATTATACAAAACTAAGTCATTCTGGAATCGTTGGTAATTCCGGTAGGCGTTTTACACAGACGATGTTTTGGTGGCAATGACAACAGTTTTTTCCACAAAAATCACAACAATGTGGAATGAATTGCCTGGCACAATTTTCCCTTGCCATTTTGATCTTCAAACATTCAAGACCAATGTTCATCCACACCTCCTTTTCCTTCCTCCCTAATTTCCTATCGCTCGCGCTGTGACTTATCATTAAAAGGGCTATAACAAACCCCTTGAGCGCGTGTGCAGTATAAAATGTATACATATATATATATATATATACTAGCGGCCCGGTACGTGCATCATCTTGATACATAACACTGTCAATTGATTTATATGTCAAGACTACATATGGCAGTTTTGCTTGAACTTGAAAATTAATTGCATTGATATGAATGTTCTTCGGTGCCAAAATAGGCGCGTTCCCTCAGCCAATCATGATTTCTGTAATTCTGAAGAATATTCGGAAAAAAAACACATTCAATCAATTCATCTATCGGTTGAGCAATTGATCGAAAATTGTTCGGTACAGCGATCAATCCGTTGGTACTGTCGATTTGTATTTTTCCATCACCAATTTTTAACAATTGCTTTGTAAACTCATGGGCAGCTGGAAGGTAGGTGAATACGCATATTAATGTTCAGTGTCAATTTTTGTACATATGTATCTCCAAAGAACTGATGACTTCAAACAGGCATTTATTTCATCAGCAGGAGTTGATCGAGGAATGACAGGCAATGTTTGACGAAAATCCCCTGGCAGTAATATCAAAGCACTACCAAAAAGCTGTTGATTACCACGAAAATCTTGCATTGTTCGATTAAATGCTTCTAGTGATTTTTTATTCGCCATCGTACACTCATCCCATAAAATAATTGGCGTTAATCGCAGAACTTTTGCCATAGTAGAATTTTTCGAAATATTGCAAATTGTAGTATAAATCACCTGTACATTCAATGGCAATTTTAATGCAGAGTGTGCGGTCCGACCACCTTCTTATAATGTAGCAGCAATTCCCGAAGATGCAAGTGCCAATACAATTTTCTGTTCCGAACGAATAGTCGCTAATATCAATGATATAACGAACGTTTTGCCTGTACCACCAGGTGCATCCAAGAAATATAATCCACCTGCATTATTGGAACATGCTTGTACTGTCAACACTATGAAAAAAGTTTCAATTTGACAGCACACAGTCCCCATCTGAAAATCCCCATTTACAAAATGAATCCGCCATTTATTGAATTCATTTGTTACAAAAAATGCGTTAAATGAAGAACCGCTCGACCGATTTTGTGCAAACTTCACATAAACCATCTACTAAATAGTCCGAACAAAGCCTTAACATTTAGTTTGGATAGGTGAGCCCGTTCTTGAGTTATAAAATTACAACGAACAGTGGCATTGATTTTTATATATATGTATATATTTATATATGTATATATATATATATATATATATATATATATATATATATATATATATATATATATATATATATATATATATATATATATATATATATATATACAGGGTGTCCCGAAACTCAACGTCAAGCGGGCACCGAGTGAAAGGGTAGGTTATGTCCGTACTGGGAAAAGTAAGGAAAAAAATCCATCTCGCTTTGTTTAGTAAAAATAGTAATATTTATAAAAATTATAAAAATCGTTACACTAGACCACACTTTTAGGTACTGTGGTCACAAATTTTCATATTTTGCGGTGTTTATTTTTGTATGTAATCCTTACTAACTATGCTATTATTCCCAATTAAAAATCAAAAAATAAATATCGTAGTTTTCGTAAAAAAAATAAAATTTGACTGAGTCATGGTGAAATTTTTTTTTAAACTTAACTTTGAGACTTCATACTTTAAAAAAAATGTACCGCACTACCCTCGGCAAGTTATTTAAAAAGTTGGCCCATTTTACCAAGATTTCAAAATGGTACAACACTTGCTAATTATTCACCCATAAAAAATATTATTAAAATTTAAACCGCTGTAGAGCATTATAAATTAGGACTAAAAAATTGGAAAATTCTACCCTTGTTAAGAAAAACACTGGCCAACACAACAACAAAAGATGCAACTTCCTGGCAATATCCATCAAATTCATGAAAACAGAACAAACTAACGGATTGCAGCTGCATACAGATCATTCTAAAGTGAAAATCACAAAAAGCAGCAGACTTAAAATTTCTGTTTACACGATCTGCTTTCAGTACAGAACGCTCTTACTTTTGTTCGCAATTTCTAATAATCGTTGGCTTTTTTATTAGCATAATCGTTTGCTTTTGTTTTCCCCTGGATTCGATTAGTGTTGTGTTAATTATTATCTAAAAATTGTGTTATAATTATAATCTAGTAATAGAGAATAAAAACCTTACGTGAAATGCCGTATTCCTACACAGCTGAGGAATATGCAAACATGCACATTATTATTACGGTGAATGCGGTTGTAATGCCTCTGCTGCCGCCAGATTGTATCGCGAAAGGTACCCAAATGTGGCGCGTCACCCAGACATTTGCTTTAGTGTAAAGTGCTTTTACATAAAATAAATGTATTAAATTTTTTTCATTTGTTTCATTAAGATTTATGAATAGATAAAGTTTTTAGTAATACATCAATAAGGAACAATACAATACTTTCCATTTTTAATTGGGAATAATAGCATAGTTAGTAAGGATTACATAAAAAAATAAACACCGCAAAATATGAAAATTTGTGACCACAGTACCTAAAAGTGTGGTCTAGTGTAACGATTTTTATAATTTTTATAAATATTACTATTTTCACTAAACAAAGCGAGATGGATTTTTTTCCTTACTTTTCCCAGTACGGACATAACCTACCCTTTCACCCGGTGCCCGCTTGACGTTGAGTTTCGGGACACCCTGTATATATATATATATATATATATATATATATATGTATGTATGTATAATACACAATATAAGAATAAAAACTGTTGTGTTAACAAACTTGCACTTAAAAAGTTTTATCAAAATCACTGCAGTCGTTTTCAAGAAATCTTTACTGCTTCACGATTGTATGACAGGAACCGTTATTTTTGGGCCTGAAGTAAAAATTAATAAAACTCTGAGGGGCGGCTTAATAAATATTAAATACCAAATTTGAAGCAAATCGGACCATCCCTTCGGCTGTAGAGGTGCGAACGCACATACACATGAGCTTACTTACTTATTTACTAACTTATGTTGGCTCCACTGGAGCGTGGTGCTCTTAGGCCTTGCTAAGTATGCCCCTCCAGCCGGCTCGATCTCTAGCCTGCCATGCCGTCTCGAATTTTGCACTCAAAGTTTTCGGAGGTCTCCCTCTACCTGGTCACTCCATCGGAGATGAGAGCTACCTTAGCTTCTGACTCCCTCTGGTTTTGCGTTGAAGACTTTACGAGCTGGAGCGTCGATGTCCATTCGCTCTACATAGCCCAACCATCTTAGTCGTTGAATTGGAATTTTTCAGGCTAGGCTAATTACGTTCTGACCAGTCGGTGGTGGGATTGGACTTTTGTTGATGAAAGCATATACTTCGTCTTGTCCTCGTTTATTTTCAACCCCAATCTGCTGACTCCATTGTAGTTACTGCTCGCTTTTTTCTTCCTATCACGTCAACATTACTCAAATTTACGATATATACCGCCCGAAATGTGCGAAAAGGTTTTCATAAAAAATGTATCGCTGTGTTTAATGTAGCTTTACTTTCGAAATCGAACTATCAAAGACAAAATCTAGCTTCTTCTATGGTGCGAAAAATATATAGTTATTCGTCAATTAAGAACGGCTGTGCCGATTTGGCTCAATTTACAAGTTGTTTGTAATTGCCAGGAGAATGTTTTTACGAATGACAACTTTTGTAAAACCCTCCGGGAAAGTCGGAAAATAGGA
The DNA here is from genome assembly GCA_916050605.2 of Platycheirus albimanus. Lineage (NCBI taxonomy): Eukaryota > Metazoa > Arthropoda > Insecta > Diptera > Syrphidae > Platycheirus > Platycheirus albimanus. Next base: position 85,343,569 of record OU696696.1, read on the forward strand.
ATAATCGAAAATCGACTTTTTGTATGGGATTTTGTGTGTCATGGTTCCAATAATACTTGTGTGTTTTGGGTTGCGGCATTCTTTGCGAAAATTCATTCAGTAATATTTTCTTTTAAACTTTATTTTGAAAAGGATTCATTTAATGTTCAATGCCGAACAGAAGAACGTGTACGATTCGCTGATGGAGGTTGTTGACGATCTAACTGGAGGCATTTACTTTCTGGATGCTGTCGGTGGGACAGGCAAGACGTCAGCTGTACGTTGCCTGTTCGCATGTTCGCAAACCGCCTTTGTTGTTTGTTTTTGCGCCAAAAATTAAATCCAAAAACATTGTTTATCGTATCGCTCTCTACTGATTTTTTTTTTTTCAATTCAAATAAATCACATTGAAATCTAAACTTGGAGCGAGGCAAATTTCGCCGGTCCGCTAGTACTTACATATATATTTTTTTTATAAAATCTGTGGAAGAAATTTCCACTTTAACTTAGTGATATGCTTTGGCCAATAACTTATCCCCTGAAAATACGTTTCACATTCTCCATTTATTTGGAAAAAAAAACAGTATTTTCTTATGTTCTTTCTATCTTATATCAAATTATAATTATTATTATTAATCAATCAATATATGCATAATATTATTTAATCAATTTTTTTCTTTTTCATATTTTCAGATCTGAAAAAAAAAATGCTGTCGTCCTAAGCGCATATTTATCTATTACAATTCCCCGCTTCTTATTATTGTAATTTGTACCAATCAAAGTTTTCACTATTTTTCGCTTTTCCACAAACATCGATAGTGATAAACTAAAAACAAATTTAATTAACCAGCTGATCTTCAAGATAAAAATAATATAAGTTTATCTTTATAAGAAACAAATCTTTTTAGTTTCCGTTTTGTATGTTCTGCTTGACTTAAGTGCTCGTTATACAAATAATTAAATAAAAAAAAAAACTATAAACAAAAAATAGGTATTAAAATATCAGTTGTTGAAGTGATTGCGAAATGAGTCGCAGTAGCAGAAGGAATACATTTACCAGGCCGGGGTTTTCACTGAGACGTCTGCTTTTGCAAGGAGCACGAGCAGCTCGCGGAAGTCCACGCCTCGGACAGAGATCATGTGACGTTGAACGAGGTCTATCAAAGTCAGAGAAGAAGTCTGTTGAAAGTGCATTCGGAATGAACGAGAATAAGGTAAGAGAAAACAAATTTTTCCTTTCATTCTTATTATTGACAAAAGGCATTAAATATTCATATTTTATGATAATAATAATAATTGGAGTTGATTTTTTTTATTAGATATAAAATTCTATCATGTTATTAAGTTTGGATAAGAAAATTACTTTGAAGTTCCAAGAAACACAATTAAAACCAGTATTGATGGAAATATAAGCTCCGTTAACACACTACAAACCTACGAAACACAATTGAGAACCTTTTTTCTTAACTCGGTCAGATTTTTGTTTTTAAAGTAAAATAAAAAGTGAGAGGGCCGCCTTGAACTGAATTGTAGAGGCGCTTGCGTCGTTCACACACTAGGGCCGTATTACAAAATTAACGGATAGTTTCACTGTTCTTCAATCTTCCTTCTGTTAATGCTTTTATTCGCTTAGTAACTACACGTGGTTGAAAAGTTATATTAAGAGAAAGATTAAAAAAATCAACTTCTCAAATGTACCAAGGGTTAAACTTTGGCTATCCAATTTCTCACTCATGGTTGCAAAAAGGCTTGCAATATACATATATAGTACGTGGAATCTTTACCTTAAAATTAGATTATTTGTATTATTGACTTATGTGATTTTTTTTTTGGTACGTCAGATCAAAAACTCTTTTTACTTGCGATTATAGGTTATAAGGCAAGTTATGCATTCGTAAAAAAAAAAAAAAATTCTAACAATCAAACATGACATTACGATGATAGAGAAGTCGAAAAAAGTGGGTCCGACAATTCTGTCTGTCTGTCTGTCTGTCTGTCCGTGTGTCTGTCTGTCTGTATAGTTACCTACAGCCTAAACGGCTGGACCGATTTGCTTCAAACTTGGTACATAGTATTATTATGACGTCCTACAGAGGGGTTTTTGGAACTAGCATTCTTGCTCCAAAACTAACGGTACCTGCCATACGATTTTTTGTGAAAAAATAATTTTTCTCAAAAACGGCTCCTACGATTTTGATAAAACTTTCTGAATTGTGTTTTCTGTTCAAACTTTATGTTTTGGTTGGAATAGATTTTTCGGGAAAAGTCTTATAACGGTACCTCCCATAGGACCGGTTTTTTGAAATTCAATTTTCTCGTAAGCCACTTGACAAATTTCGATGAAACTTTTAATGTAGAAGCCCTATTATAAAAGAAATAATATAATTTCGAAAAATTTTCAAAAAAAGTTTTTTTGAGTTTTTTAAAAAAGTTTCAAAATTTTTTTTTAATTTTAGTTTTTTCCAAAAATCTATAATTTTTTAATTTTATTTTTCTGATAAAAACTACAAAGTAATGTTGAAATTTTGTGACCTTTGTTGTTCTTCAAAACAGAATGTATATAAGTGGGCTATAGGTCAATTAAATGCAATTTTAAATTTGCGACGTTTCGAACGTGTTAACGTTCTTCATCAGGCCTTTATTTTAAATGAAAAATATAATAATTTAATCACAATTACATAATGTGATATGTCACAGAAACTTACACAAATATTAATTAATACATCAATTATTGCAAAAACAGTCTTGAGAAGAAGCAATAGTGCTTAAAAACATCACTTTGGGCTAGAAAATTAGTACAATTATTATAAATTAAACTATAAATATTCAAACCGTTTTAGTTTACATTTTTAAAAAATTTTAAAAAAACGAAATGCAAATTTCGCCATCTCAATAAAACCACTAAAACGTTATAGCATCCCTGTTAGGTCTCCTCACAAGCTGGCTATACGAACTGCACAGCTGTTCACAGTCTGATCTACGATTAATCGCTTTCTTGTTGTTTACGATATGCAGCATCTCCAAAAGCATTCTCTTGCTGTAATGTCTCTCAGTCTGCAATATTGATACATTTTCCAAGTTGGGTTTATGCTGTTCCTTTATGCAGTGCTGAGCAAGTGCCGTTTTTTGTTCGCCTTTGTTATTGATGTCAGATCTCCAGATCCAAAATCTTAAGCACCCAAAACCATTTTAACACATTAGAGCAAGTTCGTACGACCCAGTCGTGCATTTTATTTTCTTTGGTAACAGATCAATATTTTTTTTTATCTCAGATCATATTTCAGATCAAATCTGAAATTTTAACTATTTTGAATCAATAATTCAACAGTCCATTATTAGTGCTAAGTCTTCCACTTGGTTGATTTTATTATTTTATTTTATTTTATTTATCAATGCAGTATATAGAGTTTGTATTAAACAAAAATTAAAAACTGGAGAATTTTTTGTTAATAATACTTGAAACAATAAATAAAACCAGCTCTAGCAAGTACCTAGGTTTGCAAACTCAATTCGATATCCGTCTTCATGCATACTTTCATAATATAACACAGTTCGTCTAAAAATTTTAATTATTATGCAAATTAACTTGATCAAAACAATATAGATTAGATCTTCGAACATAAAAAAAACTATAAAAATTGTAACCATAACCACCCTAAACATTGAATGTGTACAATAATTGTTGATAAAATAAATGTAGGGTAGCTATGATGACAATTTTTGAAAAATTATTTGGTGTTTGCTATCATCAATCACGTCTGACACATCAATGTTATCGCCTTTTTCCAATAATTATAAATTAGATCATATAAATAAATTAATCACACTTAATTGACATTAAGAGATTATTTATTAAAGTTTTTTATGTGCTATTCATTGCAATTTACATGATGCATTAATAAAAAGAAAAAACCCTTCTCTTTCAGAGCATTCATGGAGATAACACGTCCCAGCAATCGTCAACACCACCACCGTACAACAGTGCTTCCAATTTACAAGGATCCTCTTCATCATCATCTTCATCGCAGCAAAACGCAACAGTCATATCGCCATTCAAAGTCGACAATGGAAAACAATATTGTCCTATATGCTACATAACAGAGACTTTGGCGAATCCATTCTATAGCTTGGACACTTGTAAGCATACTGTTTGCCGGGTATGCCTAGAGCGGTATTTGAAAAATGAAATCAACGAATCTAGAACTGATATAGGTAAGTGGCAGCATTTTGTTGTCGTTGTTGTTATTGGTTTACATTTCTGATTCTGACACATATTTTACACATTTATATTTAGCCTGCCCCCAATGTTCTGAGGCAATGCATCCAAGTAATATTGAAATCTTACTTAAAGACCATCCAGAATTCATAAATAAATATGAAGACTTTATGGTTCGTAGGTTTTTACTATCAGATCCAGATTCAAGATGGTGTCCGGCACCAGATTGCAGGTGAATTTAGTTTCTTCTAGATTGCAGGAAGTGTCTTATTTCTAATGTTCTGTTTTTCTCTTTAGCTATGCTGTTATAGCATCTGGTTGTGCATCGTGTCCTCGTATACGATGCAAACGTCCTGGTTGTGGTGTTAATTTTTGTTATCATTGCAAAGCAGAATGGCATCCGGATCAGACATGTGATGCCGCACGGGCCTCGCGTCAGAGCCCAACTCGTGCCCCGTCTGGCAGCATAAGTCAAGACTCACAGCATAGAGATGATATTAAACCGTGTCCACGGTGTCAAGTCCTGATTGTAAAAATGGATGATGGATCGTGTAATCATATGGTGTGTTCAGTTTGCGGCTCTGAGTTTTGTTGGCTGTGTATGAAAGAAGTCAGTGATCTGCATTATTTGAGGTTAGTTCAGAATTGAATACTTTCAATCATAGAAAAGTTTAATCATATTTTGTATTTTTGGCTTATAAAGTCCATCAGGTTGCACATTTTGGGGAAAGAAACCATGGTCCAGAAAGAAGAAACTCTTGTGGCAGCTTGGTACGTTAGTTGGCGCCCCAGTTGGCATAGCACTTGTTGCTGGGATTGCAGTTCCCGCCATGATTATTGGTATTTGATTAATTAACGTTATATCTTCCGTTTTTTTTCATGGAATTTATTTTTCAGGAATACCCGTTTGGGTTGGAAAGAAACTTCATGCGAGATATAAGACTGCTACAAAACACAAAAGAAATTGCTCAGTTTTGGTAGGCGTGGCCGCATCCGTGAGTACACATATAATATTTTACTACAATAACATACATTTCTGCAAATGTGACTGTTCTTGCACGAGCTCTGCCTTCAGTAAGCCAAAAAACTCGATTAAAAGAATCCATTAATAAAAAAAATAAAAATGAATTGTTGGCACAACAGCTCCAAGCGGGGCCGGGGCCGGGGCCGGGGCCTGTGACTTACACTCTCAACCATTCCTGTGTGTGCGTTGATATTCTGCAGGAATGGAAGGGACCTACAATTTACCGCCGAATCCGAACGGCTAACAGAGAAGCACTTTTCATGACATTAATTACTCTTGGAGGATTTGTCACTTCCTCGCAAGAGGCAGTACCCCGGAAAAATAACTTAAGGTGGCAACGTCAGGGATCGAACCTTGAACCTTCGGCGTAGCAGTCCGACACGCTAACCACTACGCCACGGGAATCCATTAATATCCCTAACAAATAACCCATTGCAATCCCAGACAAATAAAACAACACGTTTTCCTTATTTTGAGCGATTTCCCTCTTCGAACTCTAAGGTTTTAGCGTAAAATGTTAACTATTGTTCGTACAGAACGAAAATCATGATTTCAATTAAACATGACATTACGATGATGAAGAAGCTCAAAAATGGGTTTCCGCCATGCCGTCCATCGTTCTGTGTGTGCTTCTATATGAACGCGGGGATGTGGGCTTTGAAAAAAGATTTTGTTAGGAACAATGTCTCTGTTTTTTTTTTTATTGTTTTTTTTTGGAAAGACTAAGAATGCAATCATATTTCATTACTACTAATATTTTATTACTACCTAGTAAAAAAAGTAAAAATGCACGACTAGGTCGCACGAACTTGCCCTTATGCTAAATCATCGGTTTGTTTTTTGAAAAAAAAAAAAAAAAAAAAAAAAAAATTATATACAGGGTGATTCACGAGTGTTGTGCCAATAAGCTAGAGCGTGTAGGTTGGGTTGAGACAAGGAAAAATCGTATGGGAGGGGAGTATTCCCCACCGTTTAGCCGGGGGGGGGGGGCAATTTTCTAAAAACATGACTTAAATTTGAAAAAAATTATCAAAAAATAACGGTAACTCCTACAATGCCATGCTATACCTTTTTGTGAAGCCAAAAACTTATTATTTTATTGTTATTTAAATGAAGTTATTCTAAAAAAATTAAAAAAAAATAATTTTAAAACTAATTTTTTTCAAAATTTTACGTAATTAAGTATTATTTTTGTTCTCAGAATTCAATGTTTCAATTAGTTTTAAATCCAACACTGAAAACCGTTTGGTTTTATGACTTTTTGTTACCAAGATATTGAAAAATAACCTAACCTACTTCTTCACAAAAACACGAAAAAATTGGCTAAATGATACCTTGTGCCATCCCGTAAGGCTAGATTTTCTTGTTTGATAATCGTTCGACTATTTTTTTTAAAAGTTTATAATACACTTTTTTACTTGCGATTATAGGTACTATAAGGCAAGTTATGCATTCGTAAAAAAATACGATGATAGAGAAGCCTACAAAAGTGGGTCCGACAATTCTGTATGTCTGTCTGTCTGTCCGTATGTATCGGCACCTACAGCCTAAACAGCTGGACCGATTTGCTTCAAACTTGGTACATAGTATTATTATGACGTCCTACAGAGTGTTTTTTGGAATTAGCATTCTAGCTCTAGCATTCTAGCTCGAGTTTAAAAAAAAAATTTTTTTTTTATTTTTTGTTTTTCCTAAAACGGTTTGATTTATTTTTTTAAAATTTTATTTTTCTGATAAAAACTACAAATTGCTGGAAGTTGGCATAGGTACTCAAAAAGTATTTGGAATATTTTTTCGAAAATTATCGACCTATAAGCATTCTTCCAGCGCTTTCAGAAGTATGTGAAAGATTTATAAAAGAACAACTTCTGAAAGATAATCATATTTCGAATAGTTTTTTTAAGAACCAGTCCGGCTTTCGGAAGGGATATAGTACGACTTCCGCCGTAGCTAATATAACTGATAGTATACTACAAATTATAGATAAGAAAATGGTATCTATCCTTCTTCTTCTTGATTTTAGTAAAGCTTTTGATAGTGTGGACCATAACATTCTTTGCTATAAGCTTAAAAAACTTTTTCGATTTTCTTCAATAGCATGCAATCTTATATTTTCGTTTCTCAATGGTAAAAGCCAAGCTGTAAACTTAAATATGGAAACTTCAACTTTTTTATCTCTCCATCGGGGTGTTCTCCAGGAATCAATTTTGTGTCCAGTGCTTTTCAAAATTTTTGTTAATGATTTACCTGCTACTATAAAGTATAGCTCAGTTTTTATATATGCCGATGATGTACAGATGCTACATTCCTCTGATCTGAGTGATCCTAACAAGTGTGCAACAAACTTAGTTCTGATTTCGATATGGTACTCTTTTGGGCTAATGAAAATGCTTTGGTTTTAAATGCTGGAAAATTAAAAGCTATTGCTTTTGGAACCTCTTTGAGTTCTGCGTCTTTAAATTTATTAAATCTTGATTGCAATATCATACCATACGAAAGAAGTGTTAAGGTTTTAGGTTTCTATTTGGATGATAAACTCTCATGGGAGATTCATGTCAATAGTATAATCCGAAACATTACTTTCACACTAAGAAAACTCTATTCGATCAACGATTATCTGCCTTTTAAAGTCCGATGGAAGTTATGCAAGGCCCTTGTTATTCCAATTTTGCTCTATGGCTGTGAAGTTTTCCGTGGTTGTAATATAAATTTACTTAATAAGCTAAGAATCTACTTAAACTCTGTTGTTAGGTATGTTTTTAATAAAAGAAGATTTGATGATATAAGTGAATTTGTTTTTAAGTTCCTTGGCTTATCTTTTGGAAATTTTGTTATCTTTCTTTTCAAAACTATTAAATCTAAAACGCCTTCATATATCTTCAATAACATTACATTTAGTACACTTCGTCTACATCCTACAAACATTATAATTGCTCCGCATAGAGCTAATATAATGGCGCGTTCCTTTATGGTTCGTTCTGCGAAATTGTGGAACGCTTTGCCTGAAAGAATCAGAAACACTTCACGTTCACTAAATATTTTCAAAAAAGATGTTTCCTCTTTCTTTCAAGGCAAGCCAACAATCTATGAACTTAGTTCTTGGCATAATATCTCAATCAATGATATAATGTGTGCTGATTTTTAAAATCTTATTTTTGTTATTATTTACATTAATATTATGCCTAAACTTGTGATAGATTATTTTAGTGTATGGCAAGCATAATGTAGTATATAAGTATAATGATATGTATGTATGTATGATATGTATTCTAAATAAAGAAATAAAAATTGAATACCATTTTATAAGTTTATTGCATTTTATAGCTCTTTTTTTTTTGTTATTCATATTTGCTTTTGAATAGTTTTTTGTATTTGAAAAACCTTTATATTTAACTTAGTGAATTCTTTGTTGATCTGTAAAGGTCCTAGGTTGCGTTTTTGATCTCAATACAAAAAAAAAAAGTTTTTCAAAAAAACTGTTTTTTGACAAAACTGGTCGAACGATTTTGAAAAAAAAAAATTCTTAAAATTCTAAACAGTAAACGAAATTAAATGGTTTACTTCATTTTCTCCAAAAAAACGGTTCAACTGGTGATTTTTAAGTAATCAATAAAATTTCATATCATTTTTTCCCGGCTTTTTTTCCAAAATCTCAAGACCACTATCACACATTAGAGCAAGTTCGTCCGACCCAGTCGTGCACTTTATTGTTTTTGTTCTTTTAAAAGGGATCTATTGCGAATAAACTGCTTGGCAGAATAATTTGGAAAAATACCATTAGGTTGTTTTTATCATATTTTTAATTACTTCAATAAAAGAACTGTTTTTTTTTTGCGTCACTTGAATAGAAACATTCTCAAGAAAAAAGTGAACAAATGCAGTAAAATAGGGTAGTTTTTTTTATTAATACTCATATTTTAATAATGTGTGCTACCACCTTTATTTGAAATAACTTCAAAAACTCTGTTGGGAAGTGAATCATACAGTCGTTTTATATAATTTGAAGAAATTGCACTTCGTGCTTCTTTGATTGCAGCAATAGGTGATTCTTTGTCTTCAGTGTAGGAGTGTGTTCTTCTGAATCTTTGGATGGCTTTTCCGACGGTTGGCCTAGCTAAAGCTACTGCACTTGCGACTTCCTCTGACGTAATTTGCATTTCTTTTTTTTTGTTACTCAGTGTATGGAGAAAACCAAAGTTTTCTTTTTTTTTAAACTATTATAATTCAAAAAAAAGTCCAAGAATTTTGAAATGCCATATCAACATTTTATGTCTATCAATCGAAACTAAATATAGCCTGTGTATTAAAGAATTTTTTTTAATTTCGGGCGTGGCTTACGTTAATTTTTTCTTAAAAAAAAAAATCAATACCAACATACATAATTAATTTCAAGCACTAAGCTTTGATCGTCGTAAGTCTTTGTTAAGCACATGCTTTGAAATGGGATATTTTAAAGTGAAACTTTTATTACATCGTCTCAAACTTTTTCGTCTGTGTGTTGCATGTCGCGTGACGGTCGGCCGCGGAGTAGGGATAAAGTGAAAGGCGCTCGTTAGTTTCACTTTTACGGTGGTTTCATAAAACCACACATGTTTTTTTCTTATCCTACTTATATTATAAATCCGAAAGTTACGATGTTTGAATGTTTGTTGCTAAATAACGCCAGAACGGCTAAATGGATCTGAATGAAATTTAGCACAGAGATAGATTATAGTCTGGAATAGCATATTGAGGCTACTTTTTATCCCGGTAAAATGTATGGTTCCCGTGGGATAGATTTGTTTTAAATTTTGAAATCACCCCAAAATGGCTAAACGGATCTGGATGAAATTTAGCGCAGAGATAGATTATAGTCTGGAATAGCATATAAGCTACTTTTTATCCCGGTGAAATGTATGGTTCTCGTGGGATAGATTTGTTTTTATTTTTGAAATAAAGGATACTTTTTATCCCGGTAAAATGTATGGTTTTCGTGGGATAGATTTGTTTTAATTTTTTAAATCACCAGAAATGCTGAACGTATCTGAATGAAATTTGGCACAGGCATAGGCTTCTTTTTATCCCGGTTAAATGTAGTTATGGAATAATAAAGCTCGGGCAATAAAAGTAGCTAGATTACGAGAGACGACTCCTCCATCTACAGTCTACTTCTTGATCAGCTGAAACGCGAGCGAAGCCGCGGGTAAAGGCTAGTTTATTAATAAAATTAAAAATTTTGCAAATTTTAAAATGTAATATTCATTGAGTTATACAGGGTGAATCGCATACGTTGTGACAAAAAGCTAGAGCGTGTAGGTTGGATTGAGACAAGAAAGAAAAATCGTATGGAAGGGGGTCTATTCCCCTCTATTTAGCCTTAAACAGAAACAAATTATTAAAAAACAACGGTAGGACGCACAATGCTTTGTTATATCTTTTTGTAAAGCTAGAAACCTCTTCTTTTCTTTAGTTTTTAAATCAAATAGTTTTAGTGAACCGTTTTTGAAAAATAAATTCCTAAATGCAATATGTACTCTTATTAATTTTTAATCAAAAACAGAAAACCAGATGCTAAAACGTCTTGCAGTTTCTGACAAAATTAAAATTAACAAAAATAATTTTTTATTAGAAAAAACATTTTTTTTGTTCCGGACTTGTAGGTCAATTCATGAATTACAGGATTGATTAACACTATCCTTTCACTATTTTTAAATATTCAGCGTCTTATTAGCCTACAATAAAGTCAAAAAGTATTGGATTAATCCTAGTTTGTAAATTTTTTTAATTAATAAGATCTGAAAATTGACCTGCCAATTTGTTTTTATTACGGTGGGTGTCGGCACCGCGTCGATGGGTCCTACCTATTTTTGTTTGGCTATAATTATGTGCTAACTATAAACACAAATAAAAGGCAAGACATTTTTATTAAATGATTTTATTGTTTCCAAGGAAGGAAAAATAAAGAAGAAAATTCAAATGTCGGCTAGGAAAAAACCTTCTACAATTTTTAAAACAACTATTAAAAAAAGAAAACAAATATTTAAATTCAAAAAGTCTATCTCATTTTATATGTGTTCTTAATCTATTTTTATTGAAAGTTTGTATAAAACGTTTTCGATATAATTCCTTTTTTTTAAAAGGCAAAGATTGTATCTTCTTCTAATGGCTGTACATAAATTTATGCTTGACAAAATTTCCTGTATTTTGACTCCAGCTACTTCAACCCGTTGTTTAAGTTGTTCCATAAGGATCCTATTTTCACTTCGTATACATAGGTCTTCATGAATCCCCATGCATACAAATCTAGGGGAGTCAAATCTGGTGATCTGGGTGGCCATTCCGTGGGGCCACTTCTTCCGATCCAACGGCCACTAAAATGAGCATCTAGCCAGTTTCTTACTATCAGGCTGTAGTGTGCTGGAGCTCCATCTTGCTGGTAGATTAAATTATCGCCTTTGGTCCAAGGGAACGTTGTCGAGGAAATCGGGCAACAGGTCTTGTAGGAACTGCCGATATGTGATTCCATTTAAAACGGAATTCAAAAACCGTGGTCCGATTACTGTTTGTCCAACAATACCAAGCCAAACATTATAGCTACGAGTAAAGCGGTGTTGAGATTTATTTTGTTTTTTTTTTACATGTGGATTCGTGTTACTCCAGTGATGCAAATTGTGAAAGTTAGTTACTTCATCTCTATTAAACTGTGCTTCAGGCAGCCGTCCAGAATATCCTTCCGAAATAGTTCCGTTCAGTTTCATCTCTAAGCAATAGTGATCGATAAAATTCTGCTTCCAATTGCTTGGAGTTTGAGTTTAGCTCCTGTACTGGGGTTAAGTGGTGTGGGTGTAAATTTTCATTATGAATCACTAACCATACTCCTCTTGTCGCAGGGACATTAACGAGGTTCAGTGCTGAACCGCTATTTTACAACTAGTACTTATTCAATAAAGTCGCAGAAAAAAAATGTAAATATGGTGTAGAACAGAGGGAAAGAGAAAAAAAAAATTTCAATGGGTATAAATGTGACAAATGTGGTAAAGGGGATGCGTGCAGCGCCACCCCTTTACAATATCACCGGTCACCCGCACCGACCACCTTCTCCTCCTGCACGCATCCCCTCTTATTAAGCTATTCTTTTGACGCATTTAAATAAACTTCCAAAAACCATTCCTCTCTTCAAATATAGGAAGAACCTGAGAAAATATCGTGCTATAAAGCTTTGCAAACGACTGCCAGCTCCTTGGATGTATTTAATAGCATTCTATCTACGAAGCTTTATAAGCGAGGTAATTTATTCAAGTTCTTAGATGTGCTATTGGATGAGGACTTCACCAATTGCAGTAGTTTTTTTTTTATGAAATTGCCGTGATCGACAACATTTCCATTCACTAACTTTTTTTTTTCCTACTAATATTATAAATGTGAAAGTTACGATGTTTGTATGTTTGGATGTTTGTTGCTAACTAACGCCAGAACGGCTAAACGGATCTGGATAAAATGTGGCACAGAGAAAGCTTATAGTCTGGAATAGCATATAAGCTATTTTTATCCTGGTAAAATGTATGGTTCCCGTGGGATAGATTTGATTTAATTTTTGAAATTACACCAGAATGGCTGAACTCATCTGAATGAAATTTAGCACAGAGATAGATTATATTTTGGAATAGCATATTGGCTACTTTGTATTCCGGTAAAATGTATGGATCTGAATGAAATTTAGCACAGAGATAGATTATAGTCTGGAATAGAATATTGGCTACTTTTTATCCCTGTGAAATGTATGGTTCCGTGGGATAAATTTGTTTTAATTTTTCCAATCACGCCAGAGTGGCTGAATGGATCTGGATGAAATTTGGCACAGAGCTAGATTATAATCTGGTATAGCACATAGGTTTCTTTTTATCACGGTTTAATGTAGGTATGGAATTATAAAGCTATAAAAGAAGAAGAAGCTAGATTACGATAGACGACTCCTCAAGCTACAGTCTACTTCTTGATCAGCTGAAACGCGAGCGAAGCCACGAGTAAAGGCTTGTTGAGAAATCAAGGCGAACTTAAAAATTATGGGAGTTCGAAATTATTTCCAATCACAATTGGAAATAAAGACGCTTTGACCTTATTACGCACGACCTTATTGCACGGCACCGAATTAGCCAACTATCTGTTTTTTTTGCGAAAGGTCTTGTGCAAATAGTTTTGTGAGATAGTGTGTATTAAAAATAATATACATATATGTATTTCGGGACTTATGCCCCATTTCTGACCTATGTTCTATGTATGTCCCGATCACTTATGTCCCTGCGCCACTTCTTCTAGCTATCCTCCTTGTACTAATCGAAGAATTACGACGGACCAAATCCAAAATTCTTTCATCTAAGTTTGCTGATTAAATTGAAAATTGTACGACTTGGACACCTCCTTGGGCTTCACGATCTCCACCATCAGCTAAACCGTAGCAGAAGTGCATGTACGTAATTCTTCTCGGGAGTACTGACATCGTGACGTGGTGACGAGTTAGTATTCAAATTGGGAATAATAGTTTAATACAAATTCCTTGCCTTTTATTTTTCTTTAGGTAGCACATATTTAGTATTTTAGTTAAAAGCAGGTAGGACCCATGGACGCGGTGCCGCTCCACCGTAATAAAAAAAAATTGGCAGGTCAATTTTCAGATGTTTTTAATGAACAAATATTACAAACTAGGATTAATCCAGTACTTGTTGACTTTATTGTAGGCTAATAAGATGCTAAATATTTAAAAATAGTGAAAGGATAGTTAATCCTGTAATTCATGAATTGACCACAAGTCCAGAACAACAATAAAGTGCACGACTGGGTCGTACGAACTTGCTCTAATGTGTTAAAATGGTCTGTGGCTTGAGATTTTCGGAAAAAAGCATTGAAAAAATCATATGAAATTTTATTAATCACTTAAAAATCAATAGTTAAAACGTTTTCTGGAGAAAATGAATCGTTCGACCAGTTTTTTTTTTCAAAAAAACGGTTTTTTTTTTTTAAACTTTTCGAAAACATTCAAAATTTTTTTTGAGTATGCCAACTTCTAGAATTTTGTAGTTTTTATCAGAAAAATAAAATTGAAAAAAAAATTGATTAAACCGTTTTTGGAAAAAATAAAAAATAAAAAAAAAAATTTTAACTTTTTTAAAAAATTCAAAAACATTTTTTTTTGAAAAGTTAAAAAATTTTATTATTTTGTTTATAAAAGGGCTTCTACATTAAAAATTTCATCTAAATTCGTCTAGTGGCTTACGAGAAAATCGGATTTTAAAAAACCGGTCCTAAGGGAGGCACCGTTATAAGAATTTTCCTGAAAAATCTAATCCAACCAAAACATTAAGTTTGCACAGAAAACATTATTCAGAAAGTTTTATCAAAATCGTAGGAGCCGTTTTCGAGAAAAATTAATTGTTCACTAAAAATCGTATGGCATGTACCGTTAGTTTAAAAGCTACAATGCTAATTCCAGAAACCCCTCTGTAGGACGTCATAACAATCTACCAAGTTTGAAGCAAATTGGTCTACCCGTTTAGGCTGTAGGTGCCGATACAGACAGACGGACAGACAGACAGACAGAATTGGCGGACCCACTTTTTTCGACTTCTCTATGATCGTTATGTTATGTTTGATTGTCAAAAAAAAAAAATTCTTTACATTACTTGCCTTATAGTACCTATAATCGCAAGTAAAAAGGGCTCTTCTAAGAAAAGTGGTTTTTGTTATTTTTAATTTTCTCAAAAACTACGACATTTGAGCATCTGGTTTTTTGTTTTTGATTGAAAACTTATAGGAGCATTGAATTTAGGAAGAATAGTGCTTCAACACAAAATTATGAAAAAAATTAGTTTAAAAAAAAACACTAAAACTATTTGATTTAAAAACTTAAGAAAAGGACAGGTTTCTGGCGTTACACAAAGATATAACAAAGCATTCACCCTGTATAATGACGTACTGTGTCCAATATTTTACTGAAATCGGAAAAATAGTTCCAAAACAATCTGATTTGGAAAATCGTACCGATAAGACAAATTCAAAAAAAAAAAAAAAAAAAAAAAACATTCCAACCAAAAGGTAGATGAATGATAAATGACTATTTGATCAAAGTCGCTAAAGACGTTTCCGAGAAAATAAAATTTTTTTTAAAGTGGCGCAGATAACATTATTTTGAACCCTGGAGTGAACATGAAAACCATCAAATCAATACTAAGTATCAAATTTTGAATCGGTCCATCCATTTATGCTGCAGAGGTGTCAACAGACAGACGGATGGAAAGAAATTTCCGACCCACTTTTTTAATTCTTCGTCATCGTTATGTCATGTTTGATTGTGGTTTGGTACCTACTACTGATCGCAGACTAGAATCTCGTTTCAAAAGTCTTAATATTATTCAGCTTTAAGTTTTTATTTTGATATCAATAAATCCCTGTTCTGTTTGCCTTATCGCTATGTATAACTGGCCCCTTTACTCAAAACTTTTAAACTGGTGCCTCAAACCGCTTTCTCAAAACTTCTTCGTTTGTTTGACTTAAATTATAATATGTTATAATACTAGATATATTGTATAATTTGTATGTTATAGTTTTGATAAAAATAACTTGTTTTTATCGTGATTCCTATTTATTATTTTTTAAGTTCGTTTTTGGATGTACTTTGGCTTGCGTTTGACTTCCTTAACATTTTAACCTGTTAAAAGTGAAACTTAATCTGAAATAAAATGTACGACTGGGTCGCACGAACTTGCTCTTATGCTAAGCAATTTGTTTGTGACTGCATATGTATATTAAAAAAAAAAAAATTCGAAAATTATTTTATTTTTTTAATTAGTTTTAGAGTTTTCTCGGAAAAACCAAGTATGCCATAAAATTTCAAAACTAGGAAAAAAAAATATAGAAAATCGTTCGACCAGTTTTTTTTTTTAAAGGTTTTTTTTTGAAAAACTTTTCCAAAAAATATTTTGAAATTTATTTGAGTATGTAAAAATATGGCAATCCGTAGTTTACATATAAAAAAATTATGTTGGGAAAAATCATTATACCTGTTCCAACATATTTCGAAAACCAAATTTTTTTTTGAAAAAATTATTAACCCTAGTTTACGACACACAAAATACGTGAATAAAAAAACTTGGGGTTCGCGCGAACCCCACAGTTTTTAATCATTTCTAATTGTTTATTATTTAGTAGGTGATGCATTTTTCTTCTTCATTGAGTTGACAGTTGAGGTGTGCTGCAACTAAAAAACGTATTTGGTTTTCCCAAAATTTAGTAAATATTGTATAAATTTGTGCAAAATAAAGTTTGAAGATTAGCAAAAAGTAAGTTGTAATATTAAAATTTCAAGTTTTATTATTTTTATTCACATTGTATTAATTTGTCAGTGTCTTATTTAGATAGATTATTGAGAAAATTCAATAGACGCAACGAAGATGAAAGGGCAACGGCGTTGAGGGCAATGCTAGACATAAAATCTGATGAAGAGGGCGAGATTGATAATGATCCAGACTATGTGCAAAATGACGCATTTGACGACTGACAGTATTTTAAGTTATGACGTTTTGTATTTAGTTAGGTAGGTTATATGTGGTTTTACTTCTTAGTGGATTATGATGACTTTGACGAAGCTGCGGCAGAGGCATTAGGACCATTAGAAATTTTGCCTGAACCAGATGAATTTGGAAGTGAGCATGATCAGGAACCTTCGACGTGGGCGTCAAATGAAGAGTTTTTTCTTGCCATCAGTGGTCGAAAATGAACGAAAGAGCCGGAGGCAGAAGTTTTGTCTCGTATCCAAGGTAGTAATGTCTTCAGACCTGATGGAACTATTGGCCCTGTGGCAAATTTGCAAAATGCGCCTAGCTTAGTTATTTTCAATCGCATTTCTTGTATACCATTTTCAGCATTGGGGTTCGCACGAACCCCAAGTTTGGTTTGTGACTTTTTTTCAGAAAAAAATTCCAAAAATTTTTCTGAAACCGCTGTGATGGAAAAAAGACAAGAAACGTAAAGAAAAATTAATTTCGTTAACTGAGTTGTTGTCCCAGGTCGAAAATGTGATTTGAAAAAAAGATATAAGCACTCAAACGTGTGCTGGGGTTCGAGCGAACCCCAATTTGTAAACTAGGGTTAAAAATAAAAAAAAAATTTTTTTTGGAAATTTTGAAATGCCATATTAATAAAATTATTAATGTCTTCCCTGTGTCTTCCCAAAATTTTATTGAAATCGGATGCATAGTTTACGAGAAAATTTGATTTGAAAATACAGTGGTCCCTCGATAATGTGAACTAATTAAAACAACGCGTTTTCGGATTTTAGAGGTGTTCACATTAAGTGTTTGAAACAACTCATTTAAAGCACAGTTTCAACATTTATTCAGAAAAAAAACACATTAGCCATGTAGGAGTACCTACCTAAATACTACGTAAAAAAAATCATTGAAAAAAAAAACATCCGTATCGACATAGTGAATAGCCTGATTTGATCTTACTATTGCAAAACTTCGAAATTTGTTTAGACGAATATCAGTTAGGTTTTCCTTTTTTATTTTGTATTGCAGCCAAACCTATCAAGAGAAAAAAAAAAAAAAATATGTATGTGTAGGTAGGTATACAAAATTTCCGAAGGAATTCACATTTAAGAGTTCCAAAATTTCGGAAGTTCACATTATAGAGATGGCAATGTTAAGTTTTGGCAATTCACATTTTGGAGAAATTCGCATTATCGGTGATTCACATTATCGAGAGACTTCTGTACTTGTTTTATGAGAGGTACCGTTATAACACAAATTTTGAAAAATCTTTTCCAACCAAAAGATAGACTGTCTTAAAAAAATAGCATTCTGAAAGTTTTATCAAAATCGTTAGAACCGTTTTTGAGAAAATCAATTTTTTTTTCTTCACGATTGTATGACAGGTGCCGTTATTTTTGGGCCTAGAGCAAAAATTAAAAATATGTTCCGAGGGACTGCCAAATAAATCTTAAACACCAAATTTGAAGCAAATCGACCCATCCGTTCAGGCTCTAGAGGCGCGAACAGACATACAGACAGACGGACGGAATTTCCAGACCCACTTTTTTCGACTTCTCCATCATCGTAATGTCATGTGTGATTGTTATCTTAAAATTTTTTTTTGCCCGAATCCATAATTTGCCTTATAGTACCTACCTATAATCGCAAGTAAAAAATAAACTTACTTGATGTGTGAATTTTTCAATAGCCTTATTATAAATAGACCAAGACAAGGAAGAAATTGCGCAATGCATCTTTGGCATTTTTAAATTAAGCTATACTTTATTATTCCGCTTTGTGACTCTTATTTTGTATCATATTTTTTTCATGAATATAATTACAACATGTAATTGAAATGAAAATAGCTGTTTTGTGCATGAGAGTTTTATAATAATTGTGTTTTGGTTGCTATTATTTTTTAATATTCCAATATTACAGTTATTTTTATTTGATTTTCTTTAATTTTGATTTGGTGTTGCTAGTTTAATTTTGTATTCACATGTTAAATATGTTTCATCAAAACTTCTGTTTTTGAAATGGCTTATATAAATTTTTTGTTGATTCCAATTTCTAGTGAAATTGTAAAAACCAATTAAATAAATAAAATAAAAATGTTAGCAAATTAATGCCCTTTTAGCATCTTCCAGTTCTCTTTCAATTATTATCCAAATTTTCCAGATAATTTTGATTTAGCATACCATCATTATTGAAATCCTCCAAGGCGTCTATCAACCTTTCCTCAGCATCTTTCTTTCCCAAGGCTATATCGACCGATCCTATGCACAAAAGCAATGCTAAAAGCTGTGATTTTCTTTTAAAAATAAAAGGGGGACAAATGTGTCAAACTAACCAAATTATTCGAAAAATTGTATTTTGGACTTACTTGTAATCGAGACCAAGTTTTTGCCTTGAATACACAAGATCAATCTCTAAGTCTACATTAACTTTAAACAGATTCTTCTTCAGACAATCATAATAGAAGTCGAGTAGGCTCTCTGTATTCTTACGTCTAACATCTGACGTTAACGACGAAATCATAAGCAAGGCTATGTCATTCGTTGCCCTAGAAGTTGAATTGTTGATTCAATCAAAAGTTAAAAGAGTAGTGTATTAAAACTCACCGACTGTAGGTAACCATTTGCCAGTCAAGAATCACACAATTATCCTCCCGGCTTGGGTCTGGTCTATTCTTCAGTAGCAAATTGTTTGACCAAAAATCTGTATGCGTTATTAAACCCATTGGCTCTATTGGCTCCAAGAGGGTTTCAATGATAGTCCGAGTCTTACTGCGAACTTCATTAAGAGCCTTTAGAACCTCTT
Source organism: Platycheirus albimanus (assembly GCA_916050605.2). NCBI lineage: Eukaryota > Metazoa > Arthropoda > Insecta > Diptera > Syrphidae > Platycheirus > Platycheirus albimanus. Next base: position 85,363,112 of record OU696696.1, read on the forward strand.
CCTTGCCGCCAATTTCTAGAAGAAATTTACTTAAATGAGGCAGACCATGTTCCACCAACTGTTGGTAGCTATCTGAAGCTTTATCAATTTGAAAGAGGAACTTTAAATGATAAAAAACGAAATTGATTAAAAGTTTATTTTAAAAGAAAATATGTAACAAGAAATCAATTGACTTACCGGATACTTTTCATTGAGTTGAACCTTTTCCTTGAATTTCATAGCTAGTGAAAGAGCATGAACAGCTGAGATCGATATTATTGCATACTTTGTCTCGTCCAATGTCAGACCGGATGTGAAATGCGCCGATTGGTAACCCATTGGTCGCATATCTTGCAATACTAAAATACTTTCTGATGGCTCTGGGCTAGATTCGTCCTCATTCAAACCAGTATTGTATGTGCTGTGATAGCACTTTGGCACCGCTATAGCCATTGGCTCTGCATCTGCCCGTAAGTGACGTTTTTGGAATTCTAATAAATCTGGAAGGATCTAAAACAAAAATAATGACTTCCAACTATAGTAGAAACATATTAAAAAATATCGTAAGATAATAAAAAGTATATAGCCCGTAATGATAAGTATTTTGGGCTACTATCACGAAGAAAGTCGAAATAGAAACCCCCGGTTTTCAAGGCCACTGTCTCTTACAATAATGTGAAGTTCGATGAAGACTCTAAAAGTAGTCGGTGATACATGCATCTACTCAAAGTAAAATTAACTGATTCAACACACAAAAATTTCGAAAGAGATCTCAATAATTTTACGCTTTTCACAGTTTTGAAAATATTGAACGTCCATTATAGTAGTAGATATAGTTGCATTCGCAATGAGGAATCTTGAGAAGTGCCGCCTCAAGAGCATAACCAGTTTCGACTTGCTCTTTTTTAAACCAAACTTAATGAATGAGGATTTCAACCTTATTTCATTTTTGCTGTTTGATTCTTTTGAGATATACCTTAAATCTGAGCCAAACAAAGCTTCTAGAACAAGAAATTCCCTACGATATTTATAATTTAAAGTGAAAAATTGTAAAGTGCCTAAATGATGCTTTATTGTCCTTATGAGAGTCATAAGTATTCAAGGAAACTATTTAACTGTTTTTTTTTAAACCTTGGAAATCAATAAAATTGCTTATACATTTAAGGAAGCTTTAAAGAAACTCACCTGCGTGTAAAATTTTATCTCTCTCAAATCAAATTGCGCTTCGGTAACAAAAAATCGGCTAAACGGGTCATGTGGCAAAAGTTTAATAAACAGTTCTAATTGATGCTTTTCATCCTGAAATTCATATTGTATTTTAACGGCTAGAACTTCACTCAGGTTACTTAATCCATTAGAACTTCCCGCCGATACAGTGTAGTCCTTAAAATACGAAATTAAATTCCAAAACATTATACTCGCGTAAGATTATAGATATCAAAAATAAGATAGTACCTACCTTTAAAACGAAATCAGCATTATATTTGTGATGATCCTTCAGGAAATCCTGTATCCATTCCGTATTAACTAACCAATTTTCAGTCTCGAACGATTCATCATCAATGTCGGACATTGCTCTTTATTTTGGCCCGGTTCTTTTTATTCTTATTTTTTGGCACTTTTCTGGAAACGTAATACAAAAAATTAGGGGAACGATAAAGATGACAGAAAATCTCCATTCGTTAAAAGGAAAGACATAAATTGAATCAATTAGTGCTGCACCAAAAAACCAAATAGAAACTTAAATTGATAAAGAGGAACACATGGGGGCCGGAAATATACAAAAATTGATCCGCAATTGAATTTTTTTTTTTTTTTGTATTACAATCTACTGGGGTACTTGATAAGAGTCAATCAAAACACTGCAGACACCACAACACATTTTGGTCTCTCTAAAAGATTGGTACTATATGGGCGGGGTTCAATATAAACAATGAGTAAAAAAAACATGCTGCTCCTTTTTTTGTGCTCCCTCCCACACTCTTCCGCTCCTACTGCTACTGCAGTTTTACAAACAACTTCAACTTAACAGGAATTACATGACCTCGAGAAAAAAAAGCTCTTATCGAATGAATTATTCATTTCATATTTTTAACAACTCTATAAAAATATACTGAAAAGTCCAACTACCTCTTCTTGATTTGTGTATTTTTTTTTTTATTATTATTATTCACTCTTAAATATCGCACAAGGTCAAGTGCAGATACATTTTTAATTGGTTGTTTCCATTTTTGTATTTTTATTTCACACCCAATTAAACGATAAAACAAACTGAATAAAAAAAAACTATTTCCATCGACTTTCATAAAAAAAATGTGAAAGCAATTTCTGCGTCTAGACATCGTTACAGCAGAAGTGCATTCAATCAGTCAGCCGCACCAGCATAAAAACTCCCTCCATATAACCAACAAATCTTTAAGATACTATAGGTATATGAGATAATTTATTGAAATTTATTCGGATAAAAGTAACTTCTGTTGTTAACTGCATACCTTTGAAAAAATTCACTGAATTGTTGTCGGAAAAAATAATTATTATTTGATGACAGCTTGAACAATAAAATTTTTGTTTTTTATTCGAAAGTGATAAAAGAAAAAAAATCGAATCCACTCCCTTTTTTAACAAAAATCGCGAGACACGATTCAAGCACCACCACCATCGGCAGAGTATACTCGGAATATGGGGGACAGCACAGGACAGACAAACTGACGAAAGGCCAAGCACGTTGTTGTATGTGAATCGTGAATACAACTGAGAGGATTCAGAAATTTCTGTCTCTCTGGGGAGGCAGTGGTGGCCCTTAACAATCATCTCCAATCTCCATCTCCTCTCCACACAGTCCATACTCCATAAAAATGATACTTAAAGTTGGAGGAGATAATATACTTTCTTTATTGCACGAGAGACCAGAGACAGAGTAGCAACAGCAACACAATTCTCCAAGCTCCAACTCCAAAAGGAGCATTTTAATTTTGTATTGTATTTAAGCAACCAAATCATATGCGAAACAGAAAACAGCTCCAAGAAAGATGTGTTTCCTTAAATTTACTGTATCACACGGAGTTGCGCCTATATCTGTATGATGGAGAGAGAAAGAGAGAGAGAGATAATTATTTAACACCCCCACCCCCACCTCAATTGGAGAAATGTTGAGAGCAAAGAAGAACCTTGAAAATATTGTGTTGCCAATGGAGATTGATAAATAATACGTAGTTGTTGTACTTTACGAGTAAGTTATGATGTTAAACTTTTTTGGGCGCGTTTAAGTAAAATGTAAACGTCGAATTAGGGGGAATTTTGAGATTTTACAAACATCATTCAAACATAACAAAAATTTTCTTTAAAAAAATTGCCATACTTCATGTTGCCATAGGGGGTTTTACGAGATTCTTAATTTTAATTTGTTATCAGTAGCATTTGGATTTTGAAATTAAATTTTTAAATTGACAGGTTATAATCGTTAACACAAGTATTGGTTTCGTGAAAAAAATTGAGATTTAAACTACGATGATAAAAAAGCCCCAAAAAGTGGTTTTCGCCATACCGTTCCTAAGTGTAGCTGTGAGGATGTGCATTGTGCGCTTCTGCGCATTCCCACTTTAAGCTACAGCCTAAACGGATTGACGGATTTTTTCAAACTTCATAGTAAACAAAAACGGGTGCCAAAGTTTTTTTTTTATTTCGTTTAAGCCCTGCTTGAGCTGACACTTTTCATTATTATTTTCTTTTTGGATTAGCTAAGAAATGCCTCTTACAATTTTGATTTAACTTTAAATTTGCAAAATGCAAAATTTTGTTTGTCAAAACAGTTTTTTTGCTCAAACATTCAAAACAAAAAAACAGGTTTTAAAACTTTTTTTTTCAATTTCAATCTGTTGTCATTTGAATTTTTAAATCATTCATACTTGGCTCTCCATATATTTTTTTTTTAAATTTTCTTAAAAAAAAGTTTTGAATTAACTTTTTAGTTAACTAAGGAAAAACTGCATTTTCAGCAAAACACTAAAAACGGAAATCTAATTTCAAAAAATATTTTAGACCGGTCATAAGTTGACAACTACGGTTATGGAATGCTTCAGACTTGTCTAGGTACATATATACATATATATCTTAAATATCAACTTTAAAATGTGTTTCAAGTTTTATATATATATAGTAGAGTGTTGTTAACGGTAGATCCTATATAAATTCAGTTTCAGCCAATTATTTTTGATTTTGGCTAATTTTATCGAAAACGGCTAAAACGATTTAGTCTAAAATGTTTGCTGGTTACATTTTTGAAAGGTATTACTGTGCTTTTAATTTTTGCCTCAACATACAAAATATTTAAGTTTTTTTATGCTTCCTCAAAATGGCTCTTTACATTTTTTGAAATTAAAAACAAGCCTATAACATCAACTTTGGTCAAAATAATAAGACATAAGACAGTAAAGTCTGACCAAAGTTGAAGTTCTCAAGGACATTAAATGTGCTAAAATTAAGTTAAGAAACTATTTTCCATGAGTTTTTATAATAAGGAATAATTGCATGTTTGTTGTTTTTGTTTTCTTAGGGCCAATTGTATAAATAGTGGTTCATCCTCGGTTCATCCTCGGTTCACTGCTGAACCACTATTGTACAACTGGAATTTAGTGTTAGACACAAAGTCCAAGGTTTTTTTTGGCCCAATTTTTTTCGGTATTTCTGACTTCCCTCGAAAATTTTTAGGGTGATTTCTATGAATACAACTTAACAAAACTTTCAGAATAACAAAATATTGGGAAATAAGTTTAACGTGTCGGTAAAATGGCACTTTCTTCAAATTGCGGCACATAAAATGATTCTTAAATAAAGAAATAACTGCTCTTGATTTAAAACATGTTTTATATTATTTATAGAGTGTTGACCTAAAACTTCGCTTTTTATGTAATTGGATAGAAAATGAAAAGAAAAAAAGAACAAATAAATGTAAGTATTAGACAAATCTAAAATACTTCGCACAACGCTCCAAGCGGAGACGGAGCCTGTGACACACACTCTTAACCGCATTCCTGTGTGGGCGTTGATATTTTGCGAGAATGTAAAGGACCTACAATTTTCTGTCGAATCCGAACGGCTAACAGAGAAGCACTTTTCATGACATGAGGCAGTAGGTATCCCGGAAAAGAACTTAGGTGAAGTCATGTTATCGAACCCAGAAATCTATCAGTGGCGAAATATTTAATTGATGGGAATGTTTCCTTAAGCATTGAGACTTTTTCATGATTTTATTTTTATGATCTTATATGGTGCAATTTGTTTACCTGCAGTTCCGTAAACAGAGAATGCTAAATCCCAATACGTATTGTATTGACACATTTTTTTTTAACCATTGAACCTTAACACATAACCTAGTTTTATCGCTATTGCTGCTGAGTTGACAATTTTTAAATGTTCCTTAAATAACTTAAAACGACAGCACTGGCAGTAAAAAAGTATTGTTAGGTTCTTACGCATCACCTCTTTTCTCAGAACTCAGATAAGTGTATGATTTAATCTTTCTCTCTTGTCGGGTTATCTATTTCGACTGCTCATATTCGTCCTCGTCGTTTTATCATGATTCACCATTCACCCTGAACCTTCAGCTGAGACCATTAAATTGTTAATAAATATGTGTTTGAAGCTTTCTGGAGCACTTTGCATCCATCAGGGTGCGAATATAAAAATGCCCGTTTCCTCGCTCCCGCAACTGACTACGTACATTTTCATCGGTCGTTCCCATTTTTTCTCGAAATACATAGTTGTTTATTCTTACAAATGATTCCAAATCGATTGTGGGTACTCATAGTAAGGTGAATCACTGGAATTCAAAATAAAACAAATCACACGATAAGACTCCCCATAATTATTCTTATAAATCAACTCTGCCCTGTTCCAGATGTTAAGTTGTTGGTTCTCCATCGGACTTGAATTCAGTGATTCATATTTATTTAAAGTATGCCAAAGACATATAGTCAGTCCTATATATATTGATGCTATTATGTATTTCCTTATCCCTCAAAAGTTAAAAAAAAAAAAAAAATCAACTAAACCACGACGCTTTCATATTAATAAGTCAATGAACCCTCAAGACTTACCACAACTACAGAAACAGTGAGTTCTTGGTAAATATAATTGAATACCTAGTTTGTTCGGTGTAACCTGAACTGCCAACAGTTTTCTATTGTATCCTTAGGATCAAGGATGCAATTTTGTGAAGTTAATTTCTTTTATTGTTTGTCAAGTAGTTTTCTTTTAATGGTGCGAAAAGCTTTTCCGTTATGAAATGCTTGTATTAGTATCTTAGGTATTCTTATGCAAAACGTGGTCATGCTCAGTATATTCGAACGGTAAAAGGAAGCACATGTGACTTCCACTATAGTTAAAAATAAAATGCACGACTGGGTCGCACGAACTTGCTCTTATGATAAGCAATTGCGTAGTGGCTGCATATATGGATATTAAAAAAAATTAAATAATTTCGAAAATTCTTTTATTTTTTAAATTAGTTTAAGAGTTTTCTCGGAAAAACTAAGTATGCAATAAAATTTCAAAGCTATACGTCAATCTAGGAAAAAAAAATATTGAAAATCGTTCCACCAGTTTTTTTTTAAAAAGGTTATTTTTGAAAAACTTTTTCAAAAAATATTTTGAAATTTATTTGAGTATGCAAATATATGGCAATCTGTAGTTTACATTTGAAAAATAATTTTAAAAAAAATCAATGTACCCGTTTCCAACATATTTCGAAAACCAAATTTTTTTTTGAAAAAATTATAAAAAATCAAAAAAAAAAGTTTTTGAAAATTTTGAAATGCCATATTAATAAAATTATGAATGACTTCCTATGGCCAAAATTTTATTGAAATCGAATGTATAGTTTACGAGAAAATTTGATTTGAAAATACTGGTCCTATGAGAGGTACCGTTATTAGACAAATTTTGAAAAAAAAATTCAAACCAGAAGATAGATTGTCTTGCAAAAATAGCATTCTGAAAGTTTTATCAAAATCGTTAGAGCCGTTTTTGAGAAAATCAAATTTTTGTCTTCAAGATTGTATGGCAGGTGCCGTTATTTTTGGACCTAGAGCAAAAATAAAAAATATGTTCCGAGGGACGGCCAAATAAATCCTAAATACCAAATTTGAAGCAAATCGGCCCACCCGTTCAGCCTCCAGAGGCGCGAACAGACAGACAGACAGACAGACGGACGAAATTCCCAGACCCACTTTTTTCGACTTCTCCATCATCGTAATGTCATGTGTGATTGTTATCTCAAATTTTTTTTTCTGCACGAATCCATAACTTGCCTTATAGTACCTATAATCGCAAGTAAAAAATACACCACTGGGTCGCACGAACTTGCTCTAATGTGATATTCTTTAATGAATACTTACACTAATTTGAGCTAAAAAAAAGTAGGCCAATTTATTTCTTGGATAAATTTGAATTTATGAGAACGAATTTATAAAAATCTTTGAAGCGGTTTTTTAAAAAAATTTTTTGAAAAACTTTTTGAAAACATTTTTAAAAAAAAATTCAAAAACGCCAATCCATAGGTATTCAGCAAATAAATAGAGCGTGTAGGTTGGGTTGAGACCAGAAAAAAATCGTATTCCCCCCCCGTTTAGCCGGGAGGGACAAATTTCTAAAAACATGACTTAAATTTGAAAACAAATTATTAAAAAATAACGGTAACTCCTACAAGTATAGGTTCGATTATTTTTCAATAGCTTGGAAACAAAAAGTCTTAGAACCATACGGTTTCAGTGTTGGATTTAAAATTAATGAGAGCATTGAATTCTGAGAACAAAAATAATACTTAAATACGTACAATTTTGAAAAAAATTAGTTTTAAAATTATTTTTTTTAATTTTTTTTTTTCAAAATGTTGAGTTTGAAAATTAATATTTTGAAAATAGTTCAATAGAATAACTTCATTTAAAATTACAATAAAATAATAAGTTTTTGGCTTTACAAAAAGTATAGCATGGCATTGTAGGAGTTTCCGTTATTTTTTAATAATTTGTTTTCAAATTTAAGTCATGTTTTTAGAAATTTGCCCTTCCCGGCTAAACGGTGGGGAATAGACCCCCCTCCCATACGATTTTTTTCTTATCTCAACCCAACCTACACGCTCTAGCTTTTTGGCACAACATTCGTGAATCACCCTGTATAATTTTTGAATAAAATTTAATGAGTACATAGTTTTAAAAATACAAAAAAATATTTTTTGAAAATATAAGTATGCAGTGTAAACTGAGCTACCTACACCTATATAAGTGTGCAATTTCAATTTACTGGCTGAGCCGTTTTCGAGATAGTCGAAACAAAAAAAAAAGCGGTCCTATGGAAAGTACCGTTTTTTAGAAATAAATTTTTTTTTCAGCCATATGAAAGGTCGTTCTTAAAAAGCTACACTGATTTTTTTAAAAATCAAAGTCAAAATAAGCTTTAACGTAACGGTTATATGGCAGGTACCGTTATTTTTTGAGTTGAAAAAAAATTTCAATTCCCCCCACGTACGGCCCTCCCGTTTGGGCTGTAGGTGTCTCTCTATACACATACAGACAGACAGACGGACGGAATTTTTAGACCATCTTTTTTCGTCTTCGCTATCATCGTAATGCTATGTTTGATTGTTATCTCAAAACTTTTTTTTTTCGACTAACGCATAACTTGCCTTATAGTACCTTTAATCGCAAGTAAAAATATATGAACATGAAAATACTCATATGCTGGTTGTAGTTGTAGATCGAGTGTGCTGATTAAGTACATACATATATTGATTATTTTTTTCTCGATGATGACGACGTCAAGCATATGGACTTGACTGCAATACTTAAGGTAAAACCGGCAAAAAAGAACCAAGTCACAGGATAAATACAAAATATGACATGCAAAAGGATTGATATAAAGGAATCACTGGCACAGAAATGTGGCCTTGTGTTGGTTTTAAACTGAATATAGAATAAATGAATAAATATGTCTGTTTGACTTAAAGGATTGGCATTTTGTTGAGTCTTTAGTCTTTACTTATTATTTGACAATGTAATGTTGTGGAAATCAGAACAATGAAGTCCATGAGTTTTTTTTTTTTTTAACAGTTTTCTTTTTTGATCTTTGTAGTAGACTAAATAGGCCTAAACGAGGTCGTCTGAAATTTTAAATGGATCGTTGTTAGCAGTTGTAAGTTATAGGAATCTTCGGAAATTATCTTTTTGTTAAGATTTTGAGCAAACTAAGAACAAGTTATTCAAAATGTAAGCTATTATAGTTATATTCACAATACCGTCTTTACCATATGGGCACACGGGGACTGTGCCCAGGGCACATGGGGGGGGGGGGGCGAAAGGCAGATATATTCAACTACACTATACAACAAGTGTTCACTCTAGAAAACTATAACATTTCTAGGATAAACCAAATCCACTCTTCAGTTTCTTTATCCATATGGATGAAACAACCTTTTTTATTTACTTTCCCTGGTAACAATAAGGTCAAGATCTCAAATGGCGTTGGCTGTTTCATCCTCTGTCATTGTGCCACCTTGCTTGAAGGCGGTCGAAGTGCACATTCCGCTTTGAAGCTCCCTATGAATCTTCTCACTGTTGACAAGCCAACGTGAACAATGACCAAGAATTCGGCGAAAGCGAAATTGATGAGAAAATCATCATCTGAGTTAAATGCACGATGGTGCATAAACGAGCTTTTAGGCAATTGACCAAACGATGAAAAAAATTTTTAAGTGATTCGAGACAAGAAGTTGAAATTGACTACGAACATGAGAGTTGCATTGCAGAGCGACCCATCAGCTGCCGAATTCTCGAGACAACTGCTGGCGCTTGACAATGGCAAACTTCCCGTAATGTTTTGACTGGATTGATATCGTTGCCGCAAAATTTTTGAGAGTTCGAGAGCTCGTCACCAAAGTGGTCTCCGGCATTGCACACAAATATAAAAATCTCGATTGGATTAGTGAACGGGTAATACCTACTAGCAGCGAAGAATAAGAACGTCGATAGTTTGAATTTCATTATTCAAAGTCAATTCGCCGGAGAACTGCATTCACACAAATCCATTGACAGCTTGACCGACGAAGATAGAGCGACCATAACTATCCGATGGAATTTTTGAACACGCTTGATGTGCAAGGATGCAGGAACTCTGCTGCATAATTTACAGCTGAAAGTGGCAAGGTTCAAAGAAGTGGAAGTCCTCATCTCACGAAATCCGATAGGAATCCGTTGGAAGTCTGTGGGATTAATCTCGAATGTCGAATGTTTCTTGACGGACAAAGATTGTCTTATCAGTCTCTACTTTTTTCGATTCCATTCCAATAAATTACATTGAAATTTGAACCCATATTCTTGTGTGCCCAAGGGTACTGCTTTCTATGATAAACATTTGATATTTAAAGGCTTATTAAAGTTATATGGTTGAGCTCGGGTAATTTAAATTCTTTGTAATTTAACTCAAGAAAACCAAACGGATGCAGTCAGGAATTCAGAGTTGTACAGTGTGAGTGGAAGGGGTGGTCCGCGGCGCCGGTTGGCTGTTTGATTTGTCGGCAAATGTTGAGGCTCTTTATGGGTGAAATTTAATAGATAAATTATTATTAATTGTTAAATTTTGCCGCTCGTGAAAAATGTTTAATACCAAATCCAGAAAATTAAAAATTATAACAGATTAATACCTTGCGCCTTGCCGAAACACTGCACTACGGATTAAGTAGATTCCCTTCGGGATTAGGAGCGCAACGCGACTTCTTTTCATATAAGATAGTAGTAGATAGATGCATTTATGTAGGTTTATGACCTTTGCTTAATTTTATCAAAATCGGGTCCCTCCATTTTGTTTCTAAACAGATTTGTTTACGACACCCCTATAAGAATATTGTTCTTCGCTTAAATCGACTGTGTCGTCAAAAGTATATAAATGAATTTATAATTTTGATAAAAAAAATGTACTTAGAACATTTTAACAGAATTAAGATATAGCCTGTTATTTGAAGGAAAGACACAAAAGGCTGATAGTAGACAGTTATAACACATTAATGGTCAAAACAGATGTGCATAATTTTCTGTGCAGTCAAAATAATTTACACAGGGTCTTATGGGACATCCCCACCAAAAATATGCAGGGGTTGCAGTGAATGCACGATGTCTCTATTCCAAAATTGGATGCCTAGTTTCATTGCAGCCACAACAACAAACGAAAAAAATGCAAATAATTGCTATCTGGCATCACTTATTTTGACAGTACCTGTCCTTCTTCAAACAAAAGCAGCATGTATTCGCACGCACGAGTGTCTTAAATTACACCAGTTTCGATAAAGTCGACACGGTTAAATTTTTTTGAACTGAAAAACTGTGCAGTAGGGTGCTAGCCAGACAACTTTAGAGAAGTAACAATATTGCATAAGGGGGACTGACTACGAAAAATAAGTTTATTCGCAAAAGATGGCTATTCACATTAGCGTACCTTTTTTGAAACTGGTGACACTATACTCTATTCGAGTAATTTGTTCACTACAGGGAAGATAGGACGTTTGCCTCTCAGTCTGGCTATATTGGCTTGCATACATCGGTCTCAAGTTAAAGCTCTCAGAGGGTTTCCGTACTTTGCATAATAAATTGCCGCAAATCGAGTAAATTGTACATTAGGGCTACCATCTCCTGATTTAAAACAAAAAATCAAAAATTATTTATCTTTTTCCACACCACCAAGCGGTTATTGAGAAAGGATACAAAAATTAAATCAAATGACAACACCTCCCTTCAATCAAAAGCTGAAAAAGCTACAAAATCCAAATCTCAACATAGAAATGCAGTAGGGAGATCCCTTTTTTTAAATAATGGCAACACCTTTTAGATGTGCTTTGTACGATGACGATGAGGGTTGTTTTTGTTATACTAAGCAAAACGAAAAAAAAAATTAGTCTGCTTTTTGCAGTCAAACTGAAAGGTTATGGGTGCGGACAAATTTATAGAAAATCACAACAACAATTCTTGTGTTAGTTCAGTGGTTTGGGTTTAATTTCAGAGGCAGTTTCTGTTTTAGTTTGCCATTAGGATTACCTGCAGGCATCATTGGTAGATAAAAAGCTCCCTCATAAGGCATGTACTGAACACATTACTCGAATAGAGTATAGTGCGTACGAATAGACAAATAATAAAATATTTTTGACAGAAGTGGGCATCAAATTTTTCGAAGAATATGCACATCTGTTTTAGGTGCGTTGATGCATGCAGTCACGCGTGCATTCTGAATGCACATCTGTTTTCAGCATAAAGAAGACTTTTCTATCATGGTATATCATGGTTTTATAGTTTAATCACAATATCCCTCGAATCATGTGCTTAGATTTTTAATTGCGATTATATAGGTAGGTATAAATCAAGCTATGGAAAAAAATTCCATCAATCAAACATGACATTACGATGATAGAGAAGTCGAAAAGTGAGTCCGACAATTCTGTCCGTCTGTATGTATCGGCACCTACAGCCGTTAAGCTCGACTAATTGGCTTCAAATTTAAATCACACATCATTATGCTTTTCAATGAAAATCTCATTTTTCTCAAAAGCGGCTCCTACGATTTTGATAAACCTTCCTGAATGGTGTTTTTTGTGTAAATATTATGTTTTGGTTGCAATAGAATTCTCAGAAAATTTCTTATAATGGTACTTCCCAAGGACCGGTTTTTTTCAAATCAGATTTTCTCGTGAACCACTTGACGGATCATGATGATTTTTTTAATTTGGAAACATTTTTATAAAAGAAATAAAATTAATGGTTACATTTTTCAAAAAAAAATTTTTTTTCGAGTTTTTTAAAAAACTTTCATTTTTATTTTTTTTTTCAAAAACGGTTTGTTCAGTTTTTTAAATTTTATATCCGTTATAAAACTAAAAAAAAATTTAATATTATTATTAATATTAAACACTTTTTTATTTAAAATAAGAATATATAAATAAAAATAGGTTAATAAAATAGAACATATAAAAAGGCAATAATTGCCGTCTGTCGAAATTAATTTGACATTCGTTAAATATAAGGAATAGAAGAATGACTATTGTATATTGTACCTATTTAATAGTAAAATAGAAGATACAATTGTTTTTTTTCTCGTAGGTACACATACATTTAAATTATAAATTATTTCAAAATAATTTGTTTAGCAATTCTTAGGTTTGAAGTTAATTGATTCCCAACAATAATTAATTTATGGTTTTTTTTTGTAAATAATTAGAAATTTAGAGTAAAATTATCAATAAAATTTGTTTATCCAAATGGTTTTATGTATGTATGTAATGTATAACTTTTAATAATTTTTTTTTATAACATTATTCTGTGTATTAGAAACTTAAAACATGGTTAATATATCACAAAACTATTTAGATACCTAAGGGCATGTTCGCAAAAGCTATCCACATCCACATTTTCCATTTAGAATATCTTTGGTTTCTAAGAAAGATAAAGAGCTCTTTTTAAAGTAAAGTCTTCTCAACTCTTGCAGAATTGGGCATGCTGCTAAGAAGTGGTAAACGTTTTCATTTTCATTACTATTGCATAAGTTACAAAATGATGAGACTTCTTGCCTGTGTTTTCTAAAATTGAGTCCCATGATTTCTACTCTGGCTTAAAATATCATACTTATTTGGTATGAAGAGACATAATTACTAAAGTAATTTCTACTGCCTAAAAAGTTGGTTCAGTTCTCTGTAAAGCATTGTAGATAAAAAGATTTATCTACTTTTAAGATGCAGTTATAAAATGCCTCGCGCCAGCATTCAATCGACTGATTAGATAAACTGAGATCCACTCCATAGATACCAGCAATATCGTACTATTCCCTAAATGTAGTAAGCCTGAACCTAAACGCATTTTTCATTATTTTACTTTGCAGATTAGAATCGAGCCTTAACATAACTTTGACTATGTAATCAGCATTTGCTTTCAAGTTTTTAACGAAAATTTGTGGAATGCCCGATTCTGTAAAGCATAATGTTGGCGTTGTCGATGGTAGCCTGAAGATGCGCTTAAAAAATAATCTTTGTACGGCTTCGAATTCTTCAACAAACTTGTACCCAAAAACTTGATAAGCGGCTAACAAAGACAGGCGTTTATCGTTGAATCCAGCACTTTAATCTACTTTTTTATTGCAAAAGAACCTACTCCACATAACATTAATTGCAGTTTTGGCAGCTAAACATTTTTCTTTTATATGAGGACGCAAATACAAGTTACTCGATATAAAAAAAACAGATATTTGTACTGTTTCACAATTTCTAGAATCAGAGCCAAGAAACCATTTGTCTCGGGGTAATACTCAAAAGGTTCAAAAATCATTATCTTTGATTTGGAGGTGTTTATTTGTAGGTTCCCTAAGTCGCAGTAGTTTTTAAGACGGTTAATAACGAGCTACATATGTAATGAGGAAAAGGTTTCTGCTAGCAAGACCAGACACTTTGGAACACCTGTCTTAGTTTCAAAACACTCAGATTTGTTGATACCATTCCAAAAAATTTGAATATGTTTTCGAAAAAAATTTCAAAAAAAAATCATTTTAAAAAAAATGGTCGATTTTGAAAAAAAAAAAATTCTTAAAATTTAAATCAGTAAAAGAAATCAACTGGCTTATTTCATTTTGTTCAAAAAAAAAAAAACGTTTTAAATAGTGATTTTTAAGTGATTAATAAAATTTCATGATTTTTTTGCCTGCTAACATTTTTTTGAAAAAATCTAGCCCCAAGACCACTTTCGCACAATGGATCAAGATCGTGCGACCCAGTCGTACACTTTATTTAAATTCCACCCATTGTAGTTTCCTAACCAATTTACTGAAAGAATATACCAACACATTTGTTTGCTATATACTTTTTTTGTTTGTGATTACAGATCCTAGTTTCCCCAGTTCTTGCTGGACTCGCTGTCGCCATTGGCGTTCCAATTCTCCTGTTTTATGTTTACGGTGTTGTTCCAGTATCCTTATGCCGTGCTGGTTGTGGTGTTTCCACAAGAGATGGCTTCAAATTCGATTTCGATGGCGAAGAAGAAGAAATTCAAGAAATTCATATGCGCAATCAAAGTGATGGCGCTAGTGTTGATGCCGTCTCTCGGATAGGTGCTACAAGTATTGGCGAAGTCAGTCTGAGCGTAGCTAGTGGCAGTCATATTGGTGTATCAAGTCAGACAACTGCATTCGGTGTTTCACACGCATCCAATCGTGAGTCAACTACAGCATTAGCTGGTAGTATCACTGGCCATAGATTAGAAGTTCAAGCCGATGTTAGCTCATCGGAAACTGCTTCAGCTGTAACATGTGTTAGCGAAAAGTCTGGTAATACACTTAATGATACTGCATCGACCAAGGCTTTGGCCGGCTCGATACTTAGTTACAAACAGGTTTGTTTCAATAATAATTTTATAATTTCTTTAACTTTTTTATTAACTTATATTGTTTTTTTTTTATTAGCAAATGGACTCTTCTAATGTCAGTGAAGATGGCGTTTCCGAACGAGTACGCTTCGATAGTACGGTTTGCTATGTTATTGACGGAAAGAGGGATTTCTCAGATGTTTGGTACACTGCACCATTAGATCAGGTAAGATTATTTTGAAAAATTAATATAAACACTAGAAATGAAGAGAAACAAAGAAGCAAGCAACCCAAAGGAAGCTTGAGAACTTCCTGGTCTTTCATTGGAGTCTTTTATATTACTTGGACAGCGGTCAGCTGCTTAAGTGCGAGCAGTTGTGCATTGGCAGATTGCCACTGCACTCCTAAGATGGGGAAGAGTCTTCGTTTACAGCTTTTTACTTGAAAGCTGCAATTGTATTGCTTTCAAATGACGAGAATTCGATCATGGCACGATATTACATTCTCATACACAAGATGGTAAGCTTACCCTTAATTAATATAAGAACAGTGCGAGCTTTTGGGAAAAGTGGATAATGTATAAAGATAAACATAAAATAAATCAGATGATCAGATCCTAGGGGAAACAGATATACTCATTCGTGTAGTGTGGCTAGAGAAGAAATCTATGTACTTAACCGTACGGCCATAGTTAAGCTCAAGAGTGACATTTCTTGCAGTGAGAGGACTTAAGTCAAAATTTCAGCGCAAGAAAGGAATGCAACTGCCTATTTCAATGGAGCATTCCTTATGAAAGTTAAGATAAAACAAAGGTGGGAAAAGAAACATTTCGACGGTTTTGCGGTGTTACGAATTCTACCTTAGGATTCTTCCACCAATCAATCAAAGCTCTCTTCTATATTCTAGCGAAGACCTTGCAAGTAACGCCATCTTAATTCTTTATTTATCTAATTCCTTTTTTTAAGCTACACTCTTGCATGAAAAGTTAGGTTAAAATATATTACATTAAAAGTAATCAACACCTATATATCCAAAACATGCATATTTAAGTAGAACGCACTCACTCAATAACTTCAATTTGTGTCACATTCTTATTTCAGGACCCTGGAGCAGACAAAGCCAGCGTTGGTAGTAGTCGTTCATTTCGCAGCTCTGAGCGTTCATACCGCGAAGAACTAGATCCAAACAATTCAGCTTCAACTGGCAAACGTCTTGCTTTGTTCAATTCACGTCATGCCAAAGTCAATGCTGCTACACATCGAACTCTTTCCCTAGATTCGAATACTGGAGCAAATAACATACCCGAAAATGTCAGTCTCGAACAACAAGCCGAAGAGGAAGATAAGGCAGCTTCATCAGCCCCCGATATACCCACACACGACCAATCACCCTCTAAAAACTCCAGTTCACCACCAAAATCCCCTTCGAAGAACTCAACACGTACATCTAATTTAAGAAAGAAGTTTTTTGCTCAAAAAGATAACAATAACAGTCCCAACAACAACAATAATAACAACAACACCAAAAACAGCAGCGAATCAAACAAGGATCATTACGATGACGAAAATAGTGCATAGGTTTAATAAAATTAAAATAATTGTATTTATAAAACCTAATAAAGAATAATAACAGTTCATACTGCAGAGAAAAATAGATACATGCATGCTTTAGTAGTTGTTGTTGTTGTCGTCATAATAGATAGATTTCAATTCAAGTTTTATAAATAACTGTTGTGTCTAATCGTTCATAATACTATATTCAAATTGTTCTAAAACACTTCTATAATAATATCCCTTTTGATATAAAATCTTGCGTTTTTATTTTAAACCGTCTTCTTTTGTGCTATTCAAAAAGTTTGTCATTCCTTTTCATGGACTTTCCTTTGTTTTAGACTGTACTCTTATTTTTTTAAATTATTCTACGTGCCAAAACTTATTAAAAAACAACAACACATTCAATTTAATTTGTTTGCATCAAAATAGAAAAAAAGTCTTATCTTAATTTGCTGTTCTTAGACTGATTTTGAGAAATTAGCCATCAGAGTCGCTCTTTAAACCTGCATACAAAAGCAACTCGAGTGATTTTTTTTTTATTTTACCTGCACTCCAAGGTTTTGTTAACTTTTTGATCATAAAAAAAAAACATATTATAATTTCAATCAACCTTATATCAAAAATAATTTTAAAAAAATGTATTGAGAGAAATCAATAATAATATTATCGCTGTGTATATGAAGTTTTTGGATAAGTTCTAAAATTTATAAAATTTATTTCATACATAATTATATTAAATTATAATATTCTTCAATGAAAAAAAAAAACCTGAATTTTAAATGTGATTTTAGTTGGAATCGAATTACAATGTAAGTGAAAAAATGCATTATCAAAACAAAGCATTGCTTAAGTTTTTTTTAATGATAAGTATGTACATTTATGTTAAAAAAAAACAACAACAACTTATAAATTTAAACACTTATATAAAAAAATGCAGCTATAGGAATAATAATACATAAAACAAATCAATAGTCAATTTGTACGACCATTCATATAAGCATGTTTTAAATTCCTTATAAAACCTTTAACGCACAATATACAATATTATTAAAATTTTTAAAAAAATGTAGCATTGATTAAGCAGATTAAATATTGTTGAATTTAAACAAAAACCCTCGGAAGTTGTAGCTGATACAACCCTAATATAATCTTTTTAATGAATAAATAATTATAAAAGTCTAGTACTGACACCTTAAGAACTGTTGCACCCCTTTTCGGTGTTAAATGGGACTACTCGACGACCTACAGCATTGCCTCCAAAGTAACGGACGTTGTTTTGCAAAATTAACTTCCGCCTTGATTTCCTTGAGTACTTCTCTTCGCCTTTTGGAAAATCAGTACATTTTATTTGTACTCAAATGGTGTTACAGCGTTGTGTTGCTTGGAAAAAAGAATAACAATTCAATCACTAAATAAGTACATAGTTCGGTCCGGAAATCTTCTTCCACCTAATCACGTCATCGAAGATAAGATCTACCTTAAATGATGTCTCTATTCGGTATGACACAATAAGAGGAGCTCATAAACGAGAACCCGGAGAAGTTTAAAAAGAAAACAAGAATTTCTCTTGGATACTGATTTATTGATTTATTTTTGAATTGCAGTTTGCAGCATACATAAATATACATATATGTAATTTAGTACGAACTTTATCTTCTTGTACAAATAAACCAACAAAAGTAAAATCAAGAAATGTTCTCCATATTATTTAAAAGTTTCCTACCCCATGGTTTCATATTTAATAAAGCTGTCGGCAATAAGTTAGAATTTTCCTTCAAACAGAAATGTTTCAACATTTTGATTTACCTTCAATTCGGAGGCATTCCTTAGGAAATAACCTTTATCCACGATAATTAAGTCCAGTTTGTCAGTTTGAGACAATATGATTTTGAGATTTTACTCACCGAATGTGGTGGAAATAAATCGGAATTAACTTTGGATTAACTAAATAAATGCTTTCGATTTTGTTTTCGTATTTTGTATTTTTCTTAAATTCTTCGACATGTATAATTCTATAGTGACGTTTTTATTTCTTGGGTTAAGGGGAGATTAATGAGAGCTCACTTACTGATATTATTTATCAATTAATATTATGTATGTAATATATCGTAATAAATTAAACATTTTTTTCTTTCCATATAAATTTCACCTATATTTTCACGTCATTCGAAATACATACCCAAATGTTTTGATTATACCTATCTAAAAAAACAAACATTGAAAAAGGTTTTTTTTTAAGCTTTTTCAAAAAAATATTTTGAATTTACTTGATAATGTGAAGATATTGAAATTTGTAGTTTTTAGCTGGGAAAATAATGTAAAAAAAAAATGTATCCGTTTCCGAAATATTTCAAAAACGCAACATTTTTTTATTAAATTATTAAAAATCAAAAGAAGGGTTTTTGAGGATTTTTAAATTTCCAAATTAATTAGGTTTTAAACGATTTCCTTTGATAAGATATATATATTGATCTAAAAAACCAACACCCCAATTTGTATGATTTGTATACCCCATTCTATAGAATGGGTATATTGTATTTAGTGTGGAGTTTGTAACATAGAGAAATAATACTGTTAGGTATAGAAGTTTATATATTCTGACTCAGAATCAAAAGCCTAGTCGATTTAGCGATGTCCGACCGTCCGTATGTAAACTCTCTAGAAGTTGCAATTTTTTAAATTTGGTATAAATAACTATGGCCCCTAAGGGGCCAGTAATAGCGATACGGAAAACCAAACCGAAAAAATTTTCAAATGGAAAATTTTGTATGTTCTGATTCGATTCTTAAGACAAACGCTACAGTGATCGATGGCAATCAATGCAGAGAATGTTTTTTGTTCATAATAATTTTAATTGAACAAATACTTTTTGTTAAAAAATGTAATTTATAATTTTTCTTTTATACGCGTAACAGAAAAATGAATAAATACATTTTTAACAAAAAGTACAAGTTCAATTAAAAGTTTTATTTGCAAAATAAATTCTCTGAGTTGGTTGCCATCGATCAGTGTAGCATTTGTGTTTTAAATCTGATTATAATATACCAAATTTTCCATCTGAAAATTTTTTGATGGTCTGATTCGCTTTTTAAGACAAATGCTACACTGATCGATGGCAATAAATGCAGAGAATGTTTTTTGTTCATAATAACTTTAATTGAACAAATACTTTTTGTTAAAAATGTAAATTTTTATTTTTCTTTTATACGTATAACAGAAAAATTAATAAATACATTTTTAACAAAAAGTACAGGTTCAATTCAAATTTTTATTTGCAAAATAAATTCTCTGAGTTAGTTGCCATTGATCAGTGTAGCATTTGTGTTTTAAATCTGATTATATTATACCAAATTTTCCATTTGAAAATTTTTTAGGTTCGGTTTTCCGTATCGCTATAACTGGCCCCTAAAAAAGAATTTTGTTTCTGGAACTGGACAGCGGCTGGCTGCGGGGGCGAACGCATACACATAATAAAAACGTTCCGTAGCTCTCTTATGTTTTCTTATCAAAATCTAGAGAATCAAACTATTTGTTAATGATTTTAGGTATGTCAGTTATACCGATATTTTACGACCCATAGCAAAAATGAAAAAATACGCTCCATGGAGACTTAAAAATCATTACTAGTTCCAAGTACCAAAATGAAAGAAAACAGGGTCAATTGAATAGAGGCGCAAACAGCCCGACAGGCAGAAAGACATTGTAATCATACGATCAACAGAAAGTGTGATATCATAATAATATTGTATGTTCAATTAGATATTAAATGCGAATAAATAATCTTTAAACATATTAATTTAACAGATACATTTAGTCTAAATACGTTCCTAATTGAACCAGCTATTAACACAGATTATACATAAATCAGATTAAAATAAATAGTTCTAAATTCAAATGCAGCTTCTACAAATAATTAATAACTAAACAAAAAATGTTTTAATGTTGTTGCTTTTTTTATTATTATTTTATATCGTTGTTTTTAAAATATCTTCGTTTTGCCAATAGTATTTAAGAATTAAATATATGTATAAATTATGGTTAACAAATTTCATATAAAACCTACGATTTCTAATAAATACATACATGCATATAATATATTATATACACATACACATAATGTATTTAAAAAATAAACATGTGACGTTTATTAGTAAATTGAAATACATTTATGTTATACAAAAAATTTTAAAAAAAAATATTAAAAAGTATTAGCATTAATGTTCTACAATTATTATAATATTACTGTCTAATAAGTTTCTCTTCCTTTTTTGTATAAAAATAAAATTTGACTGTAATAATATTTACAAAATATTAGTTGATAATAAATGTTTTATTTTGATATATGGAAAATGACCAAGTAAGTATGTATGTATGTAATTGCGTTGTCGAAATTCCGTCAGAATTAAGACAAAATATTGTGATATTGAGAATTTTGTAATTCTTAAAAAAAGTTTTATTATCCAAGGACCCAAGAGCCTGCACTAAAGATATGAAAAATCAAATACAGAATAAAAATACACAAGAAATGCTTGACAGCAAAACTCACTTCAAAAACTGATTCGTAACCTCAACTCGCCACAGCTCCCAGTTTTCAAAAAAAAAAAAAAACAGAATTTTCTCTTGACGGCGAGTTGAGGTATTTCTAAAAAGGAGTTGTGGCGAACCCAGGGCGACTCAGGCTCAACAAAAAAAGCTATGATCTTTTATATAATTAAAGAAAAACAACTACCTACAAATTGTTAATGAAAGAATATTAATGTCAATGTATTAATGAATCAAGTTAAAAGAATTCACAGGTGGGCAAAATCGTATCGTCACCTCCAAGTGGTGCCTGCTGGATAGCCGAAAGGTGAACTAACGACGAACGTTGGATCCATCGGATCCATAGGTTGTAGATACCTGAGTTATCTTCTCAGGAACTAGGAGCAAGAAGAAAGAGATACGCTCTGAAGATCCAACCACCACAAAGATCTATATGTCATGCACAGGCCTCACAAGCCGGTCATGAAAGGAAAACTCGATTGTGATGAAAACCGCAGAAAATGCCTCGGATGAAAGAACCAAAAATGTTGACGACCCCCCCCGCAAACGAAAAACGGACAACGATTTACGCATATGCACGTGGAATGTGCGTACGCTAAACAGGCCGCGTAAAGCCGAGCAGCTAGCCGAGACCCTCGCCAGTCTCAACGCTGATATAACAGCCCTGCAGGAGATGCGATGGGATGGACCGGGCCTGAGAATTACGGAGGACTGTAATTTCTATTATGGGAAATGCCACCTTGATGGGAGATCGCGCTTGTTTGGGTGCGGATTCGCTGTCAGAGGAAGACTTAGGCAAAAGGTCTTGAGCTTTCGCGAAGTCAGCGAGAGAGTTACAACGATCCGCATTAAGGCCAAATTCCACCACATAAGCCTAATTAGCGCCCATGCCCCTACAGAAGAGAAAGACGACGCTACCAAAGAATGTTTCTACGAGCTCCTCGCCAAAACATATGAGCAGTGCCCAAAACATGACATTAAAATTCTTTTGGGAGACTTTAATGCCAAAATTGGGAGAGAGGACATCTTTGGTATGACGATCGGAAAACACAGCCTGCACGACACCACCTCCGACAACGGACTCAGGCTCATCGATTTTGCAGCGGGAAAAAACATGGTGCTGAGCAGCACGCGATTCCCACGTCCCGACATCCACAAGGGCACATGGCGATCCCCAGATGGTCGAACCTGCAACCAAATCGACCATGTTGTGATTGATGGAAGACACTCCTCCAGCATTATGAATGTCCGTACATTCCGAGGAGCAAACATCGATTCGGACCACTACCTAGTCGGTGCAAAACTTAGGGTACGGATCTCCATGGAAGTTCTTAGGCGAACACCGACTACACCTAGGAAATTCAATGTTGGACGTCTTTAATCGGAAGAGACCGCCGCTGCCTATGCCGACCGCGTATCGCTTGAGCTTGCGAGAAATCCTTCGACTGATGACATGAACCCGGAAGACCAATGGCAGCTATGTCAACAAGCCATAAGAAGTGCTGCGTCAGAGGTATTGGGCTTTTCGCATCCACCCCCCAGAAACCCCTGGTTCGACTCCGAATGTGCTCAGGCAAACAAAGCCAAAACGGAGGCATACAAGTCGTGGCTCCAGAGAGATACTAGAGCATCCAGAAATCTCTATGTTGAGCGAAGGAAAGCTGAGAAACGTCTACTCAGGAGAAAGAAAAAAGAACACCAGCAACGCGAAGTCGAGGAGATGCAGAGATGTTTTTGCAGAAAAGAGGTACGAAACTTCTATAAAAAGGTGAAACAGTCTACATCCGGTTTCACAAGCCGCCCTGGGCCCTGCAAAGATCAGGATGGAAATACCATATTGGAAACGCAGGCGATGTTGGCCATCTGGAGAGACTACTTTAACCGGTTGCTAAATGGCGATGACAGCCAAGATCCCGCCCAAGATCAACTTGTTCCAGTTAATCTAGATGACGACCACGAACTACACCCGCCCGACCAAAATGAAATCAAAGTAGCCATCACCAGACTAAAGATGAATAAGGCAGCTGGATGTGATGGCCTTCAAGCGGAGCTTTTTAAACACGCTGGAGATGACCTGGTCAGGAGCATACACCAACTCATCTGCAAAATATGGTCGGAGGAAAGTATGCCCGATGAGTGGAATCTCAGTACCATCTGCCCGATTCACAAAAAAGGAGACCGCCTCCTCTGCGCCAACTATAGAGGCATAAGCCTTTTAAACATCGCCTATAAGATCCTGTCCAGCGTTTTATGTGAACGTCTCAAGCCGTTTGCTGACGACCTGATAGGTCCTTACCAATGCGGCTTCAGACCTGGAAAATCTACCACCGACCAAATATTCACATTACGCCAGATCCTGGAGAAAACCCAAGAGTATAACATCGACACCCACCACCTGTTCGTCGATTTTAAAGCCACCTACGACAGTGTCAATAGAGTTGAACTGTATCGTGCCATGTCTAACTTTAGAATCCCTGCTAAACTGATCCGCCTTATCAGGATGACGTTGGAGAATGCTCGTTGTTCCGTCCAAGTTGGTAGAGACTCTACTGAAACCTTCGAAACCACCAGAGGGCTAAGACAAGGTGACGCACTGTCGTGCAGCTGTTTTAATATTGTGCTTGAAAATGATGTAATACGGAGCACCCATGCCAGTACATCAGGCACCATTTTCAATAGATCGACACAATTACTTGGGTTTGCTGACGACATAGACGTGATAGGAAGAACAAAGCGAGCAGTAACCGGTGCTTTCACTACTATGGAATCAGCAGCAAGCAGAATGGGGCTGAAAATAAACGAGGACAAGACGAAGTATATGCTTTCATCAACAAAAGTCCAATCCCACCACCGACTTGGTCAGAACGTAACCATTGATAGGTATAACTTCGAGGTAGTCAGTGAATTTGTCTACCTGGGCACTGCTGTAAACACAGGCAACAACATCAGCGCTGAAATCAAACGCAGACTAACTTTTGCTAATCGCTGTTTCTTTGGGCTGAGTAAGCAATTGAGAAGTAAAGCCCTATCGAGAAGAACCAAGGTGACACTGTACAAAACACTCATCATCCCGGTCCTGCTATATGGTGCAGAAGCATGGACCCTATCCCAATCGGATGAAAATTCACTTGGAGTCTTCGAGAGAAAAGTTCTGCGTACGATCTATGGTCCTGTCTGCGTAAATCGCGAAAACAACGTTTGGAGAAGAAGATATAACAATGAATTGTACGAGCTGTACAGCGACATAAGCCTAGCCAGAAAAATTCGAATCCAAAGACTAAGATGGCTGTGCCATGTAGAGCGAATGGACATCGACACTCCAGCTCGTAAAGTCTTCAACGCCAAACCCGAGGGAGTCAGAAGCCAAGGTAGACCTCATCTTCGATGGAGTGACCAGGTAGAGGGAGACATCCGTCAACTTGGAGTACGAAATTGGAGACAGCAGGCTAGAGATTGAGCCGGCTGGAGGGGCATTCTCAGCAAGGCCTTGGAGTACCACGCTGCAGTGGCGCCAACATAAGTAAGAAGTAAAAGAATTCACAAGTAGGTGCGAGTAAGTAGAGGAGTCGAGACGGCCAGCCAATATATGTATGTACATATACATATGAAAAACGCCCCCAACCCAACCAAGATGTCCGTTCATTCTGTTTTTTGTCCGTGTTCAGAAATATATTTTCCAAGGTTGTCAACACAATGTTTCATAACTTCTTGATGTTGGCATGTGCAATCTGATGACCACCTCCTTCTTGAGGAATAAACATTGGAACAAGAACAAGAACCTAACTATTCTGATTTGCTAACTCCACCTAGCGGCTGAACAAAAGTTGTTTTCTCTCGAGATGTGGATACTCTTTTCGGTCTATTTCGTAGTGGTTAGGCCTTACCTTATTAGGCGTTTTTCTTTTTTCATTCAGAAACGAGCTCTGAACAGAGTTCGAGTATATCGAGCTCGCTCTGAACGTCCTCTGAACAAATTGTGTTCAGAGCGCTCTAAACTATTATTGAAACGAATTTAATTTTCCATTAATTTCCTCTTCTCATGCCACTTGAAAAACCTGAAAACAATTTTTTTTAACATTTAAAATACCTTCGGCGGCCATTTTAATTGTTTTTAATTTCAGCCGCCGCTAAAAAGTTCTTTTTATCAATTGAATTAGTTTGGAAGCGTCTCACTTGTGACGCTTATATTTTTGTTCAGCTTTTGCTCAGTCTGCCCCATCTATTTATTTGGAGCTCGTAGAGCGCACTCTGAACGCACTCTGAAGGAAAAAAGAAATACGAATTTTTAGCTCTGAACACTCTGAAGCAAAAAAGAAACACTAATTTTTTTTTGACAACTCAGGCTCTGCTGTGAACTAAAAAAGAAAAACGCCTATTGAAGGAGGATAATGGCTGAATCACAACGACGCGTTCACCTCAGCCTCGCGTACGTTACGTCGAACGAGCTTTACGGACGCGTCGAGATGAAAGGTGACATTTGAGTAAATAAACTAATCGAAAATAATAATTCTAATGAAAAAAATATTGTTTGAAGAACATTTTTATTGGGCCCTATCATGGTAACCGATCGGAGAATCCTCCGACCGGGGAAATGTTCCGATCGGAGCATTTATTGTGTTCATGGTAACCGAATGGGAAGAGAAATACAAATGCGTACCGACGCGCATACCATGGCATGAGGAAAACAAAAAAATAAAGTATGAACCTCCTTTGTAGTCGAATAAAACTGCACAGCGCAGCTGTATTTTTAGGGGATGAAATACATAACACAAGCAGAAAGCCTCAAACAAAGGAAAAAGAATAAAAAAAAAAACAAATACACACGAAATTAAATAGTTTGTATTTTTTTTATACCATCCGACAAAAGTCCGCAAGTAATTTGCTGCCGGAGACAATCGAGAGAAATACAAATATAAAAAAGACATGCATCGCATGAATTCGCTGTGCGTCACTGTCATTTTGACATTTTCAACGCATGCTTTATTATTTTTCGGATGTGTGTCCGAATTATCAATCGGAGAGGTACCATGATGCAAAATTCGTACATTTCGTCCGAATTAGAGACAATTCTTCTCCGATCGGTTACCATGATGGGGCCCATTATTTGTCTTGAAATTGAGAATGGATACAGGTGGTTTATATGTGCGGATGCTCATGAACATGCACGAGGGAGCTGTGACAACAGTAAGATTTCCAGCTGGAGTCACCGCAGCGTTCCAAATTAACCTAGATGTACATACATCAAAGAAGCGTCCTGAATCCTGAGCCCTTTACTCGCTTAAAACTCCGCTATGTTCTGTGATCGAATATAGGTCTAAACCTTTGTTCTCTCTGGCACATACACACGGTTCACAATGTTGGACAATGTACACAGCCACTTTTATAAATTCACACCCTTTTCAGACTTTTTTTCAAATCCTTAAAATGGTTAAAACTTTGATATAAATGCACACATATAGAGGACAAAAATACAACAAGGTAATGATCCATTGACCGAGGGATATCAAACCATTTTTGAAACTGAAAAAACTTAAATTGAAACACACAGAAACATGAATAATAATTATTTGAAACGTCAAACGCGCGCAAATGTTCAAATATTTCAACTTTTGCTTCAGCTTCGCTTCATGCTACGTGGTTTGTGTACTTACTTTTTTATATCAAAACGTAACGTTAAGGCTCAACGCCTCATTGTGAGCATTAATACATGAATTCCTATGTTTGAACTTTTGCGTTCTGTCAAAGCGAAGCTCAAAGCGTCGTTGTGAAGCAGGCATAAAGAACTCTACAACAAAGATCTCTTAGAATGACGTGGGCTAAATTTTTTCTTTTCACCTTAGTCGTATTCGACATTTAAAAGAAATATAAGCTGTGTTGAAATAAATTTTAAGTTTCGAATCCGGTTTCGTTTTTCTTGACCAAGATAATTTTTGACTTCCAGTTCACTTTTTCCAAAACCTCCATAATAAACTTATAGTTTTAGTGAAAACATTCCTTTGGATCATTTTCGAAATTATTACTATCTTATTATCAAACACCATGTGTAGAAGAGATGTACATATATTTTAATGTGTTTACAAAAAGAAAGAAACTCAATAAGCCAAAACAAATTTTTGTGATTGTTTTTTTTTTTTTGTTGTATTTTTATTTTAAAAATAATATTTGTAAAAAACTCCGCAAAAAATGTGATAATTTTATTTTTTGTATAGTGCCAATAACAAATTTAAAAAAATATTAACTACACTTTTCAAGGAGAAAATCACATATGTATACCTAATTGCATTACAAAATTGTTGTAATAAGACACATACGTTTTAAGTAAACTTATGACACAATCGTTGCACTAAATTGTCACATTAAAAACACCAATTACAATTGTTATTATTAACTTATTTTCTAATTAACTACTGTTTTCAACAGCAGATCAATATTTTCATACAAAAGCAGTTTTTGTTATTAATTTGTTTGACTTGATTACGTTAAAAGCTTCATCTTAAGTATAGGTACTTAAGGAATTTTCTTTAAACTTATTATTATCAATTTTACAGGTAATATGTGTAAATGGACAAGATATCTTGACATAATCCTTTAAATATTATTAGTTTTCATTGTTCATATATTGTACATACATTTTGTTTATTTAAGAAAAGTGTGTTTTTGTTTTCTTTAATAGGTAGGTATGCATTTAAACAGCAGGCGGTGGTGGTTGGAAAATACTCTGATGCGGTTTACAGTTTACAACTTCATTGAAAACAAGCTCCTTCCACTTTTCAACTGGAAGTTCCATTACTTCAAAGCTCTGATCGTACAATGGTGAGGTCTGTTCATCTGAAGGATCAGAGTATTTTTCCATGTACCTGAAAAATAATGAAGACAAAAAAGTAGTTTGTATCTCTGATAGCAAACAAGAAGACTGAATAATATATGTACTTACTCATGAGCGAGAGCCTGTTCCGCAGTTATTCTCTTTTCCGAGTCAAGCTCTAACATTTTTTCTAGCAAATCAATTGCTAATGGATTTGCACCTTTGAATACATCTTTAAAGCTTCTTCTTCGCATGGGCGGCAAAGATTTGATGTAATTGCGTGCCTGCAAAAACATTTTATTCAAAAAGAGCTCATTGTTTTCAAATCAAACCTGGCATTATACATTTTATTTGAATAGTTTTTCTTTTTAGTAAAAAAAAAAACATAATTAATTGAACGGAAAGGAAGAAAAATGGATTTCAGTCAATTTCGATTAAAATAAATGTGCCGCGTTCTAATTTTTGGTGCACCTTCATGAACGAAGTACTACTGGTTTGTTAAAACATGTTCTTATGGTCGACTGTAGTCCTTGGACTTGATATTTAAGAAAAATTAGACAGTAACTCAAAAATTGATTTATTTTTTTTAAAAAGATATGTACATACATAACATATTATCGAAAATGCAAAAGTGTTTAATCAAATTTTTTAAAAAACGTTTTTTACTTTTCGAAAACAATATTTCAAATTTTTATTTCACAATAAAAATAATAATAATAAAATTAAATCCGTTTCAAAATATTTAAAGCATGAAAAAAATTGAAATTAAAAATTATGTGTTTTATGACTATATTATGTCTTTGCCCAAATCTAAGTTTATTATTATGTATGTTTCAATTATCGAAAAAAATTATTGTAAATTAGTCGGAAATATGAAAGCACAGCAGCTGCGCCGGGAGGGTCAGGAGGGGACCACAGGACGATACTTCGCGGAAGAAATGTGAAAAGAAAGAAGGTTTGCAACACCTTTTGGGCTCTACCAAGTTGACTTTCATATACACGGCAAAAACAAAAAATATAATCCACATAATAAAATTTAGAAGAAATAAGGTAACATGCATTTTGTTGTTGTTAATTATGTATAAGTTAAAAAAAAACGCAGCGCATATTTTACCTACCTCTTCGCTTGTTATTTTACTCATTAGTTCTGGCTCAGGAGTACCACATAAAATAAGAATTCTTGTTAAGTGATCAAGATCTGGTAGTAGTAGTAGGTAAGGATATTTGTCGTGTTTTTTAAGTTTTTTTTTTTTTTTTTTTTTTTGTAGATAAATGTCATTTTGGAGTTAAGGTTTTTTTTCAATAGGATTAAAAAAATATATAAAAGTTTTGAAGTTCTAAGCCAAATATAATTATTAAAACACGTAATATTGTTGTTAGTGGTTAGATATACATGAGCAAATTTGATAAGAACCCTTGCAATATTCAATTCATGGGGCATAGATTCAGCTTTAAACAATAATAATAATAAAATAAACACAATAAACAATTCATAGAATATTTTTTTTAGATAAAATATTAAATAAATAATAAAAAGAAGAAACAAACTTACACTTTCTGATGATATTTTCATCATGAAATCATCAGGGGGTGTTCCCAGTATTTCCATAATTAAGTTCAACTGGTGTATGTCTAGTATTTTAAAGGTGAACCAAGATTAAGAGAATAATATTTCTTGACTAAGGCTTTTAATAACATGCGGTAGAGAATATGTATTTATATTATAATTTTTTCGTTTCTAATGCTATGATCCAAAAATAATAATATATACCTAATTAACAAAAAGAGTGAAGTTTTGGTTAGAATATTAAATACAAAGACATGCGATTTGAGGTAAAGATAGATATAAATAAAAAAGAATGAACTTTTAATGGGGACCGAATTTTTTTTTAAACTTATATGTAAGTTTTGAGGGGGAAATTAATAGACTTTTGTTTTGTTTGTTTAATAGCTTTTTTTTCGTCTGGAATCGTTCAGAAGCATTCCGAATGCATCTGAAAACACTCGTTTGGTGCAAGATGATAGTTCTTATTCTGAAAAGAAGAGAACATTGATTCCAGACTTGAAGTCGGAATCAGAATCGGAATTACGCATACGCACAGACTTAAACGTCAAAATCGTGCAATGGCATATTTTTTTTTATTAGTTTAACAAAAGAGATTTTGAGGAATTGTATACTGTGCTCTATGAAAATTAAAATTATTCTGAATATATACAAATGTATTTACACAAGATCTTAAGAATTCATATTATGTTATTATCTACCTCATCATGGTAATTTTCCTCGATGTATGATACTTAGATTTTAAGAAGAGTTTCACAAATACAACGACACTCAAATTCCAGAATCAAAAGATTATGTTTGCTTGTTCGTTTAATATCCGGAATCGGAGGGTTCGGAGGAACATATATGTGACCAGTGGTCTTGGTGCTCGAGATTTTGAAAACAGAAATTAAAAGGAAATAAAATGCACGACTGGGTCTTACGCACTTGCTCTGTGGGCAATTACAACAAACTACTCTTTGTTGTTGTTGAAAAATTTGTTGATATGCTGGTAGGTATAAAAATGCAGTTACATCAAATACAAAGTTTAATAAAAATCGTTAGAGCCTTTTTTGAGCAAATTAGAAAAAACTAAACAAAGTTGGCTAACACTGTACGGCTCGTTGTATGGGAGCCACCCTTTAAAAAGATTTCACTTAAAAAATTACAATGCTTTCTTGTAGAAAGATGTGAGAAACTACGCCAAACAAATTTGGAGTTAATTCAATTAAGCCGTTGTGAACTTATGGCCATTTAAAAAAAAGCCGGTTAAACAAGATTTACGATATGTGACTGTTTAATCCAAAACAAAAAACGCGGTATTATCAAAAATGACCTAGGTTTGCTAAATTTTAAGTTTAATCAAAATCGTTAGAGCCGTTTTCGAGCAAATCCAAAATGAAAAAAAACCGTTACTGGAAAGGTTTTTTTAAACTTTCGTAACATGAAAAAAAAACCGTTACTGGAAAGGTTTTTTTAAACTTTCGTAACATGTTGAAATATTTTTTTGAGTATGTGCATTTTTAGAACTTATAGTCTTTATCAGGAAAAGAAAATAAAACAAAATTTTATCAAAACGTGATAAAAATATTCAAACATTTTAAAAACAATTTAATTTTTTTTTTTAATAAGTTTTCTTTTTGAATTTTGTTTACCTTTAATAAGGTAAACTTTAGCAACATTTGCCAAAATTCGTAAGAAAAGCACCGATACTCAGACTATTGGTAAGCAAAGATCGATACTCGAACAAAGTTAAGGAAGTCCGAAAGCAAACATTGACTACGACCACTATCTCTTTGTAAGCAAGGTTAGATCTAGGCATATTGCATAAATCCTATCTGCGAGAAAATATTGCACTGAAGATCAACGCAGAAAAGTTGCGATCGCAAATTGCCGAACACTGCTTGATTCTTCCTTCTTAACTCTAACATCCAGTCCCATGTTTAAGCATGCAGGAACTTTAATTTTGAGTTGCTTATTAAGTTTTGTAACTTGGCCCATCTTTATTACATTTTTTTTTAAGACACCAGTTCGTAGGTTAAACGAAGGGACACTTTTGCTGATAGCTCTGTTTTCGGGCTTGGAAAAAAATTCTTATTTTTTTTGGCCCAGCATATTTATTGCAATTTATTTGTTTGGTTCTTCCAAACTGTTGCCGGTTTTCGAAAGATATCAACTTTATTTTGGTTAACGTTTTTAACAAAATACTTTCAATGGAATCTCCATCAGCTGTAAAATTGGAACTCACCTCATAATAACGAATATACACAAACAAGCAAACATAACAAAATGATATTTCTTATCATTATAAGCACATAAAATGCTAAATTCTTGATGAACGAATCTATTCATTTAGCAAATTCAAAAGCAAGGGGGATATTATTAATGCAAAACAACATTTCAAAAGTTCAATGGCAAGATATTGTTAAAGCCTTAGAAAATGTATATACATAGCTGTTATCATTGTTGTTAACTGATTTTTTGGCGAAACAGGGAATGAAATAGAAACATTCAATTTAAAATATTTAAATAAATCGGCAATAGTTATTGAAAACGTGCTATTATTTTAAAAAGGATACGATCGGTTCCGGGGAAAAGTGTTCGACCCGTCAATAATTCGGCCATAATACAACCAACAGACCAAATATCAACAGTTTGATTGTAGTGCATCCAATTGAGCATAATTTCTGGGGCTCGGTACCATCTGCAAGCAAAACCTTAGCCTTTAAAAATTCAACTATAGAAATTGAGACCAGAATACCTGGTGGCCACATATCCTGTCATTTCATTTTCTGTCGGGCGTGCAAGGCCAAAATCTAAAATTCTTAGCTCACAATCTTCATTCACACCGAGGTTAGAGGGTTTTAAATCCTTCAATATAAAATAAATACATTTAGTTCAATTTATTTTATCACATATTGTTTATAAAAACTCACCCTATGAATAATGCCAGCACTGTGTATATATTTAAGGCCCCGTAAGATCTGATAAACCAAAAACTTGACGTGATCATCAGAGAGCTTTTGTGTGCGTATAATATTGTTAAGATCTGCATCCATAAGATGTGTCACAAGGTAAACTTGTTGAAAACTGTCAAGAGCATTGTCACCAGGGTGGAACACGTCTAGCAATCCAATGACATTTTCGTGATCCATGTGTTTTAGAAGTCGTAATTCACGGTACGTGCGTTTAGCATGAACTGCCGACTGGAATGGCCTTGCTAATTTTTTAATAGCTACTTTCATATTGCTGTCCTTGACGATTGCTTTGCTGGAAAATTAAAAAGATCATAGAAAGCATAGGATTGAAATATTATTTTGTAAAGCAAGTGTGTTAAAAGATCAGGGAAAGGAAAACTCTAAAACTCAACCGGAGAAAATTTAGAATTCCTGCTATCCTTAAATGTTTGTCTTTTAAAGATGATTGAGAATACTCAATCAAAACTATCAGGGATTCTTATGAAACTTACAACACCAGAAGATTATTAAGACAAGGTACTGTAGTGCAGCTGTGTTTGAAAAGGTTACACGCAACAGTCATGCCAGTACATCAAGCACTATCATTAATAACTAAACACGAATACTTTATTTAGCTGACGAAGGAACCGGTCCCTTCACTACCATGGAGTCAGCAGCAAACACATTGGAACTCATCAACAGAAAGTCTAAGCGTGACCATTTATAGGTATAACTTCGAAGTAGTCAGTTAATTTGTTTATCTCTATGCTGCTGCAAATGGAAAACAACATCAATTAAACGTAGAATAACGCTTGCCAATTTCTGTTTCTTTGGGTTATGTAAGCAATTGAGAAATTAAACCCTACCGAAAAGGATCAAGGAAACGCTGTACGGTGTTGTGAATCTTTGCGTTGAAGAATCCATACTTCACTTATGAGCACACGTTTCAGAGGGAAATCGGAAGCGTTGATCGGTAATCCCAAAAAATTAAAAAAAATCTGTTTGTCTGCAGCCCGTTTTTGAATTGATAAACGCCTTTTCCTAACCCTTTACAGGAATAGAAACAAAAAAAACACAAAGCACAAAATTTGTGATAAGATTCCCTCTGCACTCTTAGAGGATATAGGACTTGCTCACAAGAAGCTGGACCCAGAAGTCATACATTGGAAGAAGCAGTCCGACACATGTCCACGTTAATTTTGATGTAAATAATAACTAGAAGTTTGTCATGGTGGCTGTCATATAAAGAGCCACATGGATTAAGGCAACATTTTTTCGTTTTTTCTAATTTGCTCAAAAAAGGCTCTAACAATTTTATTAAACTTTGTATGTAATGTTTCGAATAAAACGACATTTTTAGTTTTTGGCTACAAATGATAATAACGGATCTCGGTTTTAACACATTTATTAAATTGGTCATAAGTGTACAACAACATTAACGACCTACAAGATGGTCTCTTAACGGTAGCTCCCATATATCAAGCCTGTCAGTTCAACCCAACATTTAAAAAAAATGCATTGATTGGAACGGAGTTATTTTTTTTAATAGATGTGATAGATACAGAATATAAATGTAGAGACCGGACACCAGAGTCTCAACTGAATCAATGTAGAAAAGAAAGACGAGAACAAAAATGCTTATACAAATATAAGAAAAACACGTAAATCCACTGTTCACATACCTTGCTTAAGAAAGAAAACAAAGTATATGAACTATGAACTACTTCTTTGAACTTTGTGTATTTAGGCGGTCTTCACAATTCAGAATAGATAACTTGGATATACGATATTTTCTTGTTTGTCTTTTTTTTTACCATTTAATGCGACAAAATAACATTTATTTAAACTTCAGGCATAAATTTAAACGGCAGCTTGATATTTTTTCCAAAATTTAATTTTTGACAAAAAGTGGATTTATATACTTTAAATAATATACTTTGTTATTAACCCTGAATGGTTACCCTTATTTTTCGCACACTAAGGTTATCGTTCGTCTAATCGACGAAGTCAACTTTGAAAACCTTACTGATCCAAAATTCAAAAAAAAATTTGAAATTTGTTGATTGTGACTATCACTTATCACAAATCACCTTAGCCGATTCCACCCCTGTTTTTTTTTTTTTTTTTTTTTTGAGTTAATAAACTTTGGCATATTTTAAATTTAAGGAAAAAATAACTTGATTTATTTCACATTTCGACCCTTTAGAGTTAAGATACAATTTTTCACTTCATTCACAGCCAGTGGTTACCAAAAAAATTTAAAAAAATTTAATAATATAATGTCACCTTCAAAATTTTTGTATAAATAAATAGGTACAATCCATATTTGATCAAAAAAGTAAAAATAATTGAGGAAAACAACTTTAAAATGCAAGAGGCACAAACTTCAAGTTTGTGCTCATCGGATGCTTTTTCTGCACCTTTGGAATGAAAACTTCATCATTCGCCTCCTTGAGTATAGACTTAAACAAAAAAATTTACTTCTTTTCATTTGTCTGTCCTTCTGAAATCTTTTATCGTTTTTTCTGATTTTAAATCGAAGAATTTTTTGGATTTCGGGAGTTTTAATACTATATAGTTTGATAATAGAGGAACGTAGAGCTTAGGGAGTTTTGATAGAACATAGATCTTGTCATTTGAATAAACTTGGCGTATTTATCTCATTTTTACTAAAAATGGACTTACGGAGTTTTAATAGAACGACGACGATGTATAAAACAAAAATCACACAAAGGTTATCCTTTCGATTCGACGAACATACCTGGAAAAAAAGTAGTTGTGGTTAATGCAGCAGAGCATACGTTCATCCACGGCAAAAGATCACAGCCAAACTCATATTGTAGGAAAAGAGATCGAAACTGAATGGTTTAGCTGAAATCATGGAAAATACGAGAGATTTTTGTCGATTCGACGAAGGGTAACCATCCAGGGTTGATATGATTATTGTTCTTAGTATGAATTGTCACTATAAAATATTTGTTTCTATATTTGAGGTAAAAATAAAATTCATTCTGTATTCTGCCTTCGCAATAGAAACTGCGTTCTATTATTTAACAATAGGTTATGGGCCCAAGAGGAAACTGAAAAAACTTGGAATAAGAGGATTAGAAAAAAATTGTTGCTAATCTTTTGGAGGATTGAAAGGATTCCTTGTTATTTTTTTTGCAAGAAGATTAATTGAATTTTGGTATAGGCGGACGACTCAATTTTTTTTTGTTTCAAGAAGTGTAATGTGCTATTTTTCAAATCCCCTGGTCAACACTTTTGGTTCACCTCCCAAGCCCATCAATATAACTGCATTGTCAACTAACGAGAACCTGTAAAGCCTTACCGTAGTCTCTCTTTAACAATGCACAGAAAACAAAACAAAAAACAAAATTTAGCATACCACTATAAACCACAAAATCTTTCTAGTCATTCTTATCTTATATACACCTAATGTAAGAATTTCAGGGTCAAGTTCAAGTGCATATACAAGAGAACGAAACTAGACCTTAGACCTTACAGTTAAAGATGATCTAAAGCGAGAGGTCGAAGTGGCATCGGAAAAATTAAAATCCACTGCGGGACAGTTGGATTAGAATTGGCAAGACGTAAGCATCACTTCCAATTTCGCTGGTGATTATTTAAAACGGATAAGATTATTAAAACTTAAAAGTATATTTGCCATAATTAATATAAAGTAATATTTTGTCGGTTAATCTCATTGAGAATTATTAAATCTCTAGGAAAGTTAATACAAAATAAATCTAAAAAAAAAAACAAGGACTACAAAATATCCAAGGCACCAAACAAAAAACTAAAACACCGTTATCTATAATTTTTAACATTTATTTATTCGTCCAGGTATTCGATATTCAAAAAGTGTTACAAGCCATAAAAAAATTAAGGAAACGGAGACGACATCATTCCGCCCCTAAGATCGGGGCATAGATTGGCGATAGGATTTAGTGAAAGTTCCTTAAGGGAAAATACCTACGAGTATTACTTATCCGTCTATCTTGGATTTCCATCAAAAAAATGCAGATGAGGATAACCTCCACAGGCAATTTTTGACCATCTCCAAATTCTATATATATTACCTACATACCTACATTTTTTCATATAAATTACCAATTTTTCCTTTAATTACATTTTTTGCCATAACATTTTTTATTATATACTAAATTCAGATTTAAACCCTTTTTTATAATATCAAATTCAATAGTTTCTTTTTAAATTCCAATTCAATCGTTTCAAATATTAATTCTTTTATAATAGTGTACAAACGAAAAGAAAAGCGAATTAAAATAGCCCTATAATCCCACCATTGTTTTAAAATCGGATCTGATAAAACGATCATAGGTAGCCTTAGGTATAGTCTTCAAGGCATTGTGGTTTTCTGCAGGAAATCATTTTTTTTTTCGATTTTGTTAGGCGAACGAATTTCTTAGATAATAGGCCTATTAACTATAGGGATTTTGTAGTTTTACGCCAAAATCATATTAAAGGACGCGATAACGAATTTGTGTGCTTTATTGCTTTGGAGATCTAATAGCTGCATACCATCCCCGTATTATCGGCTCCGTGTATTAAAAAAAAAAAAAAAAACTTACAAAATTCTTTTTACTTTTCTGGCGTTCTTCTCGTTTCTTTTTTTTTTTTTTTTGCTATACAAAAAAATTGATTAAATATTTATAAAATTCCAAAATGCTAAAATTGAATTTAACTTTAATTTGAAATTGTAAGTCAACACAATGAATTTTGAATAAAACTTTCTATTATAAGGGTATTCACCAAAAAGCTTAAAATTCCTCCTTTGGGCCATTCAATAATTATCCGAATGTGCATGGTTGGGAGGGAAACGTGATGGCCTAATCAACACCCCGGTCTCAAACTCACCACTAAATAGATCCACACTAGTTTTTTTTCCTAGATCCTTTTTTTTCGAGCACATAATTTTTTGTAGTTTGGTGAGACACAGAGCAAAAACCCACCCCGGACTGAAGCAGCCGCAGATTTAAAAAGTGCTCACTCTACTCTGTTTTCGGGAAAATCATACCTCATCCCGAGCTGAACATAACAGAAGCTAAAATGTCAACGAAAAAGGATTGATTTTTAGTTGAAAGTGACAATTGGAGTTTTTATGTGCAAAACTATTTGGAATATAAGAGACCGAAAGATTGTATTGAAGCCACGACAGAAACACCAACAACTGCAAAAGAAACTAATTCTGAGCTGTTAAGTCAGGCCAAAGCAATGCTTGCTTTGTCTGTTGAACCAGAATTATATGTACATATAAGACAATGTACGAGTAAATCCGCATTGGAAATCTGGAGAACATTTCAGAACATGTTTGAAGATCGAGGTTTTTTAATGAAGTTTGGTTTATTAAGAACAATGATTTTTATTCGACTTGAGCATTCTAAAAATATGCATAATAATAATAATAATAATAATAATAATAATAATAATAATAATTTTAACTACATATATGCCTGTAAGACCCAAGGTCTTTTTGAATGCAAACTGCACGGCATTAGTTAGAAGGAATAGGAAGGTAGGAAAGATTTTTTGTTGGCACAATGGATTGAGAAATAGGTGATATTTATCTCACGAAAATCCCAAGGGTGGCTTCCAGTTGAAACTGGGGGAATATTGAAAAATTGCTGCCCAGGTTGGGACTCGAACCCACAACACTTAGGTTAGCAACCA
Organism: Platycheirus albimanus; assembly: GCA_916050605.2. NCBI lineage: Eukaryota > Metazoa > Arthropoda > Insecta > Diptera > Syrphidae > Platycheirus > Platycheirus albimanus. The sequence goes on from OU696696.1 coordinate 85,401,565, forward strand.
AGCACTTCATCCACTGTACCATTGCCACCCGCAATGTTACATTGATCAAATTATTTCGACTGCAAGTAAACCACTATAAACCACCGATTTTAAACGTTAAAAATACTACTTCTGATGAAATAAAAATGAGATTACTAGACACTCAATTTGATAAAGTAGAACCTGGTAATGCATTTATTGAAAAAAAATGTCAAAGGATGGATGACAAGAAAAAAGAACTAAAGTTTTTAAATGCTAATCCAAATCACATGACACCTAATGAAAATTTATTATTTAAATGCGAGCGGTCGAATGTTGACGAAATAAAGACTGCGAACAATTCGTAGATGTCTGTGAAACGTGTCGGCAAAGCAAATATTATCTTAAATGGCAAGGAAATTGAAATAAACATTTGTCTGCAAATTTATTATCTGTTCATAAATTAGTACAAAAGAACAAGAACAAAGAAGGTTGTACCATTTTAAATGATGACAAAAGTGTTGTAACAAAGTGCAAACCTGAAAATGGAGTTTAATGGAATCAAAACCAACAACTAATGTGCATGTTGTTAAAGGCTGAAACTGAAACAGTAGTGACTTGGGAAGACTTGGCCATTTGAACTATTAGAGTATGTGCAAAATGCGTGATGTAGCAGTGAATAGAATAACTTTTAAGAACGAGGAGATCAGTTTAGCAAATTGTAAAGTATGTATGTGCCGAAGGGAAGCAGGTAAGACTACCGTTCAAGTTAAGTGACACTAAATCGACTCAAACATTGGAGCTTATTTATTCGGATTTGATTGGACCCAATTATTGGCGGTGCTAAGTACTTGCTGACTATTACTGATGATTTCTCAAAGAATATTTTTGTATTTTTCCTGAAGCTTAAATCTGATGTTTTGAATAGTTTTGTGCAATTCAAAGCCATTGTTGAAAATCAAACAGAAAACAGAATCAAAACAATAAGAACTGACAATCGCACCGAATATTGTTCTTAAGAGTTTCAAATGTTCTGTAAGACGAACGGAATCCAACATCAGTTGACAAAAAAATGTCTAAACACCGCAGCAAAACCTCATCACTAACCTCTGGTGAGTTTTTTTTCTTTTTTTATTTGATTTTTTATATTGAATTTATTACTGTTTGATTTGATTTCTTTAATGAACACTAAACGCTGGGAATGCCAATGAATTCCGATAATTTAGTACCGTGAACCCGGGTGACTTTGGCACTTTTTCATTTTAAAATGTGAATAACTTTTGCAATCATTTTTTTTATGAACATTTGATCCTTACCTACTTCGTTCACTCTATAGGCATGATAAGTCTTGAACAAACCTATAGATTTGTTCTGTATATAGAAGCTAAAATATTGGTGGCCAAAGTCACCTTCCCATTGAGGGTGACTTTGGCCGGAAGTACGTTTTTGTCATTTTCATGCGAATTACAAGCAGCAAGTCAGTCTCACCCAACCCAAATGAAAGACCAGATTTTTTGTTTATATGTAGGTATTTTTTTTTTTTTTTATGAGTTAACTCTGAATTTTTGGTTTTTGATATTTTTTTTTAAACACAAGTACGTTAATGTTAATTTCCTTGAAAGGATATTGATCTCTCTCGGCGGATGACTGTTGGAACAAGAAGATTTTGCTCCAGATCACTTTTGTTTACTTGGGCAACGTCTTTTTCTCTGGGTTTATCAAGCTGCGCCCAGCACCTCTTCGTAAGAGGTACTGGGTACCCAGCCAAAGTCACCCAAAATGCATGCCAGTCACCCTACCATTTAAATTATAAACAAAATAAAATTTATTATATAAAACAAAAAGATTTAAAACAACCACCTTTTTGACTTTGCCAATTAAATTAAATTTATTAAAAAGTTTTTATTATAAATTTAATTTTGGTTTGGATGCATTTCGACTTTTATGTCATCCTCAGCGAGCAACGGTGTAAATTTATTGTTTATAAAATAGTTACAAGGGTAGAATGAAGAGAATTCAATTTGCAAAACAATACATATATCGGAGTTAAAGTCATTTTGCAATCATACTTCTGGAACATGTTGAAACCGTCCAACATTTTTAGATGATTTTTTTTTTACATTTTTAAGAAAAATAAATTTTAGTATTAATTTGTATCTAAATTTAGTTAAATAACATTAGTATGATCATTTTTTAATTCATTCAATTATACAAATTTTGGAAAAATTCAATAACTCCTTCATATTTTAACAATTTTTTTAAAAAGTGTCCATTCAAAAGCCAAAGTCACCCAACGAGGCCAAAGTCACCCGGGTTCACGGTAATATTTCCGATATCATAAGATTTCATTAGTTTTATTAGTCTCCTGGCAACAGTACTTTAAGCAAATGACTCTCTTAGTAATATTTCATTAAAAAAATGTCCCTTCATTTAAGACAGAGATGCTGTTAAGCATTGTTTTGCTTACTCCATTGTTGGTTATACAATTTATTTATCTCAGTTCAAGAAAGAATGCAAATTATTGGATTGATTCGAGCAATCAAATCTTTGAGACATTTTTTTTCAGCCAAAATTACCGTTAGTAGAGAAATGCCCATGTAAGTGTGAGCGGCTCTTGTTTTGATTCGCACTTGATCTCCGGAATTAATTTTGTCTTTTTTTCAGAACATTTTTGGGTTCGGGTAACGACGGATGATTCTGGACGACCTAATACAAAAGCTGCCTACTAGTCACACAAAACATCTGGGTACATCTTCTTAAACTATGTTCAGATGATTTCATTACCAACAGTGTGAACTTACAACTTACTTACGACCATTCACCTGAAAATCATACAATTGTAAGACTTTGAATAAAGACTGTAAGCCGTGTGAACTGATAGTTTAACGTAAAAGGAATTTTAAATTTTCAGCTCATTGGCTCATTGGTCGCAAGCTAAACCCAACTAGAGTCGACTGTGGTCTTAAAGGTAGAATAACCGATAAAAACCTAGTGGGAGTAGATTATTCCACCATTTTGTATAACAGATTTAAAAAAATTTTAATCAAATTAGGTAGGTAGGTATCAAATTAATTTAATAAATTTAGTTTCATAAACTAAATTTTATTTTTTTTATCGTAGTGCGTTTTTATGTAATGGAAAGCCAAGAAGTCATTTTAATTTTTTCTTTTTTTTAAACAAAAATGCTTGTCAACTCACTTATGTACGGGCATTAGAAAACATTACACTTGCGAGTTTTAAAATTAGCAATAAAAGTGTTCAAACGAAAATATTGCTTCGTTTTCTGTTTACATTAACGAGTAGGTAAACAGTTTGTATATTACATTTCTGTTTGATTTCGCGAACTCTTTCATTCAATTTTTTTTTTATTTTTTTGGGTTCATTAACCAGACGAGCTCAATAGAAATATTAAAAATATGAAAAAGGAAAGGAAAACTTTAACATAAAACGCGCGAAATAGCCGCGATCACCATTGCCGCAGAAAGTAATAGTAAACAATAACTCTTAATAAATCTTGAAAAGGAAAGGACAACTGCCCTGGCCTCTATAATTAATAGTTTGTTTACAATTTTTCCGCAAACGGTCCTAATTAGATTGAAGAAAAAAGCAACAAATACAATAATTTTAAAAAATAAACACTAACACGAACTAGACGTACAAAATTATTAAATTATTTCCCATCGAATTTATTATGACGAATCTGCCTTCTGCCACCATCCACAAAAGCTGAAAACAGTGCTTTTCGTGTTGTTTGAGTGGTTGTGCTAGTTATCAGCTTATCGAAAACTTAACTTTTCTCCCCGTTTTGCTTTGACACGTTTACGACAGTAGATTCCAATTAAATACGAGAAAATTGTCAAGATATAGTTTAGTTATATAAATGGGCTCAGCCTTCTGGAAAAGGTCTTGTTTTTCGTATGTTAGGTACCTAGGTACCTAATTGAATTCAGATTGCCAAAAAATTTGAATAAAAATACTAATGTTTTCAAGGTTTGACTAGACAGGCAGTGGTAAGGGAGGAAATGTAGAAAACATCACAGGTGAAAAATCATTTCATTTTTTCGTTCACACTTTCACACTGTGAGAACAAGACAATTAAATCAAAAACACCAAATCAATCGAAGCACCAGCTTCAGCACACACCGAAACACATATTATAGCTGCAAGCTAGAGACGCGACACCGTGCTGACAAAGAGCAAAGGCTATAGACTCTGACTCCTACTCATTTTTCAATGTTTCATTTCATACACTTTGTGCATTTTATGAGTTTGGAAAAGGTGTGTGAATAATCAAGTTATGCAAATAACACACGGTGAACTGAAAAGAAACCCTTTTAAATGAGACTAATTGTCTATGAAATTCAAAGAAATGTTTTCTATTTCTTTCAAGAATTTATCAATCTATTTATAAACTTCATGCATGGTATTTCTTTCTTTGCTTTACAAGGGGGACTTTTATGAACGTTCATTCTTTTTTGATTAGCGCAGTCTTCTGTTGAAATATTTATTATAATACTGACCAAATACGGCGGTTTTATTTAATATTTGTAATACATAAAGGTTTAACATCTCCTTACCAAACTTGTCCATAAGCACCAGAACCAACTTGTTGGAGTTGTTGGTATCTTTCTGGGATTTCCCATTCCGTGCGATTAATGTCGGTTTTATAGTATTTTTCCATTTGGGTTTGGTAGTTATATTTTGATTATTTTTAAGGAAAAACTATTTGGGGTTACACTAGACAATTAAATAATAAAGCGCACGATTTTTTCCTGTGAAATTATAACTATTTTTCGATTTCTTTTTTCAGAGACACGTCCAGCCACACATTTTTTTATAAAAACTGAACTGACTGAAACTGAAGTGAAAATGGAGGAAAATTCAGACTTTGACATTGACAGTGACAGTTAATTGACATTTTGAAAAGGTTGTTGTCTTGGGTAAGATGACGGAACGGAATCATTTAAAAATGAATGTATCTAGCAAAACGCACCATTATTGCATTGCATTTATCACAGACTAATACAGACCGCCAGCTCGTACTCCTCCCCTGCAAACGTAGAAGTACAGAAATAACCAGTGGAATATGTACGTAAAAGAAGTACTTCCTTTCCACTGAAAAAGGATAGGCGATCGGGAAAAAATTCAGTTAAATACCTACTGTATATAAGAATATATGAAGGCACTATCTCTTTCTAAAAAAGCAAAATATCAAAAAAGTACTGCACTTCCCCGCCAATAAAAGTACTTCCAAAGCACATCCAAAGTACTTCTGGGGATGCCCTACTTCAATGGATGTACATCTGAAGTACTTTTTTGAAGCGCATATTCCACCAGTTATATTCGTACTTCCAAAGATGCAAGCGCTGTGAATGTAGAACTACGAACCGAAATAGACATGAAGTCAAAAAAAAAACAAATTGGGAAAAATGCATTTTTATGATAATAATTTTATTATTAAATATATTATATTATTATTTACATTTGTATTATTAAAAATATATATATTATTAAAAACAAACAAAAATATCACAAGAAAATAAAATAACTTACATAAAATAAGGATTCGCCATATTCTCAAATTATACACAACAAACTCAACTCAACTTAAAAACTGTTGATGATTATGTTTTGAATCGAAGATCACTCTGACAAAAAGACAAACGACAACAAGAAAAAAAAGAGACAACATTTTGCATTACATCCTGGATTTCTCCTTCGCACAGTTCAAAAGGGAATCGTTAATTGTTTTTTCAGGAGAAACCAAACTACTTCCTTTGATGAACATATTTCATCGATTGTTACCGTACTTTCTTGTTTGCAGGGGTATACTCTACGGCGCAGGGGAAGTAGAAAATAAAAAAACCCACACATTCGAAGGATATATTTTTAGTTGTAGTAGTGTTTTCTAGAAAACTACTGTGGTTTGGTTTGCAGGGTCATGCCTGAAACCACAGACCATATACAGACCGCCAACTCGTACTCCTCTTGCCTGAAACACCCTCGAAATATTTTTTCCAGTCTGTGAATACGTGTAGGTACATATCTCTCTGTGCATTTTGTAATGGCAACTATACCTGCGTATGCCATTTATTTTTTAGGTGTGTTTGCTAAATGGGTTTTAAAGCAAGGGAGAGCGTCACACTCTCAAAATAAATGGCATATCAGCTGATTTTTAGCTTGGTGGTAAAAAGAGAGACCATATGGTGAGTTGGCGGTCTGTATCTTCTTGGTCCGTGCCTGAAACACCCGCGAAATATTTTTCGTGTCTGTGAATACGTGTACATCTCTGTCAGTGCATTTTGTGATGGCAACCATCCCTGCGTATGCCATTTATTTTTTGGTGTGTTTACGGCTCCCATTTAAAAAGCAAGGGAGAGCCAGAGCTTCACTCTCAAAATAAATGGCATTTCAGCTGATTTTCAGATTGTGGGCAAAAAGAGAGACCATGCAGTGAGTTGGCAGTCTGTATCTTATTGGTCCGTGGTTTTCATAATCTACTAGCAATACCCGGCGAGCGTTGCTGAGCCCAAAAAAAATGCCCCAAAAATGTTAAAAGCCTGTTTTTTATTTTTGTCTTCCACCCGTTTACCTTTTGTTTCGGTCTACTCTCTATACATTCTACACATTTACATAATTTACATGTATATAGTATGTTATACTCGTATATATGTTTACTTTACAACTGACTATTAAATTTTGAAATGAAAATATTTTCGGCTGCTATGATTGATTTTTTTTACGTTTATGCGCTTTTCAGGTGTGTTTGGAAAGAATCGCAACAAACTTAGGTGTGTTCTGAAAGAATCACAACAAACTCAGGATTGTTTTCTTGGTATTCCAACAAGTTTTCGACAGGTTTTATATAACACCAGTCGTTTTATAAAACTTGTGATGAAGATAAACGTATGGTAAAACTTATGTTTTCGTTCAGGTTTTGGGGTTTTTTCGCGAAAACCGCGTTTTAGCTCGGTGTGAAAACCCTATAAAACGACTTGAAAACGAGTTGCAATTTCAAGATGAACTACACGAACGGATCTTTTTGTGATGTTTAACACCATTGACATACTATACATGGACTGCTAGTGAAATGTCATTTTCATACAAATCGCTTGGAAAAATTGACTCCGGTACAAGTGCTTCCACTAACTCAAAAGCGCCAAAAGTTGTAATTATATTTTCAAAAACATGTAGCGACATCTATTGTCACTTGCCGAAAGCATAACAAAATCCTTAGATGTGTCTATTCATACGTAGCCAATAAGATGAGTGATGTGATTGAAAATTTTTCTTTCACCTTTCAATACAAAATTATATGACTGGACATACGCGTAGTGCAGGTAGAATGTTGCGTGCGTGGGACTGACTACGCAAAAGTAATAAAAATCTTTATTCCACAATGCTGCAAGTGTCGTACTGTCGAAACTATTAGAAGAATGAGTGCGAATAGACAGTATCAAACAGGGACATCTATTGTCATTTTTATAAAGTGCAAAGAAGAAATGACAAATGTCAAAAGACTTCTGCCAATGTCAATGCCGCACGTTTTTACAGTGCGAAAAATTAATAATTTTATTTTTATTTAAAATTTCTTTAATTTAAATCGCATATAATGTCCGACAAGTAAGTTTCCTGCTCTTATTTATCAAATAAAACACTACCAACAAATTCTTTACACAGGTATGCAGTTCCAAACAAACTCCCTGGCAAAACAGTCGCCGTTCTTGCCCATCGTAAACGAAGAATTCTCCAAGACAAATCGGTTGTCGAGCAAAAGCGCAAGGAGCGTGTGAAACGCATCGCAAAAGCAAAGGACCACCACAAATTCCGACGTGCAGAATCCTTTGTTATGGGCTTCATCGAAGCGGAACGAACATCGAAGCGTATTAGGCAAACTCTTTTGTGACAGTTAATTGACATTTTGAAAAGGTTGTTGTCTTGGGTAAGATGACGGAACGGAATCATTTAAAAATGAATGTATCTAGCAATACGCACCATTATTGCATTGCATTTATCACAGACTAATACAGACCGCCAGCTCGTACTCCTCCCCTGCAAACGTAGAAGTACAGAAATAACCAGTGGAATATGTACGTAAAAGAAGTACTTCCTTTCCACTGAAAAAGGATAGGCGATCGGGAAAAAATTCAGTTAAATACCTACTGTATATAAGAATATATGAAGGCACTATCTCTTTCTAAAAAAGCAAAATATCAAAAAAGTACTGCACTTCCCCGCCAATAAAAGTACTTCCAAAGCACATCCAAAGTACTTCTGGGGATGCCCTACTTCAATGGATGTACATCTGAAGTACTTTTTTGAAGCGCATATTCCACCAGTTATATTCGTACTTCCAAAGATGCAAGCGCTGTGAATGTAGAACTACGAACCGAAATAGACATGAAGTCAAAAAAAAAAACAAATTGGGAAAAATGCATTTTTATGATAATAATTTTATTATTAAATATATTATATTATTATTTACATTTGTATTATTAAAAATATATATATTATTAAAAACAAACAAAAATATCACAAGAAAATAAAATAACTTACATAAAATAAGGATTCGCCATATTCTCAAATTATACACAACAAACTCAACTCAACTTAAAAACTGTTGATGATTATGTTTTGAATCGAAGATCACTCTGACAAAAAGACAAACGACAACAAGAAAAAAAAGAGACAACATTTTGCATTACATCCTGGATTTCTCCTTCGCACAGTTCAAAAGGGAATCGTTAATTGTTTTTTCAGGAGAAACCAAACTACTTCCTTTGATGAACATATTTCATCGATTGTTACCGTACTTTCTTGTTTGCAGGGGTATACTCTACGGCGCAGGGGAAGTAGAAAATAAAAAAACCCACACATTCGAAGGATATATTTTTAGTTGTAGTAGTGTTTTCTAGAAAACTACTGTGGTTTGGTTTGCAGGGTCATGCCTGAAACCACAGACCATATACAGACCGCCAACTCGTACTCCTCTTGCCTGAAACACCCTCGAAATATTTTTTCCAGTCTGTGAATACGTGTAGGTACATATCTCTCTGTGCATTTTGTAATGGCAACTATACCTGCGTATGCCATTTATTTTTTAGGTGTGTTTGCTAAATGGGTTTTAAAGCAAGGGAGAGCGTCACACTCTCAAAATAAATGGCATATCAGCTGATTTTTAGCTTGGTGGTAAAAAGAGAGACCATATGGTGAGTTGGCGGTCTGTATCTTCTTGGTCCGTGCCTGAAACACCCGCGAAATATTTTTCGTGTCTGTGAATACGTGTACATCTCTGTCAGTGCATTTTGTGATGGCAACCATCCCTGCGTATGCCATTTATTTTTTGGTGTGTTTACGGCTCCCATTTAAAAAGCAAGGGAGAGCCAGAGCTTCACTCTCAAAATAAATGGCATTTCAGCTGATTTTCAGATTGTGGGCAAAAAGAGAGACCATGCAGTGAGTTGGCAGTCTGTATCTTATTGGTCCGTGGTTTTCATAATCTACTAGCAATACCCGGCGAGCGTTGCTGAGCCCAAAAAAAATGCCCCAAAAATGTTAAAAGCCTGTTTTTTATTTTTGTCTTCCACCCGTTTACCTTTTGTTTCGGTCTACTCTCTATACATTCTACACATTTACATAATTTACATGTATATAGTATGTTATACTCGTATATATGTTTACTTTACAACTGACTATTAAATTTTGAAATGAAAATATTTTCGGCTGCTATGATTGATTTTTTTTACGTTTATGCGCTTTTCAGGTGTGTTTGGAAAGAATCGCAACAAACTTAGGTGTGTTCTGAAAGAATCACAACAAACTCAGGATTGTTTTCTTGGTATTCCAACAAGTTTTCGACAGGTTTTATATAACACCAGTCGTTTTATAAAACTTGTGATGAAGATAAACGTATGGTAAAACTTATGTTTTCGTTCAGGTTTTGGGGTTTTTTCGCGAAAACCGCGTTTTAGCTCGGTGTGAAAACCCTATAAAACGACTTGAAAACGAGTTGCAATTTCAAGATGAACTACACGAACGGATCTTTTTGTGATGTTTAACACCATTGACATACTATACATGGACTGCTAGTGAAATGTCATTTTCATACAAATCGCTTGGAAAAATTGACTCCGGTACAAGTGCTTCCACTAACTCAAAAGCGCCAAAAGTTGTAATTATATTTTCAAAAACATGTAGCGACATCTATTGTCACTTGCCGAAAGCATAACAAAATCCTTAGATGTGTCTATTCATACGTAGCCAATAAGATGAGTGATGTGATTGAAAATTTTTCTTTCACCTTTCAATACAAAATTATATGACTGGACATACGCGTAGTGCAGGTAGACTGTTGCGTGCGTGGGACTGACTACGCAAAAGTAATAAAAATCTTTATTCCACAATGCTGCAAGTGTCGTACTGTCGAAACTATTAGAAGAATGAGTGCGAATAGACAGTATCAAACAGGGACATCTATTGTCATTTTTATAAAGTGCAAAGAAGAAATGACAAATGTCAAAAGACTTCTGCCAATGTCAATGCCGCACGTTTTTACAGTGCGAAAAATTAATAATTTTATTTTTGTTTAAAATTTCTTTAATTTAAATCGCATATAATGTCCGACAAGTAAGTTTCCTGCTCTTATTTATCAAATAAAACACTACCAACAAATTCTTTACACAGGTATGCAGTTCCAAACAAACTCCCTGGCAAAACAGTCGCCGTTCTTGCCCATCGTAAACGAAGAATTCTCCAAGACAAATCGGTTGTCGAGCAAAAGCGCAAGGAGCGTGTGAAACGCATCGCAAAAGCAAAGGACCACCACAAATTCCGACGTGCAGAATCCTTTGTTATGGGCTTCATCGAAGCGGAACGAACATCGAAGCGTATTAGGCAAACTCTTTTGCACACCAAAGTTACAAAGGAAGAGGACACAAACCAAAATCGTGCGGTGCGGTTAAAATAAATTCCATTTGCTAAATCCAGAAAACATTTTTAGTTCTTGCAAAACTATTTATTTATCCTTATCAAACTGTTGAACTCAGGACTTTAGTAGTTAAATTTATTAGGTCTGTAGAGTTTCTTAAAAAGAAGAGCTCCACGACAAGAAACAAATTAGGTCTGTAGAGATTCCTTGGAAAGAAAAGCTCCACGACAAGAAACTGATTAGGTCTGTGGTGAAGCTTACGACTGCAGCAACCCCACGACAATAAACGGATTAGGTCTGTAGAGATTCTTTGAAAAGAAGAGCTCCACGACAAGAAACTGATTAGGTCTGTAGAGATTCCTAAAAGGAAGCGCTCCACGACAAGAAACTGATTAGGTCTGTAGAGATTCTTTGAAAAGAAGAGCTCCACGACAAGAAACTGATTAGGTCTGTGGTGAAGCTTACGGCTGCAGCAACCCCACGACAAGAAACTGATTAGGTCTGTAGAGATTCCTAAAAGGAAGCGCTCCACGACAATAAACGGATTAGGTCTGTAGAGTTTCTTAAAAAGAAGAGCTCCACGACAAGAAACAAATTAGGTCTGTAAAGATTCCTTGGAAAGAAAAGCTCCACGACAAGAAACTGATTAGGTCTGTGGTGAAGCTTACGACTGCAGCAACCCCACGACAATAAACGGATTAGGTCTGTAGAGTCTCTTAAAAAGAAGAGCTCCACGACAAGAAACAAATTAGGTCTGTGTTGTAGCTTACAATGGCAGCTACCCCACGACAAGAAACTGATGGCCTAATGCCTTTTCTTCAAAATATGTTAAGGTTTCTGCTGGTATTCCCCTCAGCGTACCTTTGAGATCTCGTATTCCCGGTATTCTATTTAAATAGAATCGTATACCAATGGCTGGGAGCTCGAGTCTGATTTTCCCTACAAATTTCGCTTATACTTATGGAATATTACAGTAATAAGGAAGTGTGAATTATAAAATTAAAGATAAAAAATATTAGCACTAAAATAATTTCTTCTGTTGGTTGCATATTTCTGCTGGTTATTATCATATGTGTGTGTTCGGAGTTGGTTGGAAGTCCAAATCAGCGGTACGGGACGGAGGGGTGGTTGGTTTTGCTTTACTTGCCGGTCTCTGATGCAAACCTGATGTTGCGAAGAATCGTCGTGGTGATTGTGACGGTGGTCGGTAGCGGTTGGTGGTGGTCGGTGATGATGGTCACAGGCTTATGCACTCATCATGGTGATTGTGGCGGCGGTCGGTGGCGGTCGGTGGTTTTCGGTGATGATGGTCACAGGCTAATGCACTCATCATGGTGATTGTGGGACGGTGTGATGGCGGTCGGTGGCGGTTGGTGGCGGTTGGTGGCGGTTGGTGGCAGTGAGGAAAATGTGTAACTTCGTTACATTCCCCCCTGCTTACGGGACGAAGACTTTCTCGTCGAAAGTGTTGGTCGGTATATGTATTTTTTTTTTTTTTTTTTTTGTATATATTATTATTATTTTTTTTTTTTTATCTTACATTTTTTTTATATATATATATATTTTTTCTTAATTATTTTTTTTCTTTTTTTTTTTTTCTTTTCATGTTTTTTTTTTTTTATATTTTTTGATTTTTTTTTTTTTTGATTTTCTTATATTTTTTTTTTTATTTTTTTTTTTTTTGTTTTTTTTTTTCTGTATATTAAAAAGGAGAAAACTTATTTTAATTCATTTATTTCAAAGTAACGATAAAAAACAATTCAATTCATACTCTTAAAAGTAAAAAAAAACTATAACAAAAAAAAACAGAATTCATAATAACTAAAGGCGGGGTAGGTCCTAGTCCTGGTCGACGTCGATAACTTTTTTCTGGCCTTCGAATCTTAACTCGGCCCTGGTGCCCTTCCTATTCATTAATACTAGGATGCGGCCCCATGGACGTTGGATCACAAACGTCCTGTAATGCTTTCTGCCGCGGAGTTTGATTCCTTCGAACGGGTCGAAAGGAACCTGGCGTACCGTGTCGTCCTTCGGATCAACTGGAGCAGTCGGCATCTTTCCAAGGGCGGCTACTGTGACTGTAGTCGGTTCTGGGAAGTAGATATGTCCGCTTCCATCCAGTAGTACCGCGTACTTGGCTTCGTTCTGCTCTGAAAGCTGGGTAGCTGCTGGTTCGTTAAAACTGCCTGCTTCTTTGGTGCTAGCTGGAGAGCTGTGGTGACGATAATCCTCGGTCTTAGCTTTGCAGGGCGCTGCGAACTGCGACAGATAACCTCTTCCGCCGGAGTATCGGCTGCAACTAGGACGAGATAGGTCATCTGGGGCTATGGTCTTCCTTAATTCTTGCTGGGCGGTTTCGGCAGGTACAAGTTTCGGGTTTGATTCGGCGATTTTCTTTACACGTGCAAAACAAGCTTCCTCGGCCTTCTTCCGTTGCATGCGTACCTGCTCTAGCCCTTCTGATAGAGATGCCTTTGGGAGAATTGGCACTACGGCTTCCAAATCATGAATGGGTTTCGAGCTGCGGGCTGCGGGTTGTCTGGTGTCCAAACGGAGGATCGCCGGTTCCTCCCTTTTGGGCGGCCTCACCTTGCTCGGTCGGGTCGGTTGTCGCGTCCAAGGGTTACTCGAAAGCTCAGTTGGTTGTTGCCATTGTTGCTCACCCGGCACGTTTTTAGTGCTAGGGGCAGTTGTGCGTCGAGCGATACGCTCGGGTGACGACAGACGATGAAACCTCGGGCTCGGTGATCGCGACTCTCGTCGTTTCTTCGGATGGCCTGGTGGAAAACGGGTGGCAGGTTCTACGGCCTAAACGTTCTTCTGGTTAATGTGTCTGGACTCCATTTCGTATTTTTTTGTGGGAGATAAATTTGGCTTATGTCCTCGCTGTTTCGTGGCCAAATGACGACTGCTGGTATTCTTGCTCTGTGCTGGAATTGAGCAATACCAACTATTCGGTTGATGTCCTCTTCGGTCGGCGATCGGTATACTACTGCGAAGTTCTTTAGAGTTTTTATTCTTGGCGCTTCCCTTATTCGTGTGAGCAACTTCGTCAGCTGATGCTTTCGTATAGTCCGGTAAAACATTTGTTCGATGCCTGCTTTGATCGATATTCGGCGGGATAAGGGTAAGAGCGGCGGTTTGGTTGTCTCCTTCTACACTAGGGACAGCTGGATCGGATGTATACCCCTTTAGATCTCGAACGTGGGCGCGGATCTGCGTTTCCCTACCTTTGGTCTTGGAAACGCCTTTATTTTTGAGGACAACTATGACCGGAGAAAGGAATTTCATGACTTCGTAGGGGCCGTCGTAGCGGGGGGCCAGTTTCTCGGCAAAGTAATTGACTCCGGACGATAGGACCCCTGCAAACGTAGAAGTACAGAAATAACCAGTGGAATATGTACATAAAAGAAGTACTTCCTTTCCACTGAAAAAGGATAGGCGATCGGGAAAAAATTCAGTTATATACCTACTGTATATAAGAATATATGAAGGCACTATCTCTTTCTAAAAAAGCAAAATATCAAAAAGTACTGCACTTCCCCGCCAATAAAAGTACTTCCAAAGCACATCCAAAGTACTTCTGGGGATGCACCTACTTCAATGGATGTACATCTGAAGTACTTTTTTGAAGCGCATATTCCACCAGTTATATTCGTACTTCCAAAGATGCACGCGCTGTGAATGTAGAACTACGAACCGAAATAGACATGAAGTCAAAAAAAAAAATTAGGAAAAATGCAGTTTTATGATAATAATTTTATTATTAAATATATAATATTATTATTTACATTTGTATTATTAAAAATATATTTATTATTAAAAACAAACAAAAATATCACAAAAAAATAAAATAATTTACATAAAAAAAGGATTCGCCATATTCTCAAATTATACACAACAAACTCAACTCAACTTAAAAACTGTTGATGACTATGTTTTGAATCGAAGATCACTCTGACAAAAAGACAAACGACAACAAGAAAAAAAAGAGACAACATTTTGCATTACATACTGGATTTCTCCTTCGCACAGTTCAAAAGGGAATGGTTAATTGTTTTTTTCAGGAGAAACCAAACTACTTCCTTTGATGTACATATTTCATCGATTGTTACCGTACTTTCTTGTTTGCAGGGGTATACTCTACGGCGCAGGGGAAGTAGTAAATAAAAAAACCAACACATTCGAAGGATATATTTTTAGTTGTAGTAGTGTTTTCTAGAAAACTACTGCGGTTTGGTTTGCAGGGACGTGTGCCTTCTTATACACCTGTTCTCCTATACTGGGGCGCCACGACCGACGTCTCAGGTTGTAATGCTTCGCTTGCGTTTGCTTAGCTCTTTGGAGATGTACACGGGTGAGTTCGAATAATGCTTGCATACGCTCCTTACGGGTGTTAATCTCTTCTGTCGTGGAACTGGCTGGTAAAGAAGTCAGGAATTCGTTCGGTGCACGGAGCTCCCGTCCGAAGTTGAGCATAGCAGGTGAAAATCCGGTGGACTCGTGTCGGCTAGAATTCAGCGCGAAGGTCAACTCTGGTATGTTCTCGTCCCAAGTGCGGTGGTTGTCTCGGACGTATTGGGCGATCATGGTCTTCAAGCCTCGGTTCACTCGCTCGGTGGGATTTTCTTGGGGCGTGTATGGGGTGGTCAGCCGGTGGTGGACTCCCCACTCTGCGAGAAATTCTTTAAATTTGTGGCTGGTGAACTGAGCTCCATTGTCCGAGATGAACTGCCGGGGGAAACCAAAGCGTGTGAAGATCCGTTCCCGCACAGCTTGAATCAAACTCGGAGTTGTTGCGGCCCTTAAAGGTACGGCTTCTACCCACTTGGTAAACTGGTCGGTCATTACAAGGAGGATCGTGTGACCTCGCATAGATCGTGGCAAAGGTCCAACGAAATCCGCACAAACATTCTCCCATGGTTCCCCCACAGGGGTTGAGTACATGAGACCGCTGGGTTTAAGTTGGGACGCTTTGTATCGGTTACAAATATCACATTGTCGCACATACTTGCTTATGTCCCTAAACATCCCGGGCCAGTAGTATCGCCTAGCTATGCGTGACGTGGTTTTGGCTACTCCTAAGTGCCCAGCGGTAACAGCGTCATGATTCTCCATCAAGATGCGGGTTCGGTCAGTGATAGGTACGCATAACTTCCATTCGTGCGGCTGTGACGAGGTGAGCGGTTCGGTCAGCGTGAATCTACGGTATAGTCGGTCTTCCACAAGATTATATTCAGGGAATCGGGACGGATCGTGCTTTACTTGGTCAAGCTTCTTCTGCAACCAATCGGGCTTGGCATCCCACGAAGCGGCGAGCATGTCGGTTTCATTCAGTGGTAACGGGTCCCGAGATAGCGCGTCTGCAACCACATTCATCGCGCCCTTCCGATACTGGATATCGAAGTCATACTGTTGTAACTCCAACGCCCAACGCGCTAGCCGGCCGAATGGATTCTCTAATGAATGCAGCCATTTGAGGGAATGGTGGTCGGTTATGACGAAAAAGTGGTAACCTTCGAGGTAAGGGCGCATTTTTCTTATACCCCACAGGATTGCAAGACACTCCTTTTCTGTGGTTGCGTATTTCTGTTCTAACTCAGTCAAGGTACGACTGGCGTACGCTATCACTCTTTCGTTTCCCTCAGAGTTCTGTGTGAGCACGATACCCAATCCGAAATTAGAGGTGCAGCAATCGTTGAAAAGTCTTTAATGAATCGCCTGTACCACGAACATATTCCCAATATTCGGCGCAGCTCCCGAATGTTGGCTGGTGCGCTCAATCCTTGCACGGCAGATCTTTTCAGGGTCGGTATGGATCCCCTCTTTACTCACGACGTGGCCTAGATACTTGAGGCTTTCTCGGCAGAAGTTACATTTGTCCTTATTCAACTTTAAGTTCGCGGCGCGCAACCTCCTGAATACTTCGGTTAAATGCTGAATATGCTCGGTGAACGTCGCACTGATCACTATGACATCGTCTAGATATACAAGCACGTGATCGAGCATATCCGCCCCAAAAATAGCGTCCATTGCCCTCTGGAAAGTGGCTCCTGCTGAATGCAGCCCGCAAGGCATGACATTCCACTCGAAGAGTCCTCGGCCCGGAACGGTGAAAGCGGTATAAGGGCGGCTTTGCGGCTCCAACGCGATTTGCCAGTACCCCTGTTTTAAGTCGATAGTAGATATAAATCGGGCTCCACGTAATTTGTCAAGGATCGGCACTATGAAGGGCAATGAGTAAGCATCCTTCACAGACAACTCGTTAAGTTGTCGAAAGTCTACACATACCCTCCAAGATCCGCCTTTCTTCCTCACCAATACTATTTCGGAGCTGTAAGTGCTTTTCGAGGGACTTATTTTCCCAGTCCTCAATAATTCATCTACTTCTTCGTCGATAACTTTCTGCATCGCGGGATTCCTCGGGTAGTACCGTTGTTTGAAAGGTTCTGAAGATTTGAGCCGGATTCGATGCGGTGGAACCTTTGCTAATTCCTGAATTTCCTCGAATTTGGGTAACTCTGTTTTTAGAAATTCTTCCAGTTCCTCTTGCTGTCGGGCGGGCAAATGCGACGCAGCTGAACACGTCGGATTGTTAGAAGGAGCGGTCGGCGGTGGCGGTTTCTTACTGGCGATAGATTTTCCGCCCATTTTCATGTTCAGAGCTGCTTTATTCGACAAGTCCATCCCCAACAAGGCGTCCTCAGCTAAAGAAGGGAGGTACGTTACTTTTGTCGTCAAAGCAGCGCCTCCTAGGAAGAAGGTGGCAGTGTAATGCTTCGTCGTCATCGCAGGTGCCTAATTCGCCAATTGAATAGCTCGGTGATATCTATTCACGCATCGGGAGATTTAGATCTCGGAATACTTGCCTCAAAGGCTGGCCGACAAAGGTTTTGGTCAAACCGGTGTCGACTAGAGCCTGATATTCCTGGTCGTCCACTGTAATTGGAACGAAATAACGAGGATCTTGTTCGGGCGGGGTGTTTACTACGGCTACAGCTTGTCGGTGGCATGAGCAATCCTTCGTAAGCCGACCATCTTCCCCGCAGAACGAACAGAACATCCTGAACGGGCGGTGGCATGTTTCCTTCCGGTGGCCCCGCTGTTTGCAGTTCCAGCAGTGCGTGTTTCGGTCGTAGGGTGCGGAAGGTGGCGGTAATCGAGCGGTTGGCCCGTTGTTGCGGGTATTGGGCGTGAATTACGGTCGTCACTTTTGATAGCCTCAAACTCCTCAGCTAGATAAGCCAACTCTTCTAAGGTTTCGAAATCCTTGCGTCGTATATAGTATCGGTACTCCGGTCTCATATTGTCGAAGATCCTGTCAATGTTTTTGGTTGCCGACATATGCGGATGCTGATGTAGCAAGTACTGGGCGGACAAGATGTATTCCTTGGCCTTTTCTCGCGGCCCTTGTCGTTTCCTGAATATCTCCTCTTCCAACCTGTGCAGGTATCGGGCAGGTAGGAAATGACTGATAAAAGCCTCTCGGAATACTTCCCACGAGGAAAAACTATCCCTTTTTATACGCAGCCATTCCAATGCACTACCCCGGAATATTTCAGGCAACGTTCGCAGTACGTCATTAAGTGGGATATCGTAGCATCGGGTCAACTCAGTGAGCCTTTCCAGGAATTCCAAAGGGTTGCCAGAGGAATCGAAACGGAGTCCCCACTTGCGGACGGTATCCATTACTTCAGCTTCGTAGCTGAGAGTGCGTCGGCTTGAAGAAGGTGGTTGCTGGAAGCTTTGTAACTCGGGCGGCGTATTTCGGGGTCGGTTCGGGCTCGGGGTTCGGCGCTGGTTTACCTGGTCTGGGTTTTTGTGCATCTGTTGCGGGGCAGCTGGTGGTGGCCTAGTCGGTTGTTGGATCGGTGGCACCTTGCAGCTGAGTTCCTCGTATAGGTGGGTGGCGGTTTCCGGGGCTGGACTTATTCGTCCTGAGTTCGGGCCGGTATTCAATGTCGGTGATGCGATGGGTTTACTAGTGGAGTTAAGTTCCGCAGGTGAATCGTCTTCCAACCTTTGCTCCACTACTTCTTCCCATTTCTCACAAAGGTCGAGCCATGAGTTCGAACCTTTTTGAGATGTACACTCAAACGCTGGCGTAAATCTTTCACCCTCCCGTCTGTGTCCAGGTGAAGATGCTCTAGCGTCTCGACTAATTCAGACTTCTTCATGTAATGGATAAATCCCAGATTCTTTAGGATGTTCTGGTCTTCCATGTCGGCTCCCAGTCGGTTTTCTTCTATATCGTCCCCTGGTCGGTTCTCGCTGTCTTCGTTATCGGACATGTTGCGATGGACGGTTATATAATTCAAGCTGGATCGGCGGTTATCGGTGGTACCTCTCGAAGGCTCCTGGTCGGTCGGCGGTCGGAGTTCGGTTGAGTCTTCTAAAGGTCCCTGCTCGGGCGCCAATTTGTGATGCTTTTTTATACTTAGGCTGAGGTAGGCTCGTCGAAGTCCAGGGTTGTTCCCAAAGAAAGCGAAAACTCAGGGTTGAAGAGTGTTGAACTCCGAATTAACAATGCTTTTTATTTGTCAAAATATCCTTAACAAGTTACTTCATATACGGACTTAATAATAACACTAAATTAATAATTTGATGTACAAAATAGTATTAAATAGCTTAAATAATTTGGCCTCTAGGGTTCATCCTACGACAAGAAGCGATTTCAACTATATTTGGTCTATAGAGTTGCCTCTATGACAATAATTGGTTTTAGGTCTGTAGAGATTCTTAAAAAGAAAAGCTCCACGACAAGAAACGAATTAGGTCTGCAGAGATTGCTGAACGGAAGCGCTCCACGACAAGAAACGGATTAGGTCTGTAGAGATTCTTTGAAAAGAAGAGCTCCACGACAAGAAACTGATTAGGTCTGTATAGATTCCTAAAGGGAAGCGCTCCACGACAAGAAACTGATTAGGTCTGTAGAGATTCTTTGAAAAGAAGAGCTCCACGACAAGAAACTGATTAGGTCTGTGGTGAAGCTTACGGCTGCAGCAACCCCACGACAAGAAACTGATTAGGTCTGTAGAGATTCCTAAAAGGAAGCGCTCCACGACAATAAACGGATTAGGTCTGTAGAGTTTCTTAAAAAGAAGAGCTCCACGACAAGAAACAAATTAGGTCTGTAGAGATTCCTTGGAAAGAAAAGCTCCACGACAAGAAACTGATTAGGTCTGTGGTGAAGCTTACGACTGCAGCAACCCCACGACAATAAACGGATTAGGTCTGTAGAGATTCTTTGAAAAGAAGAGCTCCACGACAAGAAACTGATTAGGTCTGTAGAGATTTTTAAAAGGAAGCGCTCCACGACAAGAAACTGATTAGGTCTGTAGAGATTCTTTGAAAAGAAGAGCTCCACGACAAGAAACTGATTAGGTCTGTGGTGAAGCTTACGGCTGCAGCAACCCCACGACAAGAAACTGATTAGGTCTGTAGAGATTCCTAAAAGGAAGCGCTCCACGACAATAAACGGATTAGGTCTGTAGAGTTTCTTAAAAAGAAGAGCTCCACGACAAGAAACAAATTAGGTCTGTAGAGATTCCTTGGAAAGAAAAGCTCCACGACAAGAAACTGATTAGGTCTGTGGTGAAGCTTACGACTGCAGCAACCCCACGAAAATAAACGGATTAGGTCTGTAGAGTCTCTTAAAAAGAAGAGCTCCACGACAAGAAACAAATTAGGTCTGTGTTGTAGCTTACAATGGCAGCTACCCCACGACAAGAAACTGATGGCCTAATGCCTTTTCTTCAAAATATGTTAAGGTTTCTGCTGGTATTCCCCGCAGCGTACCTTTGAGATCTCGTATTCCCGGTATTCTATTTAAATAGAATCGTATACCAATGGCTGGGAGCTCGAGTCTGGTTTTCCCTACAAATTTCGCTTATACTTATGGAATATTACAGTAATAAGGAAGTGTGAATTATAAAATTAAAGATAAAAAATATTAGCACTAAAATAATTTCTTCTGTTGGTTGCATATTTCTGCTGGTTATTATCATATGTGTGTGTTCGGAGTTGGTTGGGAGTCCAAATCAGCGGTACGGGACGGAGGGGTGGTTGGTTTTGCTTTACTTGCCGGTCTCTGATGCAAACCTGATGTTGCGAAGAATCGTCGTGGTGATTGTGACGGTGATCGGTAGCGGTTGGTGGTGGTCGGTGATGATGGTCACAGGCTTATGCACTCATCATGGTGATTGTGGCGGCGGTCGGTGGCGGTCGGTGGTTTTCGGTGATGATGGTCACAGGCTAATGCACTCATCATGGTGATTGTGGGACGGTGTGATGGCGGTCGGTGGCGGTTGGTGGCGGTTGGTTGGTGGCGGTTGGTTGGTGGCGGTTGGTGGCGGTTGGTGGCGGTTGGTGGCGGTTGGTGGCAGTGAGGAAAATGTGTAACTTCGTTACAAGGGGTATTCACGATCTGGTGCAAACAAGTATTCTAAAAGTGCGAAATTTTTTGCATTTCTTGCAGATCTTGAACTCACTTCATCCAATCTGTAGCAAAACTCACACAAATGTCAAAATCAGGTCGACACAAATGTCAAAATCAAAAGTACAAACTTTGCACCGTTGTATTTTCCTGTTGCAATGGGTGTATCGAATCGCATGAGTTCTGGTAACTCTGCATTCGATGGTCACTCAAGTATAAGAAGATATAATAAAACGTAAATAAAACTTAACGTAAGAACTTAACGAAAGAGTGCTTGTTCTGCGAACAAGCACGAGTGAGAGTTAGTCTTAAGCAGGATTTTGTTTGAACTGTGAAGGAATAAAATGTGCTAAGTGGTTTTTTTATAACATTTTTTCCACTTTAAACTATTGTGTTTTATTTCTTTCCACATATTTATTAATTGATCTCGATTATACAGTCCATTTGAGCGATACATTGGTCCATGTCGAGCGTCGGATATTGTGCCAGTGTCGGAATGGTGCAGGTTTCGTTTTCTTAAAAAAAAACAATAATAAATAAAAAAAAAATAAGTGCAGTGATTGATTGTGGTTCGTTTTATAACGAACAAAATATTGCGAATAATAAAAATGTGCTCAATTGTGTCACAAAAAATTAAAGTGTGCGCAGCAGTTTCGCGACAGGAGTATGGGCATAAAACTGTGTATCACCAGCAGGCGATGTGCAAAACGGTACTTCATTATATAATAATGATCAATATGTACCAACCAGCATGTAAGTAGATCAATAATTATTTTTGTTGTTTGTCCCCTTTGCAAACGGCGGTGACGGCGACGGCGAGCGATGAAAATTCTTCGTCAAGAGAGCAAGAGCAGGTAAGAATGTACGTATTATCTCAAAAATACACACTTACGAGTTACTGCTGGAACACAATAGAAAAACGCTGCTGGAACCGCAGCCGCAACCGTACCGCATGCCGTACGTACCTAATTAGAAGTGCCCACAATGGAGTCGTACGTACTCCACGTTTTTTTTACAACTTCCACTGAGAAACATACATATATATGAATATAAAAGATGATAAAACATATATCGCATCATGTATAGTCTTTTCAATAAATTTTTAATTACCTGACCTAATTTCTAAAAGGATTTTATTAGCACGTTGCTCTTTTTTTTTTTTGTATGGAATGTCAAAAATACGCACGTATTTATTAAAAGTTGGCCAACTCGTCCGTCGCGGTTTGCGGCTGCGGTTGCGGATCCGTCTCGTTGTGTTCACAACATTGAATTCGTGTGTATTCAATATTTTGACATGCGATACGGCTGCGGCTGCGGTTCCGGCTCCGGCTCCATTGTGTTCCAGCAGTTACGACTCATGACATGAGCAGCGAGCCGGAGTGAAGGAATACGCATACACAAAACACATTATGTATATGCGCAACTGTGACAAAGAGAAGGAGAAGAATGACAAATTTCGTCATTCAGGAAAAAAAACAAAAGGGGTCTTTCGAAAGAAAGAAAATTAAAAAAAAAATAACAAACACAACAACAACAATATCTATGCAATAATAATATTAACATATTTACATTTTAAATAACATTTATTTAAAGCAAAAAAAAGGATGAGCTGAAATATAGTCCTAAAACAGGACAAAGTATTTTTTATTGTTAAGAAGTGCAAATATTTGATTGTGTGTATGGTGGTGGTTTTTTGGAGTATTTTGCAACGGAGCACGTTTCTTTTTTTTCTCTTCTTTATCTTTTCCCGTTGTATTGAATGTGTTGGATGAGTGCAGTGTCTATGAGCGATTTTGTTTTGTTTTCGGTAAATGCAAATGTGAATGAGCAAAGATAGCAATGATGATAGAAGGGGCAGGGGGCGATCTGAGTTTATTTGTTTTCTTATGGAGAATGAGAATTTTTGAAATGAATGGAGTGCGCAGGATGTTCTTTTTCCTCTTTTGGTGCGTCTGTGATTTATATACCTTTTTAATATCATTTTTTTATGAATAAGATATTTTTTCAATATTACCTAGATATATTACGGTGATGTTGCTGCTTTGTTGTTTGGTAGGGATCAAAAATTAATTCCTTTTATAGGTGTTAAGTTTTTTTTGTTAGTCACTTTTTTTTCTCTTGAAGACTTTGTTGCTCGAGATATAGCAGGGGCGAGTGGAACTCAAAGCACATTTGTGCGAGTTACCAAATATGAGAGAGAAGTTGTGAAGGACTCGAGATATAGTAGGGGCGAGTGGAACTCAAAGCACATTTGTGCGAGTTACCAAATATGAGAGAGAAATTGTTAAGGACTCGAAATACCTATAGCAGGGGCAACTCAAAGCACATATGTGCGAGTTACCAAACATGAGAGAGCAGGTATGAATGAGGAACTTGAGTGCAATTGCACCAGTTGCCATGAACAAATTATTATTAAAAAAAGAAGGACACATAGCTGGGCAGGAAAAAACTCAAAGCACGACGGTGCTAATTTTTAGAGAAGGAAAGCTTGCAAGCGGCAGGAATAAAATATTTTAAATTCAAAAAGAATAAATATTTTTAAAGCAGGAAAATGAGCCACAAAAGAATTTCGCTTCTGGATGCAACATACATTTCTTATAATAAAAAACTATATTTGCACCTTTTTTTTTATTATATCTATTATTTATTTTATTTTATTTTTGCATACTGCGAATACCTACTGCAAACTATTATTTATTTATGTATCTGCATATTGGGAAATTGAAGTACCTACTGCAAACGAGTATCTCTTTCATTTTCAGGGTAGGACATTTTTGAGTCATCATTTCTAATGCAATACTATTTTATATATTTACAGAAAAGAGCATCGAATAAAAAAGATTGACAACCAGCAGGAGAAAAATCACCAATATGTATTGGATTCTGGCGTATTTTCAGTGAGCAGGATGCTTGCCTTTGTGAAATCTCCAGATTTTGGAATTTGTACGATGGCAGCAGCGCAGGTCAGAATCCTGGTCGCAGGTCAAGATCAGCGAGAGCAGGATTGCGTTGGCCGACGATATGTTGGTCAACGTGGAGATACAACGCAGGATTGCTGGAGCGGAAGAAAATTACTTTTCTGCCCACGCAGTGTTGCAGGAAAAGCTAAAAAAAATGGCTCCAAGAACACGCATAGCAGGCATACCAGGTAGAGCAGAACAGGCATTGAGCGGAGCGATGGCAGGAAATTTGAGCAGCCGTTGTCACAACTTCAGGCGCATCCGAATTTGAGCAAGTATGAGGACATGCGAGCAGCTGGCAGTAATGCCCGAAGAGCAGGAGCACCAGGTGACAAGAGGCTGTTGCCTTGCCACTAGTGCAAATTTCTGAATCATCCAATGTGACGTTGTCCAGAGTTTGCAGTACTGAGCATTGGTGCTAAGCAGAATCTCGTGAAGGAAAAGGCACTTTGCCCCAATTGTCTTAAAACGTTAAATGCAAAATAGTGCTACGAAAGAGATTGGGAAGGGTGCAGAAACTGTTCTATATGCGCAGGAAAAGTGAGAGAAGAGAAGGAGCCAGACAAGCGAAAATAAGCAAAAGGCAGATTGACTAATTATGCCTCCCAGGAAACGCCCTCGGTTGGAGAAGGGCAGGACGGAAGAAGTAGCAGGAACAGCAGGAAGAGAGAAAGCAGGATGTGATTTGGAAGAGGTGATGTCACAAAAATAAAAGTATGATTAAAATTTATTTCGTCTTTTTATGTCTTTAAATTATAATGAGCAAGAGCAGGAGAGAGTTACTTTGATGCCTACGGCACAAGTAAGAATCGAGATGGATAGCAGGAAGTATAGGCCGGTAAGAGCACTTTTAAATACGGGCGCACAGCCCAATCTGGTTTTAATAGAGCAGGACTTTTGGATTCTTCCTAAGCAGGTTAATTGGCATCCAGTAGTGCCAACACACAACTTGAAATCGCCACTGATGAGCATTGCTACAGCATCTCTTGCTGATCCACATTATTGGAAATCAACTTCATGAATCGTTTAAGCGTTTTTGGCATAAATGGCTTAAATGACATAAAAATGTTGTTGAGCAGGTCAAAAGACCAGGAGGAGCAGGTGGAGCAAAATTTCATCAAAACAAATTCACGTGATGATTTTGGCAGGTTTGTTGTGACGATGCCTTTGAAGGAAGCAGTGAAAGAGTTTGGAAGTTCAGACCTTACAGCCAAGCGTAAGTTCTTTGCTTTGGAGAGAAGGTTGGCAGGAGGTCCTGAGTTGAAACAAAAGTACCAGGAGTTTATGAGAGAACATGAAGAAGCAGGACATATGACACCAGTGACTGGCACAGTGCATGGCAAAACCATATACCACATCATTGCGTCACCAAAAAGTAAAGGGTCGTATTTGATGCGAGCTGCAGGACAAATAAAGATACTTCAGTAAAGGAAGTGCAATTGCTTGGAGAAAACTTACAGAAGAATCTGCACGAAATTTCAATGCGCTTCCGCAGGCATCGTGTCGCTATTACTGCTCAGAATGGTGAAGTTGGCGAAGAGACAATGGGATTTGCAGCGTATACTTTGGAGAGAAAACCCGCAGGACAATTTGAGAGAATATTGGCTGACAGTAGTCACCTATGGTATGACCTCATCAGCTTATAACACTGTACAATGTGCAAGGGAGGCATAGCAGGAGTTTCCAGAAGCTGCAAAGACAATTAAGCAGGAATTTTATATGGATGACTGCACCACAGGTGGTGATTCTGAAGAGAAGGGGATCAAGTCATCAAAAGATTTCGATCATGTTTTAAAAGGGGCAGGTTTTGAGCTTAGAAAATGGAAATCCAATTCCAAAGCTCTTGCGAAGGACATGAACTATGAAGAGCAGGAGTCAATAATGTTCCAGGATGACGAGAAAACGTCAGTTTTGGGCTTGAAGTGGCTGCTTGAGAAGGATCAATTCACGTTTGTGGTAAAAACACCGGACACTCAGCAGGCAATAACCAAGAGAAGCGTAGTGACTAGTGAGCTGTGTTGACTCCCTAGAGAGATAAATGAGAGATGAAGAGATTTCTGACAGGAAATAACATATTTAGAGAACGTGAAAATTTGGAGATGGATAGGTACTTCAGAAGAAGTACGAAAAGAGCTACATGGATGCTCGGATGCTTCTGAGAGGGCATATGGAGCAGCGATTTATCTGAGAACGATACGTACGGCAGGATTACAGCAGATCTCATCACAGGAAGAACACGGGTTGCACCACTTACAACGGTGGCAATACAGCGCTTAGAGCTAGCAGGAGCGGAGCTATTGGGACGGCTAATTGTAAACGTCACTAAAAAAAGGGAATGGAAAGGTATTGAGTATGATCTTTGGACAGATTCACTCGTAATCGCAACGCTGCATTGGATAAATAAATTACCATTCTATTTAAAAACGCTTGTGGAGACATGTTGGAACGAAGGATAACCCGGCTGATATTCTAAGTAGAGGAATAAAGCCATCAGCATTGGTTGCTATTAAGTTGTGGTTGCATGGGCCGGAATGGTTGGCAAAACCTCGGTCGAGCTGGTCATCTGAAAAGTTTGTGCCAAATGTTTCAGATGGGGGAGGGATGAGATGAAGATTTTTGTGATAACAAAATTTACAGAGCCCTTATCTATTTATGTGAAGTGCTGGAGAAGGAGTATTCCATTGATTGAATACACGTCTACATTAGAGAAGGTGATTAATGTAATCAGCTTTGTACTTCGCTTTATCAACGTAACCAAAGCAAAGATAAAGCAACGAAAAGAAGATGAAGAGATAGATGGAAAGAGATGGAGACGTTCTGCACGTCAAGTGAAAAGAAGGAATAGAGCAGACGAGAGTGCAGGAGATACAGCAGTACTTGGGCAACCATCTGAAGAGAGGATGAAATCAATCGGTCACCTGTTGCCAAAAGAGCAGGAAAAGTATTTTGCGAATTAAATCATTTGTATAGAGAAGGACAGGTGTTTTCCTGAAAAGAGCAGGATAGAATCCTTAAAGCCAATCTTAGATGGTGAAAAGATTCTGAAAGTAGCAGGGAGATTGGAAAGAGCAGAGATGGGATACGAGAGAAGGCATCCAGCTATCGTGCCAAATGGTTCTCGATTGGCTTGGTTGATCATGTATAATGCGCATACAGCAACGAATCATGGAGCAGTGCAGGTCATGATGCAGGACATTCGTCAGAGATTCTGAATTTCGAAGCTCCGAAGTCAGCCGAGGAATTACTTACATAAGTGTTTGGTTTACGTGCGTTATAATCAGCTTTTTGAGATGCAATTGATGGCTGATTTGCCATCAGAGAGAGTATCAGCAGGGAAGGCTTTTCTACACACAGGGGTAGACTATATGCAGGTCCATTCGAAATGAAGATGATCGACAGAGCAGGTGAGCAAATAATAAGACAGAAATGTTGGGTTTCCGTCTTTGTTTGCCTTAAAACTAGAGCAGTGCATATAGATTTGGTATCAAATCTGACGTCAGTGGCGTTCATTGCTTGTTTCGAAGGATTCAAAGCAAGAAGACGCAGGTGTGAACGGCTATATAGCGACAATGGTACAGCATTTGTCGGTGCAGCGAAGTAATCGCAGAAAGCCAAAGACCGTTGGTTAGTGAAGGATAAATTTGAACACTTCAGTTTGAAAGAGACGGAATGGAAGTTTATGACTCCTGCGGCACCACATCAAGGTGGGATATACGAAGCAGCGGTAAAGTCGATGAAATATCATTTGACGAGAATTGCTGGAGCGAAGGTTTTGGCATATGAGCAGGTTTTGACATTAATTACTGGGATAAAAGCCATCTTGAATCCAAGACCGCTACATCCATTAAGCGATGATCCTGATGATTTGCAGGCGTTAACGCCGGGACATTTGGTTGGTGAACCGCTTGTTTTACCGTTACCGTTTATAACCAATGGGATGCCAAATACCAAGGGCATACAATTGTGGAAGGAGCGCAAGACTATGCTTGCACACTTCTGGAGCAGATGGAAGGAAGAGTACTTCTACTCTACACGAGAGAAAGAAATGGCGAAAGGAGAAATATGGCTTGACAGAAGGACAACTCTGCATAATCAGGAAAGAAAATTTCCCATATCGGCGTGGGCGATGGCACAGATATTGAGACTATTACCAAGCAGGGATGGACTCATAAGAAGCGTGGTTCTGCAAACAGCGAGCAATCAACTTACGAGACCAGTACATACGACCTGCATCTTACCAATCAAGGAGCTGGAATGATTATTATATTAGAATACATTTTTATTGAGCAAAGATATATGTATGTAAAATAAAAGCGAAAGGTATGGAAAACCGTAGGTTTTCGCCGGGACTGTATCGAATCGCATGAGTTCTGGTAACTCTGCATTCGATGGTAACTCAAGTATAAGAAGATATAATAAAACGTTCTGTTCTGCGAACAAGCACGAGTGAGAGTTAGTCTTAAGCAGGATTTTGAACTGTGAAGGAATAAAATGTGCTAAGTGGTTTTTTTATAACATTTTTTCCACTTTAAACTATTGTGTTTTATTTCTTTCCACATATTTATTAATTGATCTCGATTATACAGTCCATTTGAGCTACGATACAATGGGGTTGAGGTATAGATAAAATGCAAAAGTGTAACAAATGACATCCAGTATATTTTGTTGTTGTATTGCCAGAAAACGTAGCACTTCTACACTTTTACAATGATGCAAGACAAGTTACACCAGATCGTGAATACCCCTACAGTTTTTTTTTTAAATTCATTTAAAAAGTAATAAAAAAAATAAATAAAAGTGTTTACAAACACATTTAGTGGTTAACTTATTCTATAAGCACTAAAATGTTTACTTAGTTGTAATATTCACATTATGTGAGCTTAAATGTCCGTATCCCACTTCCTGTGGATATGGGTCAATTAAACACTGAAAATATATTTTAGTTTAATTTGCTCTATATCCATTGCCTATTGCTATAGGGCATTTAAGCACTAAGTGTTTGTTATTCCAACTTCTATACAAAAATTGCCCTACCTAATACAAATTTTGGATAAGAGGCAAATAAGCACTTAGAGAACACAAAAATGTGTGGTCTATAGAGCAAAAGTTATTTTCGTAACTTTGTTAATAATAGAGATAGAGCAATGGGGATAGGACCAAACGATAGAGAATATTCGAATTAGTATCATTAACTCAGTTTCCCGAAAAAGTGGTCTATGGGGCACTTAAGCACTCAGGAGGCGAATTGTTAGCGGAGTTGTTCGAAGTTCCATAACATAAAAAAAAATTGAGAAAAATTAAGATTTGTAAGCACGGCACTTGAAAGGCCGTCAGAGGGTGAGCATTTTTTCGATTTTTTTTTCGAATGCCTCTAACTCACAAAATACATGGCAACGATTTCTTTTATTATTTTTCTGATAACTGTCACCACCTACCCTAGCATCCGTTTTCGTTTCGACGTTGACTTTTGGGACACCCTGGCTCTCCCGTGCTTTTTAAAATGGGAGCAGTAAACACACCACACAAATAAATGGCACACGCAGGGATGGCTGCCATCACAATATGCACAGACAGAGATGTATAGAATACACGTATTCACAAACATGAACAAATATTTCGAGGGTGTTTCAGGCAAGAGGAGTACGAGTTGGCGGTCTGTTTTGGTCTGTGGTTAGTGCTATCTAATAATTTCAACGGTTTTGAATTTCTTCCAAAAAAATATATCCCGGCTCATTCAAGTTGATTTCATAATCGAAAAAAGGAATAATATGTTATGTTTCTTACACAATCAAATCGATACATTTGTGCTATACGAAGTTTATTAAACTATTTCCTTCAAGCATTTCTCTCCCTTATTCTCTTTATTGTTGTCAGACTGTATTATAATATAACGCTTTCATTCGTTTCGAATTGTCAATCGGTTTTTCCATCGACCTCCTTAGTTTGCTAACGGGCGACGACAGAGCCATCTGTTTCCTTCAGTAATCGTTACTAGAAATCGCTCCTTCGTATTACTATAGGTTCTATATATAATAATAAATTCTATAGTAGTCTGGAGAACGAGTACAAATAACACGATTGTTGGGCTATGCGCTATGGATGTCGCTGGTAATTATCTCATATTTTAACCTTTCCGCTTATGGTGGATTTTCATTGTTCTGCATCAGGACTTCTGCAAAAAAAATCGTTTGATAGAGAGGGAAGATAAACATGAAGAACATCTTGATAAAACGAGAATATAGGCTTCTGCCATGTTTTTATTTCTACATTTTGATCAACCACCATCAATTTGAAAAGACCTGCCTTTATTGCCAAAAGAATCGCAATACCAAAGATTTGAACGAGATTGTCCAGTACTCAGCCAACATAGTACCACGTCTTTATCTCCTCATCACAGCGGGTTTGGGTATATAAAAAGCAATGCAGCCCTCAAGCGAAGCATCCTCAAGGACTTGGTTGAGATGTGTCGTGGAGTTTAATAATCCTCTGCGTAGACAATAATTACCCTCTGCAGTGCACAGCATACGCAACATCCTCTCAGAAGTTGTGGTTGCCGACGTAATCAAGAATAATGTCTCCAATGCCATTTAGTTTGTGATGATGAGCTTTGCCTAAATTAATAAGTTGTGGGTTCGGATGCAGCACCAAGGCCATCCAGCAAAAAAACACTGCGGGAAAAGGAGAGTGAATAACTAAAGATCTTAGTTGGAACCAACTTGTTGCGTGTTTCGCAATAGGAATCGACTTCGCTAGAAACCGACCAACGATTCATTTTGACTGGTATTCTAAAGCAAGTTGTCAGTTGCCGAGATGCAACTGCCCAGCAATACCTGATGGAGCGCATAATTAAATTGTATCGATTTCTACAATAACGTCCTCACCATTGTTCGAGAGATTCGATTACACTTCTCGCAAATCTGTGGCACTGTAACTCTGTAACAACTGCCGATGAAGCCGACAAAGTCCTAACAATGTTTGCCCCTTTGGTGAATTATGAAGACGCAGACGGTCGAATAGACGACCGCGAATTAAGTAAGAAAATCTAGGAAAAAAAAAAAATAGGTAAAAAAAATCAATATTCTCGTATTTTGCATGTTCTAACATAACATTGAAAAGTGAATATTTTAACAAAATTTAAACAGTGTTTGTTTAAAAAATATAATTTTTTCTGTGGGTTAAACTGTACCTATTGACCAAAATTTACTGTTTCTCATAAAAGGTCAAATGTTCATGACGATGGGCAGGATCTTCCTTAAATAATTATAACTTTTTCAATTAGTTAAGGCTTTAGAAGCATATAGGTACTTTCGTTTTATGTATTTTGTATTCATACTATGTTTGCTCATGTTATTTTTGTTGTTGTTAAAACTTAAGAAAAGCATTGTTCGATTTATTTTTATAAACACTTGTATTTAATATTTGATACTAAATTTATAAACAATATGCTACCCTAAATTTTGTCAATTTTTTTTTTATATAAAGTAACATTATGCCGTTTTGCCCAACCTTGGTATGCCGTCTTACACACCCCGTTGGGCAAGATGGTTTTTCGTGGACTTATATTCAAAAATGTATATTGGTGAAACAGCTGATACAATGGACCTTCAATTTAAGCATCTGATAAATAAAATGATAATGCTACTTTTCTTATCATTAGGCCACTTTTCCCTATACAATTGTATAAAGGTGGTATATTGCAAAGGTTGCCATTTCATTTTGTGTAATGCCTTAAATGAGTTATTGATTATTATGAATGAAATTGATCTCACAAAAAGCATCAACTTGATTTTAGAATTGTTTTAACTGAATCCGTAGATTTTGCAAATCACGGCCAATTAAGTTTTAAGTGCTTGGGTACCTACTTCTATCGAATTTCATGCATCGAGCCATGAAGCCAAAAAAGCAATCTATATTGATCTCAGCTAGCTTTGTTTGTTGAGCCCTGAAGCCGCCCTGGGGTCGCCACAACTCGTTTTTGAAAAACCTCAATTCACCTTAAATAGGACATTCTCCGTTTCTTCAAACCTGGGGTCGCCCTGAAGTCACCCTGAAGTCGATCTTGGTACTTTGGCTTTTACTGTCAAGCATTTCTTGTGTATTTTTCTTCTGTATTTGATTTTTCTTATAAATTTTCTTCGAAAAAACTAAAAGAAATGCAAGTGAATGCATTTATTTTGATAAAAGTAAATAAAAGTCAAACGAAAAAAGCAAATGGAAACTGTTGATTTTGTGACAAACGCTCATAATAAAATAATATTAAGTCTGCTTTAGAATTTTTTAAGTTGACTTAAGATGTTTAACCCTTTCATTCGAGTATAATATACTCCTTAGCATTCTAGCTCTAAAATACCTGCTACATGATTTTGACTGCAAAAGACATTTTCCTCACAAAAGGCTCTTCTGATTTTATCAAAGCCTTCTGAAATGTTTGGGTAAACTATTATGTTTTGGTTGATATAGATTTTTCAAGAAAAGTCTTAAGGTGGCTTTATATGGAGTTGATCTGCAAAAAGAGAAGGATGCAAAATATATAAATCATATTTGTGTGATAGAGAGGGAAGGCAAAAATGCAGACGTCTTCATGGATGCATATTAAAGGAAAGTTATGGATGCAGCTTGAAAATTATAGTGAAGACGAACATGTTCATCATCATCGTCTGCACTATGATAATTGTTGTTGCGGTTCCGTCTGCACAATAATTTGTTGCAGTTCCATGTAAAGCCACCTTTATAATGGAACCTCTCACTCCCATAGGACCGATTTTTTTTCAAATTAGATATTTATATTTTCGCAAGCCGGATTCGATGAAATATTTATAAATTTATTTTTTGAACAAAATAATGTTGCTTCTTAAAATTTATTGTCAAAGAAAGATTTTTTGAGCTTAAATTTTTTTTCTAATTTTTCGTTATGAACTGTATCATCAATTTTTAAAAATTTTAAAAACTACAAAGTTCTAGATATTCGGATTCTTAAAAAAAAAAAAATGG
Source organism: Platycheirus albimanus (assembly GCA_916050605.2). Taxonomy (NCBI): domain Eukaryota; kingdom Metazoa; phylum Arthropoda; class Insecta; order Diptera; family Syrphidae; genus Platycheirus; species Platycheirus albimanus. The sequence goes on from OU696696.1 coordinate 85,434,836, forward strand.
AATGTTTTCGAAAAGTTTAAAAAAAATTTTTTTTTGAAAAAAACCGGTGTTCCAAATTACAAAAAAAAAAGTATCTCAAAATTCAAAACAGTAAAAGAAATCAGTTGGCTTTGTAAAATTTCAAATGATTTTTGTTTGCTAATTAGTTTTCAAAATCTCCAAGACAACACTATCACATATAAGAGTGAGGATTGTCACTTTTAATAAAATTTAGGAACATACTTGGGAGCAGCGTTCATAGGATTTTGTTGTTAAGCAACTCAAGGCGAATCCAATTACTTACTGTGATGCAGTGTGATTGCTGGTTAACTTCTTATATAAATTCGTTCCACTGAAAAAGAATCCGTTTTGTAAATTGTATATGTATGTTTAGCAAAGTGCCGCCCTGTGCCTTTGCCCTCCCCTCGCTCCGCCACTGCCCCACCCAGGGCGACTTCAGGGCTCAACGAATAAAAACGTATGCGTATAAATATATGATTTTTTTTATTTAGTTTTGATTAAAATCTTTTTGATATCGAAAAGTAAAAAGAACAGACAAGAACGTTTACATAAGGCATCATTATAATAAGTGCATGACAAGAAAGCAATTCAATTATACCATGAAGTACATGATCGAATATAGCAATGCAATGGGACGAAGGGACGAAGCTATCACCAATTTACATATTAATACAGTTTCAGAAAGGGTAGGTAGTCTTATCAATGTTTCCTGAAAAGATTAAATTTTGTGTAAGGTTTAGGCACTTAGAAAATCGTTTTAGTTTTATTTTTCTTACATGAAGCCTTATCAATAAGCTGACACCGAGAGATGACTTTTGTGAGCAATGATTTCAGATGCATTTTATAATATTTATCTCTGTCAATAAAATTTTTCTGATTGCTGAGCTTGCGTACATACATATATTATATATAAATAAGTGGTGAGTACAATTTTAATTATTAGTCGACTTTTGTTAAGTGAAAGGTATACATCAACATGAGGGTTCTTTTAACTTTTCTTTCCATTGTTGCCGTAGTAAGTATAGTAAAGAACAAACCAGACATTCGTATAATACAAACAATTTAGGCTTCATGCGAAAACTGGACAGCCAAGAGCCGTGACGAAATCAAATCTATTCGGAACGAGTGCTTAGCTCAAAATCCAGTCACAGAAGAACAAGCTGCGAAATTGAAATCTTTTGAATTTCCAGATGAAGAGTCGGTGCGCAAACTTATACTTTGTACTGTTAAAAAGTTAGAAGTTTTCTGTGCACATGAAGGATTTCATGTTGATCGTGTTGTGAAGCTCTATAAATTAAACATTGATGAAACAGAAGCCAATGAGATTGCTGTCAAGTGTGCCGACAAAAACGACCAAAAGACCAGTGAAGACGTTTGGGCATACCGTGCACATGAATGTTTGATGAACACAAAGTTGGGAGAAAGTATTAAGGAAGTTATTAAAAAATCTCAAGCAGCAAAAGTTTAAATGTTAAAATAATTGTTTACATGGATTTGGATCGATAATATCTTTCCAGATTGGAAAAATATTTGTTTAAATAAAATAACATTCAGAAAAAGCCTTCTTATTAATAACACTTAGGTGTGCTGGTAGTAACTGGAATAGGGTTTTTTTTTAATTTCCTGGAAGTCTTGGTGACTATCCTTCCGAGCCTTTTGATTGAATTTCTCCACGTATGTACTCTCTACTCTTGCATTGAACGGACCTCCTGATTTCATATTGATGCCATCTTCCTCTTCGTAGTATTCTATTATCTTGCAGATGTTCTGTCGTTTTGCAATTTCAACATAGTATTTGGTTATAGTTATCACTAATTGTTGACAAAAGCTTCTCCCAGAATAATTTGCTCTTCCTTGAAGAATTTGTTGTGACGCGAATAGCATTTTCCATTTGTTTCACTGGAGGAGAACTACTCAGTCTGAAAATCAATGGAACAAGCAAAGGGCTTCTGCTCAGTTTTGACACAATGTCTGTTTGCTCGCAATAGTTTCACAAGTTTGGTCAATGTCAAATAAAAAGCTTTGTTTGTTGAGCCCTAAAGTCGCCCTGGGGTCGCCCTAAGGAAAATTTCTGTTATTTGCAACCTGGGGCCGATCTGAAGGCACCCTGAAGTTGACCTTGGTATTTAGCTGGGTCTAGTTGAAACGAATCAGCTGTTGGAGTGACTTTTGCTGTCTAGCATTTGTTGTGAAATTTTTTTTCTGTAGGTATTTGATTTTTCTTATAATTTTTATTTGAAAAAATGCATTTATTTTGATAAAAGTAAATAAAAATCAAACAAACAAATCAAAATGGAAGCTTTTGATTTCGTGCGTTGTGAAAAATATACAATCAGTAGCAAAATGTTTTTTTTTTTTTTTTTTTTTTTTTTTTTTTTTGAGAACGGAAAAACTCAAAACTAATAAAAGCATTGGATTTAAATAACGAAAATAATACTTTATTAGGTATGAAAAGTTTTGAAAAAAACTATTTTGAAAATTTGTTTAAAACTTTTTTTTTCAAAATTTTGAGTTATTTTTTAAAGTTCTTTTTTTTTTTGAAAACAGTTCACTAAAAGAACTTTATTATTATTTATTTTTATTATATTGTCAATCCCGGCTAAACGGTGAGGAATGATTTTTCAGAACGAGAAAAAAAGACAGCGATAATCGCGATGCTCTCGTCTCGTCGTGACGCGAGGTTGTGAATCAGGCAACAGTGGTCTTGGGGTTTGAGATTTTGAAAAAAGCAGGGAAAAAACTATTTGAAATTTTATTGATCACTTAAAAATCAATAGTTAAAAAGTTTTTTGGAAAAAATGAGGTAAGCCATATGATTTTGTTTATTGTTAAGAATTTTAAGAAATTTTTTTTCAAAATCGTTTGACTAGTTTTTTCAAAAAAACAGTTTTTTTTTTTTGAAAAACTTCCCAAAATGTATTCCAAATTGTTTTGAGTATCCGAACTTCTAGCACTTTCTAGTTTTTATCAGAAAAATAAAATTTAAAAAAAAGCATAAAGCGTTTTTGAAAAAAAAAACAAAAAAATAAACAAAAAATTTAATTTTTGTTTAAACTCAAAAAAAAAAAACTTTGTTTTAATCAAATGTCGCAAAAACAGGTGGATTTTTCTTTAAAATTTTGTTAAAATGTTATTCACTGAGTTGCCACCGTTACTTTCATTTGTTTTCACGTATAATTTTTTAAACTTTCATTGGTATAAAATTCGTTACAAAAGGTTTATTTGATTAGCTGATAAAAAGCTCCATATACAAATACTTGGAAGTGAAGTTGAATTCAACGTTGGACTTCAAAAAGCCCATCATGGAAAAAACTAACGCAGAGCGAAATAAACTCTACATAGAAAAATCACTTTTCTAACGATCATAATATAAGCCTTTCTACCAAATATAAATTTTTTGATTCTGTGGTGAAATCATCATGCGTTCCCGGACATCCTTTTAACAAAAAAAAAAAAACTTTTGTATGAAATCAGGAACAGGGACTGGTGGATGGGGAAATTCGCAAAGAAAAACATATTTTGGAAAGAGCCCACTGACAATGAAAGAAACATAAATTATCTAAATGGCCAAAACTGGAAGAAACTTTATTTTTTTTTGTAAAAGAAGGGTATAAATATCGAATGTTGTTAATCAATGAATTTGAATACTAGCAAACTTTTCTTGTTAAAAATTTAAATTAATAATTATTGTATATAAATATCTATCTATTGCCAACCTTCATTTATATAACAGACTAATGTATAGTTAAGAAAATCAACAAATTTAATAAATGAAATTACTATGAAGCTCCAAAAACAAGAAGCGTAGAGGGTGCTAATCGGTTGTCAGCCAGTTTGCGTACAAGGATAAATGAATTGAATTGAAACTGTTTGGTTGATGACTAATAGAACTGTCCACATTAGACCGGACAGCGTATCTATATAATATAAAAATGGATGTGTGTATGTTTGTATGTTTGTATGTTTGTATGTTTGTATGTTTGTATGTTTGTATGTTTGTATGTTTGTATGTTTGTATGTTTGTATGTTTGTATGTTTGTATGTTTGTATGTTTGTATGTTTGTATGTTTGTATGTTTGTATGTTTGTATGTTTGTATGTTTGTATGTTTGTATGTTTGTATGTTTGTATGTTTGTATGTTGTCTATGGACTCTTAAACCGCCCAATGGAACTTTATGAAATTTTCAGGGTAAATATAGTTAAGTCCAGGGATGGTTCCTGTGAAGGTTTGGTTCCGAAAATAAAATGCAGGCTTTTAACATTTTTTGGTAATTTTTTTTTTTTTTTGGTTTTTTCATAAATATTTTAGCGGTTTGAAACATCAGCGAAAATTCCGTAATGGCCGATCGGGTCGAAGACAAAACAAAAATGCAGGCTTTAACCAAAAATATTGTTTATCCGCTAGCATTGATATGAAATACCTAAATAAATAAATTTAATTTCACATTAAATAAGTGTTTTTACTTGCTCTATAGGGCAAGTATTGATTTCGTGCAGAAAAAAAAAATCGAAGTTTTAATCAAACATGACATTACGATGATAGAGAAGCCCAAAAAAGTGGGTTTCGCCATACCGTCCGTCGGTCTGTCTGTGCATCTGTGCGTCTGTGCGGATGTGCGGATGTGCGCTTTTTCACGTCATGCTACAGCCTAAACGGCTTGACGGATTTTCTTCAAACTTGGTATATAGCAGTTTGAAGAAAAACCATTGTCGAGGTTTTTTTTATTTTGTTTTAGCCCGGCTCAAACTGGTACCTCTCAAGTAACGGCTTTTTTCAATTTGGATTTTCTCGAAAACGGCTCTAACGATTTTGATTAAATTTAAAATTAAGCTAACTTTAAGCATTTCTAACAAAACTGCGTTTTTTGTTTTTGCCTCAAATGGTCGTAACGAAAATCAGGTTTTAACGGCTTTTTTTCAAATAGCCAGAAGTTCACAACGGCTTGATTGAATCAACTCAAACTTCGTTCGACATAGTTTTTCATAGTGTTCTATAGGATGGTTTAGTAATTTTTTCACTGAAGCCTTTCTAAACGGTGGCTTCCATATAACGACCCGTTGAGTTTTAGCCAACTTTTTTTGGTTTTTTCTAATTTTCTCGAAAATGGCTCTAACGATTTTGATTAAACTTTGTGTGTTATATTCTTTTAGTATTTTTAAGAGAACTGCGTTTTTAGTTTTTGGCTAAAAATGCAAATAACGGAGATCTGCTTTTAACGGCTTTTTTTCAAATGGCCATAAGTTGTCAACGGTTGCATCGAATTCACTCAAACTTTGTTTGGTATAGTTCCTTACAGCTTCCTATCAGATGGCATTGATTTTTTTTCAGTTTCTCTTTTTTAAATGGTGGCTGCTATACAAAGAGCCATTAGATTTTGGCCAACTTTTTCGTTTTTTCTAATTTACTCAAAAAAGGCTCCCCCCATTTTTAACTAGCTGTCCCGGCAGACGTTGTTCTGCCCTTCCGAGCAGATAGCGCGGTGATATAAACGATGATAGATATAAACATTTTAAATATAGAGCGATAAGTTTGAATTCTTAATTATTTGTATACCGTCAAATTAATTTGTGTAAAATATGAGAACCTGGGGTGGAATCGGCTAAGGTGATTTGTGATATGTGATAGTCACAATATACAAATTTCGTCTGGCTAAGGTGATTGTCACATGTGACAATCACATTTTTGTGACTTTTTCTTGTGACAGCTATTTAGGTGTCACTTGCATACAAAAATAATAATAAATAAAAAATAAACCTCTGACGCTGACTTATAAAACAAAATTATTTGCTTTTGCTGTCAAAGATTTGTCAAAGATCTATACTAATGTTGTTTTCGATTGGGAGAAATTAGTTTCTCCTCATGATTAAAGTAAAAATAAAAACAATAAAAAAAAAACAGAAATGAACATTTTTTTAATTGAGATATTTTTCTGAAACGCGTATATGTTGTGAGCAATCACGTGAAGTGACAACTAAATTAATCTTTTCTAAATAAATACATAATTGTCACGTCCCTTAATGTAAATTATATATTAAAATTGTTCGAATTGTTTAATTTGAAATACAAAATATATAGAAACTGTGACGTTCGTATATATGCGCCTTCAGACCGCATATTTCATAAAAAGCAGAAGAAGTAAGACTCGCAAAACACAACTCCGAAGAGAAACGATTTGTCTTCGGAGTTCTCTCCATTTGCCCAACGGAAAATGACATAATGAAAATAAACAAAATTCCGGTGATCACATTATGCAGACGCACAAAATTATTTTATCACATGTGATTGTCAGAAATGTGACAATCACAAATCACATTAGCCGATTCCACCCCTGGATTTTTTTTTTTTAAATTTAATAAACTGATAAAAGTAAGTATACACCCGAGTGTATTACATTAACAAAAATCCAATAGAATTCCTGTTTATAACAGCTTGTTAAAAATAGCATCACTCAAGCATCGAAGTACGTAAAAGCTATCAAACACAATAAGATTTTTAAAAACCGTATACCACTTTTTTTCTTTTATCCCATTTCACCCTATAAACAGCTAAGGCATGCAAAAAATATTTAGTTCATGGACCTTTGTGCCTGCTTCGCTAAGCAGATCACATTAATATTAGAATGCATTCAACGTCCTTATTTTTGGCTGCCAGTATTGATCTTTCAGCTTAAATATTGTGATTTCGATAATTTTGCGCAATGTTTGGCACTTGAAACCAATTGCTGTTTTGTTTTTACGAAATTACAAAAAAATACCTGGCAAAGTTATTAATCCAGCAGTAGCATCAATAGGAATTTGTCCATTTCCTATCAGTACAGTAGTTGTCTAGAAAATTCGTCAGCCGATGGGTCATTTAGTAATTGTTCTCTTACATTTGTTGTTAAAGTGAGTGTTTGAACATTTCTCCATAAACTGGATGACTTCAAACATGCCTTTAATTCATCTGCTGGAGTTGAATGGGGAATCACTGGCAGCGTTTGACAGAAATCACCAGTCAACAATATCAGAGCGCCACCGAATATTTCTTGATTATTTCGTAAATCTTTCAAAGTTCTATCTAAAGCTTCCATCGATCTCTTATGTGCCATTGTACATTCATTCCACACTATTAATTTGCATTGTTGCAAAACTCTTCCCATTCCAGAATTTTTAGAAATGTTACATGTTGGATTTTCATTAATTTGCATATTCAATGGTAATTTAAGTGCAGATTGCGGTGTACGACCAACATCAAATATTGTTCTGTGATCTTATAGTCGCTAATAGCAAGGAAATCAAAAATGTTTTTCCGGTACCGCCTGGCGTATCTAAAAAAAAAAATATTCCTCCGCTTTCGTTTTGTAGAGCTTGAATTATGGTATCATATGCACTTTTTGTTCTCGATTCAATTTGAGAAGATTCAAATTTATAAATGTGTTCATTTCATTTATATCATATTGTTGTTCACGTTGCATTTCTTGATTAAATGCATCATGTATTGGTCGATTAGGAGCATGCAAACCTCAATGCCTCATTATACATTTCCAGCGTAATGATTAATTCCTGATTTCTAGAAATACGACGCATTCTATTCAAGATATCTTCAGTCATATAGTCACGATAATTTTGCCACAATTCTACCGGATTTGATGGAAAACATGTTTTGATAATAATTGAAAATATTGTTCTTATTTGATCAGTAAACCTGTTGAGGATGCTTCCATAATGATTATCATTTTCAAGTAACTGCAGTTCTTCACGTGCATGACGATAAGTGTGACAAAGACGCCCATATACTCTTGTTAAACTTAAAATAGATGTAGGTCCAGGAACATTAACCAATAAAAGATGCAACAAAAACATTCATGTTGGCTGGGATGCACTATATAAAATCGTCAGTATATCTAAGAAATTATGTTTGGTGTTTTTTCGTCTTATACATATGTTTGGCTTTAATTTTATCACATGTTAAGAAATTTCGCGCGAACATAATTTCACAGAGAGTTAAAATCTGCAGGATCACTGCTTCTTCAAAATTACCGCATCTATAAAATCTTACGTATATTATATCATTGGCACATTTTCAAACAATTCTTTTACTTTGAGAACTTAAAGAAATGCCATTTATTTATGTATTATGTATAAATGTAGGTACATATTTACTACAAAAAGCGTGATTTTGATGTTTTAAAAACTGTAATGATCCCCCAACTGTTAACGCGCATACACCCAAAAAGCGTGATTTTGATGTTTTAAAAACTGTAATGATCCCCCAACTGTTAACGCGCATACCATTTTATGAAAAAAAGAGAAAAACAACCATTGAAACTTTATTGCTTTATTATTAAATCTGCAGGTAACCAAAAGACTCCTTAACTACATCGAAACACCATCATCGCTTGGACACAAATCCAACTATGCAACATCTATTGGCCAACCAAGAAAACTTTTCCAGTTTCACTATTACTCAAAACATAGCGACCAGGCTTCATCATAAGTGGTATGTATGTATATACATATACGATATACTACATATACATATATACATACATATATAGGTCACGACTACATTTTTTTCGAAAATCAAATTTCATGCTTCACAATAATGCTTTGATGTATTTGTATACACAGCGATAAACCATATACAACTACAAAAAAAGCAAAAGCAACAACAAATGTTTATGTATGGGTATCGAGTATTGACGATTTTTTTTACTTCAAAACTAAAAACAAAAATCCAATATTATAAAATTCCGACTATGACTGAATTATATTTCAAATAAATGATTTTTGAGTTTTGCTAAGTGAGCTTTAAGTTTATTTTTCACGCACGCACAAAACACACATACCGATTTCAACGAAACTTCACCGAATTCATATATAGACCAATACCAAAGATGTGTCAAAGTTTGGTTGAAATTGGTAAACGGGTTAAGGCGTGAATCGGCGACCAACAAAATATAGTTTACTTTTTATATATATAGATATAGAATACTTCAAAGCAAAATGCATTTTTAGTTTTTGGCTACACATGATAATAGCGGAAATTGGTAATATCAGTTTTATTAATTTGGCCATAAGCGGAAATTTATATCATTTATATCACCCAAAAGACGACATCTAAATTTGATATACTAAAGGTTACTTAAAGTTAGCTCCCGTATATCGAGTTTTCCAGTTTTAGCCAATTTTTTTTTTAGTTTTTACCAAATTTTTCAAAAATGAGTTGTTCTTATTGATCGAAAAGTACTTTTGCACCCACAGAGCAAGTACGTGCGACCCAGTCGTGCATTTTATTTTTTTAGCGTAGCAACGCGCGCCGGTTACCGCTATTATCTATATATAAAAATGGATGTGTGTATGTTTGTATGTATGTATGTTTGTATGTGGTCTATCGACTCTTAAACGGCCCAATGGATCTTTATGAAATTTTCAGGGTAAATATAGTTAAGTCCAGGGATGGTTCCTGTGAAGGTTTGGTTCCGATCGGGTAGAAGACAAAAATAAAATGCAGGCTTTTAACATTTTTTTTTTTTTTTTTTTTTTTTTTTGGTTTTTTCATAAATTTTTTAGCGGTTTGAAACATCAGCGAAAACTCCGCAATTTCCGATCGGGTGGAAGACAAAACTAAAATGCAGACTTTTAACATTTTTTGGATGATTTTCTTTTTTTTTAATTTTTGATTTTTTTCATACAATTTTTAGCTGTTTGAAACATCAGCGAAAATTCCGGATGGCCGATAGAGTGAAGGACAAAAAAAATGCAGGCTTTTAACAACTGTTGGTTCAATTTTTTTATAATCTTTCTATATATGTATATATAAAAATGGATGTGTGTATGTATGTATGTTGCGTATGGACTCCCAAACCACCCAATGGATCTTTATGAAATTTTCGGGGTAAATATAGTTTAGTATAGGGATGGTTCCTGTGAAGGTTTCGTGCCGATCGGGTGGAAGGAAAAAAAATGCATGCTTTTAACAATTTTGGTTCATTTTTTTTTTTAATTCTTTTTTGGTTTTTTTCATAAATTTTTAAGCAGAATGCCCGGGTGGAAGACAGAAAAATGCGGGCTTTTGGCAAAGTTTTTTTTCAACTTTTTTATAAAAATGTTTTCCTTTCGTTGAATAAAAGCATCATATTTATGGAACTGAGTCGAAAAAATCAAACTCTCAACGAACGTGCGTGTCCATTTGGTGCAAGAATCGTCCACCCAAACATTTTCCAAACAACTTTTGAACATCGGAAAAGGAGTTGAATTGCACAACAAATGACATTTTGTTTTCCCAAATTTTTGTCAAATGCAGCAAAATATTCAAGCCACAATTTATCAATGTTATCATGTTCAGTTTAACAATCGCGCCGGGTACAGCTAGTAACGAATAAACTGACAAATGCCATATTGTAACATTATTTCTTAGTCTAAAAAATGATGTAATCAAATTAAATTAAATTAAAGACAATTTTATAATTATAACTATTTACATACAGTCGGAACACTAGAATTTGTAGCTTTAATAGTTTAAAAAAGTACATTTAGAGTAAACCAAATTATAGTTGTCGCATTTAGTGACATTCGTTTTGTGAATTCTTTATCACTTCGAGTTTTCAAGAAAATTTTTGTTTTGAATATATGTATGTACATATATTTTAAAACTAGCTGACCCGGCGAACTCCGTACCGCCTTTTTTTACACATATTTTCGAGAATACTGAATGTTTTGTGTTACTGTTTATGAACGTCTCTCGAACTATCAAAAATTACATTTGTTGACGCACTTGATTTAATACCGAACAGAAAGGTACCGTTCATTTAACACCTTACGTCGTGTATAGTTTAATGCGTCAAAAACTTAATGCTGTCTTTTGTCGTTAAAGCTAAACATACCCCCTATGCCATTATCCATGAATGGTACTTGTATCGATGAGGCCGAAAAGCTATCAGTACTCGGTATGTGTATCATCAGTGACAACCTTTGTTGGAATAGACTACATACTTAAGAATGTCAAGATGCAAGGATTTCTTCACCCCTTCTGATCTGGACACAGTTTATAAATCTTTTTTACACCTGTTCGATTAAAATTGATAGAAGAGAGAAGCATCATGGAAACTTTTACATCACTTGAACATCTTCGAAATGTTTCATGTCTTTCTTTATGTTACCGCTTCTTCTACGAAAAATGCTTTTGAGGTAGCCAGCTGCGTTCCACCCTTTAAAGAATTCTCCCGTAACACTCATCTTGCTTGGAATGCTCATCAGTTTCCATTTGAACCATAGCTTTGATATTCTGCAGGAATGAAAGGGACCTACTATTTACAAACGGCTAACAGAGAAGCAATTTCCATGACATTAATTACTCTTGGAGGATTTGTCACTTCCTTGCAAGAGGCAGTACCCCAAAAAGAATTTAGGTGGAGTCGTCAGGGATCGAACCCAGAACTTTCTGTTTTGCAGTCCAACACACTAACTTAACTACTACGCCACCTTGAGCGTGTGTGCTTTAAAAAAAAAACTTATTTAATGAGAAAAAATGATATAAAACCTGAAAGAATAGATTTCTGTCTTACCAAAAGGTATAGCATTTTTGGCGTTGTTTTAAAATATTTTTACTTGCTCTATAGGGCAAGTATTGGTTTCGTGCAGAAAAAAAAAATCGAGGTTTTAATCAAACATGACATTACGATGATAGAGAAGCCCAAAAAAGTGGTTTTCGCCATACCGTCCGTCGGTCTGTCTGTGCGTCTGTGCGGATGTGCGGATGTGCGCTTTTTCACGTCATGCTACAGCCTAAACGGCTTGACGGATTTTCTTCAAACTTCGTATATAGCAGTTTGAAGAAAAACCGTTGTCGATGTTTTTTTTATTTTGTTTTAGCCCGGCTCAAACTGGTACCTTTCAAGTAACGGTTTTTTTCAATTTGGATTTTCTCAAAAACGGCTCTAACGATTTTGATTAAATTTATAATTTAGCTTACTTTAAGCATTTCTAACAAAACTGCGTTTTTTGTTTTTGCCTCAAATGGTCGTAACGAAAATCAGGTTTTAACGGCTTTTTTTCAAATGGCCATAAGTTGTCAACGGTTGCATCGAATTCACTCAAACTTTGTTTGGTATAGTTCCTTACAGCTTCCTATCAGATGGCATTGATTTTTTTTCAGTTTCTCTTTTTTAAATGGTGGCTCCTATACAAAGAGCCACTAGATTTTGGCCAATTTTTTTCATTTTTTCTAATTTACTCAAAAAAGGCTCCCCCGATTTTTATGAAACTTTGTATGTAACATACATAGAATACTTCAAACAAAACTGCATTTTTAGTTTTTGGCTATACATGATAATAGCCTAAATTGCTTTTAACAGTATTATTAATTAGGCCATAACCCATAAGTGGACATTGGTATCATTTATAACACCCAAAAGATAACGTCTTAATTTTTAAATATTAAAGGTTTCTTAACGTTACCTCCCGTATATCGAGTTTTCCAGTTTTAGCCAAATTTTTTTGGTTTTTACCAAATTTTTCAAAAATGAATTCTTCTTATTGATCGAAAAGTTTGTTTTCATCGTACTATTGCACCAACAGAGCAAGTACGTGCGACCCAGTCGTGCATTTTATTTTTTTCTGTTTTAAGTAATTTTTTTGTTTTTTTGGAAAATTGCCCCCATGGCGAATTAGACCCCTCTGTCGTACGGTTTTTTTTTTTTGTCTTAACCCCACCAACTTGCTAAAGCTTTTTGGTGCACCTTGTAAATATTCCTTCTTTTTTGATATTTTACCAGTATCAGAACCTAACGACATTTTATATTTTTATAGTCTAAAACGTTACATTACAATGGCTGACAACTTTTGAGATTTTCGACAAAATGCTCTAAAAATGCATTTCTGTCAAATTACCTTACCAAATTTTTACCAAACTACACATAAACCTTTGTAGACATCCTCAGAAGATACTACAATAAGATTTATTATTAATTTTACATAATGCACTAAAAATGCATAACACAATTTTTCTGTGATTTTCTTATCCTATGTCGATACTTGGGCGAATACTTATTCATCAAGCCCTAAATCGTCAAAATTGAACCATCTGTTCTCGACTTATAAGCGAACACACGTACGACACTCTCTTTTATATGTATAGATTTCATTTGTTAGTTATTTGTTATTCATTGTTTCATTGCAGTGAACTTTAGTGTTACACACTACATAATAAATGCTAAGGATGCATTCACTACAATAGGTATCTTAGGGTGTCATATCCCAGACTTCAAAGCATTTTTCCGAACCTATATTTGAATTTTCAACATGACTTACCAACCATGAAATAATTTTAAATTATTGACTTGATAAATGTTCTGGGATTGCGGAAAGCCTTTTTTTATCAATTGCACAAAGCAAATATAATTTATTCAAACTTTTATACAATAGAATCTTATCTTTATTTATTGCTCTGATTCTTTTTCGTTTGTTCTATCTATTTTATTTTCAAGCTCCCTGGCCTCGACTGCAAATGAAGAATGTCTGGAATATATCGAGCCAGTGCTTCGAACAACTTTTGTGTTATTAGAAAATTCTATAACAACTTGGAATTCTTCTTTAAGTGCATCTCTAAATGGAACCTTTAAGCAACAACAAATGTATTGTGTAGTAGAAACAAATTTACGGAAGCGCCGTTCAAAACTTACCTTATAGCGACGTGCTTTTCTAAAGACGAAAAATAGCCAATCCAGGATACTGCATGTTGCAGCTATAATACTTCCCACAAGTAAAACAAAATAAATACCACCTACATTGGGCATGCCCAATTTGGCAGCTTCAGCAGCTTCTTTTTTACTCTGTAATGGTAATTTAAAAAAAAATTAAGTCTGTCCAACAATTGAATAGGAACTATTTAAATTAGTTTTATTAACCTCAAAGAACTAACGAACTATAATGTCGAAATTAAAAAAAAAAAATTTATTTTTTTTTATTTTTTGTTTTTTTTTTCAAAAACGGTTCAAGCTATTTTTTTAAAATTTTATTTTACTGATAAAAACTACAAGTTGGCATACTTTTAAAAATTGGTATTTATTTTGGAAAAGTTTTTCAAAAAAAAAACTGTTTTTTGAGAAAACTGGTCGAACGATTTTGAAAAAAAAATTCTTAAAATTTTTCACAATAAACAAAATCATAAGGCTTACTTCAATTTTTTTTTGCAAAAAAACCTTTTAACTATTGATTTTTAAGTGATCAATAAAATTTCATATATACTTAGTTTTATCGTTGCTTTTTTTTCAAAATCTCAAACCCCAAGACCACTGTCTTACATTAGAGCAAGTTTGTCTGACCCAGTCGTGCACTTTATTTTTAAAGTTTTAATAAAGTGATGGAAAGCAGGATGGAAGCTCTTTTTCTTGCGCGTTTACCTATTATCAATTGGTGAGAGACGTCAAAAAAAATATTTTTTTTAAAATCGATATAAAAAAAGAAATTCAAAAGTCTAGGTGATTTGCCGAAACAATAATTTCTTTCAGATGAAGATGACTTTGTATTTTCCCCGTAGAATGTAGGTATAGAATGTACAATTGACAATGCCTCTAGGAATTCTGTGAGTACTAATAAGACTTAATTCACGTAGGAAGTAGGCACTAAATTTCAGAGTGCGTTTCTTTAACTTATTGATCCCAATGGGGGGGGTATGTCCCCCTGATCCCCCCCCATCTACGCCACTGGTTCAACTGACATAAGAGATGAGACTCATTGTCTGCGCGATGCCTAAGTGCGGCGATTGCTCACGTAAGACGCAAAGAGTTAAGCACAGTTAAGGTGCCATGTAACTTGGATACATTCGCCATTCTACGTCCAAAAACAAAATTTAATCTTAACTATGGCCTGCGAAGGGGGTGAATATAGACAAGCACTGGGTGTTCATTGCAATAGTCATGTAATTATCTTGATTGATCAATTTCAAAAATGAAAAAGCATTATTTTTTATTGAAATAAACGAAAATAATAAAAATGCACGAAGGGGGTGTTATAAAGTTGTTTGTTTGCAGTTTCGATTCTAAACTTAAAGGGGTTTGTAGTCGAGTTTGCTCTCCAATTTTTTGTTGTCCGACACCTTACAAACGGCTTTCATGGTCTTTTTGAATGACACTCTCGTTTGGCCCTAATTAGAAAGAATCCTGCTTCAGTGCAAACGTTACGCATTGAAGTTATCTGAGAGCTTAACAATAGCTTCGTAATCGATCTCTCCATGCTTTGCAATGGGTTGTGCATGAATTTTAAGGATCTCCAATCAAGCTTGTTCGTTAGGCAGAGGAATTTCAATCTTCCTGTCTAAACATCCAGGACGTAGCAAGGCAGGATCAGTTTGTCTGGGCGATTGGTGGCCATAATCATTTTAACCTGACCCAAAGAATCGAAACCGTCCATCGGATTGAGCAGTTCCACGAGAGTTCGCTGAATTTCACGATCGGCTGGGGTACCCTCGGAGAAACGACGCGACGTCCTCCAATACAGGAGCATTATTATGTAGGTATGCATCATTACAAGATAAGCTGAAGGCAAAAATTGCGGGAAAACGTCCACATTTCCATTGCAGAAGGCAATAACCCATCTGGAACCTCAAATGAGTTGGCGAGCCACCAACCTTGAAAATGGCTATATCGCTGAGCACGTTCCCGAATTATATTTGGACGTTTTAAGTAATATTATGGGAAAAGTTTTGTTTATCCTTACGAAGAGAAGGTTATGGTATAGCGTATAGAAAACAAAATTATTGACAATTTACTTGTGTACACTTGTCAGACCACCCTCGCGTGATGATTGCATTTACATTAATTCTCTCGCCCAGAATGAGATAAGATCTTCCATTTTTTAAATAGCTAATTTTCTGACAAAAAGGGCAATTTTGTCTTGAATGAAGCTTTCTATGAGTATGTATATATATGTATGTTTGTAAAACATATAGAAAATGACATTTGGAGGTTTAAGCTACAGTAAGATCAGCCAAGGCCAGTAAATACTTACAGTACAACCTGCCGTTCCTACTTCATTCCACCATTTTGATTTCATCTTCGATAAGACTCCAGATTCTTGAAGTTCTAGAAGAGCATTATTAAGTTTATCACGATATGGCCAATCTGGTGAGTTCAAAGAAAAATGGAAATTAGTTTTGATATCCTTTATAATGTAGGCACAAATAAATTCTTTTACTTTTTCTCATAGCAACGCCATAACTTTTTTCATCCAATAGTTTTCCTACTTGTGTTAAGTTACAATTTCTTGCGACGTTGAATTCGATTGTAGTTGATTCCATCAAAAATGCATAATTTTCAGTGAGAACTTTTGTCACGCCTTCGTCATTCGTGCTGGTCAGTAGTTGAGGATTGCGTATCATGAACTCGTTCATTTTCTTGTAAGTTTCATCTTCTGAATACTAAAAGTAATAACCTTATAAGAGGGTGGATAACATTTGCATAAATATAGATATATACTCACTTGAAAGAAATTTCTGGTGCTTCCCTTGCTTTTTGCACCATATTTAACACCCCCTTTTCCCATTGCTAAGTCACTTACATCGTCAATAAGGCTAGTTGGTGTTTCGATTGTTAAGCAAGCTGCCAAATTTGCGGTATAAGATGACACAACAATAAGAGTAAACAGCCATAATACACAAGCAACGAGTCTTGTTGAAAGAGCCCTTAACAAAATAAAGTTTGAAAATGGGTAATGTCTCTCTTCTAAGTTGTTATAGAATCATATAATTTTGTAAATAGAGTTCACGTAATTTTGTGTAGGTTTTCCTTGGCTGCGTGAAATAACTCTCCAAGAAATAAACAAACAAAAAATAAATAAACCCCCAAATTGGGGCTTAATTGCATTATGAAATGAATCCCAAAAAGAAAGAAATCCCCAAAAAGTCATGTCCCGAAAAAATAATGAAATAAGTCCCCAAACAAATGTGAAAAATAGTATCAAAAAAGAAACATTTTAACGGTGCGGTCGGGAGCAACCTGCTTACTGAATCAATTCTTCGACAGAACCATATTTTATCCATTTGATTTTTGTACATCCATAGTGTACCATACTCACCCACCAGCAACCTGCCTAGGTGGCATACATTCTGGAGTATGGTTACATGCATCTTTCCTGGGGTTGGCTTGGCCGATTGAGTCTTTATCAGAGTGAATGCTGGTTCATCCCATCCTTCTCCGCAAAAACATCTTTCAAATCCTTCTAATCAAGCAATCAAAGGGTTGGCGGAGAGACCGCTTTGAGAACAATACACTTCGCCTAGCTGGCGGGCTCTTTGACAGAACCATTGTACCCGTGGCACCCAGCAACATGACTAGATGGCATAAAGTCTGGAGTACGGTTACATTGGGGTGTCATATGGTTGGCTTGGCAGATTGAGTCATCCTTAGAGAGAGTACAAGCTCATCCCGTCCTTCTCCGTAAAAAACATCCTATTACATCCTTCCAATCGTTCGTTAAGTTGTTTAGTTATGGTAACAAAATGGCGCATACCAGCGGTTATTGGGTTCTTCTTAGGACTTACCGGACTTAAATTTTTTTAATTCTATTTCTTCCCCTCCATGTTTTTTTTTTTAGGTACAAAGCGTGAGTATAAGCTGAAAAAGGCAAAGAGCTTTCTGTGCTTTACTTTACTCCCCTAGATTCTCCAAGAACTTAAGTTAGCATTAGATTAGGTTCTTAATACAGGTTGTCCCCTAATTCGTAGGCAATATTTTAGAGCATAATTTTGGGTATATTTTAAGAAAAAATCGTTTTGCAGTAAAGGCCCATCTCCAATTTTGATATAATTTTTTGGGGATTTAAGAGAAGTCTTACTTTTTAGTACCCTGACTCACGTTAACGGTAACTGCGTTGTTAGTACTTATGACAAAAACTTCGTTTAGGTTTCGATTTTTAGGAGAAATAATAGCCTTTGGAAATGCATTTAAATAAATTTCATATCTTGTCTCAGTACTAAGATATCCAGTTTCTAGCCATTTTTGATACAAATGCTAATTTGTTGTCTTTCGGGTCGATTTCGTCCAGAAAATGAGTATTAAACATCGCGTTTCAATATTTTTTTTGAATGAACGTAAACAAAACATTTAGATTTTATGATACTTGGAAACTCTTCTAAAACTCAAGTCCTAAACCAAGTTACTATAATTAGTATTTACAGCGCAGTTACCGTTAACGTGACTCAGGGTACACCAAAAAAAGCCTTTTCTTAAATCCCCAATAAATGATATCAAAATTATAGATAGGCCTTTACGGTAGAACGATATTTTTCTTAAAATAAACCCAAAAATCATGTCCTAAAATATGGCCAATTTATTAGGGGACTAAGTGGAATTAGAGGACATCCTTTTAACAAAAAGTATGCATTCACCTACAAAAAGTATGCACCTACTTAAATCTTTGAGTGGTCCACGTTTGTAGCTTTAGCTTTGTCTTCAAAAAATTACGTTTTTCACATCAGCACTTTTCCTTAGACACAAATGTACATACAATACGCTAACCTAAAGTCTTACTTCGGCGCAATTTCTGATCCTTGTTGCAGTAGAGATCCTGTAGTAAACCAAAGCGAGTTTCCTAAACTTAGTTGATTTTCAAGTTCTGTTGGGTCTTCAATGCATGGATACGGATTCTCCCACTCATAAGGTGATATTCGACCAAGAATGAACAAGCTTAATGATACTCCAAAGTACGCAATGCCTAGATAGACCCAAACTTCTCCTGAAAATGGGTCCATAAAGGAGAATAGCTTCGGTGGATCTTTACGAGGCTTTTGGTACAGAATTGAGATACCTAAATAAAAGAAAAAGATAACTATATTTGTTATGTATACTTAAAGACGCTTTATAAATATTTTTCGAACCAAGATTCATGAATGGAATTGTAAAGTCGACTCCAGCTTCCCGCTCAGATGTTATTGTCAAGTCAGTAACACCTAGATCAGCATTCTAAAAAAAGACACCAAGCGTGAAAAGTTATGATTTTTTTTTCAATTGTGTATACTTGAAATATTTATCAGTCGGAATTTTACTAGTTTTTTTGTTTTGAAGTACAAAATACCGTTAAATACACAAGCAAAGTATGGCTCCTTGAAATAACTCAACAAGAAATAACTCCCCAAAAAACAAAATGAAATAACCCACCATTATGAAATAAGTCCCCAAATTCGAATATAAAATAAGTTCTCAAAAAGTAATGAAATAAGCCCCCAAAAAAATAGTGAAAAACAATGAAAAAAGAAAAAAAAATTAATAAGGCAAAATAAGATTTTAATATACATTTTTAATGTATTTTCACTTTTATTTGTCTTGGTTCTCAGAAACAAAATCTTATTATTGGGCATGAGCAGATTTTGAAAAACAGAATTTTATACTAACAGCATTTTGGATAAACAGATATTCGGCATACAGAATTTTGAAATACAGAATTCTGAAATACAGAATTCTGAAGTACAGAATTTAAGTCATACAGTATTTTCAAAAAAAAAATTTAAAAAAAAAAAATGTTGGTCATACAGAATTTTGACAACCGGTACTATGACCCGCTCCACAAAGGTTGGACAAAAGTAGTATACAGAGATGTCTTAACGTAGGGATCCAAAAACTTTTTCGAACAGCGCAAATCGTACAATTGTAAATGCTACAGCTCACCTCCCAGTCGCATTTTACTTTTTTGAAGAAAGGAATTTTTTTTCTTCAGTTCCTCCTTAAAAGTTCATTTTACATATACCTACGTACATATACAAATTCATTTTCTGAAACACTTTTCAATAAGTTTTCAAAGTTGGTGCCATGAACAAACGCCATACGAATTAAGGCCATAATGGCGTTAATTCACATTTAAGTGTGTACTAGCACCATATCCAAGATATGGCTTTAATTCACTTTTAAATGAGAACTATAGCCATAAGTCCAATGTGAACTAATGCCATAAAATGTTTTGATCTCTGGGGTACAGTTAGTACAAGAAAACAACGAACGTTAGGTGGGTGAGGAGATAGACGAGGAGGCAGACGAGGAGGCAGACGAGGAGGCAGACGAGGAGGCAGATGAGGAGGCAGACGAGGAGGCAGATGAGGAGGCAGACGAGGAGGCAGACGAGGAGGCAGATGAGGAGGCAGACGAGGAGGCAGACGAGGAGGCAGACGAGGAGGCAGATGAGGAGGCAGACGAGGAGGCAGACGTCAACTTAAAAGGAGAACTTAAGCCGTATGGCGTTAGTTCATTTTGAAAAATGGACGTTAGGTGGGTGAGGAGATGGACAAGGAGGCAAACGAGGAGGCAGACGAGGAGACAGACGAGGAGGCAGACGAGGAGCCAGACGAGGTGGCAGACGAGGAGGCAGACGAGGAGGCAGACGAGGAGGCAGACGAGGAGGCAGATGAGGAGGCCATTATGGCCTTAATTCGTATGGCGTTTGTTCATGGCACCTTCAAAGTTGTCCACAATTTTTCTGGAAATAAACAAATCAAATCCACCAAAGCATTCACTTCTTAAGAGCGCAGATTTAACAGAGAGAATATAAATTTGCTTCGGGCCTATGACAGCTTAAAAGTTCTGTTCGTTCTTCTTTTGATTGGTGAATTCCACGACAATTTCAGATTAGCTCTCAGACTTGATCTAAAATTCACAATTTTTCTCGTTGCATGAAAAAAAAAAAAATGATTTTGTATTGTGTGTGCACCATTAACAGCTGGCTTGTAATATTATAAGCGAAATGACCACCCACTTCTTCGCCTGAATGATGTGCAACAACATCTTCTACTAAATCCTTGATGGAATGCCTTTCTCTTTTCTCTTACAAATTTTCAATTTTGAAAAGATCTCCATCATCGGATGATATTGAAATATAGTTAATAATTATTGCTGCTCCACTTAAATAAATTATAAAATATTATTTTGGAAATAAATGTGATTCTTTTGACAAAACGACAATGAGAAAAACAAATTTCTAACTGCCGACGTTTAAGAATGTTTTGATAGTGTATGTGAAAGTATGTGTAGGTCTGGCTCTGGAACGAGTTTAGCCAAGAATTCAAATCTGAGATCCAATCAAGATTGCTTTTTTGGCTTCATGTAAAATGAAAAGCCCTCGAGAAATCGATAATGGTTTTTTGGTTGCATGGAATTCAATATAAATTATTAGATCAGTTCGTTAACTTAAATGGTTGAAAATCGACGAATCAGCTGTTGAAGTGACTTTTGCTGTCAAGCATTTCTTGTGGTTTTTTCTTCTGTATTTGATTTTTCATATATGTAGGTATTTTTTTCGAAAAATCTAAAAGAAATGCAAATGATTTATTTTGATAAAAGTTAGTTAAAAAAGAAACAAATAAAGCAAAGCGTAAACTATTGATTTTGTGCGTTGTGAAAAAAAGGTCAGCAGCCCTAATGCGTTTTTTCAAAACGAAAAAATCCAGGTTTTTTTATTAACTCTTAGAGTTGTTAAGTTTATTGAAATGCCATACTCTGTTGAATTTGTTTTGTTTTTTTTGAGAATGGTCAACATACATTATGTAGATAAGATACCTATTATAAAATATTATAAGACTTTTAACATAGCCCACAATAGAATTGCTTTCCAATATGAGTTTTAATATAAATAAACACCAGAAAAGCGATTTCCTGACTTCAATATGAAGATAGCACTTTAGGTATTACAGTAATTAAATGATTTTTTGTTTCTTACCCCTTCCATAATTTCATGAACCATTCCTGTTGAAATATTTGTTTTTGTATCATAAAATCCATAGTTATCATCAACATGAATTTTAAAAGTAAAATTAAATCCCAATTTCTCAGCTAGTTCCTTAATCAGTTCCACTCCAAATCCTTCATAACGATCATTGCCATTAAGTTTATCAATGGATTGCTTGAGCATTGCATATGGTGCATTCTTGAATAGAAAATGAATATTTGGAGCTTTTAAAAACTAGGAAGAAAGTTGACTTACCAACGCTAAAAGAACAGTGAACGTTTTGTTCACCAGGGTCAATTCCCCGGTGTCCGTAATAACGTTAGAAGGCGTATACCTACTTATACTTAAGCCTTGCTCTGTATGCCAATGTCCAACAGTTGCCAAGCCGGATGCTGTTAGTTCGATTATTTCAAATGTGTAATCCGTACGCATGCGTCCATCGAAAAAAATATTACCAGTCAAGCCTTTAAATTCGCTCTAAACATAGGTGAAGAGTAATGGTTAGTAATCTTAATTAATTCAAAGAACTCACCAAAGCTAAATAATTAGCGAAAGTGAAACCATTATCTAAAACTTCCTTATCATCGCAATTTAAAGGAGACGATTCGAGTCTTATGACCCTTGTAGCTTCGGCAAAAAGTTGAACTGCATCGAAAAGTAAACCCATTTCGATAGTAATAGGGCAGGTTACTTGAAATCCAGATGAGTTTCATTAAAAATATCGTTTAGGAATAAAAATTACGCATTTGTTTATTTTCTTACTATTTCTTTCGATATCATCATCCGGGTATCCTAAGGCAAGGATCAGTTTTTTAACTTCTGGTTGATCCGGTGAAAACATGCGTATGCCTGTGATATTGGCTTCACTGTACTTGAACTCTTCTAAATCAAGAGTTTGTAAGTCTAGACTTCCAATTATATATTTGTAATCTTCGGTGATCATACCGGTTTGTTGAACCTGCAAAGAAATAAAGAATGTACGGGAATCCAACTCTACTATGTGGAATGTTTGATTATTCAAGAAAAAAATTTATCGACACGCCATGCCAGCTGTGAACAAATTGTAAAAGCTCCGAAAACACATTCACAACTCAATTGGAAAAGAGTCGAAATTCTGGGTGCATACAAATTTTGTTTTCAAAACACCTCTTACAAAATTTTATTGTTCATAATTCTGCTTTTCAAAGTACCGACTGTTTTTAATAATTATGAGAATGTAAAAGAATCCAACTTGACTATGTCTAATGTTTGATTATTCAAGACACAATCTGTCTATACAACGACAGGCCAACTGTGAACAAATTGTAAGTAAGGCGGCTTCGAAAACACATTCATAACGCAATTGGCAAGAGTCGAAATTCTAGGTGCATTACGACAACAGTCACGCTTTCACTCTTAATCTCAATAATATAAAAACAAGGTTTATAAGAAGTTTCGCAGATCAAACAATAATCGCGATCTTTACAAAAAATATCGCTTTCTGCAAAAGAGTTTCGATATTTTAAATAAGTGGAATGTAATCTTAAAACCAAAAGCTAAAGCTTTTGGAAATTTATAAACACCAAAAAACAATCAAGTGGCATCCCAAATCTTATACGTCACCATAGAATATCATCTTTAGATCTCAAAGTTACATCTAAAGTGATTCGAAAAACATTTCCAATCTGATTATTTAGATAGTTTCTTTTGAAAATCATTTTGATAAATCCAGTTACAAGGATTGCTTTCAAAATATATTTATGTACATAATAATTTAAATCATTCAGTTTCAGAAATTAAAAAAGCGTTACCTGAGATTAAGGTTGAAGCAAGGTTTGATATGGAGGGAGTTGCTTCTTTCATATTACAAAGACGCCCCAAAGTTTTCGCTGTGCTATTACAAATGATTTTTAATAGTTCCCTCGATTTTGGTGAATTTTTAAATACGTGGATAAGCGTTCGTTAATTACACCAATCTTTAAATCCGTTAATAGACAAGAGGTTTCAAATTACCGACTTATTTGTAAGTTAACAACGATTCGAAAAAAAATTGAAAATCTGATTAGCAACATTACGAAATGGCCATTAAAAACGCAGCTACTGATGTTTTGTGTTTCATTAGGCGATCACGAAGAAACACCTACCTAATTCGATGATGAGTGCAGGCCAGCACACACGGCCAAAAACGAAGCTTTTCAGGCAGTTCTGCAGGCCAGAACCTTGCGGAATATCAGCAAAAGAGGAAGGAGGAACATCGACTTTTCAGAATTAAAAGAGAGAACTGGAAAAATGAATGGCTAATTCTATTGAGGGGTGTTACGGTGAAAGCAATGTTCGAAAGTTCTACCAAGGGTTACAAATAGGAATTGCAATCCCGGGATCCCGGTACATTTTTCAATCTTTAAAATCCCGGGATTGCATTATCTAATCCCGGGATTTTCGGGATTGGTTAAATAAATAAATAAAATTAAATATTCACGTACAACTTTTGTCCTTATTTCATTTTAAATTTCTTGTTACAGCAACCATAGAGAAATTATTATAAAGAAGATAATCTTGTGGGCATAGACAAGAGAAGAGAAGCCACATGATTACCCTTTTTATAATTTCTTTATGACAGCAATAACCAACCAAAATTTTTACTTGCTCTATAGGGCAAGTATTGGTTTCGTGCAGAAAAAAAAATCGAGGTTTTAATCAAACATGACATTACGATGATAGTGAAGCCCAAAAAAGTGGTTTTCGCCATACCGTCCGTCGGTCTGTCTATGCGTCTGTGAGGATGTGCGGATGTGCGCAAGCCTAAACGGCTTGACGGATTTTCTTAAAACTTGGTATATAGCAGTTTGAAGAAAAACCATTGTCGAGGTTCAAACTGGTACCTTTCACGTAACGGTTTTTTTCATTTTGAATTTGCTCGAAAACGGCTCTAACGATTTTGATTAAACTTAAATTTAACTTACCTAAGATATTACTAACAAAATAGCGTTTTTTGTTTTTGTCTTAATTGGTCGTAACGAAAATCAGGTTTAAACGGCTTTTTTTCAAATGGCCATAAGTTCGCAACGGCTTGATTGAATTGACTCAAACTTCGTTTGGCATCGTTTTTTATAGCGTTCTATAGGATGGCTTTGTAAATTTTTATGTGAAGCTTTTCTAAATGGTAGCTCCCATGGGTAGGTAGGTAGGTAGGTAGAGATGGCGGTTCTAATTTGAGTTGAAAAACTCCTTAAAAGAACAACCCAATTAGCGCTGGTGTGCGCAGTTTTGTTACCATTAACCAAACAACTTAACGAAGGCTTAGACGGATGTGATGGTATGTGTTCCACGGAGAAGGACGGGAAGAACTAGTTTTCTCTTGGAAAGGTGACTCAATCTACCAGACCAAACCATAGGACAGTTCCATGTAACCCAACTCCAGACTTTATGCCACCTAGGCAGGTTGCTGGTTGGTAAAGGTACACTGGTTCTGTCCAGGATTGGTCCAGTACGCGGGCTTGGCGCAGAAGCCCCCCAAAAAACACAAAACCGCCACCTAGGCGAGATGTATGGTTCTCAAGAGGGCTTCCCCATCAAGAAAAACGTGATTGATTAGAGGGATTGTGAGAAAAGGACTACGAGAGGGAAGGGAGGGAAGGGGAGACAATTATAAGCCGCCCAGTCACCCTTAAGTCGGTTTCAAGCAACCAAACTCCAGACTATATGCCACCTAGGCAGGGTGCTAATTGGTAAGGTAGTATTGAATCCGTCAAAAAGGGCTGGCCAAGTAGGGGGGAGGTAAGATAATTATAAGCTGCCAGGGCACTTTCTGGTCGACTTCAAGCAGCCAGACTCCAGACTATATGCCACCTAGGCAGGGTGCTGGTTGGTAAGGGAACATTGAAATCGTGCAGGGAGTTGTCCTTGTAAAAGGGTCCAGCATAGGAACCACCCAGATCATACCCCACCACCTAGGTGAGATGTATGACCCTCAGATGGGTCCCATGCTGATCCCCTGATTGCTTGATTAGGGGGACTAAAAAGATTTTAAGAAGAGGGATGGGATGAACTAGTTGAGGATGTGATTGTCGGGATAGACGATTTATTTATAGCCATTTTGTCGCAATCAGGAATTTAATCAAATCTTTGATTTTTTTATTTGACAGTTCCCCAAGATCTTCGTAAAAATCTCCACCCAGGGTTCGCATCCTGATGCGAGATAAAGCTGGGCATTTGCACAGTAAGTGGAAAACAGTTTCCTTCTCTGCTTCGTCTCTATACAGGATCGGCAGTAGTCGTTGAAAGGAATACCAATCCTTGCAGGTTGCAGCATGTACCCCCACTGGCCAGTGGCCCGTGCTTATTGCTACCACCCTGGCTATATTTGACCGGTCTTTGCAGAGCAATGCGTTTGTTCGTGATTTATTGTAGGCAGGCCACATCTTCCTGGATATGATGCAATTGGTCAAATTGCTCCACCTTTGATTAGGGCTGATCCTTGCCTGGAAAGCTCATCTGCTTTTTCGTTCCCCTGAAAACCACTGTGCCCTGGAACCCAGGGCAGAGTGACTTTCAGGCTTGAGCCAAGATCATCCAGTTCTTCCTGGCATTGCCTGACTAATTTGGAGGAAGTGGATGTCGAATTCAATGCCTTGATAGCGGCCTGACTATCGGTTAGTATAGCAACATTTCGGTTTAGATGCGAGTGTTGTTGCAGTAATTTGCAAGCCTCCCTGATTGCAAGAACTTCTGCCTGGAAGACGCTAGCAAAGTCAGGGAGTCTCATTGAGTATTTCTGAAAAAACGCCCGCACCTACTCCACACTCCATCTTGGAACCATCAGTGAAGATCGTTATCTCAAAGTCTCCTATAACATCATCGTTTTCCCATTCTATTCTAGAAGGGAAACCTGGGGTGGAATCGGCTAAGGTGATTTGTGATATGTGATAGTCACAATATACAAATTTCGTCTGGCTAAGGTGATTGTCACATGTGACAATCACATTTTTGTGACTTTTTCTTGTGACAGCTATTTAGGTGTCACTTGCATACAAAAATAATAATAAATAAAAAATAAACCTCTGACGCTGACTTATAAAACAAAATTATTTGCTTTTGCTGTCAAAGATTTGTCAAAGATCTACACTAATGTTGTTTTCGATTGGGAGAAATTAGTTTCTCCTCATGATTAAAGTAAAAATAAAAACAATAAAAAAAAAAAAAAACAGAAATGAACATTTTTTTAATTGAGATATTTTTCTGAAACGCGTATATGTTGTGAGCAATCACGTGAAGTGACAACTAAATTAATCTTTTCTAAATAAATACATAATTGTCACGTCCCTTAATGTAAATTAAATATTAAAATTGTTCGAATTGTTTAATTTGAAATACAAAATATATAGAAACTGTGACGTTCGTATATACAGGGTGATTCACCAGCCTTGTGCCAGAAAGCTAGAGCGTGTAGGTTAAGTTGAGACAAGAAAAAAATCGTATGGGAGGGGGGGTCTATTCCCCACCGTTTAGCCGGGAGGGGCAATTTTCTGAAAAATTGACTTATTTTGTAAAAAAAATATTTAAAATCAACGGGTTCGTTTACAACACCGTGTTATACCTTTTTGGAAAGCCAAAAACTTTTCCTTTTATTTTGTTTTTAAATTAAATTGTTTTAACGAATAGTTTAAAAAATATAAATTTTCAAACTCAAAAAAAAAATTGAAAAAATAATTTTAAAACTAATTTTTTTCAAAATTTTACGTAATTAAGTATAATTTTTGTTCTCAGAATTCAACGCTTCCATTAATCTTTAATCCAACACTGAAAACCGTATGGCTCTACGACTTTTTGTTGCCAAGGTATTCAAAAATAACCGAACCTACTTCTTCACAAAAACACGAAAAAATTGGCTAAAAGGTCACTTGTGCCATCCCGTAAGGCTAGGTTTTCTTGTTTTTGTGAAGAAGTAGGTTCGGTTATTTTTGAATACCTTGGCAACAAAAAGTCGTAGAGCCATACGGTTTTCAGTGTTGGATTAAAGATTAATGGAAGCGTTGAATTCTGAGAACAAAAATTATACTTAATTACGTAAAATTTTGAAAAAAATTAGTTTTAAAATTATTTTTTCAAATTTTTTTTCAAAATTTTGAGTTTGAAAATTTATATTTTTTAAACTATTCGTTAAAACAATTTAATTTGAAAACAAAATAAAAGGAAAAGTTTTTAGCTTTCCAAAAAGGTATAACACGGTGTTGTAAACGAACCCGTTGATTTTAAATATGTTTTTTTACAAAATAAGTCAATTTTTCAGAAAATTGCCCCTCCCGGCTAAACGGAGGGGAATAGACCCCCCCTCCTATACGATTTTTTTCTTGTCTCAACTTAACCTACACGCTCTAGCTTTTTGGCACAACGCTGGTGAATCACCCTGTATGCGTCTTCAGACCGCATATTTCATAAAAAGCAGAAGAAGTAAGACTCGCAAAACACAACTCCGAAGAGAAACGATTTGTCTTCGGAGTTCTCTCCAATTGCCAACGGAAAATGACATAATGAAAATAAACAAAATTCCGGTGATCACATTATGCAGACGCACAAAATTATTTTATCACATGTGATTGTCAGAAATGTGACAATCACAAATCACATTAGCCGATTCCACCCCTGTTTTGAAACTTTTATGGAGGCTAAGATGGTTTGCAGTAGTCGGTGGGGTACAAGGTTAAGTCGGCAGGTAAAAGAGTTGAGATATTGCTATGGCCATATGGTCTTTCGGTCCAGCAACCGGTCTCCTTTAGTCTAATTGGGTAGCTCCCATACAACGAGCTTTTCAGTTTTAGCCAACTTTTGTAGGTTTTTTCTAATTTGCTCAAAAATGGCTCTAACGATTTTGATTAAATTTGGTGTAATATATTCTTTTAGTGTTCTTAAGAGAACTGCGTTTTTAGTTTTTGGCAAGAAAATGCTAATAACGGAGATCTGATCTTAACGTCTTTTTTAAAAATGGCCATAAGTTGTCAACGGTTGTATCGAATTCAAACAAACTTTGTTTGGTATAGTTCCTTACAACTCTCTACCAGATGGTAAGATGACATTTAAATTTGATATACTAAAGGTTTCTTAACGTAAGCTTCTGTATATCGGGTTTTCCAGTTTTAGCCAAACTGTTTTGGTTTTTCCCAATTTTTCCAAACATGAGTTCTTCATATTGCTCGAAAACTTTGTTTTCATCGTACTATTTCACCTTCAGAGCAAGTATGTGCGACCCATTCGTGCATTTTATTTTTTTTTGTTATTTTCGGAAGCTTGCATTTTCTGCTGCTGCATGTTTTGGTACTAAAATTTGAAGCAGGCTTGCAAACGGAACCTTAGACGCATTGACGTGATTTCAAAATGTGATTTACCAACAATATGCTGTTGATAAAATTTATCTCAAAATATTATTTATTTTATACTAAATACAGACTGAATTAATATTTTGTTTTTTGTTTTTTTAAGAGTTTTTATGAATTATTTTTTTTAAGAAGTAAATATTTTTTGCAAAATAATCATCGAGTTATTTTTTTTTTTAAGTTGATAGGTATATACTTTTGTCAAATAAACAAAATAAAATTTCCACAAATATCTTTTATTTTTTCTTTTAAAAAAAATCCATTTGTGTATAACGATGAGACAATTCTGATCGTCGTTGTACAGGTAAAATCCAGATAACTAGCTATTTATTAAAAGAACAATTTTAACGAGAATATATTTTGAAATCCTTCTTTTTACACAATAATTCAATCCCGGGATTATCCCGGGATCGCGGGATCCAAATGCGCAGTATAAGGTAAAAAAAATTTCTTAGTTAAAATAAGTAACTATTATTACTTTTCACTAACTCTGAGCAGTTGGTAGGTTCATCTGAAAGATCTGACTTTATCCAACCATATAAAATATGTATTAACATTTTTTATAATATTCTTAAATTTTCTGGTTGGTTGTCTGTGACTCAATTCGCATCGAAAAATGTATATATTATTTCTAAAGAGGGGGTATACTGGTAGTTATCGCGGGTCGTACATTTGAATTTTACCGGACCAACGAAGACAGTAAGCGCCATTTCGGTTTTTATTAAAGTTCTCGTTGTTTTAACCAACAGTTTTTGTTTACACCAACACTTAAAATGCTAGAGTGTATTTTTTTAAATCACCCTATATACATAATTTAAGAAAACCCTATTCCAAATCAAATACAATTTGAAGATTAATCAACAGTACCCGAGTGGACCGCTTTGCGGGATCTAGGGCTTTACGCTCCTTTTTCGGTGGCACACCCACTCACGCAACTTCGTTGCTTCGCTTAGGGTAGGTCCAGCTGTCTGGCAGACGCTTGTGTCAAAAGTATTTTTAATCAACAGTACCTGGGTGGCCCACTTCGGGTGATCTAAAGATCTTAACTCTCTTTTCGGGGGCACACCCGCTCACGCAACTTCGTTGCTCCGCTGAGGGTAGGTTCAGCTACCTGGCAGACGCCTGTGGCAATAGTATTATTAATCAGCAGTACCTGGGTGGACAGCTTCTTGGGATCTAAAGATTTTAACTTACTTTTCGGGGGCACACCCGCTCACGCAACTTCGTTTCTCTGCTTAGGGTAGGTCAACGTCAACCAGTAAACATCATTTTTCCTTTTCCTACCAACTATCTCCTCGAAATTGTTTAACAGTTACACATTAAAATAATTAAACAGTTAGTAACAAAATAAATCATTTATACATTGTCGATTACACAATTGTATCCATTCTTCCACTCAAACCATATTCCCAAAACATTTCCTGGAGTTCCCTAGATTCCCCAACAACAGGTCTTATCGATGGGAGAGAAAGTGTTGGTATGCAACTTAAAGACTTCGATCCTCCCACCGTCCAAGGTAAAAACCTAGAGGGCGTTATGCAGCTGAAAAAACCTCAGCTCCACATCATCAAGAAAAGAGAAAGTGTTGGTATGCAACTTAAAGACTTCGATCCTCCCACCGTCCAAGGTAAAAACCTAGAGGGCGTTTTGCCGCTGAAAAAACCTCAGCTCCACACCATCAACGACGAACTCGAGTGTACGACGGACGATGACTTCATTGACGAGACTGACATACCCTTTTAATACATCATGTAAATTGTAAATTGACTTGATTTTTTCAACTGAATCCTTACTCACAAACTGACTGACTAGGACGTGGAATCTAAAATTTTATTAAAAAGTAGTTTCAGTTATTTTCAATTTTCACAAGAACTAGAAGACACAAAAGCTTTTGGTTTTTTGCGTCCGAATTTATTCTAGCATTGATAACAGAAAGAAAATTTTATTTTCCAATTCAAAATTTTGAACAGAATTGGTTTAAAAATATTTTTTAAGGTTTTTTTTATCAAAGTTTCAAGTTTGAATGCGAATATTTTGAAAACTATTGTAACGAATAATTTGATTTAAAAAT
Source organism: Platycheirus albimanus (assembly GCA_916050605.2). Taxonomy (NCBI): domain Eukaryota; kingdom Metazoa; phylum Arthropoda; class Insecta; order Diptera; family Syrphidae; genus Platycheirus; species Platycheirus albimanus. The sequence goes on from OU696696.1 coordinate 85,465,943, forward strand.
TTAAGTATTGCCGTTGTTTTTTAATATTTATTGTTCCATTCAAGACATTTTTTTCGAAAATCACCCCTACCTCCTAAAGGGGGTGAGGTAGACCCCCCTCCTATAGTAAAAAAAATACTTGTATTCGACCGCTCTACATAAGGCGGTATTTAATCTTGGCGCTTCAGTTATCATACTCTACCCAAAATTTGATGTAACCACCCATTTAGTCGAAAATGGTATGGAGCATTTCTTCTCATCTCATAATCTTGGAATTTGGTAGTGGTAAGATTTGTGGTGCATACAAAGAAAAAATCTTAAAGTTTAGGTTTCCATCAGATGGCGTGGCAGTCACCCACTAAAAAAAAAAATTCTCAAATGTATGAAGCACTTCTAACTTTTGTAAAAAATGTGAAATTTGAGAGAGCAGTAGAGTTTGTATTGCCTACAAATACAAAATTGAAAATGTTATTTTTTTTTCATTCAGGAGGTGTGGTATCCACCCATTGAGTCGGAAATATTATCAAATTCATATATTGGTAGAATCTTTAGATTTGAAAAAGCGGCAGACTTTTAGATGAATACAAGGAAAACACTAAAAATATAAGATTTTCTATAACACGAAGGCGTGGCTACCACCTCCATTTTTAATTTAATTCCGATAAATTGTATATAAAACAAAATTTGCAAAAAGTATTGAAATCACACCAAAAACATAAATGTAAAAAAAGCCAAGTTCTCCTATGTACCAAAACACTGTGCGTAAGAAGTCAGCCGTGAAAAGTTATGAGATTTAAAAGTACGCCAAGTTTCTAAGACTCAGTATACTTATTATTAAATATTTTAAGTGCAGCAATATGGAATCATCTCTTGGTTATAAAAGCAATTTGTTAGGGGCCAGTTATAGCGATACGGAAAACAAAACCGAATAAAATTTCAAATAGAAAATTTAATATGTTATGGTTCGATTTGAAACAGAAATGCTACACTGATTGATGGCAACCAACTCAGAGAATTTAATTTAGAAATACAAATTTGAATTGAACTTGTACTTTTTGTTAAAAACGAAATTTGTTATTTTTCCTTTATACGTATAACAGAAAAATAAATAAATACATTTAAAAACATTCTCTGAATTGATTGCCATCGATCAGTGTAGCATTTGTCTTAAGAATCGAATCAGAACATACAAAATTTTCCATCTGAAAATTTTTTCGGTTTGGTTTTCCGTATCGCTATAACTGGCCCCTTAATTAATAATGTTGTTGTTTTACTTGGCAGGTTTTCTTAAGATATTCAAAATTTATTGCGTTTCGAAAACTTGCCAAGTAAAACAGAAAATTTGTATTCAGTATGTATTAAATAACAAATTGCTTTCATAACCAAGAGTTGATTCCATACTGCTGCACTTAAAACATTTAATTATAATAATACAATATTGGTGGACTGAACCAAATAAGTTGGAATAAAAGCTAATCGCAACTACAAACTTTGAAGGGTTTGAATAAAAAGTCGAATTGAAAAGAGTTTTCGACTAAACACTGAAATAAACATTGATTTTACTTGCGATTATAGGTACCTACTATATAAGCATAAGACAAGTTATGGATTCGTGCAGATAATATCACATGACATTACCATGATCCGGAAATTCCGTTTTCTGTCTGTCTGTCTGTTCGCACCTCTACAGCCTAAAAGAATGGACCCATTTGCTTCAAACTTGGTCTTTAGTAATTATTTGGTATAGTATCTCAGGGGGTGATTTCCATTTATTTGTCTTGAGCCGAGGTAACGTTCGTCGTCAATAAGTCTTGGGGTTGTCAAGGAAACCTGCATAAGGTTCAAAGAATACAACTATTATAAACATGTGTAGTCAAAAAATGCAGCTAGAATCAACCGAGCCCACCACATTGCACCGTAAATTGCGATCTCAACAGATTTTCCCAAGTCAGTTGAGACTTAAAATCATTTAGTTCTAAAACGTGCGTCAATGAGTCTTTCTTAAGTATTAAGAAAGACCACCTCAATAAAATAATACATCTTTAAATAATTGCCATACGTAAAAAGTATACAATTTTAAAATCTAAAATTAGGTCATACTTTTTACCTGAGTCAAAAGTTCTGGAAGCGTTTCAGTTGAACCTACGATGACAATCAGATTATCCTGTGATTTGCGAATTTTACGTAGCACAGTTCTATAATCTCCATCCATTTGCATATCGTATCTACGAACTGTTATAAAAGGCCCATTCTGTGCATACAATTCCATTAGCTCATGTAAAATAGGTAAATATTCCCCTGAAAAAAGTCTGTTAAAATTAAAAAAAAAAAAAAAAACCCACAGAGGCTCGAACCCGACTCATAAAGAAACGTAAAACTGGTCCAGCAAAATTCATCGATAAGATCATGTAACACTTTTGCCATGTCTTTTGGCAGGGGATGTAAATTAATCACTGGCTTATCCGGATCAAATTCTTTGTGGGAGTAAACGTAAGGAACTTCCTTCGAATCACAAATATTCATCATATGCAAAGCTGAGTTTCTTGAAGTTGTTCCGAAAATTCCACCAACTCCTGTCTAGAACATTAGTCTATTAGTAATGGGAACATATTAAAGTACTCTCACCTAACTGTCAGCATGTTGCACAGTGTTTGAGATGCTTCTAATGAATTTCCAAGGACCACCTCTGCATGAGTCGGTAGAAGAGGAACATTCAATTCAAGATTAGCCATCGCTATTGAACTTTCAAAGATCGTTGACATTTCTTGGGAATGTTTGTCGGAAATCAGACCTGTTGGTCAGACGCGTTTTGTAGTTTTTTTATTTTTTTTATGATTTTTGTCTACTTGTTGTGGACAGTATTTTTAAAAACAAACGAATCACTAAAATATCAACAAAAACACAAAATCTATTTTTGCCCCCCATTTTAAACGTTTTTTATATATAAAAAACTACGCTTTCAAGCTATTTTAAACGAAAAATCACTTTAAATTCGGTAGACAAAACTTGTCAAAAACTTTGAGTAATTGATGATATTAAAAATAAAAAGTCTATTTACCAATGCGAATCCCATCTGATTCTGTAGGGTAGTTCGAATTTGAATAAGTCATGACCATTCCCAATGACGTCATCAAAGTGACAATACGAGTATATGGAGACACACTTTTTAGTTCCATATTTAAAAAAATTTCAAGAAAAGAAAATTCTTTTTAATTTGTATTTATCTCTAAAAAATCTATTTATATATAAAAGAAAACGACAATAATACGCGATCAAAGTCGATTGATCTTGTCGACGGGAATGGAGAAAAGCGACTGAGAAGTGTTTCGTTTACGGTCTCATGGAAAAGCTTGATGGGCACTGGGGATGTTGACCTAAATGCCAAAATTCCATATGTTACAATTGCTAGGAGAATTTTAACTTTAGATAAAAACAAAAGAGGAGTTTTTTAAGCATATTAAAAAATAAAAATAGACTTGTGTGTGACTTTAACAATTCAATGATTTGAATAGTGAGCAATATTTTTTACAAGCTTGTCAGCTTTTCGTGGTATTTTTCAAAAAAGTGTTTTCATTTTGTAAAATATGTTCTAAGAAAAATAAGAATAAGGGTATGGAATAGAAAAAAGCAATGGACACAAATATTTAATGGTATTTTAGTTCGCCCAAGTGGCAGTTAAATTTTTTCTTATGGACTGTTGAAGGATTTTGATTTAGTTTCAAATTTAATTTAAAGTATATACTTTAAAAGTTTTAAAAATAATAACATTTGGACACGTTCGCTTTGGGGACGAAACTTTTTAATTGCAATAATAGCACGTTGGACTCGTAAGGACTATAACAGGCCCGTAGCTAGGACTTTGTTTCGAGGGGCGGAGTCACTACTTGTTCAATTTGGAAGAAGTAATTCCGTATACAAAAATTAAAAAACACTATGAATGTTGTATTTTTTTTATTATTTATAGATTTCATAAATAGTAATTTTTTTTACAGCAATAAACGCCTTTAATAATCTTAATAACTATCGCTTTATCTGGATCCCATCAATACCTGAGTGAACAGACCGTTATAGCGATCAGAAAAACTACTCAGAAAAAAAATGTCAAATTAAAAATTTAGTATGATTTTTATTTAGATTTAAAACACATATTATGTAGGGAAAAAGAGGGTGACTTGATCCCACTTGCAGTTTTTTTATCATAACATTTTATCCACGTTTTCTAGAATATCTGTTCCGAATGGGGACCATTCGTAGTAAAAACTACCATCATCTAGAGACGACAGCCCTGGAAAAGCCAATCAGAATCAACCCATACCGACAGCAATCAACATTTTATATACTAACTTATATACTATTTTTAGCATGCCAGCCTATGAGCGGTGCAAAATGTAATTATACTTTCAGTCTTCGTCCAGCGTTCGTACAGTGTTTAATAAATTGGGTTTTTTCCGCAAGTCGGTTTTTCCCAAAGAAAAATGGCCGGTCTTCTTATTTTAATATTACTAATTTTAGGGAATAAAAAGGTGGCGACTCCTATTTTTATTACAAAAATAAGTCGTGCCTAAACATTTTGGTCGCATCGAGCCGGATAGTAGCCAGCGACCAGCGTTTTATACAGTCCACTAAGCCAGCATGGTACAGCGCGATAGTTTTAATGTTTTTTAACCATTATTTAAAGTCAAGCGAAACATAGCCATTTTTGAAAAAAAAACGCGAGTCTACCAGTGTAAAAATAAATGCGAAATGCATGTCGGGAAAGTGAATAAAATAAATCGAAAAGTGAATACAAAATCTGCCACAATTAGGCAAAGGAAAGGTTCTTGATAATTATATCAAGAGGATGAGTAAGCATTCAGTGTATATATTTTTTTGCATATTTTTTCCCATCCCAAATAGCTAGTGAATGCAAAAAATAAGACGCCAGCAAGTACCGTTACGTCCAGCGCAAAAGATGACAAAGCCAGCCACAGCGAATAGTATATAGTGCGCACAGCAACCAGTTCCATGTGAACACATATTTAACTTAAGCAGAATTCTGCTGATTTACATACAGCCGACAATGTATTTTGCATACGACAGCCAGTTCTATGTGAACACATACCAGCGAACACAATATGTCATACAGCGAAATATCTATAAGATAGATACCAGAGATTAAAACGAGTCGAGTACTGTTCACGATCAACGAATACTTGCTCGAAAAAAGCGAGTTTGAACAAACAGAGTCAACCTATCAAACTATGCTTACAAGTATTTTTGTTCATGAGTATGATGACCCGTGAATAACAACACATTTCAAACGAATAAGATCGAGTATACCTTCCAACCGAGTATGAACGAGTTTGAACAAAACGAATAAAGTGCTCATGATCAAAATGTTCACGATCAATGTGCTCATGATCAAAATGTTCACGATCAGTGCGATCGATCGCGATCGTTCGACTACTCGTTGTGTAAAATGTGTATTCGGGGTTGGTATTTTAAGGATTCTGTTTCTTGTGTTATTGGGGTTGGTTTTTGTATTTAAGATACTTTTACCATTAGGGGCAGATCGGTGTTGGTTGATTTTGCTTCATGATTCAATATACTTAGTTTGCGTATGCAAATAAGGCATTATTATTAGGAAAAAGTGCAGTAAATAATGTTATTAGTCACAATGATTTTTATTTTTATTAACTTGAAAAAAAAAAACAGTAAATTAAATAAGTAATTAAAACCACTGACCTACTAAAATTACTAACAAAGAAAAGAGTACCTGTTTCGGGGAATTTTAACCTGCGCCTTCAATAAAAGAAAAAATTGACTTCACTTAAATACCTACACCAACCGCGAATGTTGACCATCTTTTGTTTTATATTTACATCATTTGCCTACTTAGCCACCTACCTATTCATAAATCTTTCGAAAATAAGAAACCCTTTTTCTTCTGCTCTATTTTCTGCGAATACAAAACATTACCCTTAAAATACAACGGATATAGCATATAGATAATAAATCAGGTAGCGCCAGCAGTTTCCTTTGTTCACGCATTGCTTGTGAGTACTCGCTTTGTTCACGATCAGAACGATCAAAACGATCAAAACGATCAGTAGGTCTTTTTTCGAGTACCCGAAACTGGTTACAACTGTTTGCGAATAATTTTGTTCTTGGGTATGAAAGTCAGAAGATACTCATGAGTTCGATCAGTTCCTTTGTCTTTATTCGTGATTCTTTTTATTCATGACCAAAATGACTTATGAGCATGGAAGCAAAACGATCGGGTATGAGCGATCAAATAGAAAAAATCGCAGTGTTCGAACTTATTCGAACATACTCATTTTAATCTCTGATAGATACCATGTGATGCAAATGCAATCCAACACCAGCATGCCTTGCGCAAAGGAATTAGCAATAACAAATACACACAGCGAAGAATAACCCTTTTCTCTTTTTTAGCCAGCGCACAAGAAACAAATAATGACTGACTGGTGCGACCGTCAGAATACTGGCACCAAGCATCGTCATGTACAGAGAGAGGCGAGCGGCAAGCGACGGACAAGCAAAAACCCACCCTGAAAACAAGAATGAATGTGCACGGGATGCCTGCGTGATTGACAGTGATGGGCATAATCGAATGATTTTAATAATCGAGATGTTAGTATTCGAGTGATCTGAATAATCGAATGATCATTCGAGATATGAATTACTTACTACATACTAACAAACTAAAACCTAACAATTTTCATTTAATGTGTTTTTTCCTGTTAGGTAGTAAGAACAATAAAGAAAAATGCTTGAATATTTGCTTCAAAGCAAAAACCTACTCGAATACCTGTTGAGCCAACCAAATACAAATTTTAAAGTTTAACGGGTAATAAACAAACAAAAAATAGGTATACCTGCTACTAACATGCAATCACTCACAAAGAAGATATTTTTCATGTAACTCCAACGTTGTTCGAGATTCGAGTGATTACCTGATTCATTCATTCTCTACATACTACATCTACATGGCGGAGAGAAGCGAGATCTGAGATACATCATACAAGATACAAATGAGACATGAGATTTATGCATAGGAGATATGAGACATGAGTGATGAGTGATCTGATTACTATTTTCATTCGAATGAAAGCATATTGGCATTTCACCGTGAACCGAGTACCGGGAAGTGAACCGAAAACCGAGAACTGAATGAGAGAGAAGACTCATACAGTAGAAGAAATTAAGAAATGACACCAGTAAAACAGCATTTATGTGTGTTTGTTATTTATATGGATTTCTCTTCGGCTTTGGTGTAAGATAAGAAGAGAAGCTGTGGATATATTAAAATAGGGGTTGAATGCACGAATACACATAAACTACACAAAACACAACACAAACAATCAACGTCTAGAGTTCTCAATTATGTGTATTTCGTTTTCAGTTCTCGACTCTTGAGTTCTCAGGTTCTCCCTGTGCTTACCCCAGTAAATAGTAGGTAGGATCAGTATGGGAAATCATTCGAATGATTCAATTTAAGAATCGAGATATCTCGAGATATTGTCTGAATCGATTATAATCGATTATATCATTCGAATGCGCCCATCACTAGTGATTGACTACTCATGTGCATGGACATATATGTAAAGGTTTTTTTTCTTCTTCCCCCTTTACTTTGCGTTTGCTTTGGTCTGGCACTGAGTAGGCATGCATACGCATTCAGTTCATTCGGTGGTTTTATTCTCAGTGAGTAACAGCGGATTTCTAAAAGCGAGTACGGAAAGTTAAAATAAAAACATCAGATAAGAAAAAAAAACATAAACATTAATATTACAGGTGAGCGTTTAAATTTTGATAGTGATTTTAATGTACAGTGTGGGAATAGCGCAATGACCAGGAAAGTGTTCTTTTTCTCTTCCTTGAAAGTGCGGATAGTTTTTTTTATTTTGGTTGCAAGTGATAGGACAGCATTTCGACAGCATTGCGAGCGATAAAAACAAAAACATAAATATTTTATTTGAAAGTGAAAGTGTCTGGATAGTTTTTTTTAATATTGTTTATAATATTGTAGAGTGCAAGCAAGTGAATGGAGAGTTTTTTTATTGTTCCCTAGCCAGCATCAGGATAGTTTTTTTATTTCAATTGATGAGTGTAAGGACAGTGAAGGGAACAATTTTGTTTTTGTTTAATTGGCACAGTGCCTACCAATAAAAAGTGTTGGGAATATTTGGTTTTTAAAAAAAATTTAATTTGGGTGCGTTTAAGAAGCACGTCGTTCGTGTGCATATAATGGGGGTGCGTTTAAGAAGCACGTCGTGCGTGTGCATATAATTGGGGGTGCGTAAAGTGAAATACTTGTTGTCGGCAGCAACAAGTACCGGATGCGGCAAATAAAGTTGCATGCCATTTATAAAATGTTTCCTTGGTATGAGCGTTCGTATCAGGTTGAGACATTGGGGGTGCGTGAATTTATATTTGTTTTCTATTATTATGATCATATTGTTAGGTATATGTCCAAGCCAGCAATTAGCGTACGGATAGTGATAAAAACAGCCAGCCAAATAGTACAGCGTTTAGGGCCAGCGACATGACACGGAAAGTGAAATTGAATGAAGAAAAATTCAATGATAGTGAAAATAGTACAGCGTGGAACGAAAAGTGTTCAGTGTTGGCCAACACAATTTATTGGGGAATGATTAGGTAGATTTGAGAGCCAGCCGAAAGTGCATGCCAGCAGCAAATTTGCGACCAGCTATGAAAACAAAACCATCAACTTTAACCAAAATGTACGCTAATTAGCCAGTGATCGGAAAGTGATAGGACAGTGGCAATAAACAAGGAAAGTGAGTAGTACTACTAAAAGACAGCGAGGATTAAGTGAGAATTGGGGTAGGTAGGGCGGACAGTTCAGCCAGTAGCAAGTGAATAAATACGGACAAGTGTAAGACAGCGAGGATTAAGTGAGAATTGGGGTAGGTAGGGCGGACAGTTCAGCCAGCAGCTAGTGAATGAATATGGACAAGTGAAAGACAGCGGGATAGAGACAAGTCATGTTGTCAACTTAGTTGGACATATATAGGTAGGACTAGGGGGTGCGTTGCGTCTAGATATCCCATAGGATTGTCTATTATAAAGCAAAATTATTACAACATTTTTTCCTTATTCTCTTTTTTACAGCGAAAATGGCAAAGCAACATGCCCATCGTATGGTGATAGCCGCCATAGAGCGGGTGTTATTGTACACGAAGAGCGTGGCCTTTGAGGAGGCCGATGTCTTGGAGCTTAGCTTGAGGCAACAGCGACTGGACGAGTGCTGGGCACATTTAAGCGCCGTCCACGATAAGTTAGTGATAGCTAAAGGAGCGGATGTTAATGCTGCCGAAGCGGCATTAATTGAAGCCGAGGAAAAGTACTATGCCGCAAAGGGTGTAATTATGAGAAAAATAGCCAGCCTTCAGCCAGCAGCCAGCGATCAACAGCCAGCGTCGCCAGTGTCAAATTCGGACAGCCATCCTCAGCCAGCGATTTCGGTGCAGGTGCAAATGCCAGCTCAGCACCATGGGATTACTAATACATGGGGATTCTTCGATGGAGACCTCACGAACTGGCAAGGGTTTCATGACCGGTTCGTGGCGGCCATCCATGGAGACGACAGGATAGCGCCAGCCTACAAATTCAGCTACCTCACGAATTCATTGAGGGGCGAAGCAGCTAGAACTATGGGAAAGTGGCAGTTGACTGATGACAATTATCAGGAAGCCTGGGAAAGACTCAACCAATTATACAACCGCAAGTATTCAACTTGCCGGATGTTACTCCGGACCTTCACGGACCTTCCGAAGTTGCCAGCAAACCCGGACAGCACAGCGTTGCAGAACATCTCTAACGTGACTCACGAGATGCTGCGTCAACTGCGAGCGCAAGGGGCTCCAGTGGAGGCCTGGGATTTAGTGGTGGTCCCCATGATCCATGAGAGGTTGGACCAAGAGACAGCGAGGCAGTGGGAACTGCACAGGGAGTCAGAAGCGCCAACTTGTCGCCAAATGTTGGACTTTTTGGACCGCCAAGCAGCAGCCAGCAGCAGACCCACAACCAGTCGCCAGCGATACAATCGGTTTGAGAGCGAGCGGGAGCAAAGAGCTCCGAGGACAGCGGCAATGTCATCAGTCAGCAGGGACAGCAAGCCAGCGGCAAGTGATCAGCCAGCCAGACAGCAGCCAGCAGCCAGAATGCCAGCAGCCAGCTTTAACAGGGACAGCGGCCGTAGGCACACGTGCGAATTGTGCACCGAGCCACACCAACTATATAATTGCAGCCAGTTCAAAGAGATGAACCTGGCAGCGAGGAGGAGCTACATTCGCAAGCAGGGGCTATGCGAAAATTGCCTCAAACGAGGGCATGGTATTTATGAGTGCTTCCAGGACCCGTGCCCCAGATGTCCGTGCAGGCAAATGCACAACAGTGTATTGTGCCCGATATTAGTAAGCGGTAAGCCAGCGCCAGTGTTGAATGCTTCGGCATTCAGGATGAGGAAAAGGGAGTCTGATTGACTGACCGAGGCCCCATTGGCCAAACGAAAGCGATCGACAGCAGCCACAGGATCAGCGAAGCCAGCAGAAAATAAAACGGACAGCATTTTTAATTCTGTAACGAAAGCAACTAATAAAAAGATTCAAAAATACCCCTCTTTTGTAAATTATTTCAAACAAGACATTTCAGCGGGACAGATTACTCTTTTACCGACGATTTTGATTCGGATTCAGGTAGAAGGTAAAATATACGGGCCAATAAGGGCATTATTGGATTCAGGGGCACACCCTAGTCTAATATCGAATAGCGTAATAAGCAAGTACAGCATTGCTACTGTGGTGGCTAAAAAGAGAGTAGTGGGAATTGATGGCGAACCAATCCCAATCAAGAAACAAGTAAGTGTAAGAATATTGCCTTGGCATGAAATGGGAGAGTGGGTGGATGAGGTTCTATGGGTATTACCGAAAGAATCCAAATGGGAAGTAAGCACGCCAGCGAGAGATATTCAGCCAGTACAGTTTCAGATGGGTGAGCATTATGCCGACCCAGTATATTGGAAGAGCGGTCTAGTGTCAGTTCTGCTAGGGGTAAGCGTTTTTGCCAGCATAATGGTGAAGGCGAGACCATACAAGATTGGTGGCCTGGTTGCCATTCCTACAACTTTTGGAATAGTTCTCTTTGGTGGAAATGAGCCAACTAGAGCAAGCGACGTTTTCAGCATGATGCCAGCAGCACGTTGTTCCGAGATGGAAGATGTGGATCGACTAGTACGACAGCTATGGGAAATGGACAGAGTGGAAGGCCACGCCAGCAGGACAGCTGAGGAACAAGCGGTAGAGGACAACTTTACACGGACAACGTATCGGGACGCAGATGGCCGTTTCGTGGTTACAATTCCAGTAAAAATGGAAGTTAATCGAATGGGAGAGTCAAGAGCGATAGCGCTGAAGAGATTTATGTATCTCGAGCGAAAACTCGCTCGCGAGCCAGAGTTGAGAGGAAAGTATATAGAATTCATGCGTGAATACGAACAGCTAGGCCAGCAGATAAGCCAGCTTACTATATACCACACCATTGTGTGACGCGCAAGTTTAGAGTGGTGTTTGACTGTAGTTGTCAAACGGATAGTGGTGTGTCATTGAATGACGTGCAACTGCTAGGGGAATAGTTACAGCGGGACCTCCATGAGATCGTAATGAGATTTCGGAGGCATCGTATAGCGTTCAGCGCCGACATCAAGATGATGTTTCGACAGATTAGGATAGCGCGACAGCAGTGGGATCTCCAGAGAATATTCTGGAGAGAATCTCCCACGGAACAGCTAGAAGAGTATGTTTTGACGGTAGTCACATACGGGATGACGTCATCCGCCTATAACTCAGTGCGTGCACTGATTCAATGTGCACGTGATCTGAGTAGCACCTTCCCCAGGGTGGAGCAAGTGGTATTGAATGATTTTTATATGGACGATTGCGTGTCCGGGTGCGATGAAGAAGGAGAAGCTGCGCTTCTCATACAGCAATTGGATACAGTGTTGAGGACAGGGGGATTTGAGTTACGAAAGTGGAAGTCGAACAGCGATAGTATTCTCTGCCAGCTAAACTCCGATAAGGAGAAGGTATTCACATTCGAAAGTGAAGGGCAAGCGACAGTGCTAGGATTACAGTGGTTAATAGCCAGCGATCAATTTACCTTCACGGTACAATCTCATGAGTTAGAAACGACAGCAACAAAACGGAAAGTATTGAGTTCTATAGCGAAACTATATGACCCTAATGGGTACATAGCGCCAGTGGTTATTCTTGGAAAGATTCTTATACAAGACATATGGAGAGTGAGCTATGGCTGGGATGAAGCGTTATCAGCGGAATTGCAATCTAGGTGGGGAAGATTGCTCAAAGAGCTAAAGCATCTGGAGAAATTTAGAATTGACCGATGGTTACACACGGGCCAACAAACGGGGGTACAAATACATGGGTTTTCAGATGCTTCAGCGACAGCATATGGTGCGGTAATATACGTACGTACAGTGTCGACAGCTGGACAGCATATGAGCCAATTGGTAACAGCGAAAACGAGAGTGGCTCCCTTAAAGACAGTGAGTATTCCGCGATTGGAATTAGCGGCAGCTGAATTGTTAAGTCAAATGCTAATTGACTTAATAAGAGCCATGGAATGGAAAGGGGTGGAGTATGTTTTATGGTCGGATTCCATGGTAGTCTTACATTGGCTACGTAAACTTCCACGGGATATGAAAACCTATGTGGCCAATAGGGTGTCAGCGATACAAAGCCGTACCGATGTCAGCCGGTGGCGCCATGTAGATACGAAAGCGAATCCAGCGGACTTGTTGAGTCGAGGACAGATGCCAGCGGAGCTAGTGGAAAGCAAACTATGGTTGCATACCCCAGATTGGCTGTGTTTACCAGAGAACTTCTGGCCAGCAAATAAGATAGTGGAATTCGCGCCTGAGGGAGCGAGAGAGGAAGTCCATGTACTTTCACTTGGAGTGGCAAGCGCAAAATGGAGTATCTGGATGCCAGACAAGCGTACAAGGATTCCAGTGGTAGAGTATGCCAGCAGCCTTAGCAAGGCAGTCAGCATAATTGGTTATGTATGGCGATACGTTAACCAATTGAGGATAAGAGCCAGCAATAAGAGATTAAGCGTTCCAGCGAGTACAGCGAAGAGAGGGTATCGGACTACGTTAGCGTTAAGAGCAGAGGAAAGAGCAGCTGCCATCAGAATGTTGATAAAAGAGGCACAATCGGAGAGTTATGGCAAGGACATTGCCGCATTGCGCAAGCATGGACAGCTACCTGAGCACAGCAGGATTGAGTCACTTAAACTAATCTTTGACAGCGATAATATAATGAGAGTGGGCGGACGCATACACAGGGCCGAGGCGGTGTATGATGTACGTCATCCAGCGATTATACCCAATAGCACACGTCTGTTGTGGTTGATAGTGGATGATGCTCATATGAGAACCAAGCATGGTTCTTCGCAAGTGATGGCGCAAGTGATCCGACAGCATTTCTGGATTCCCAGAATCCGAAGCGAATTAAGAAATTATATACACAAGTGTGTAGTGTGTGTGCGACACAACTACAAGCTAGAACAACAGCTAATGTCAGAGTTGCCAGCCGATAGAGTACGACCAGGCAAGCCATTTTTGCATACGGGGGTAGATTATGCAGGGCCATTCCTGGTGCGAGTGACGGACAGAAAAGGAAAGCAAGTCAGCGTTAGAAAAACATGGATAGCGATATTTGTTTGTCTCAAGACAAGAGCGATTCACATAGATACTGTGGATGACTTAACGTCAGCGGCCTTTCTCGCCTGTTATAGGCGATTCATAGGCAGGAGAGGGCGATGTGCCAGAATGTACAGTGACAATGGCACGTCCTTTGTGGGTGCGGCCAAAGCGATAAAGCAAGCGTGGGAAATATGGGAAAGCGAAGGGGTATTTCACAAATTAAGCAATGAGGGAACTGACTGGATTTTTATGGTCCCCGCTGCTCCTCATCAAGGGGGTATATATGAGGCAGCGGTTAAGTCAATGAAATACCATCTTAAGCGGATAGTGGGCCAGCATACCTTGGAGAGCGAACAACTCAGAACGTTGTTGATAGAGATAGAAGGCATACTTAATTCTAGGCCTATACATCCACTGCATGATGATCCAGCGGATTTGCAAGCGCTTACACCAGGACATTTCCTGATTGGAGAGCCGATAGTGTTACCCCCTCCTTTTACATTAGCCAGCGATACGCCAGCAAAAGGGGTAAAGTTATGGAAAGAGCGACAGTCAATGCTTGGGCATTTTTGGAAAAGATGGAGAGAAGAGTATTTAGTGACGTTGCAAGAAAGGAAAAAGTGGCGAAGAGAAAAGGAAAGTATAAGAATTGGACAGCTAGTGATAGTGAGGAATGAGAATCTTCCACCAGCGTTATGGTCATTGGGTAGAGTCAGCCAGCTGCTATACAGCAAAGATGGAATAGTGCGATCAGTGATAGTGCAAACAGAGACAGGGCAATTAGCCAGACCGGTGCAGAAATTGTGCATACTGCCAGTGGAAACAGATAGTTAGTGCTATATGGTCTTACAAACCAATAGCAAGCACAGCGACGATAGTTAGTGCTATATGGTCTTACAAACCAATAGCAAGCACAGCGACGATAGTTAGTGCTATATGGTCTTACAAACCAATAGCAAGCACAGCGACGATAGTTAGTGCTATATGGTCTTACAAACCAATAGCAAGCACAGCGACGATAGTTAGTGCTATATGGTCTTACAAACCAATAGCAAGCACAGCGACGATAGTTAGTGCTATATGGTCTTACAAACCAATAGCAAGCACAGCGACGATAGTTAATGCTATATGGTCTTACAAACCAATAGCAAGGTATAGTGATAGCGGTTAGCATACAGCAAGGATCAGCAAATCGAATGGGGTAAAGGGATAGGCAGGATAATCAACATCTGCTTTTTTCTTCTTTATCTTTCACAGGCCAGCCAATAAGATCATTGCAATCTTGAACCAATCAGCATCAAGTGGGACAGACCAACCAGCCGAGAAGTGAAGACCCTATTGGGAAAACGTTCGTTTTCGCGGGGAGTGTTCCGAATGGGGACCATTCGTAGTAAAAACTACCATCATCTAGAGACGACAGCCCTGGAAAAGCCAATCAGAATCAACCCATACCGACAGCAATCAACATTTTATATACTAACTTATATACTATTTTTAGCATGCCAGCCTATGAGCGGTGCAAAATGTAATTATACTTTCAGTCTTCGTCCAGCGTTCGTACAGTGTTTAATAAATTGGGTTTTTTCCGCAAGTCGGTTTTTCCCAAAGAAAAATGGCCGGTCTTCTTATTTTAATATTACTAATTTTAGGGAATAAAAAGGTGGCGACTCCTATTTTTATTACAAAAATAAGTCGTGCCTAAACAATATCCGTTCCTTTATAAACATGATGAATATTCAGCTCCCTATCACACGGATAGTTAAGAACACGGATTACAATTATTAATTTCATTGAATTCCTGCTATAATTCTTAAATTGAAGGGTTGTAAGTCTAAAGGGTCTAAGTGCCAAAAAATTAAAAGTCAAAATTTTTAAGAAAATACAATCTAAGTGCCAAGCCTAATAATATCCAAATGGATCCAAGTGCCTGTTTCTTTTAAAATTACACATAAAGTTGTGGTACGGTCTAAGTGCCAACGATCTTTGTTTCATGTTTTATACTGCAAGGGTCCAAGTGCCAGGAAATTTGTATTTTGTTTTTTTCGTTTATCTCAAAATAATAAAATTATCACTTAGACCCTTTAGACTTAAAACCCTTCAATTTATTCAGCCCATAAACCAAATATTAAGGCTAGAGATATAAATATAATATATAAACCAGTTTCTGTATGTTCTTGATCACCGTTATCCCATTAGTATGTAAAACTTGCTAATACTTTGAGAAATGATTTATCGAAATATTTAAATAAAAAAATTCTACAGTAAGGGTGTATCTTAAATTTAGACATCACCTTTTATAACTATTTAAGTGCGGAAGAAAAATAAAACCAATCAAAATAATTTGTATTCATATCCTTTGGAGCTTAAAGCAATAGAACCCCAGTTTTTTTAACTTTTCATCTGTTGCAGATTTTTCGAGGTATAGTTATGTATCATAAAATCTGTTTTTCTGCATACAAGTGTAGGACTTTTTTTAATTATTGTAACGTTCACAAAGAAAACAGTAAGGCCCATATTTATCGAACAATATCAAACCGCTCGTAACTTTAAGAGCCTCTTAACTTAATTTCGAAAATTGCTATTCATCGAACACTATTAACACTAATTCGAAAAATGGAGGATTCCTTCTTTCGGAACGCATTCTTAACTTATTTTAACTATTTCCAAACTCATCCTTCGAAATGAAATGTCAAAAAAAAAAAAAAATCAGAATGAACCAGGCAAAAAATTGATAAAAGGTAGGTTTATTATAATAATAATTCATTTTTTTATTTTAGGTCAACTTGTTGCGCACATATCGATGCTATATGGTCAAACTGGAATCCCAATCAACAAGAAGTGGAGATTAAACAAGTTGGTAAGAATCGAGAAACAAAAGATTTCTCTAGTAGAAAAATATATGATCTATTGCCTCTTCTTTTTAGAATAAACCATGACAGACAATAATTGCTCCATTACAATTACCTTCAAAATAAACCAAAGCGATATTCCTAAATGTGTATATGGACATTGAAAGCTTGTAAATCTAGAATAACTATTACTGCAGCTAAAACAATTGTTTTTGCTGAATTAGACTGGTATCCAAGTGTCAGTTGGTATTTGAATAGTTTGAAGATTGGTTAAGAGTTGATAACATTTTGTTATTCCGCAGACCTTAGCACAAGCTGAGAGCTGTGCTACCTTATGGCTACAAAAACAGCCAATAATTTAATCTCGAATATGCTCAAGGAGAAACAAGATTTCTTAAATAAAGCTGAATTTTTTTTTAGAAGATCTACGAAATTCTACGCATTACTCAGCCCCGCTGTCTGTAAGTCTTGAGTATACAACAAAATCCTTGGAACCAAAAAGGGTAGGCACTATGTTATGTATAAATAATATATTTTGTTATTAATATGATTATTGTTCTTAGTATGATTTGTCACTATAAAATATTTTTTTTTATATTTGATGTGAAAATAAAGTTCATTCTGTATTCTGCCTTCGCAATAGAAACTGCGTTCTATTATTTCACAATTGAAAGGATTCGTTGTTAATAAATATGTATGTTTTTGAATTTTGATTTAGGCGAACGAATCAATTTTTTTTTTTTCAAGAAGCTAAAATGTCAACGAAAAAGTTTCAGTTGAAAGATTGCGGGGCAGTGAAAATTTTCACAATTGGAGTTTTGCCATGCAAAACTATTAAGAATACAAGAAACTGAAAGATTGCATTAAAGCCACGGCAGAAACACCAGCAACTGCAAAAGAAACTAATGCTGAGCTGTTAAGTCAGGCCAAAATAATGGTTGCTTTGTCTGTTGACAATGTAAATTCGCATTGGAAATCTGGCAAACATTTTTCAAAACATGTTTAAAGATCGAGGTCTTTTACGGAAAGTTGGTTTATTAAGAATATTGATTTCTATTCGACTTGAGAATTTTTATAATATGTAATGCTACATTGATGAAATTATGTATATATTTTATTATTATAATTGGCAACGATATTATAAGCAGAATTAACGGATGACTATAAACCACTGATTTCAATCTTTGAAGGAAATGTTAAAAAAGTAACGGCTCATAAAATAAAAATGAAATTACTAGACACTCAATTTGATAAAGTAGAACCTTCGTGTTGTAACAAAATGCAAATGAAAATGGAGTTTACAGGATTCAAAACCAACGACTAATGTGCATGTTGTCAAATACTGAAACAGCAGTGACTTGGCACCGAAGACTTGTCCATTTGAACTATCAGAAAATGTGCAAAATGTGTGATGGAGCAGTGAATGGAATAAATTTTAAGAACGAGGAGATCAGTTTAGAAAATTGTAAAGTGTGTGCCGAAGGCAAGCAGGTAAGACTACCGTTCAAGTAAAGTGAGAGTAAATCGACTCAAATATTGGAGTTTATTCATTCGGATTTCATTGGACACTGATGAAAACCAAATCAATTGGTGGTGCTAAGTATTTAAGGCTATATCACACTGACAGTGATTTCACTGACCATACTGGCAGGCAGTGACGTCACGAGAACTGACGTGATTTTTACGCCAGTGAAGCAACTGCTCGTCAGTGATCAGTTGAGAAAAAAAAAGTTATGACACCTACTGGCAGGCCAGTGTGTCCCAAAACTCACTGACACCTCATGCTAGTCAGTGATATTTTCTCCGAGTCAGTCAGTGAGCTGACGCCTGAAAAACTGACTATCACACTACACTGACACATTCTTCATTGGCACACGACACTGGCAAGTGGCGTCAGTAAAATATACTCGAAATCGGGTTAGTGAGCAGTTTTGCCATATTGGCTGTAAGCGTCGCCGTTGGTTCACTTAATTGGAAGCTCATCCGCCGCTCGCTTACTTTCTGAGGGGTTCGTACAGAATAAACTGCTACCCAACAAGAGAAACAGAGGAGCTTTATGGCAGGGCAATTATAGTGTTGCTATTTTTCTGTGATCAACACTCGCGCTTATAAGTTCAGCAAGTCAAGTCCGGGTGGACAAGACCAGTACCCGATGGCTACCACTTGGAGGTAAAATAAGCACAATTGATGCGTATGAGACAGTTGCAACGCTGGGCATCGCCATGTTGATACCAATCAGGGTCTACCCTATTCATACAGCACCCAGCCATCACACTGACTGACTACCGAAAAAAAAGCCAGTGGCTGTCAGTTCCTTGTTTTTTTTTTTTATTTGTTTGAGGTAGAAAACTCTAGCTGCTGGTTTTTGTTTTGTTTGCTTACACAAAGTTATTTATAAAAAAATAATGTCAGAAAAAGAATTTTTGGAAATAGTTGAAGTTGCCACGATGGCTTATTTGGCACCGTGTGTGGTGGACAGCCTCAGCGATGATGATGAGGACAAATGAACTCGTCGACGGCGCAGTGTTTGGCAAAAAGTGGTTGAGGCGTAGAGAGAAGGAAGGGTTTCGCTGCGACTGCTATTCCGAATAGCTCAACCAACTATTTCGGCTATTATTCCAGAAGTCCTTGACGATATTTACAAGGTTCTTGTGGGTTGTTTTTTTAAGGTTATTTCTAATAAGAGCTTTGTTTGTTGAGCCCTGAAGTCACTTTTGTTCCTCTAGCCGTTGACTTTTAATATTCCACTTCTCTCTATCATCGTCATGTCATGTTTAATTGTTATATTCTTACTTGCGATTATAGGTACTATAAGACAAGTTATGCATTCGTAAAAAAAATAACATCAAGCAGAACATTACGATGAAAGAGAAGCCGAAAAAAGTGGGTCCGATAATTCTGTCTGTCTGTCTGTCTGTCTGTCCGTCTATCTGTATCGGCACCTACAGCATAAACGGCTGGACCGATTCGCTTCAAACTCGGTACATATTATTATTATGACGTCCTACAGAGATGTTTTTGGAATTAATATTCTAGCTCTAAAACTAACGGTACCTGCTATTGATTTTTAATTGATTAATAAAATTTCATTTGATTTTTTTAATGCTTTTTTCCCAAAATCTCAAGCTCCAAGAACATTTAAAACATTAGAGCAAGTTCGTACGACCCAGTTGTTCACATAATTTTTTATTTTTGCACGAATTCATAACCTTGCATAATAAAGATAAAACATACATCCAACATACAATTTCTAATAGTTTTTAATTATTTCAAATAAAAGCAAAAATCAAACAAATAATGTCAAAAAACAGGTCAGTTCACTGACGGAGTTTTTTCACTGACACAACCAGAAATTTCGTGTGTTGCCAATGATGGGACAGAGTCAGTACACTGTCGCTCTTGTCAAAAAAGTTTCAGTGGTCCCATGCGCCAGTGACTACTTATCACACTTGTCATTTTTCGCGTCAGTGACTGACGCGATTTGGGTTGGTCAGTGAACACGTCATTTCACTGACACCTTCAATGGCGTCCCAAAACTGGCTATCACACTACGGATGACTTCTCTGACGGCGTTGTGACGCGATTTTGACGTCACTGTCTGCTAGTGGTCAGTAAATTCACTGTCAGTGTGATATAGCCTTTACTGACTATTACTGATGATTTCTCAAAGAAATGTTTTGTATTATTCCTGATATAATCTATCTCTGTGCTAAATTTCATCCAGATCCGTTTAGTCATTCTGGTGTGATTTCAAAAATTAAAACAAATCTATCCCACGGGAACCATACACTTTACCGGGATGAAAGTAGCCTATATATCCTCTTCCAGACCATAACCTATCTATGTGCTAAATTTCATCCAGATCCGTTTAGCCATTCTGGCGTTATTGAGTAGGATTTTCTTTGAAAAACTGAATCGTGAACACTTGTTGTCAATGTTGTTGACACCTATAGATGCATTTTTGATGTTATTGTAATGTTTTTAGTCTTGGGCTCGAAAATAAAACTTATTTTCTTGGACTTTTAAGTTATCACTACTATCTCTACAAATAAAACTCACTTTTATCTAAGTTCAAACTCTTTATTTATTTCTTTATCTTAGCCCCACTAATTATTCGGGGCGGGGACATAACTCCCTGGGACATAAGTCCATAATGGACTTATGTCCCACTCGGGTGGGACATAACTCCATAAATCGATTATGGACTTATGGTCCACCTCAATGAGACATTAGTCCATAAAAAAAAGTTCTGGATTTATGTCCCACTTCATATTTTTTATTTAGAAAGAAAGTACTGTACTTTAAAACTGTAACCACTTGTTAAATTTAATGCAACACGCGGTATCATTGAAAGAACTTTAGTTGGTTTTCTTGTCTTGAATCGTACGCGTCAAAATAAAGGTGAAATGAATAGTGAATCAATTGAAGATATCTCTTTTGAGTTTATGACCGGGAAACGTAAAAATAGTTCTCTATTATATCTACCAGATTTTAAACTAAGTTTTTTTTTTATTCTCGAAAAACTAAGCAAGGAATAGATGAATAATTAAAAAAAAACTTCGTCTTTCGAAAAACCAATTTTTTTTAAATTTTAGTTTTTCGAGAGACCAAGAAAATAAAAGTAAAAATTCGCTCGAAGACCAAGTTTTTTTTTAATTATTCAAATATTCCTTGCTTATTTTTTCGAGAATAAAAAAAAACTAAGTTTAAAATCCAAGTAAATTTGCAATTTGTTTTCTTTTATTTTTAATTTTTATTTTTTTTTTTATCTCGAATTCTGTACATTAATTTTTGTACTTACATGTTCTGAATAGGCAATGTAAATAATTAACAACTGCCTACATCCACAAGTTGGGACAACACTGAAAGTTGCATCCATTAAATAATGTCGTTCTGACTGTGGCAGAGATACAAGGAGGTTCAATATTGTTGGTGCTTGGAATATGGTGTAACTGAAAGTGTTTTCCAATACCGTGTTTTTGTAAAACGGTTTTGCACTATCATATTTCGATATTCCATAATTGTCTATTACGTTTATTAGTAATTTTTGTTTGTTTTTTTTTTATTGTTTTCAACTATGAATTAAGTGTTTTGTTTACAATAAAATGTTATGAATTTGCTTAACAATTATGTGTTTTTCTTTCCTTTTTTTATCAATTTTTAGTTCTATTCGAAAAAAAATATGGACTTATGTCCCACTTTTCAAGGGAAAACTATGGATTTATGTCCCATTAAGGTGGGACATAAGTCCATAATCGATTTATGGAGTTATATCCCACCCGAGTGGGACATAAGTCCATTATGGACTTATGTCCCAGGGAGCTATGTCCCTGCCCCTAATTATTCACCATTTATTCGCTACCACGGTTAAAATGAAACTGTGTCCATTTCCGAATAAAATGTCCTAATTATACTTTCAAATTCCCCATTGTTATTTCAGCAGAATCATTCAGCAAAATTATTCAGCATAATTTATTTTACTGTAGTAGGGACAAAAACCATAACAATATTTACTGTAGTAGAGACAAAACCATTCATATAACATTGCCCCCTTCTTAAGATTGTTCGTCCCGAACAAATCTTTCACTTTCCTGGCCATTGTAGCGGCATAGTCGGTCCCTGTGAACAACTTTCGTCTTGCCTCTAACACCTCTCTGAATGCGGTAATCAACATCATTGATTCTGGTGACAACTTTGTAAGCGCCTTCCCAATTTTTCTGGAGCTTCGGTGACAGTCCCTTTTTCCGATGGGGGTTGTATAACCACACAAGATCTCCCACTTGAAAACCCGTCGTCGTTGCATGTGCATCATAACGTGTCTTCATGCGATCACTGGCATCCTTGATCTTTGTTCTGGTCCTTTCATGAATGTACGTGAGTCTCTTTTTGAGATCGTCCGCATATTCTTCTTGGCTTTGTGGCTCATTTGGAGGGCATACAAATTTCACTTCACTTGGTAGTCGCATTGTTGAACCAAACAAGATTTCCCAAGGAGTATGTCCTGTAGTGCTATGAACTGCGCTCCGATAGCTCATTAAAAACAGTGGAATGCATCGGTCCCAGTCTCGTTGACAGTCTTCCACTACTTTGGAAAGGTGTTCTTTTTGCGTTCTGTTGAACCGTTCTACCATTCCATCTGATTGTGGATGCAGCGGTGTTGCCCTTGTCTTATGAATGCCAAGGAGTGAGCAAACCTGTTGGAAGATATTTGACTCGAAGTTCCTTCCTTGGTCAGAATGGAGTTCTTTAGGTTCACCAAATCTACTTATCCAATTGAAGACAATCTGATCCACAACCGTCTTTGCTTCTTGGTTTGGAATGGCAAACGCTTCAGGCCACTTGCTGAAGTAATCCATGATCACGAAAATATATCGGTTTCCATCGTTGGTTTCAGGAAAAGGACCTGCAATATCCATTGAAATTCTTTCGAAGGGTACTCCAACGTTGTACTGCTGCATCGCACTTTGAATTTTTGTTGCCTGGTCCTTTTGTAGCAGCACAAGTGTCACATTTCCTGCACCATCTTTCGACGTCTTCTTTTGCATGAAGCCAGTAGAAACGATCTCGGATCTTTTCCAGCGTTTTGTTGATTCCCAAATGGCTTCCGGAAGTGCCATCATGCATCTCACGGAGAACTTCATTGACTTTGGACCGAGGCACAACTAACTGCATCACATAGGACTTGCCATCTGCGGATTCCCACTTCCGTTTGAGTACACCTTCTTGTACATGGAGAGAGTTAAACTGAGCCCAATAGGCTTTTAGCACCGGGCTTCTATCGGAAATGTCAACCCATTGTGGTTTATCCTCGTGCTCTTTCCATGCAAGGATGGGTTCAATGTCAGAATCTTCTTGTTGAGCATTCCTAATTTCCTCGTTACTCCAGCCGGCAGGATGAAAATAAGCTTTACGTGAACACCTGACAATTAAGTCTTAATTTCACGGCGAGCTTACTCGCATGCAGAGTCCAATTAGGCTTAGACCAGAGCCCTAAGATCTACCCCAAGGCAGAATCAAGTTCACCTCAGGGCAAAATCAAGTTCTACCCCAAGGTAGACTCTTAGTACCAATTTTATGGAACATGTTGAGGCATGTCCACACTCCTTGGTGAGGGGCGAGGTCTATCTTACACCTCTTGCATCCGATAATTTCATCCGTAGACAATATTACCCAATGCCATATGTTTCCGCTATGGAATAAACCACAACCACCACGATACTCCCACAAGGGGGCCTACCTCATAGATAGTCTCCCAGGTGACTCGGCCACCTGGGTGGGCACTATCTCCCGTGGTACCAGAATAAAGCTTCCGGTGGAGCTTCGCAACCGTGAGGTCACTTCCAGATGAGCACCTTCAATACTCAAGGCCTGGCAGCCTTAGATATGCGCACTCAACCATCTGCCAAGGCAGAAGCAAACAGCCAAATACGCATACCCAGCCCTCCTCTCTTAGCCGCATACAAGTTTTACCTTGCATACGTTTCCAGTAAGGAATCAATACTTCCAGGAAAAGAAATATAGCTGTAGATACTCACTCCTATTTCAGTTACAACAATTTCCCTGCCATTCATATTGTTCCCGGGTTGCCACGTGGAGGCGGAGGATAGGCACATCTATCCCTCTTAAACTCCAAACTCCAATCTCAACCACATTCATGATTGGATTGAAGCCAGCTTACAAAACACCGACGATGCTAAGCCCGGCAGGGACCCTAAAGACGCAGAGGTGCCGCGGCCTCTACGCTCCAAGGATCTGCCGAACAGAAGGAGTATCGCGATTTATATTTGTAGCCTTGGTTAAGCGTTCAAACACTTAAGAGGGTATAGTTAACCCCCACTCCAGCCGGCAATGGGCTCGGCTCTCACTCGTTGAATAACTAGGGACTCCTTTTCTTCCTGACGTGAACAATGCTTGCAGTTCGATTTACATGGTTGCCGGGATAATGCATCTGCGTTGCAGTGTAGTTTTCCTTTTCGATGTTGAATCTCGTAGTGGTATGTCTGCAACCTCTCAATCCACCTGGCTACTTGTCCTTCGGGATTTTTAAAGTTCAAAGGCCACCTAAGCGCTCCATGGTCTGTTCTAAGGAGAAATTTCTGCCCATAGATGTACTTATGAAAATGTTTTGTAGCTAGTACCAGAGCTAGAAGTTCCCTCCTGGTCACGCAATAGTTCCTTTCTGCCTTCGAGAGCACTTTGCTGTAATAGGCTACTACCTTTTCTTGGCCATCATGAACTTGCGACAAAACAGCCCCAATCCCAACATTGCTTGCGTCTGCATCGATGATGAACTGTTTCCCAGGCGTAGCATATGCCAGAACGGGAGCGTTACAGAGGCGTGTTTTTAGTTCCTGGAAGCTTTTCTCGCAATCACCTGACCACTTGAACTGTTTTCCTTTCTCAGTGAGTTGGTGCAGGCTTTTCGCAACTCCAGCAAAGTCTTTCACGAATCGCCGGTAATATGTGGCTAACCCAAGGAAGCTTCTCAGCTGATGTTTATCTTGTGGAGTTGGCCAGTTCTTCACAGCTTCCACTTTCTCTGGATCGGTTTGTACCCCTTGAGACGAGACAATATACCCTAAATATTTCACTTCAGTCTTGAAAAAGGTGCATTTGTCTGGATTCAACTTAAGATGAGATTCTCGAAGCCTCCGGAAAACTTCTCTCAAGTTCTTGCAGTGTTCGTCAAATGTTTTCCCAAAAATGATGACATCATCTAAGTAAACCAGACATGTCTTCCAAGTGAATTTCTACCTGCCAGTACCCACTTTTCAGGTCCAAAGTTGAAAACCATTGAGCTCCTGCCATTGCATCCAGAGTGTCGCTGATCCTGGGCAGCGGGTAGCTGTCTTTCTTTGTGACATCGTTCAGCCTCAGGTAATCCACGCAGAACCGGGTGCTTCTATCCTTCTTTTTGACTAGGACCACTGGTGATGCCCAAGGGCTTTTGGAATTCTAAATCAAACCTTCTTCCTGCATCGTCGAGATCATATCCGTAACCTCCGCCTGTTTGGCTAGTGGAAGGCGCCTTGCAGGTTGACGGATTGGCCTTGCATCACCAGTATCGATCCGATGTTGCACCAATTGTGTTCTTCCGTATGGTTTATCCTTTGAAGCGAAAATATCAGCAAACTCATGAATAAGGCTTCCAGCAACCTGTTGTTGTTGTTGACTTAGCTTGCAGGATTTGAGAATTTTGGACCATATAGAGTTCACTTCTACAGGATTTCGTACATTTTCATCGGTGACTCTTGTTATTGCTGCCACATGGACCACATTGTCCAATAACTTCTCCTGCTTTAAGGTTGACTTCATAAGGTTTGATGTTCACTATTCTTACAGGCACCATGTTGTTCTTAGGTACGGCGAGCGTTTTTCCCACGATGTAGTTTTGGGAACGTTGTTCAGAGTCTGGTTCTGCAAAAAGGTATCGATGGTTCCCTGAATCGCCTTTTATGTTTGTCCAAACAAAGACTTCTGAAGAGGGAGGCAGGCGTAGGTTTTCTTTGACGACAGTTCTCAACGTTGACGAGTTTTCGTTACCATAGATCATCGGAATCTCGACATTTCTATATTTCAGAACCTGGTTACCGATATCCAGAATAACTCCATGTGCTTTCATGAAGTCAATTCCGATGATGCACTCATCGCAAATATCTGCCACTAGGAATTTATGTGAAAACTCCAGTTCTGCCAATCGGATCAATAGTTGTACTTCCCCATATACTGTAGCTGACTCACCTGTTGCCGTCTTCAGACAGTAGCTATTGGTGTTGTGTAGCCATGACATCTTCACCACGTCTCTTCTTACAATGGAGGCGGTGGCACCGGTATCGATAGTTGCCACATATTTCTTGACGTTTATTGCTGCTTCCATTGTCAGACTTTTATTGTCTCGTTTAGTCTGCGAGACCTGGATCGTAGTTCTGGAGCCATCGATACCCGGAACCAGCTTCTGCCCCGTGAAGTTGGTTCTTACTCGTTTCCCGAGTGAGAAACAGGTCCAGCAGGTGTTTTTGTGAGTCTCCTCTTGGATGTTCTTCCTGCTGCCGCAATGTTGGCAAACTCCTTTTCTTAATGGCATACGACACTGACGCTGGAGATGTCCGGTCCTGTTGCAGTTCCAGCATCGGAGAGGTCCATCACGGGAGTTGCTCTGGAATGTCGTTCTCTGGCAAGCGCACTCCTATACAGTTACTTCTCTTACCCGATTAATGCTTTGAGAAGCCTGTTCCGCTGCTTCCATGGTGAGGGCAAACGCCAATGCTTCAGGAAGCGTCCGTTTTCCGGCTGTTCGTACTGCTCGCTGGAGGTTGATGTCAGCTAATCCACGGACAAATGCTTCAGCAGGAAATTGGTTGATAATTTCCTCACCCGCCGTTGGATATGCCAGGTGAGCCAGGCGTTCGATGTCTGCTTGGAGCTGTTGAAGAGTCTCACCTCTTTTCTGAGCCCTGGTGTTAAGTTGGACCCGGAAAACTTCTTGCATATGGCCATCTCCAAAGCGTTTTTCAATCGCCTGAGTAAGAGCTTTGAAGTTGCTGGTATTGTTTGCAGTAGTTCTGCAGCAGGTCCTCTGAGAGCAAGCGTTAGTGCAACAAACTTTTCTTCGTCGTCCCAGCCATTTGTTGTCGCAGCTGCTTCAAATTGTCTTTTGTAGATCGTCCAAGAAGTTTGTCCATCAAAGGTTGGCGGATGCATTTCCTTTCTTCGCATGCAGTCCCCAGAACTTTCTCTAATTTTAATTTTTCTAACCTTGTCCAATTCCTTTGCGAATTTCTCTTCAACTTTCTCGAATCTTTCGTCTACGGTTGCAATTTGTTTTTCGATACTGTCGAGACGCTCTTCAGCAGCACCAAATTTACTTTCAAATGCAGCAAACTTGCCTTCGAGGAGGTTTTTCTGGTCTTCAAGGCGTTCTAGAAGTTTCGCTTGTTCATCTTTTTGTTCACTTCTCTGCTCTTCTAAAAGATTCTTTTGTTCGTTTCTTTGCTCTTCTAGAAGATTCTTTTGTTCGCTTTTTTGCTCTTCTAGAAGATTCTTCTGCTCGTTTCTTTGCTCTTGAAAACGCTCAAGAAGAAGAGCCATCATATTGGACAAGTCGGAACTATTACTTACATGCTCTTGTTCCTCTTCAATTTCAACATCCACGAGGAATGTGTCCGGATTTTCGATTTGTTCTGTCATATTTTCTTGCAGCCTTATAATGAGGTCATTTTTGGTTCCAGCAGTAGGAAGACCCCGTTTCTTCAACACTGCTCTTAATTCAATCAAGTTGAGGGCATTCACAAGTTTACCCATGGTCACGTAATTAAAAACTTTTAACTTTTCAAACTTTTTTTTTTCTTTTTAAATAAATTATGTACTTAAGTTTTATTTCACTTCTGACACCACTGTAATGTTTTTAGTCTTGGGTTCGAAAATAAAACTTATTTTCTTTTACTTTTAATTTACCACTACTATCTCTATAAATGAAACTCACTTTTATTTCAGTTCAAACTCTCTATTTATTTCTTTATCTTAGTACCACTAATTATTCACCATTTATTCGCTACCACGGTTAAAATGAAACTGTGTCCATTTCCGAATAAAATGTCCTATTTATATTGGGATCAAAGTTTCCCGAACAGTCTAAGTCTCGAACCATTCGGAATTGTCGAGTTGCTTTGAAAGCTTTCAAAGCTTTCAAATTCCCCATTGTTATTTCAGCAGAATCATTCAGCAAAATTATTCAGCATAATTTATTTTACTGTAGTAGGGACAAAAACCATAACAATATTTACTGTATTAGAGACAAAACCATTCATATAACAATATAGAGTCCAATCTTTCCTACGTTCCATCCTACTCTGCTAAAATTTTCGTGGTCTCTTTTCTATTGTATTCATTGTCCGTGTGAAACAACAGCAAGAAACGATGAGGTAAGTAGTAAGGTGTGAACGCACACATGTTTAACAAAAAGAACAATATGACGGCTGTAGCACACACACATGTTTAACAAAAAGAACAATATGACAGCTTTATATAATCCTCTTTGGTTTTCACACTGGACCAAAAACTCAAAACGTTTACGAAACCTAGTTGGAGCATTAAGTGAACACTGAACAAAAACTAGGTTTTGTTTGACGTTTCATGAATATGTGAGCGTTTGAAGGAACTTTTTCCAAAAAATCCCTTGACATTTAGTGAAAATCCCACTCAAATAAGAAATACACCTCGTTTATTCTCTCTTTTGTCGGTAAAAATCCCATACTCTGAGAACACTATACTACTGTCGGGAAGAAGAAAAATTGTCAAAAATGGTGGGTGGTTGTAGTTAGTGTGGGTGGCGAGGATAAAATTGTCAAAAATAATGGGTGGTTCGTTGGTGGATGAAGGTGGGATGGGTGTTCGGTGTTGCGGGGGATTTGGTATGGTTTGGTGGGGGGAATTGTCAAATATGGTGGGTGGTTGGTTGGCGGTTTTAGTTGGGTTGGATGGTCAGCGGTTTAGGTGGTGGGGATAGTTGATTTGATTGGGGGCGATGAAAAAATTGTCAGTGGGTGAGCTGAAGGTGGTTTTAGATGGGGTGTTTTTTGAAGTTATTTCTCACTGGTGGTGAAGTTATTTCCCATGTCAAATAATTTCCCAGTGAAGTTATTTCCCTGCACCATTATTTTGTATGGTCCTCTAAAAGGTTTATCGAATTTTCTTTAGTTTTGATTTGTATGTATATGTCACGGTCAAAGTCCGATCTCTAGTCAAACCTAGGATTGACTAGTCAATGCTCAACATTGACCAGCAGTGTTGGTCAAAGCCCGATGGATATTTAAGTTTGACCAACGCTGCTGGTCAATGTTGAGCATTGACTAGTCAATCCTAGGTTTGACTAGATATCGGGCTTTGACCGTAACATTTACATAAAAATCAAAACTAAAGAAAATTCGATAAACCTTTTAGAGGACCATACAAAATAATGGTGCAGGGAAAAAACTTCACTGGGAAATTATTTGACATGGGAAATAACTTTCACCACCAGTGGGAAATAACTTCACTTTTTTGATGTGAAGTTATTTCCCACTTTGAGTGGGAAATAATATAACTTAAAATTTGGTGAAGTTATTTCCCACCTTGTTTTCTAAGAATTTTTTGATAAAAATACCGAAGAGTATAAAGGTTTTTCTTTTTAATAACAATTTATTTGTCCCAGTATCTTGTGGCTATAAGCAATTGGTAATTGTTCATTTTGCTTACTCCGAACATGTAAGTATACTTATTATGTCTGTTCGCGTACTTTTTGTGCCAAAAAATGAAAACTGTCAAAATTTCTCAAATGAGAGAAAAATCTCTCTCACTTACCGAAAAGTACACGAACACTTTTTGTGTAAAAACTTGAAAAACGTCAAATTCGAATTTTTTGATTGGTTAGCTCTTCGCGGTAAGGGTCATCTGCAACAACAAATGTTTACGTCATTCGATTTTGACAGAGTTCAAGTTTTTACCAGATGAAATTTCAGCGGGTAAAAACTTGCAAATAAATGAACGAAAGAATAAAACAGCTGTTATTTTCTTTCGTTCATCTCTCAGTACGCGAACGCTTTTTGTGTTAATGTAAACGTATGAAATCGAATGCAAACTGTTTCATTTGGGTACGCGAACAGAGGTATTATTTTCATGTAATGATCCGCACGGTTTTCTTACAATTACCTACATACTTTATATTTAAAGAAAAATTCGCGCGAATTTTTCACAATTACTTTATATTTTATTTTTTTTTTAAATATAAAGTATGTAATTGTAAAAAAAACTGTGTGGATCATTACATGAAAATAATAAGTATACTGCTTACATGTTCGGAGTAAGCAAAATGAACAATTAACAATAAATTGCTTTTAGCCACAAGATACTGGGACAACATATTTCACTAGCACGAGCTGTTTGCAAAGAAAACTAACTTGTAACTTAGCAACATGAATAATTGTAACAACTCTGATCGAATCTTCAAAACTTAGGTTACTGAATTTTAAAACAAATGTGTAAATCGCCCGAGTGTATTAAACTAAAAAAAATTCAATAAATAACAGCTTGTTAAAAAAGCATCACTCAAGCACTGAAGTGCGTCAAACCTATAAAACACAATAAGATGATTTAAAACCGGATACCGCTTTTTTTCTTTTAGCTCATTCCACCCTATACAGCAGCTATGTCTTGCAAAAAATATTTAGCTAACGAAACCTGTGTCTGCTGCGCTAAGAAGAAAAACATACTCGTTTTAAATACACCCTCTTTTTTTATTTATTTTATTTATTGTTCTTTTTATGTTTTAACAGAAACTATCGCAGAGCCTTTCCGTAAACAACATTTTTTGTTTTGCCCGGAGTTGTGGTGTAAATAAACAGAACTGACGGCTATCCTACACGTGAACATGATACATATAATTGTCCGTGGGAGAAGCATGCATATTCTAAGTCGATTCCGCACAATTCCAAAGATTGTCCTTGCGCCTTGTTTCTTGTCATAGCGAAAGCAAGACGCATTGGAAATTGCAATCTTTTGAAGTTAAAAGGTAAATCTGGTGGAATCATTGGAATACGCGGAAACAGTACATCTCAACTTTTAAATAGCAATAGCTAACGACTGCCATTGTGCTTTGTTGATGGTAATCGCGAAGGCAAGACGTAAAGAAAACTGAAGACAAATTGCAAATCTTTGGTAATCACTTGCGTTCAGCTTATCTACAAGCGTTAATTGAGGTATAACGGCCAAGGTTTGGAGAAAATCACCTGCAAGAATCAGAAGAATCAGAGCGCCTCCCATCTACCATTTACCATCTACCATCTACCATCTACCATCTACCATCTACCATCTACCATCTACCATCTACCATCTACCATCTACCATCTACCATCTACCATCTACCATCTACCATCTACCATCTACCATCTACCATCTACCATCTACCATCTACAATCTACCATCTACCATCTACCATCTACCATCTACCATCTACCATCTACCATCTACCATCTACCATCTAGGCATCTACCATCAACCATCTACCATCTACCTTACTTACTTTGAAAACTTAAAACAATACCATATTTGTTTATTTAAAAACCAACATACAAAAAAGTGCTCATACGCCATACACCCAAAATGCAATAGTCCAGTCGACAGGTACTTTTAGGTGGAAAAAGGTCAAAGTTAATGAAACTTGGAGGTTTTGTTCAAGGATAGTAAACTAACATTTTGCTAAGGTTTTTGACCTCGATGGCCCTGTGCTAAAAGAGGGTGGATGTGGGGGGGGGGGGGGGGGGACTGGAAATTTTTCGACGTTGCTCTGGTTTTTCCTCAATAACTTTTTATTTCTTACGTCTTACAATTTTTTGTAGAGCGTTAAATTTTCCACAACAATTATTATATAGGGTATTGAGCACGAGAAATTAGCTGAAATGTGCTAGCTGTCCAATGAATATTCATTCAAAAATGCAAAATGTAAAACTTTATAATAAGTAATAAATTTATATTCACTTGTATGTATAATAATAAAATAAGGAAAATAACATTAAGAGCAAGAAATAAAACAATTATTGATTTTTTCCAATTCCAGTTAAAGCTTTTAAGCTGTTAATCAGGTATTTGTTGTATTCTTTGTAATTGATTGGAGCTGCTGCAACTGCAGTTAATTTATGTCGTGGAGTATCCTGAGTAAAAACAAATCAAAAATGTATTGTTAAAATTTCTGAAAAAAGAAAACTAAATATTTATACTAACGCCGTATGTATCAACATGGATTCTTAACTTAAAAACATATTCGTGAAAGTTGATTGAAGAGAAGATCTGCTCAGCTTCTTGAGGATCGTCTTCAAGGGCTTCCCCAATTTCCTTTGGGGTTTTTCCCAATAATTGTTCACCCAACTCACTGAAGCATGTCACCCAGCGGCTTGATGTCCAATCAGCGATTTCCATCTTTGAATATAGAAATTCACATTAGTTTGTTTCGAAAAAAAAATTAACAAGAAACTTACATTAACCAAAAGTCTATACTTAAAATCGGGGAATACGGCATTACACTTTTCGCATCGGAAGTGGCCGTTATTTTCATCAATTACTTTTTTGTTACACTCCGGTTGTGGACATGCTTTGTACGTTGAATTGGTACTGCGAATAAGCCTAACGACAGCTTTACACTGGAAGTAATCTGGCTTTTCACCAGAGCCTAAATTCTTAACACGTGCCTCATGAAATGATATCCAATCAGCGTTGTACGACCCTCCTCCAGTCCTTAAATTATAAATATTAAACCGATAAAATCGAATTTCCTAATTTAATTGATTACAAATTTACCTTGCAGAAACGCTACTTGAAATATTAGCGCCGCCACCGTTGTCAAACCACCCTCGAAGTCTATGGCCTTCTGGAATGTCTGGATTAATTTTAAGAACAGCACCTGCGCCCATGCTCAAACTTTTACCACCTCCGAACTCGGAAACTCGAGCCCCTTTTACAAGAATGACGTGCTGGGAACAAGTTTCAAATTTTTCTGCTTCATCTCCCCATAATGTGAGTTGTATCTTTAAAAAAATAGTAAACATTATTTTTTTTTTCAATTTTTTTAATAAAAACAACAACGTAGAGATACATATATTACAGGTCTAGACAGATTATAGGCCAGACGTTTAGCAAGTCTTTTGGAAATGTTGAGGATTGACTAGTGGCACCTATGTTTCCATTAAAGTAGATTCTCGTTTTCTCTTCATCTTGCGCGTATACTCCAAATTATATAAGTAGGTATTCTTTTAAAATGATTTATTGTGGTACTCATAATGATTTATTGTGGTACTCATAGGTGATGTTTAAGTTGTTGCTAAGCTAAACTGGAGTTTAGCTTATGGAAACTTTATCAGGTAAACTCCAGTTTTTCTTAGCAACAGCTTAAACATCATCTATGAATATGCCCGAATGTGTTTACACAGATCGCAATAAGGACGAAGCGGAAACAAATTAAGTCTGACCAGTTCACCTTACTTTCAATGGCAAGATTATTTAGTCGCTTGAGTAAATATTGAGCGTTTGGTTAACTAGCTGAGATAGCTGCAGCAGTAGCACTGTCAAAGTTAAATGCACGTGAATAGTATTGCACGCTACCATGTGAAGTAGCAGCTGCAGCACAGAGAGTAGCTGTAGTACAAGTTGGCTCGACTCGACTCCAACTTCAAGAACGTTCTGGGTGCTGCACTGCAAAACAACACATATCGAAATGGCAGCCATGATTTTTGTTTGAGTTCACATTGTATTCGTGCATGCTGCATTTGTTTAGCGATTTTTTTTATGCTCTTTGCTTGTATTTTGTATTTTATCCCCTTACATTCCGATTCGGATACCACGATGGGAGGGAATATGCAGTGTTTTTAGAAAGAACTATGTATTTTTCAGAACATTACCAACAAAGATTCGTTCGCTCAATAGCAACTTTTATATGTGAGATGTGTAGTGTCAATGCTTGTTTGGAAACTTCAGCCTTACAGTTCCTGATAATGTCTCTATGCCCTAGACGCCTAGACCTAGGCAACTAAATGTTAAATGTTGAACAGATTTTATGTATGGAACTTGATTTCTTTGACTTTTACGCAACAGCTATATCGTTTACTCTCAAACTTCTCTCAAGTTCTCCCTTATCCACATTAATTGCACAGATTTCGTAAAAGTGTCATTTATATCCGAATTGGCCTACCATCAAAAAATTATAATGTTCTCACTATCACTCTGATTTAAGATTTCATCGAATCTAATTGGAGTGAAATGAATACTACATTACTTCGAGGGATACTGCAGTTTATTGGGCCTCGTAGCAAACTAAGAAAGGTCAAAGGTAATGGTTTTCAAAAGAGGTGGCGGAAAAATATAGCTAATGATAAAATTGAGCTTCAACGGCGCCAATAAAGTATAGTAGTAGTAAGCGAATTTCAGTTTTGAGTATTTTTATTAAAAACCTTTGCATAGAACGCCACCTTCAAAAAATGATTTAAATACCGACATTTCACACAAGACGGAGAAAATATTTCATGAATCGAAACAATCGCTCAACAGTAAGTTTAGGACTGTCCAAACACATTTGAACGCACCATGTGAAAAGTATTTATATCACCCAGCATCGCCAACTCCAAACTATGAGATCATGTTGGAAACGGGACTGACTTGACTTGTCTACCAATAGTTGTAGCCTATAAAGCTATGCACAATAAGAATAGCTGGAACAAGAAGTTGACGGAACTGGCCGAAGACATCATAATGTTCGGTTCAACAATCAAATTAACTGACCTTTGTGAATCGGAAATCAGAAATTTGCATGGGACAACAATAGATATTACGTGTCTATGTGTCTGTTTAAATTGAGGCCGCGTGACAAGTGATATTGACTTCAGTTCGATTGCTGAACGGAATTGCACTCGCAGTGGCATCATCGGGAATTGCATCAACGCTACTCGATGGAGGACGTACAGCGTATTCAGCATAGACCAATACAGACCGACAACTCGTACTCCTCTTGCCTGAAACACCATGTACATTTTTGTTCGTGTCTGTGAATACGTGCACATCTCTGTCTGTGCATTTTGTGATGGCAACCATCCCTGCGTGTGCCATTTATTTTTGTGGTGTGTTTACTGCTCCCGTTTAAAAAGCACGGGAGAGCGCTACATTCGCAAAAAGAGAGACCATACAGTGAGTTGGCGGTCTGTATTTTATTGGTCCGTGGTATTCAGCACTCAAGCTTCCGTTAAATTTTAACCAGATTGCCACACTAACCTGCATAACATCAGAAAGAAATCCGGAATATCCAGTCTGGCAAAATCATTATTTGAGACTATGCACCATGGCACCAAAAATAACTACAAAGATTGGCTGAACGAACGTGCAATATTAGCGACCAAGGTTAACAAATTTAACGAACAAATTCAGTTTAAACCGCCCGGCGCGGCGCGGCGATCCAGTCAAATACCAATCAGTAGACACAGTGATGGATGAAGAACAAGAAGTCAGCTATCCAATCGAATTTCAAAATTCGATAGAGCTAACAAGAATGCCACCACACATATTAACATTGAAGATTGAATCGCCGGGGATGCCCATTCAAAACTTGAACGCGCCAAAACTGTGCAACTGTAAACCAAACTGACGGTAAAAAAATTGACACAAAATTTGATCTAGGAAATAATGATCACTGGCAAATTCAAAGGGGAAGACGTGCTGATTCCACTTACATATAAACATGATTATAAATGATTTGCTATTTGACTATAAGCGGTTTCAGTTTTCTTTACGTCTCGCCTTCGCGATTACCATCAACAAAGCAAAATTACAATCGTTACCTATTGCTGGTTTACACTTGGAAAATACCTTTTAATAGGTTTTCAATTGTTTTTTTTTTTTAATTTGATTTGTTTTTATTCAACAGGGAATAGTCAATAACATACTCAACTACAACTTGGAGGATACTTTAGGGATAAACAGAGCATGGAAATTATTTCAAAAATGGTTAAGCTATTCGTAGCGCTTTAAAACTTGGTAAGGGTAATAATTTGTGATAAACGTAATTTAAAGAATATGACGATTTAAATCCAATTAGGCTGCCGGCTGTTTGCCATTTTTTACTTATTATATATTTAATCAATTATATTAATAATTCTAATATAATCAATAAATACCTAGAACCTTAACAAGCTTTTGTAATATAGATACATTTATGTTTCTAAGATTATTTAAAAACATATTTTATGGCAATTTATGTTTCTTTTTTATATCACACTTACCGCGGCGTTGCTGGTGTCAACGAGAGTCAACTCTCGCTTCTTAAATTCCTTATTCGCCCGTGAATTAAAGATATTAAGTTCACCAACATCACGGCAAATACCAATTGTGTCTAAAAAAAAAAAAAAAACAAGTTACACATAAGGATTTGTTAACTATCAAGAAATCTTTTTTCATATTCTTACCAACAGCAGCTTTGGGCTCTATATTAGCAATTGATGAAATAGGAACTAAATTATATTGAACTTGGGGAATGCCATCGTCTTCATCTTCACAAGGCTGAACAAGCGTTTCTCCAGTAAATGTCATTTCGTAATCATTTTTAAGTGTAGAAAACTGTTTATTGGCTGGTTTAAGTTGACACTTGGAAAAGAAGTACACTTTGTCAACTTCAATCATATCATAATAGCGATCACATTGTTCTTTAAATGCAGTAGCTCGAATTTCTCCAGATTCATCTAACAAATCCATGCTAAAGAGTTTGCCTTCGCCTTTTGCATTATTCCAAGTGCGAATGGAAGACTTGGATGTAACTCGTGCTTTGATAACCCATTTGATTTGATATGGAGTCAAACTTGCTATTGGAGCAGTCGTTGAAGGATTCATCGATTGATTCATTGTGCTGTTGTTCATTGAACTACTTGTGGAATTATATGATGTGGGTTTTGTCCCATATAAAGTGTCATTAGATATTTTTGGTGGTGGCGCAGCTACAGCAGGGGCTGCTGGCTTACTAGAAACGGACGATTCGCCGGTAAATTGAACAGGATTGCCAATTTTTTTTCCAACTTCTGCCCCGTGATTCAACACTGTTAGCTCAAGAATAATCAAAACTCGCCTGTTGAATAGAAAATTGCATAATTATTAACTTGGGATTTAAAATGTTTTTCTTTTTCATTATAATGACTGGTAATGAGTTCCTAGGAAGTTGCTTGTAATCTTAGCCGGCTATAAATACTAGCAACTAGACATCTATGTATGCCAAACACTAAACGATCATCCACATACAAATAAAGGCGCTTGATTTGGTGCAGATTTGAAAAACTCCCCGTTATTGTAACAATTTCAAAAAAGACTCAGATTTTTGGCGTTCTAATTGGTGTTTGACCAAT
Organism: Platycheirus albimanus; assembly: GCA_916050605.2. NCBI lineage: Eukaryota > Metazoa > Arthropoda > Insecta > Diptera > Syrphidae > Platycheirus > Platycheirus albimanus. The sequence continues at coordinate 85,503,421 of OU696696.1, forward strand.
TCGGCATCACGCTTCGAAAGTCTTCCATAGAATAAATGTTAACATTTTTGCATGGAGTCAGCAGTGAGCAGAATAAGATTTCGTTCCATTCACATTGCAGACTTCTTCTCCGAATATTGCCATTGGAAGGTATAACTATGCGGTAATCAAAGAATTTGTTCATCTGGGCACATAACATCGCAATGATGAAATTAAGCACATATTAACCCTTTGTGAGGAAACAAGGCAAGTAGGTATAGCAGTAGTCATTCAAGTCCTACTAGGTTAACTAAAAAGAGTGTTCAAAAGGGCAGGACTGACTGACACTGCAAGTTTTTATAACTTTTATAAAACACAAACTAATCTTCTAATCTTCAATTTGTTACAAATCCCAACAAAAAAAAAAACCAGACATACCACGAACATAATATATTGATATTGATTGTCCAAAGAAATATCTTCGTAAAGAAAATTATGAATAGCTCTAGTTAGATGGATTCGGTTTAAAAAATGTAATTCCTTTTTTTTTGATATGAATAGGTAGGTATGGAGGACAAAATTATTGACTTACTTATCAACTTTATCCGTTTTATTTACCATAGAAGTGATAAAGCGATCAACACGAATAATGGTGTACTCCACAAGATTTCCTTCGTTATATAAATCATTTAACTGGGTGGCTAACATGGCAAAGCTATTCAAGTACTTCCCGTCGGAGACCAAAAGCCGGTAACGTTCATTTTCGCCTCCAGATATTTTCTTTGTTCCTAATATCTGAAGGACTGGTTTTTCGCAATCGGCACCAGTCATTATCATCTAAAAAGTTGGTATGAAAATATTATGGCCATCCTGAATAAATATTTCTCTTACCTCCATGCATCCAGTCGATAGTTGTGATATTTCAGGCATCTTTTCAAATTAAACAATTTTCAATAATTAAATTACTTGGAGATTATTTCACAATTCCAATACGTACAAGACAAGGATACAACTCAGAATCAGAACTCAGATTTGTGCCAATGCGAACGAGAATAAAAATGCAGTTTTTGGTGTATTTCCCGGCGCGCAAATTTTGACAGCAAGCATTTTGTTTGTTTAATCTCTGGGAGCACTCTGGGAGTCAACGATAGAACTAATGTTCTCATATCTAAAAGGCAGCGTTCGGAAATACAACACATTTATAATACTTTCCATTGGTTTCAGTTCAGTTGGGGAGGGGAACCAATCATTCTGAAAACCAATTTAACAATCAAAATTGCTTCTGCTCAATTTTGATACAATGGGTTGGCGCATTTTTTCTCGGCATTGCTGCATGCATACTATATGGGTGACATTTGAGATATATTTGTATTTGTGCTTCTTAAGTGGATTTCGACTTAAAATCCAGAATTAAAATACTCTTCTCTGAATCGTCAGAAGTTTCATTTGCTTACCAATGCAACGGTTTCAGAAGACTTACGTATGGTTCTGGATGTTTCTTTTCCTCCAATGGAAAGTGCTATTATAGTAGGTCTGGCATACAATAAAGATAATTGGAGAACTACAAAATTATTCTAGCGTGCTACTTGATCAACATCTACTTGCATGTCATTTTGAAAAACTTTTGAGTGAAGAAGATAGACAAAATTCGTTTAATACAATAAAGTACTTTTTCATAGAGCTGGCAGCACGGACCAAGAAGATACAGACCGCCAACTCCCTGTATGGTCTCTCTTTTTGCCTACAAGCTACAAGCTAAAAATCAGCTGATATGCCATTTATTTTGAGAGTGTGACGCTCTCCCTTGCTTTAAAACCCCATTTAGCAAACACACCTAAAAAATAAATGGCATACGCGGAACGCGGGTATAGTTGCCATTACAAAATGCACAGAGAGAGATGTACACGTCATATTCACAGACTGGAAAAAATATTTCGAGGGTGTTTCAGGCAAGAGGAGTACGAGTTGGCGGTCTGTATATTGGTCTGTGGCTGGCAGTCCCGAAAAAGTATTAAATAATTTTTTCGGGAAAACGTGATTCCTACTTGTTTTTTTGCTCTAAGGCTATGTGTCCATTGCGTTAAAATGCTAGCTAAATTTGATCCCATGGTTAATTTTGACAGGTTAAATTGGGACATTATTTAGCCTGCTGCCAGAGGAGGTTAAATTTTAGCCAGTGGGTTAAATTTTGACGAAAGATGGAGATAAATATGAATCTTCTTTATTTACTTTCACTTACTCCTACTTCAAGATGTCTACTTTTCCGTTTAATCGAATTACTTGTGATACAACGTTGATATTTTAAAAGAAATAACCAAATTGTTATAAAATAATTCCTCAAATTATTGTTCATTTTGCAAACCGAATTGATTGTTTATGTTATCAAATTATTATTTTTTCAAATCATTTTTGACAGACTTGTAAATAAGTCATCTGCGATGGGAAATATTTTACAGACATTTTTGATTCTTTGTTTTATAAAAAAAAAAATTTGGTGAAAAATCAATTAAAAACATGTTAAATATAAATTATATGACTTAATTTTTATTTTGGTATTTTTAAGCTGTGTTTTGTTAAAAACTAGTATACTTCATCAAGATACAATGTTTTCTTTAGGAAAAAAATTGATGTTTAAGTAGGAAATACAGGCAAAAATTAGATGAAAATATATCTTTTAATACAATTGACACAGCAAAAAGCTAAAATTGTGTCCATTTCGATGCAAACGTCAAAAATTAACCAGAGCATCAAATTAAGCCAGCATTTTAACGCAATTGAGACACAGCCTAAATCTTTGAAAGTGCACCAACAAATTCGGGAAAACGTTAGATACTCGGGATATCGTGTTTTCGGGAAAACGTAACGTTTCCGTTAAATTGCAATAAAATCACTTTAAAACATGAGAATCAACAAGAAAAAACTGAACATAAATAAAATTTCTTTAAATAGTGTAAAATTTAAAAGTTCTAAAAAGTACCGACTTTTGGGATTTTCAAATCGGCCAATCGGGATTTTTTCGCAATTCGGGTTTTTGTCGATCGGGATTTTGTCGTTTTTGTCCTTGAAAATAGTGGGGACTTTTCGCATTTGGGATTTTGTCGCGTTCCCAATTCAAGAAACGTGGTGCGTTCTTTCTTAATGATAGCCGACATTTGTTAACAAAAGTCAACAGAAATGCGTTCCTTTAATCCAAATTAGTTACGATTTGTAACTATATGACGCGTTCCTAAACTCACGTTGAAGTGTCAAATAGTTACGATTGGTTACTATTGCCAACTCACCTCCATGATATGAGTTGATATTGTTGATCTGTCAACAGACCATTTAAGCGAACTGCAATATACTTTTTCTTTCGCTCTGAGACCTCAAATGAAAATGTTTGGAGGCAAAAAAGACTGTTAAGTAATTAACTTTAAATTAATCGGGAAACTTGATAAGTTTATCCTCGACTAAAATAAATCCAAATCAATTGTAATGAAGCAATGAATTGTCAACAATCATAACGTTAAGATTTTTCCCTTGAATTGTCGAAGCGATTTGTTTAAAAGGATACTTAATGCATCCCCATGCGAAGTTGAAGATTTTGGTGTTTCCTAGTTTTGCTGAATCCCCCGCTGCTTTATGCATCCCCCGTTTACCCCTAAATGTATTTAAGAAAATTGTCATACAAGAACTAATTCGTTGGCCATATGCGTCTCCAGGGGTACAAAAACGGCTAGATCTCGCAAGTTACTTATGCGATCATCTTGACTTTAGTCATGCCGAATCTCTAATGAGCTCACCTAACTAACTGCATCACCATCATTTTGATTTCATGCATATTAAGATATTTGGATTAAAAAACCCACCCCAATATGACCTAGTATATGGCCAGAAACATAATTCACTTTTCTCAGTATCTATCCATGCGATTTTAGTGTTTCCTAGTTCTGCTGGATCCCCCGCTACTGTATGCATCCCCCGTTTGACATCGTTGCTATGATGGAGAAGCCTTAAAAATTGGGTCCGACTATTCTGTCCGTCTGTCTGTATGGGCTAAATCATATGCCTGTCTAGTTAGACGAAAATTTTGGCCCTACGTCCTAGCTCCCAAATTGTTAAAAAATTTTGAATCACTGTAAAGAATTTTGAATTGATTAAAGAACAAACTAACTTTTGTAGTAAAATGTATTTATTCATAGACTGATAATACTCAAAAAATTTTAGTTGACTTTACATTCGAGATCTAATTCAAAAGTGCGCGTTCTTTCCTGTTTTCTTATTCTCATCTTCTCCTCTACGCTGAGTCGTGGACCGTTAGGATTTTAGTTGTCTCTCTTCTTTAAATGTTCTTTCTTGTTTTCTGTGTTTCGTTTGTTTTCAAATTCAGTGATGCCACTTTCACTTTTCTTAACAGTTCCCCCCAGTTTGACAATTCCCGGTTGGGAAGTTGTTGAAACATCACCACTATCGATTTCCAGCTTCGCTAATTTTACGGTGGGTCGTTCAAAAACTCCATTGCTTGTCTGAATCGTTGCACTGCGTACCTGTCCATCGGAAGAAGCTTTGACGGCGATCACCTTTCCCTTTGGATAATTGTTCCGAGGGAGGTCTTTGTCGACGATAATGACGATGTCACCTATCTTCAATGGTTCCACCGGATTATACCATTTTGATCTCAGAGTCAACTCAGGTGCATACTCTTGTATGAATCGATCCCAGCATTTGTTTGCAAATCGCTCTTTGTATTGGTATGTATATCGCAGTGTTTTAGGGCTATCGTTGATTTGTGCGATTGGTTGGGCTCCTCCAGAATCTAGCCTCAAAAAATGGTTTGGAGTCAAGGCTTCTTCTAGTTCATCGTTCAAAGGCATATATGTGAGTGGCCTGGAGTTAATCATACCTTCAGCTGCTACCAAACAGCTTCTCAATAGCTGGTCGGTCGGCGTTTTTGTTGGCAATGAAAAGTATAAAGCCTTTTTGAATGAGCGAACTAAACGTTCCCACGCTCCTCCCATATGGGGCGACGCTGGTGGGTTGAAGACCCATTTCGTTGTCGGACTGATGAATCGTTTCGCTAAGATGTTTGGGTCTATTGCCTCAAGTTCACGTCGTAGCATCTTCTCTGCCCCAACAAAATTGGTTCCTCGATCGCAATAGATTTCTTGTGGAGATCCTCTTCTTTGTATAAAATCTTGGAAGCATAGTATGAAGCTATCAGAGTCTAACTTGTGGGCTACCTCAACGTGTACGGCTCTAGTAGTGAGGCAGGTAAATAAAACACCCCACCTCTTTTCTTGACGTCGTCCTACTGCTACCATGAGGGGCCCAAAGTAATCTACTCCAGTGAACATGAACGGATTACAATACAGTGATAATCTTGCTGGGGGAAGTGGGGCCATTTCAGGTGTGCTCGGTTTTGCTTTATTTATCTTACACCATTGGCATACTCTGATAACACACTTTAATTGTTGTCTTAACTTAGGGATTACGTACCTTTGTCTCAATTGGTTGACTACACTTTCGTTATTGGCGTGCTGAAACTCTTCGTGGACTCGTTGAACCAGTAGCTTCGTAATCGAATGATCCCTCGGCAATATGATTGGTCTTTTTGTGTTGATGTTGATACATGGGGCCGCATCCAATCTTCCCTTTACTCGGAGTAGTTGCTGTTCATCATCTAGATATGGTGAGAGTCTTTTAATTGAGCTTGAAGCAGGAACTCGAATTGGCTTATTTGGATTCTTGTTTAGTTTCTTGAGTGATGAAAATTCTTCATAATACACGTCCCTCTGAGCAATACGGAATAGAATAATTTCAGCCTTTCGTAATTCTTCGCAAGATAAAATGCCAGTACTAGGTATGTCCGGTTGTAATTTAAGTTTAATATTTAAATATCGATAGACGTATGCTGTAGTTCTCAAAAGTCTTTGCCAGCTGGAAAAACGGCTTATGTTGATCCACGGTTGAAGCGCTTGATGAATACATACAAGTTCTTCCCCAGTTCCATTTGTTGTTGGTATGTTCTTTGGCCAGTTGGCTTCTATGTCCATCAAAAAACTTGGGCCTTGAAACCATCGTTCGGAAGGGTCTAGCGTTGGTGGTCTCGTCCACTTAGTGGCGTCATCGGCAACATTGAGTTTTGATTGAATGTATCGCCAACTTCCACCTTGGTCATTGTCTTGTACTTCGGCTACTCGAAACGCCACGAACTTGTTATAGCGATGGGGATTTCCATTTATCCAACTTAGGACCGTCTTCGAATCGCTCCAAAAGAATATTTTGTTTACTTTTATGGACATTTCATCAGTGAGCTTTTTCGCAAATCTGCATCCCATAACTGCAGCATCCAGTTCCAACCTTGGAACCGAGCGAAGCTTAATCGGCGCGAATTTTGTCTTCGCCCCTAATAGCGAACATTCGATGTGATTTTCCGAATTAATTCTGATGTACGCTACAGTGGCACATGCTTGTTCACTTGCGTCCATGAAAACGTGTAGTTGCACTGTTGTTCCAAGCCAGTTTGGTAAATTCTTCAATAAACATCTTGGAATGCGACACCTCTCAACTTGTGAAAGAACCTTCATCCATATCTTCCATGATTCAAAGTGGTCATCATTCACCGGAACATCCCAATCAACCCGACTACGCCATATGTCTTGCAACAAGATCTTGAGGTAAACCAAAAAATGAGCTATCAACCCAAGCGGATCATATATGGACATGAGGATTCGCAAAATGTCTCTTTTCGTTGGTCGGTGTTCACCGTTCAGTACTTGTTGGTTTCCCTTGTTGAATCGTAGAGAGAATGTATATTCGTCGCTTCGCTGAGACCACCACATTCCTAGAACCTTTTCTAACGCAGGATCGACACTCGGGTTTAAATCAGAATAATCATCAGTAGGCTGCGAATTAAGAGCTTTCATGACAGTCGAGGAATTAGATTTCCAGTTTCTGATTTCAAAACCGGCTTTCGCATGTACAGTTGTGACGTCTCTTGCCAGCTGAATTGCTTCAATTTCGGTGTCAACACTTTCCAAGAAATCGTCCACGTAATGGCTTTCTAAAATGCTTTTAACAGCCTTCGGAAATTCTTCTTTATATTTCAACGCATTGCAGTTTTTTATATACTGTGCGCAGCTGGGAGAGCAAGTCGCGCCGAAAGTCATCACTTGCATCACGTAAGTGTCCGGTTGTTCATTAGTGTTACTTCTCCAAAGAGACCGTAGTACTTGTTGGTCTTTTGCAGGAATTTGTACCTGGTGGAACATTTCTTTAATATCACCAAAGATACATATCTTGTTTTGTCGGCTTCGTATGAGGACACCCAGAAGCGATGCGTTCCAGTCGATTCCTTTCATCAATAGCGTATTAAGGGAAACTCCTTCCACCTTCGCGGCCGCGTCCCACACCAGTCGAACTTTCTCCGGTTTGTTTGGATTTCGCACCGGGAAAATCGGTAGATACCAGATTCTGTCGTGATGTTGGTTCAGTTCTTCCTGTGACAGCTTTCGGATGTAACCCTTCACCTCGTATTCATTGATTTGTCGATGCACGTTGTCTTTCAGATCAGGATCACCATCGAGACGTCTCTCCAGACATTTCATCCTTTGCAATGCCATTGAACGGCTATCTGGCAATCTGAAGTTCTCATACTTCCACAGAAGACCAGTTTCATAACGATTTTGATTTTCAACTTTTTTTGTGGTTTGGTTCAATATGCTCTTCGCGCGAAATTGTTCTTGAGTGCCCTCAAAATCTCTTGGTTCTACCACTCCCAAGCCGTCAACAGATATGAATTCCTTCACCATCTCATGCAACTTCATATCAGTCGCTTCTTGACACTCGCACGTTTGGAAATTCGATTCTGAATTCTGGTTTTCAGGTTTACCAACCAATGAAAACACTGTCCAGCCAAGCCGACACTTCGCAGCAATTGGATCGTTCTCATCTGCTTCGAGAATTTTTAATGGAACAGCGACATGCCAATTTCGAAGACCAATTAAAATACCAGCATTTGCATCGACGTATGACTTCACAGGCAAATTTTTCAAATGAGGATATGTGTTAGCCAAGACTTCGTAGTTCAAAGATTGCCTTGGTAGATCTAGTGCTCGGACCGTTCGCACGTTTGTCATGGTATGAGTTTTCGCATTTTTATATATGCCAGATATGTTGACACTGACCACTCTGGAACATGGTTCCTGTCTGGACATTGTCCCACTCCACTTTAAGCATAATGGCAAGTAGTCGCCCAGAAGTCCAAGTTGATTTGCGAGACTGTCATTTATTAGAGTACTGGAAGAACCTTCGTCCAGGAAAGCGAATGTCTGTAGCTGAATATCATTATGAGACAAGAGTACTGGCATAATTCGGAAGCGTATCGGAGTTAATTCGGTATGAATCATGTGGAATTCGTTTTCATTTGTACTGTTGTTGGTGTTATTGCTCGGTTGCCAGTTGGGATTGTGCAAAAGAGGATGATGTTTCTTATTGCAATTCAGAGCAGTGCAGGTGATTGGTGACCAACACCTAAACGGATGCCTTTTCAAGCATTGTCTGCATAAATTTGATTTTTTAACCAAATCCCATCTGGTGTCGACGTCAAATTCAAGGAACTGTTTGCAGACATCGGCAGATCTACAATTGTCTTGGCAAACTGGACATTTCCTTGGTGTATTTTGTGGCACATTTTTGTTTATTGCCTTTTTAGGCATGTTGTCGTTATGGATATAAAGTTCTTCTTTCTTATTCCTTGCTTTGTGTTGTGGCTCTCTTACAGTGAACCAGGACATAGACGGCTTCGCATCACAAATGTCGGCAGCTAAATCCTTTAGCCAATCACCAAGCACGCAAATGTTATCTGCTTCTATTTCAGTTCGTTTATGAGTAGCCCAATTCAATTGCAAGGTGGGTGGCAATCTGTCTACGAGTTCGGTCATCATATTAGGATTTCGCATGTAATTCTGAAGCTGTGCCTGCTCCATTGTAGCGCATAAATTTCTTACGGCAACAGAAAACTCAATAATGGATTCGATGCGTTCAATTTTCGGCGATGGCATTTTTTGAATTTTTTCCATATAATGTTTCATTATGATTTCTGGCCTTCCAAAGTATTGTCTAAGGGTTTCGATGATTTCAGGGACGCATTCTGGTAGCGTCAGCAATGCCTCGACGACATCTCGAGCCTTACCTCGCAAGCATCGTTGCAAGCGCATTAAATTTTCGTTTCTGGTGAATCCACACATTTCTGTTGTCTGTTGAAACGTACTTATGAAAACTGGCCATTCGCCTGGCCTACCAGTGAATATTGGCAATTCCTTAGCTACTACCTGTCGTGCGGATACTTGTTGGGAAGATATTGTACGGGATGTTTCTTCTACTTTCGAAACAGCCAGCAGTTCGATGGGACACTTTTTGACTGGGATATTTGGCTTACTTGGTGGTTCTTTCTGTGAAGCAGCCTGTTCAATATCGTCGTCTGACATTTCGTCCAAAAGAGCCCGTCGTTTTGCTAGCAGTTCTTGTTGTTGCTTAAGGAGCGATTCCTCCTGATCCAAGAGTTGCAATTTTAACTTGCTTCTGTTGGATCGTGACTTTGTTGATACATTGGATGGTGTTTTGGATTTGCATAGAGTGCATTTCCAATCATCGATGCTCGCCACCTCATCACTCACTTTAGCACAATCGTAGTGAATCCATTTGGTGCACTTTGTGCATTCAACCATCCTATCTTCTGTATAAGGCTGATCACAAATGGGACATTTTGGGCCCACCACGGTGCTTGCCGCCGTTGACATTGTTAAATTTATAAAATTTTTTGAGAAATGTTAAAAAATTTTGAATCACTGTAAAGAATTTTGAATTGATTAAAGAACAAACTAACTTTTGTAGTAAAATGTATTTATTCATAGACTGATAATACTCAAAAAATTTTAGTTGACTTTACATTCGAGATCTAATTCAAAAGTGCGCGTTCTTTCCTGTTTTCTTATTCTCATCTTCTCCTCTACGCTGAGTCGTGGACCGTTAGGATTTTAGTTGTCTCTCTTCTTTAAATGTTCTTTCTTGTTTTCTGTGTTTCGTTTGTTTTCAAATTCAGTGATGCCACTTTCACTTTTCTTAACACAAATCGACTAACTTCCACGAGGCAAAATGAACTAACTCCTACCAAATTTTTTAGTGGGATTTAGTTCATAATATTAGGAGAAAATTCAGTTGGGACATAGTTCATTACGAACTTATTCCCAATGAACTAGGCCCAACCCATCAACCAGTGGGAGTTAGTTCATATTGTGCACAAAGAAGAAGTGGCGCTGTTTTCGTGCTGAATGTTTGTAGGCAAAATAGGATAAACCTGTAAGAAATTTAATTTTTAAAAAAGAATTGAAACTTAAGTAACCTAACAGAGTGACGAATAAAATAAAATTCGTGCAGTGTTTGGAAAATTATTTTGGTAAAAAATCGCATACCAAACAATTTAAAGGGAACAAAAATTATATGAAAAAAAATGAGCAAGGGCGCTTGACGCGTGGCGCAGGGGGGCCCGGTCACGCCGCACCCACGCCCACGCCGCACCCGCGTCCACACGGCCGTTAAATTGTTTGGTATGCGATTTTTTACCAAAATAATTTTCCAAACACTGCACGAATTTTATTTTATTCGTCACTCTGTTAGGTTACTTAAGTTTCAATTTTTTACTTTGTTAAAAATTCCATTAAAAATTTTATACTTTTTTCATTCCAAAGCATTAATTATACCCTATTCCATAGAATGGGTATATTGTATTTGGTGTGGAGTTTGTAACATAGAGAAATAATACCGGTAGGTATAGAAAAGTATATATATTCTGACTCAGAATCAAAAGCCTAGTCGATTTAGCCATGTCCGTCCGTCCGTCCGTCCGTCCGTCCGTCCGTATGTATACTCTCTAGAGGTCGCAATTTTTGAGCTAGAAAGCTGAAATTTGGTATATATAATCTTTGGTTCAAGAGTAAGGCTAAGTTCTTGAACCGGTAAAATCCGCCCACAAACACGCCCACAATCGCCATTTTTGTTGAACAACCTCAATTTAATAAAATTAAATTATGTTTTTTTGTACAGTTACGATAAAAGCATAATGCTGAAATTTTGCACACGTAAGCTTTAGGTAAACTTTCTTCCAATCAAATAAAAATATTTCAGTTTGGGCGTGGCTTACGCCTATTTTTCATACAAAACCATCAATATTGTTTTTATAAAATAACAATTGTTATATTAAAGCGAAAAATATTAAATTTTGTGGGTCTTACTGGCACATAAACATCTTGTGTATGAAAGCAAAAAAATTGATTTTGGGCGTGGCTGACGCCCACTTTTCATTAGAAACTATAAAAAAATTGTTTTTGTAAATAAACGGTATTTATAATTAATCCGCGAGCCAAAATTTTGCGTCTCTTAATAGAAACGAAAAGGTTTGTGTATGAAAAGAAATTTTTAAATTTTGGGCGTGGCTTACGCCTACTTTTCATGAAAGAACGAAAAACGTAGCCTTAAGAATTTAAGTCATTTCCAATGTTTAATTTAAACCTTTTTCCTTCCGTTCGTTATTTGAGAAATATATCTCTACATTTTCTTTTGTAAATTTTTTCAATACGCCCACTTTTAAAGGCGTGATTTTGGTAAAATACCTTTGTTCAGGTATGATTGTTTAAAAACTACTCGATTCAGCTGTAGTCTTACACATATGCCTAAATACTGAAAAAAGTGCAGTTAGTGCTTCAAATTTTTAAGACACGCCCACTTTTAAGGGGCGTTTCCGTCAAAACTCGTATAATGCATTAATTTTTTTAACGTTTTTTTACTATCGGTCGCAGTTTTGAAGTAAACAGATGAACACTTGGATTTATATTCCTTGGTTACGTAGCAGAGTGTGGTCCAATAATTGTTAAAAACACCCATAATCGATATTTCCATTCCAAATCTAATTTTTAAAATTTTAAGTTTTGTCTTGTTTTGTTCAAATCGATCTGCAAGAATAAAATTGAATGTCACTGAGCTCATAACAATTGCCTTGGCAATAAAACGTTTTAACTTTGGGCGTGGCGCACTCCTTTTTTTATTGCGCCAGCACTAATTGAACATCACACCGCATAAAATTAATGTTATTGAATTTTTTTCTGTCTGCTAAAGAAGAAATTTGTTTCTGAAACATCGGCTGTTTGCGGGAGGCAGACGCATGCACATACAAAAATATGGGGAATAGGGTATCCAACAGTTCGTTGCAAACGTACTGTAGCTCTCGCTTATGTTTTTTGTTTTATTTTCTAACGATTGGGAGTTAGTTCATTTGGGAAAAACCAACAATACTCAACTCTTGGGATTTAATTCATATTTATGGGACTAAGTTCATTCTACATTTGGGACATAGTTCCTTAAAAATATGGGAGTTAGTTCACATGAACCAAGTCCCATATTCGGTGGGAATTGGTTCATTGGGAGTTAGTCGATTTGGGAGCTAGGACGTAGGGCCGAAAATTTTGTTGAAATGCCTCTTTGTCATACGCCGCAACAACTGTTTCCACATAGTTTTTAATTTTTACAACATGTCTTCGTTTAGGTTTGGAAGATGCCAAGAAATCCAAATGTAAACTTTTCGTTAGATTCTGACGTTCATTTCCAATCACCAAATTATTGTCTTTCATATTTTGTTCTGCTTGTTTTTCTCAAGTTAAAAATACATAATGTAGGTTTATTAATTAATTTATTTAATTGAAAATGAATACAAAAACTTACTTCATTAATTTCATTATTTTCTCCAGTGAAAAAGTGCACCTAAAATAATTCCTTCTTTATTCATGTTGAGATTTGAGAATAATAAATTGAAATTGAAATCCTAATAAATGTATCGTTCCTAAATGGTTTGTAAAAAACCCAACAAATCCTAACAATGACACTCCAACAAATTTTTTTTGACATTACAACAAAAATGTCGACTATCGTTAGAAAAAAAACGAACCAACGTTGTCTTTCATTAGCTTTGTTTGTTGAGCACTGAAGTCACCCTGGGGTCGCCACAGCGCGTTTTTTGAATTACCTCAACTCGCCCTCAATACAAAATTCTCTGTTTTTTGAAACCTGGGGTCGCCCTGAAGTCACCCTGAAGTCGATCTTGCTATTTAGCTGGGGCGAGTTGAGGTAACGAATCAGCTGTTGAAGTGAATTTTGCTGTCAAGCATTTCTTGTGTATTTTTCTTCTGTATTTGATTTTTCATGTCTTTTTTTTCGATAAAACTAAATGAAATGCAAGTGAATGCATTTATTTTGATGAAAGTAAATACAAATCGAACAAATAAAGCAAAATGGAAACTTTTGGTTTCGTGCGTTGTGAAAAATATACAATCAGCAGCCGTCATGCGTTTTTTGAGAACCGAAAAACCCAGGTTTTTTTGACAACTCTTGGAGTTGTCAAGAAAACCCAGCGCGACCCTGGGTAAAGTTCAACAAACAAAGCTATTACTTTTTATTTTAGTTGTATCAATGTTTAGAGCAGGTATACGTTGTTTTATGTCTCCCAATTATTATTAAATACCATTATAATGATTTATTTTATAATGTTAATTTATAGTCGGTAATTGATTGTTTTCAACTTGAGAATTGACATTCTTTTAACATGGCTGGTACACTAGAATTGATTGATTGATTATAGAATTATTTTATAAATAATGGGGACTTAGGCCCACAATACCCACCCAATGCTTTGGATCAAAAATAAGATAGTTTAGAGGGGCGTGTTGCCCCTGCAACCAACTGCTTGCCCTTACTATATAATTAGGAGAAGGTGCAAGTTTAGGTATAATGCAAAGTTTCTTTCGGATTTAAAGAATCTACTGGTGAAATTTTGAGCGGTGAAAGGACCTTGGGAAAAAAAATACCATGGTTAAATTTGCAAGGACAAAATGTTTGGAGGTTGAAATTTCAGATGTGAAATGACCAAGGGTCATTTGCAAAGGATATGATTCCGGGGTGAAATTTACGGGGTTTGAAATCGAAGGGGGTGAATCGCTCGGATGCTAATACAGGCAAAATAAAAATTGGCATTTCCTTATTTGATGCTGTTGCAGATCTTCATAGTTCGCATAGTTATGATGAATTGCAAATGATGAATTTGAAGAGGTTGAGCTCTGCCCACTACTGACTGTAGGTAGCGGCGGTGGTGGCTGATGTCGTTCAGAGAGCTTTGGAAAGGACCGTTTCGATTAGGAAAACCACCCTTACAATTGGCCTTTTTAAGAAACTAGTTCTTGCGGGCTTCTAGAAAAAGGTAGGTATATTAGATTTAGGAGAAAATTCTAGCCATTAAAATTGATAACTGTTTGTATCATATTCACCAGCAACAGCGGCTCTCAGACTATCCTGTCGACCACGACCTCTGGGCGCTCGTAAGGCTCATCAGACATTTGAATTTTCGGCACCATAGTCTGTTGCGATTATCGAGACTTGAGGACTTCTTTTTTTTTTTTTTTTTTTTTTTTTATAATGCACACGCGCTCAAGGGGTTTGTTATAGCCTTTTTAATGATAAGTCACAGCGCGAGCGATAGGAAGTTAGGAAGGGAGGGAAAGGAGGTGTCGATGAACATTGATCTTGAATGTTTGAAGATCAAAATGGCAAGGAAAAATTGTGCCAGGCAATCCATTCCACATTCGTGTTGTACGGCTAAAGAAAGAATCTCTATATTTCACGGTACGTCCGAAATTGGGCTCAAGTGTAAACTGATGAGCGTTCCTAGCAAGACGAGTATTACGGGGAAATGTTTAAGGGGTGGAACGCAACTGGCTACCTCGAGTGAGCATTTTTTGTAAAAGAATCTGTAAAATAAGGAAAGACATGAGACATTTCGACGATGTTCAAGTGACGGAAATGTTTCCATAATGCTTCTCTCTCCTATCAATTTTAACGCTTTTTTCTGAACTCTGTCGAGCAGGTGAAGAAAAGTTTGAGAAGCACCTGCCCAGAGATGGGAGTTATACTCGAGTTTAGGGCGTATAAACGCTTTGTAAATTGTAGCCAGATCAGAAGGGGTGAAAAACTTCTTGCATCTATTAAGAAAGCCTAAGCATCTTGCAGCATTCTTGGCAATCTCAAGTATATGATCATTCCAACGAAGATTGTCACTGATACACATACCGAGTACTGATAGCTTTTCGGCCTCCTCGATGCAAGTACCATTCATGGATAATGGCATAGGGGGTATGTTTAGCTTCAACGACAAAAGACAGCATTGAGTTTTCGACGCATTAAACTCCACACGATTTCTAGTACCCCAATTCACAATGCTGTTTAAATCGGAGTTTAACGAGCTTATCATACGATTTCGTTGTAATAACACGTCCGAAGGCGAAGGCCGTGAATTATCAAACGTATATGAAAAGCTGAGGGTTGAGTCGTCAGCAAAACAATTTAATGGATTAGAAGTCACAGACAAGAGATCATTTATAAAAATGAGAAAGAGAGTCGGAGACAGAACGGAGCCCTGGGGCACACCAGCATTTATTTTGTGGAGATCAGACTTGAAACCGTCTAATGGTCTCAGCTGACCGAGTTGATCTTGAGTTTGCAAATCACTTGATTGCGGTTCCTTTGGCTATTCTTGTATCTTGTCGATATTGATTCAGCTGATTCGTCAAATTTGGTCTGTTGCATATGAGATTCCCTCTCTCGATCCTCGCGTAGTTTTTTGTTTCGGTGATAGGTGCCTGTTTTACGAGCATCTAATGCTGCATATTGATTCTCGGATATCGATCGTCTATCAAACAATACTTGGCATAAAAATGTACTCCATTCGATTTGTTGCTTTGAATTGTACTGACGGATTCATTTGGTCGATTAAGCAGGATACTATTTAAACGGAAAAATAGGGCTTTAACGAGGTCAAGAATAATTGTTCAGAACGGTTATTTAGGAAGCTACAAACTACATTTCCAATTACGGTGACATTGGTTCTGGGTCATCCTCAATTAAAATAATTGAATTAATTACATGATTCCCAGTATCTGCGGCGGTTGAAGTCGTAGCGACCATGTGTCACTGGTTGCCATATAATAGCTGTCGATAAGAAATTCTCAGTTCTAAGAGCAAACTTCTCTGGTTAAACGATCTAATACGGGATTGTTCCATCTGTTGAAAAAGAACGTGAAATTAAATCTCATACAAATCTTTATGTATCTTTAATTTTTTGTTATCTATTCACATCTTGGTTTTCCGCGTGTTGTTCGTTTGAAAAAATGTTACTACTGGGGCTGTATTAGGTTTTCTCGGCTTCGATCATCTCGGCTAGTAGAGTAAAGTTGGGTACCGTGGACCACTCGGCTTATCTGGACCACCAGCTTTTCTCACCTCACACAAATGCTATCGAAGTAAAGTTGACCTGCACTAATGCGCAATATGCTGAAACACACTTCAGTGTTGTTTCAGCAGTCCGCAGTGGAACGCGTCTCGGAGTTGTGCGAAGAAGAAGAAAATCGAAGGCACTGATAATTTTTATTTCGTAAGTGTTTTTGTTTTGTTCTGTAGCTAAATACAACTTTTTTAATAATGGAGATAAATATGAATCTTCTTTATTTACTTTCACTTACTCATACTTCAAGATGTCTACTTTTCCGTTTAATCGAATTACTTGTGATACAACGTTGATATTTTAAAAGAAATAACCAAATTGTTATAAAATAATTTTTCAAAATATTGTTCATTTTGCAAACCGAATTGATTGTTTATGTTATCAAATTATTATTTTTTCAAATCATTTTTGACAGACTTGTAAATAAGTCATGTGCGATGACATTTTTGATTCTTTGTTTTATAAAAAAAAAATTTGGTGAAAAATCAATTAAAAACATGTTAAATATAAATTATATGACTTAATTTTTATTTTGGTATTTTTAAGCTGTGTTTTGTTAAAAACTAGTATACTTCATCAAGATACAATGTTTTCTTTAGGAAAAAAATTGATGTTTAAGTAGGAAATACAGGCAAAAATTAGATGAAAATATCTCTTTTAATCCAATTGACACAGCAAAAAGCTAAAATTGTGTCCATTTCGATGCAAACGTCAAAAATTAACCAGAGCATCAAATTAAGCCAGCATTTTAACGCAATTGAGACACAGCCTAAATCTTTGAAAGTGCACCAACAAATTCGGGAAAACGTTAGATACTCGGGATATCGTGTTTTCGGGAAAACGTAACGTTTCCGTTAAATTGCAATAAAATCACTTTAAAACATGAGAATCAACAAGAAAAAACTGAACATAAATAAAATTTCTTTAAATAGTGTAAAATTTAAAAGTTCTAAAAAGTACCGACTTTTGGGATTTTCAAATCGGCCAATCGGGATTTTTTCGCAATTCGGGTTTTTTGTCGATCGGGATTTTGTCGTTTTTGTCCTTGAAAATAGTGGGGACTTTTCGCATTTGGGATTTTGTCGCGTTCCCAATTCAAGAAACGTGGTGCGTTCTTTTTTAATGATAGCCGACATTTGTTAACAAAAGTCAACAGAAATGCGTTCCTTTAATCCAAATTAGTTACGATTTGTAACTATATGACGCGTTCCTAAACTCACGTTGAAGTGTCAAATAGTTACGATTGGTTACTATTGCCAACTCACCTCCATGATATGAGTTGATATTGTTGATCTGTCAACAGACCATTTAAGCGAACTGCAATATACTTTTTCTTTCGCTCTGAGACATCAAATGAAAATTTTTGGAGGCAAAAAAGACTGTTAAGTAATTAACTTTAAATTAATCGGGAAACTTGATAAGTTTATCCTCGACTAAAATAAATCCAAATCAATTGTAATGAAGAAATGAATTGTCAACAATCATAACGTTAAGATTTTTCCCTTGAATTGTCGAAGCGATTTGTTTAAAAGGATACTTAATGCATCCTAATGCGATGTTGAAGATTTTGGTGTTTCCTAGTTTTGCTGAATCTCCCGCTGCTTTATGTATCCCCCGTTTCCCCCTAAATGTATTTAAGAAAATTGTCATACAAGAACTAATTCGTTGGCCATATGCGTCTCCAGGGGTACAAAAACGGCTAGATCTCGCAAGTTACTTATGCGATCATCTTGACTTTAAACATGCCGAATCACTAATGAGCTCACCTAACTAACTGCATCACCATCATTTTGATTTCATGCATATTAAGATATTTGGATTAAAAAACCCACCCCAATATGACCTAGTATATGGCCAGAAACATAATTCACTTTTCTCAGTATCTATCCATGCGATTTTAGTGTTTCCTAGTTCTGCTGGATCCCCCGCTACTGTATGCATCCCCCGTTTGACATAGTTGCTATGATGGAGAAGCCTTAAAAATTGGGTCCGACTATTCTGTCCGTCTGTCTGTATGGGCTAAATCATATGCCTGTCTAGTTAGACGAAAATTTTGGCCCTACGTCCTAGCTCCCAAATCGACTAACTCCCACGAGGCAAAATGAACTAACTCCTACCAAATTTTTTAGTGGGATTTAGTTCATAATATTAGGAGAAAATTCAGTTGGGACATAGTTCATTACGAACTTATTCCCAATGAACTAGGCCCAACCCATCAACCAGTGGGAGTTAGTTCATATTGTGCACAAAGAGGAAGTGGCGCTGTTTTCGTGCTGAATGTTTGTAGGCAAAATAGGATAAACCTGTAAGAAATTTAATTTTTAAAAAAGAATTGAAACTTAAGTAACCTAACAGAGTGACGAATAAAATAAAATTCGTGCAGTGTTTGGAAAATTATTTTGGTAAAAAATCGCATACCAAACAATTTAAAGGGAACAAAAATTATATGAAAAAAAATGAGCAAGGGCGCTTGACGCGTGGCGCAGGGGGGCCCGGTCACGCCGCACCCACGCCCACGCCGCACCCGCGTCCACACGGCCGTTAAATTGTTTGGTATGCGATTTTTTACCAAAATAATTTTCCAAACACTGCACGAATTTTATTTTATTCGTCACTCTGTTAGGTTACTTAAGTTTCAATTTTTTACTTTGTTAAAAATTCCATTAAAAATTTTATACTTTTTTCATTCCAAAGCATTAATTATACCCTATTCCATAGAATGGGTATATTGTATTTGGTGTGGAGTTTGTAACATAGAGAAATAATACCGGTATAGGTATAGAAAAGTATATGTATTCTGACTCAGAATCAAAAGCCTAGTCGATTTAGCCATGTCCGTCCGTCCGTCCGTCCGTCCGTATGTAAACTCTCTAGAGGTCGCAATTTTTGAGCGAGAAAGCTGAAATTTGGTATATATAATCTTTGGTTCAAGAGTAAGGCTAAGTTCTTGAACCGGTAAAATCCGCCCACAAACACGCCCACAATCGCCATTTTTGTTGAACAACCTCAATTTAATAAAATTAAATTATGTTTTTTTGTACAGTTACGATAAAAGCATAATGCTGAAATTTTGCACACGTAAGCTTTAGGTAAACTTTCTTCCAATCAAATAAAAATATTTCAGTTTGGGCGTGGCTTACGCCTATTTTTCATACAAAACCATCAATATTGTTTTTATAAAATAACAATTGTTATATTAAAGCGAAAAATATTAAATTTTGTGGGTCTTACTGGCACATAAACATCTTGTGTATGAAATCAAAAAAATTGATTTTGGGCGTGGCTGACGCCCACTTTTCATTAGAAACTATAAAAAAATTGTTTTTGTAAATAAACGGTATTTATAATTAATCCGCGAGCCAAAATTTTGCGTCTCTTAATAGAAACGAAAAGGTTTGTTCATGAAAGAACGAAAAACGTAGCCTTAAGAATTTAAGTCATTTCCAATGTTTAATTTAAACCTTTTTCCTTCCGTTCGTTATTTGAGAAATATATCTCTACATTTTCTTTTGTAAATTTTTTCAATACGCCCACTTTTAAAGGCGTGATTTTGGTAAAATACCTTTGTTCAGGTAAGATTGTTTAAAAACTACTCGATTCAGCTGTAGTCTTACACATATGCCTAAATACTGAAAAAAGTGCAGTTAGTGCTTCAAATTTTTAAGAGACGCCCACTTTTAAGGGGCGTTTCCGTCAAAACTCGTATAATGCATTAATTTTTTTAACGTTTTTTTACTATCGGTCGCAGTTTTGAAGTAAACAGATGAACACTTGGATTTATATTCCTTGGTTACGTAGCAGAGTGTGGTCCAATAATTGTTAAAAACACCCATAATCGATATTTCCATTCCAAATCTAATTTTTAAAAATTTAAGTTTTGTCTTGTTTTGTTCAAATCGATCTGCAAGAATAAAATTGAATGTCACTGAGCTCATAACAATTGCCTTGGCAATAAAACGTTTTAACTTTGGGCGTGGCGCACTCCTTTTTTTATTGCGCCAGCACTAATTGAACATCACACCGCATAAAATTAATGTTATTGAATTTTTTTCTGTCTGCTAAAGAAGAAATTTGTTTCTGAAACATCGGCTGTTTGCGGGAGGCAGACGCATGCACATACAAAAATATGGGGAATAGGGTATCCAACAGTTCGTTGCAAACGTACTGTAGCTCTCGCTTATGTTTTTTGTTTTATTTTCTAACGATTGGGAGTTAGTTCATTTGGGAAAAACCAACAATACTCAACTCTTGGGATTTAATTCATATTTATGGGACTAAGTTCATTCTACATTTGGGACATAGTTCCTTAAAAATATGGGAGTTAGTTCACATGAACCAAGTCCCATATTCGGTGGGAATTGGTTCATTGGGAGTTAGTCGATTTGGGAGCTAGGACGTAGGGCCGAAAATTTTGTTGAAATGCCTCTTTGTCATACGCCGCAACAACTGTTTCCACATAGTTTTTAATTTTTACAACATGTCTTCGTTTAGGTTTGGAAGATGCCAAGAAATCCAAATGTAAACTTTTCGTTAGATTCTGACGTTCATTTCCAATCACCAAATTATTGTCTTTCATATTTTGTTCTGCTTGTTTTTCTCAAGTTAAAAATACATAATGTAGGTTTATTAATTAATTTATTTAATTGAAAATGAATACAAAAACTTACTTCATTAATTTCATTATTTTCTCCAGTGAAAAAGTGCACCTAAAATAATTCCTTCTTTATTCATGTTGAGATTTGAGAATAATAAATTGAAATTGAAATCCTAATAAATGTATCGTTCCTAAATGGTTTGTAAAAAACCCAACAAATCCTAACAATGACACTCCAACAAATTTTTTTTGACATTACAACAAAAATGTCGACTATCGTTAGAAAAAAAACGAACCAACGTTGTCTTTCATTAGCTTTGTTTGTTGAGCACTGAAGTCACCCTGGGGTCGCCACAGCGCGTTTTTTGAATTACCTCAACTCGCCCTCAATACAAAATTCTCTGTTTTTTGAAACCTGGGGTCGCCCTGAAGTCACCCTGAAGTCGATCTTGCTATTTAGCTGGGGCGAGTTGAGGTAACGAATCAGCTGTTGAAGTGACTTTTGCTGTCAAGCATTTCTTGTGTATTTTTCTTCTGTATTTGATTTTTCATGTCTTTTTTTTCGATAAAACTAAATGAAATGCAAGTGAATGCATTTATTTTAATGAAAGTAAATACAAATCGAACAAATAAAGCAAAATGGAAACTTTTGGTTTCGTGCGTTGTGAAAAATATACAATCAGCAGCCGTCATGCGTTTTTTGAGAACCGAAAAACCCAGGTTTTTTTGACAACTCTTGGAGTTGTCAAGAAAACCCAGCGCGACCCTGGGTAAAGTTCAACAAACAAAGCTATTACTTTTTATTTTAGTTGTATCAATGTTTAGAGCAGGTATACGTTGTTTTATGTCTCCCAATTATTATTAAATACCATTATAATGATTTATTTTATAATGTTAATTTATAGTCGGTAATTGATTGTTTTCAACTTGAGAATTGACATTCTTTTAACATGGCTGGTACACTAGAATTGATTGATTGATTATAGAATTATTTTATAAATAATGGGGACTTAGGCCCACAATACCCACCCAATGCTTTGGATCAAAAATAAGATAGTTTAGAGGGGCGTGTTGCCCCTGCAACCAACTGCTTGCCCTTACTATATAATTAGGAGAAGGTGCAAGTTTAGGTATAATGCAAAGTTTCTTTCGGATTTAAAGAATCTACTGGTGAAATTTTGAGCGGTGAAAGGACCTTGGGAAAAAAAATACCATGGTTAAATTTGCAAGGACAAAATGTTTGGAGGTTGAAATTTCAGATGTGAAATGACCAAGGGTCATTTGCAAAGGATATGATTCCGGGGTGAAATTTACGGGGTTTGAAATCGAAGGGGGTGAATCGCTCGGATGCTAATACAGGCAAAATAAAAATTGGCATTTCCTTATTTGATGCTGTTGCAGATCTTCATAGTTCGCATAGTTATGATGAATTGCAAATGATGAATTTGAAGAGGTTGAGCTCTGCCCACTACTGACTGGAGGTAGCGGCGGTGGTGGCTGATGTCGTTCAGAGAGCTTTGGAAAGGACCGTTTCGATTAGGAAAACCACCCTTACAATTGGCCTTTTTAAGAAACTAGTTCTTGCGGGCTTCTAGAAAAAGGTAGGTATATTAGATTTAGGAAAAAATTCTAGCCATTAAAATTGATAACTGTTTGTATCATATTCACCAGCAACAGCGGCTCTCAGACTATCCTGTCGACCACGACCTCTGGGCGCTCGTAAGGCTCATCAGACATTTGAATTTTCGGCACCATAGTCTGTTGCGATTATCGAGACTTGAGGACTTCTTTTTTTTTTTTTTTTTTTTTTTTATAATGCACACGCGCTCAAGGGGTTTGTTATAGCCCTTTTAATGATAAGTCACAGCGCGAGCGATAGGAAGTTAGGAAGGGAGGGAAAGGAGGTGTCGATGAACATTGATCTTGAATGTTTGAAGATCAAAATGGCAAGGAAAAATTGTGCCAGGCAATCCATTCCACATTCGTGTTGTACGGCTAAAGAAAGAATCTCTATATTTCACGGTACGTCCGAAATTGGGCTCAAGTGTAAACTGATGAGCGTTCCTAGCAAGACGAGTATTACGGGGAAATGTTTAAGGGGTGGAACGCAACTGGCTACCTCGAGTGAGCATTTTTTGTAAAAGAATCTGTAAAATAAGGAAAGACATGAGACATTTCGACGATGTTCAAGTGACGGAAATGTTTCCATAATGCTTCTCTCTCCTATCAATTTTAACGCTTTTTTCTGAACTCTGTCGAGCAGGTGAAGAAAAGTTTGAGAAGCACCTGCCCAGAGATGGGAGTTATACTCGAGTTTAGGGCGTATAAACGCTTTGTAAATTGTAGCCAGATCAGAAGGGGTGAAAAACTTCTTGCATCTATTAAGAAAGCCTAAGCATCTTGCAGCATTCTTGGCAATCTCAAGTATATGATCATTCCAACGAAGATTGTCACTGATACACATACCGAGTACTGATAGCTTTTCGGCCTCCTCGATGCAAGTACCATTCATGGATAATGGCATAGGGGGTATGTTTAGCTTCAACGACAAAAGACAGCATTGAGTTTTCGACGCATTAAACTCCACACGATTTCTAGTACCCCAATTCACAATGCTGTTTAAATCGGAGTTTAACGAGCTTATCATACGATTTCGTTGTAATAACACGTCCGAAGGCGAAGGCCGTGAATTATCAAACGTATATGAAAAGCTGAGGGTTGAGTCGTCAGCAAAACAATTTAATGGATTAGAAGTCACAGACAAGAGATCATTTATAAAAATGAGAAAGAGAGTCGGAGACAGAACGGAGCCCTGGGGCACACCAGCATTTATTTTGTGGAGATCAGACTTGAAACCGTCTAATGGTCTCAGCTGACCGAGTTGATCTTGAGTTTGCAAATCACTTGATTGCGGTTCCTTTGGCTATTCTTGTATCTTGTCGGTATTGATTCAGCTGATTCGTCAAATATCGCTCATTTGGTCTGTTGCATATGAGATTCCCTCTCTCGATCCTCGCGTAGTTTTTTGTTTCGGTGATAGGTGCCTGTTTTACGAGCATCTAACGCTGCATATTGATTCTCGGATATCGATCGTCTATCAAACAATACTTGGCATAAAAATGTACTCCATTCGATGTGTTGCTTTGAATTGTACTGACGAATTCATTTGGCCGATTAAGCAGGATACTATTTAAACGGAAAAATAGGGCTTTAACGAGGTCAAGAATAATTGTTCAGAACGGTTATTTAGGAAGCTACAAACTACATTTCTAATTACGGTGACATTGACATTGGTTCTGGGTCATCCTCAATTAAAATAATTGAATTAATTACATGATTCCCAGTATCTGCGGCGGTTGAAGTCGTAGCGACCATGTGTCACTGGTTGCCATATAATAGCTGTCGATAAGAAATTCTCAGTTCCAAGAGCAAACTTCTCTGGTTAAACGATCTAATACGGGATTGTTCCATCTGTTGAAAAAGAACGTGAAATTAAATCTCATACAAATCTTTATGTATCTTTAATTTTTTGTTATCTATTCACATCTTGGTTTTCCGCGTGTTGTTCGTTTGAAAAAATGTTACTACTGGGGCTGTATTAGGTTTTCTCGGCTTCGATCATCTCGGCTAGTAGAGTAAAGTTGGGTACCGTGGACCACTCGGCTTATCTGGACCACCAGCTTTTCTCACCTCACACAAATGCTATCGAAGTAAAGTTGACCTGCACTAATGCGCAATATGCGGAAACACACTTCAGTGTTGTTTCAGCAGTCCGCAGTGGAACGCGTCTCGGAGTTGTGCGAAGAAGAAGAAAATCGAAGGCACTGATAATTTTTATTTCGTAAGTGTTTTTGTTTTGTTCTGTAGCTAAATACAACTTTTTTAATAATTTTTTAAAATAAAAAAGTGTTTTGTTGTAAAAAAAGGTCTCTTTAAAATCCACAATTTGAAGGTAATGTGGACCATGGCAAGGGAGGATGATTTGTATTAGTGGTCTATATTACCCTCAACTATTTATTATCCTTTTAGTATTGTGGCTAATATGGACCAGATAGTCCATATTACCCTCCACTTTTTTTACTTTTTTGAATAACTAATTTTTTATTTCTGTTAATTTTTTAGAAAGTGAATTTATGTTTTTGTTATTTTTTTAATAAAAATGAACTTACCTTTTTTGTGAAATAAATATCTTTAATTAAACTAATATTGTTTTCGTTTTATGATTGCTTCCATATTACCCGACTTTACTCTAGTTCTGAGGTGAATTTTTTATTTTCTTGCTTCTTCAAAAGCCTTTCCTTTACAATTGAATGCATTGCCTTCCCATAAGAAAATATTACATACAAAATTAACAGAAAAATTCTATTGATACTCAAGCTCATTTTTTTTTGTTTTTTCTTTTGTTTTCGACTTGCTTGTATCTTATACACGAATGTTGTGCCAACAAGCTAGTGCATGTAGGTTGGGTTAAGACAAGAAAAAAATCGTATGGGAGGGAGGTCTATTTCCCTACGTTTAGCCGGGTGGGGCAATTTTCTAAAAACATGACTTAAATTTGAAAAATAAAAAATAACGGAAACTCTTACAATGCCATGTTATACCTTTTTGTAAAGTCAAAAACTTATTATTTTATTGTAATTTTAAATGAAGTTACTCTATTGAGCCGTTTTCAAAATATTAATTTTCAAACTCAAAATTTTGAAAAAAAAAAAAAAAATTTTAAAACTAATTTTTTTTTTAAAATTTTACGTAATTAAGTATTATTTTTGTATACGAATATGCTTTGAACCACAGACATACAGATACAGACCGCCAACTCGTATTCTTTTGCGTTGAACACCCTCAAAATAGTTTACTCACCAGTCACCACCGTTCACCGTATATGTACATATCTGTCTGTGCATTTTATTTTTTCGTGTATTGGTTTACGATTTAAAACGAACGGGAGAGCTTAAGATTGAGCTTCAACATACTCAAAATAAAATGCACACAAAGCTTGTAGGCAAAGGGAGAAAATATGAAGAGTTGGCGGTCTGTATCTGTAGGTATGTCTGTGCTCTGAACTCCCTGAAGCAAAAAAGAAAGACTTATTTTTTTTACAACTCAGGCTCTGCTGTGAATTAAAAAAAAAAGTCCTAATGTAAATCCACCATAAAACGGATCTTAAGCAGGAAATACACGATACAATCATCGTTCCGATTATCGTACAAAAGTTGGGTCGAATGCGATGATTGTATCGTGTGTGTACACAAAATGATCCGCTGTACCGATATCGCATGGTCGAATGCTTTTTAGCGTAAACCAGAAGTCGTCTACTTCTACTTTCATGAAATCGCAAGTAAATCGAATGGTGTGTGTGCTCCCTTCCGATATCGCTTACGATATCGGTACGACTCAAGTCTGTACGATGATTGTATCGTGTATTTCCTGCTTAATATTGAATTCCATGCAACCATAAACCACTCTCGATTTGATCTGGATCACTTTTCATTTTCAATAAAGCCAAAAAAGCAATATAGATTTGGTCTCAGATGCTAGATCAATTTTTGCGAATCTCGACCAAAGCCAGATTTACACACACTAACAAAGTTGACATTCACTAAATTTTTAATTATCATCTTGAAGAATTTTTCAAAATTGAAAATTTTCAACAAAGATTTTGTTGATGATGTTGTTGCATATCATTAAGACGATGAAGTGGGTGGCAATTTCGTTTATAAAATTACAAACCAGCTCTTAATAACACACACACAATAACAAAATCAATCTCTTTTTGTTTTCCATGCAACCAGAAAAAGCGTGAAATCTAGATCAAATCTGAGAACAAATCTGAAATTGTCGTAGAATTCACCACTAGTTTAGTTAAAGATGTAATATAGATTCGCAGAAGCATTTATATTTATATATATTTATTATGGTTAAAAGGAATTCGTTAACCAAAGGATGGAAAAAGCCAATTTAGCTTTTAATAATCCATCCGTTTCATACCTATAGCCTATAGGTACGAAGAACTGAAAAAAATCGACAAATTTTAACTAAAAAAATATCTGTTCGGAATCAAGTGATAATAATTTACTTCAACTCAAGAAATCCCATCAAATTGAATTATTCTCGGCTTAGACATTGTGATTATTCAAAGCCCAACTACTTCTATATAGAACTACAGCACCTAGCACGTGCACTTGACTTGGTTACCTGTTTCATTATAACAGAATTCTGGGTGCAAAATGATGCAAATTTATATTCATAACAAAATAATTATAGATAGGTATATGTATTTCCCATCGGCCGTTTCCCCTTAGATGGTACGACTATTCGTTCCCAGAATATATTTTCGTAACTTTCAACTACTCCTTTATGAAATAATGCGTACCTACCGTATATGCTCACTCTCTTGCCATAAATCAAGAGCCACTGGGACGCAACAAATGTCTGCGCCGCACAAATTGTTCTTCTGTCTGTAAAATTAGAAACTACATATATACCTACTCGTAGGTATTCGGTACTACACACACATTGTAGAGAGGGGTCAGAGAATGCAATAAATTAATACTTCCGTAAATAGTTGCTCCGTCAAGGTTGGTAAGAACACCACCGACTCATTTAATGTCGAGAAAGGCTTACGACAGAGTGACGCGCTGTCATGTAACCTCTTCAACATCATTCTTGAGGCAATCGTACGCAACTCGCATGTCAACACCAGCGGTACGATTTTTTTTAGATCCGTTCAATTACTTGGGTATGCTGATGATATTGACATTATTGGAAGAACGAAGCGCGCTGTCAGTGGAGCATTCGCAAGTATTGAAGTGGAAGCGGCTCGAATGGGTCTGGCTGTAAATGAAGATAAAACAAAGTATATGCTGTCCTCGGATGAAGTAGATCATCACCGTAGGCTCGGACAAAACGTCACAATGCACAGATATAACTTTGAGGTTGTCAAGGACTTTGTCTATTTGGGTTCCACTATAACCTCTCAGAACAACATTAGTGAAGAGATCAGTCGAAGAATCACTCTTGCCAATCGCTGTTTCTTCGGGCTAAGAAGGCATCTTAGTAGTAAAGCCCTCTCTCAAAGGACCAAGGAGACACTATACAAGACCCTTATCATCCCAGTCCTGCTGTATGGGGCAGAAGCGTGGACACTGACACAATCGGATGAATACAGGCTGGGGTGCTTTGAGAGAAAGATTCTTCGGGTGATATTCGGGCCTGTATGTATCAATGGAGTATGGAGGAGAAGATTCAATGACGAACTGTACGGGCTATACAGCGACATTGACTTGGTTAAGAAGCTGCAAATTCAGCAGCTTAGATGGCTGGGTCATGTGGAGCGTATGGACGAAAACGCTCCTGCCCGACGAGTCTTCAATTCCAACCCGGAGGGCCGACGCAGTTCTGGAAGACCCCATCTAAGGTGGCGATCAAGTGGTAAACGACCTCAACCAACTTGGTGTGCGCAACTGGAGGCCACTGGCTAGGGACCGGCCTAGCTGGCGAGGATTGTTGGTTGAGGCCGTGGTCCACAATGGACTGTCTGCGCCACCTTAAGTAAGTAAGTAAATAGTTGCTCCTCTTGTAGGGTGTTTTTTTTTAGACGTGCGGTTTTCAAGAAGAAATAAACGCATATAATGTTAGGGCCAAGAATTTAGCTTTATTATAAAGATAAGGATTTGCCATTTTGTTTTAAAAATTATTTCGAGCAAGTGGCCGTCGCGTCGCGGCTGGCTCGAATAAATTCCAGCTGAGAGGCCCAGTTTAAGACCAATTTTTGCAGCAATAGCAGCTGTATGTCAGCAATAACTCGCCGAATATTCTTTTCCAAGGCGTCGATGGTCTCGGGCTTATCTTCAGACAAGAGACTTTACATAACCCCACAACAAATAGTCCAGCGGTGTTAAATCGCACGATTTTGGAGGCCACGATACAGGCCCACGACGCGAGATAATGCGCTCCCAAATGTTTCCTTCAATAAATTGATTGTTTCGTTGGCTGTATGGCATTTAGCACCGTCTTGTTGAAACCAAAAGTCATCCACTCTAACATCCTATATAAAGCACACCAAACAGTCAGATCTTGTGGTTGTGTCGGTGTCTCAACATGTCAACATACACTTGAGGATAATCATCACTCAAAATGCAGCAGTTTTGCTTATTGACTTATCCATTCGACCAAAACTCAACTTCGTCTGAACAAAATTTTCTTGTGAAAATCGAAAATCGTTTCACGAGTTTTTCAAAATAAATTTGCACAATTTGCAAACGTTTGTTCAGGAGTAAGTCTGATCATTATGAAATGGAAAACCGAACTGCGTATAAATTAAGTGACAGCTGTCAAAAAGACCAACTCTAAGAAAAGTATTGCCATATTTAAAACCATACGTCTAAAAAAACACCCTTTATAATGGTTTTACTATCTCAAAATGACAATCGCCCCACATGCTGGCTTAAGTATCCAAAATCTTCAACTGTCGTTACAGAATCAAGCTACAGTCATTTGAACAGTCATAGTCCATGGGGTACCGGCCGTTCTGTAGTACCTATAAATACCGTACGTAGTCCCAAAACACTTAAAAACTTATTTATCAAGGACCGAATGATATCCTTATGGACCATAAAGAAAATATTTGGTTTAGTTAATTTCAATCCAACAAGAGTTTCATTATCATTGTGCCTGAAAACTCATTCTCTAGCTTAAGCTAATAGAAAAGATACCCTGGAAAGAGCAATAAAAAATAAATAAAAACAATAAAATAAACTAACAAACGTGAAATTGAAATTAATCAAAAATAAGTATTCACAATTAATAGCCCAGCTCTGCCCTTTCAGAAGCGGCGGAGTTTTCAATTATTGCATAGTTTACCGTCGTGTATGAATCTAGTGTTTTTTTAAAGAAGATTTGCATCTATAGTCTGGTCACGAGCGATTGCAATTACAATAGATTTAGTATTGTTTTACTGCTGATAGATGCGGGATTGAAGCTTTGGATTTGTCTTTATTTGAAAGAAAATCGTATTTCTATAAGAACTTTTTTTGGACGGAAGTGCTAACTTTAATTGTACGTTTGTTCTAGGTAAGTTTTTATTTTCGTTATATTGGTGTTAATCAGAGTTAAAATTTGTAAAAATTGATATTATAATGAAAAAAAAAAACTGTTGCTGGTGTTATTGATATTCAATGAGCTTAGAAATGTTATTTTTGTACAAGGTAGAATGTATCTTGCCAGGATTTTTTTTATTACAAAACTAAGCATCAGGAAAACAGTACCTATTTCGAGCCAATTAAATTCTGTCAAATTAATCCTATTACTGCAAAGCATCAACGCATACAAATCATGGAGTGTAAGCCAGAGCGGCTATGCTTTAATTCTTCTACATACACATACTCATACTTGCAGGAGATCGAAGAACTACTTTTATGCTTCACAGGCTGTTTTAAAGCTACACTTGTTGGAATAAGTATTTTGACGAAACCATTTTGTGACTATTGAACCTAGCTTTTCTTAGTATCGTTAAGTGAGGCGTAAGGAATAATAATGGTCTAAGTCCACTCTTAAAAAAATCGATATTTTAGATTGAAAAAAATTTATAACGTAACGCATATAGTTAAAATTGTTATTATTATTATTATTATTATTATTATTATTATTATTATTATTATTATTATTATTATTATTATTATTATTATTATTATTATTATTATTATTATTATTATTATTATTATTATTATTATTATTATTATTATTATTATTATTATTATTATTATTAT
Source organism: Platycheirus albimanus (assembly GCA_916050605.2). Lineage (NCBI taxonomy): Eukaryota > Metazoa > Arthropoda > Insecta > Diptera > Syrphidae > Platycheirus > Platycheirus albimanus. The sequence goes on from OU696696.1 coordinate 85,534,097, forward strand.
TATTATTATTATTATTATTATTATTATTATTATTATTATTATTATTATTATTATTATTATTATTATTATTATTATTATTATTATTATTATTATTATTATTATTATTATTATTATTATTATTATTATTATTATTATTATTATTATTATTATTATTATTATTATTATTATTATTATTATTATTATTATTATTATTATTATTATTATTATTATTATTATTATTATTATTATTATTATTATTATTATTATTATTATTATTATTATTAATATTATTATTATTATTATTATTATTATTATTATTATTATTATTATTATTATTATTATTATTATTATTATTATTATTATTATTATTATTAAATGTATCAATACAAAAAATATCAGCAACACAATAAATTGTACTGTTAAATTTAAATAAACATATGGTTTCTTGCTTTTCCTGAATGTCAAGCTTTTATGGACTTATTCCACTATTATTCTGAACGCCTCAAATAACGGTGCGGAAATGATGCCCTAAGCAAAGCTTCTATTTTTAGCTCTATGCATGCCAAATTTTATTTTTCTTTACCGTTCTCAATCTCTTCCTGCTGAAAACAATGCATGCAGACAACGAATTTTAGCGTGGCATAAGTATTTTGAGGGAATCTTTGTTTAAATGTTTTTAAAGTTTTAAGCACGAAACGAATTTAGTGGTTTAACGTTAATTGGTATAAAACGTTGATACAAAAATTAAAATTGATTGACAAATTCAGATTTGATTTAGATTTTACGATTTTTCTGGTTGCATGGAAAACAAAAAGAGATTGATTTTGTTTTTTGTTATTGTGTGTGTCATTAACATTAACAGCTGAAATGATCACCACTTCTTCGTCTGATTAATTGCTATGCAACAACATCTTTGCCGGAGTTCCTATACCTTTTGACGTGATAACGTCTAATAAATCGGTTTGGAATATATGGGCAGCATGCACAGTCACAGTCACAGTCACAGTCACAGTCACAGTCACAGTCACAGTCACAGTCACAGTCACAGTCACAGTCACAGTCACAGTCACAGTCACAGTCACAGTCACAGTCACAGTCACAGTCACAGTCACAGTCACAGTCACAGTCACAGTCACAGTCACAGTCACAGTCACAGTCACAGTCACAGTCACAGTCACAGTCACAGTCACAGTCACAGTCACAGTCACAGTCACAGTCACAGTCACAGTCACAGTCACAGTCACAGTCACAGTCACAGTCACAGTCACAGTCACAGTCACAGTCACAGTCACAGTCACAGTCACAGTCACAGTCACAGTCACAGTCACAGTCACAGTCACAGTCACAGTCACAGTCACAGTCACAGTCACAGTCACAGTCACAGTCACAGTCACAGTCACAGTCACAGTCACAGTCACAGTCACAGTCACAGTCACAGTCACAGTCACAGTCACAGTCACAGTCACAGTCACAGTCACAGTCACAGTCACAGTCACAGTCACAGTCACAGTCACAGTCACAGTCACAGTCACAGTCACAGTCACAGTCACAGTCACAGTCACAGTCACAGTCACAGTCACAGTCACAGTCACAGTCACAGTCACAGTCACAGTCACAGTCACAGTCACAGTCACAGTCACAGTCACAGTCACAGTCACAGTCACAGTCACAGTCACAGTCACAGTCACAGTCACAGTCACAGTCACAGTCACAGTCACAGTCACAGTCACAGTCACAGTCACAGTCACAGTCACAGTCACAGTCACAGTCACAGTCACAGTCACAGTCACAGTCACAGTCACAGTCACAGTCACAGTCACAGTCACAGTCACAGTCACAGTCACAGTCACAGTCACAGTCACAGTCACAGTCACAGTCACAGTCACAGTCACAGTCACAGTCACAGTCACAGTCACAGTCACAGTCACAGTCACAGTCACAGTCACAGTCACAGTCACAGTCACAGTCACAGTCACAGTCACAGTCACAGTCACAGTCACAGTCACAGTCACAGTCACAGTCACAGTCACAGTCACAGTCACAGTCACAGTCACAGTCACAGTCACAGTCACAGTCACAGTCACAGTCACAGTCACAGTCACAGTCACAGTCACAGTCACAGTCACAGTCACAGTCACAGTCACAGTCACAGTCACAGTCACAGTCACAGTCACAGTCACAGTCACAGTCACAGTCACAGTCACAGTCACAGTCACAGTCACAGTCACAGTCACAGTCACAGTCACAGTCACAGTCACAGTCACAGTCTTTATTATAAAGATAAGGATTTGCCATTTTGTTTTAAAAATTATTTCGAGCAAGTAGCCGTCGCGTCGCGGCTGGCTCGAATAAATTCCAGCTGAGAGGCCCAGTTTTAGACCAATTTTTGCAGCAATTGCAGCTGTATGTCAGCAATAACGCGCCGAATATTCTTTTCCAAGGCGTCGATGGTCTCGGGCTTATCTTCAGACAAGAGACTTTACATAACCCCACAACAAATAGTCCAGCGGTGTTAAATCGCACGATCTTGGAGGCCTTCCTTCCTTCTCTTTCCTCGCTCGCACATGTTAATTCATTATAAAGGTATTAATAGCCCTTTGAGTGCGAGTGCATTATAAAAAAAAAAAAAAAAAAAAACAGTCACAGTCACAGTCACAGTCACACTGACGTTACCTAGCTGCTTTGATTGCCTAGAAAGTCGTTAAAGTGGGAGTGGAGAGTGTTGGATGGTTTGTTGGTTGTGGTGGGAGTGTGTGTGGGCCAGGGTGGGGGGGGGGGTCAAAATCAAAAATGGTGGGTGGTTGTAGCTGGTTTGGGTGGTGAGATAAATATTGTCAAAGCTAATGGGTGGTTCCTTGGTGGCTGTAGGTGGGATGGGTGTTTGGTGTTGGGGGGATTTGGTAAGCTTGGTGGGGGGGGGGGTTAATTGTCAAATATGGTGGGTGGTTGGTTGGCGGTTGTAGGTGGGTTGATTGGTTGGCAGTTTTGGTGGAGGGGATATTTGATTTGATGGGGTGCGATAAAAAAGTTGTCAAAAAAGGTGGGTGAGTGGAAGGTGGTGGCAGGTGGGGTAGGTGGTTGGATCTGGGGGATATGGTGTTTGGAGGGGGTGAGGGAAAAATAATTGTCAAAAATGGTTAATGGTTGGTTGGTGGCTGTAGGTGTGATGGGTGGTTGGCGTTGTTGGGTGAGTGACAAGTTGTTGTAGGTGTTATGGGTGGTTGGAGTTGTGTTGAGGGTATAGGGAAGGGAATTGTCAAAAATAGTTGCACTGGGGAGGGGGTGGGGGTGAGGAAAGAATTGTCAAAAATGGTGGGTGAGTACCAGGTGGTTGTAAGTGGAGTAGGTGGTTGAATTTGGTGCATGGGGGAATTGTCGAAAATAGTGGGTGGGTGATTGGTGGTATTTAGGAAGGGCTGGCTTTATTGTGTGGGAGAGGAAGAACAAATTTTCAAAAATGGTGGGCTGTTGGTTGTATGTGGGGGTGGTAGATTGGTGTTTGGGTTAAGGGATGAACAAAAAATGTCACAAATGGTGGGTGGTTGATTGGCTGTTGTAGGTGGGGTGGGCAGTTGGCGGTGGTGGTGAAGGGGGGAGGAGGGAGAGTGATGAGGTGTAGGGGGAATTGTCAAACACTTTGGGTGGTTGGTTGGTGGCTGTAGGTGGGATGGGTGGTGGGTAATGTTGGGGGTGATTTGGTGTTGGGGGGGAATGTTAAAATTTGTGAGTGAGTGGCCAGTGGTTGTATTGGAATGGGTAGTTGGGATTTAGGGGGGGCGGAGAAGTGGAAGGAATTAACAAAAATAGTTGTGGTGGGTGGTTGGCGGCGGTGGTTGGGGGTGGGTGATTAGCAGGTGGTTGTAGGTGGAGTGGGTGGTTGAATTTGGCGTAGGGGGGGGGGTGATATTGTCAAAAATAGTGGGTGGTTGGGTGTAGTTGGTGTGGGTGATTGGTAGTGGTTATAAGGGGGGGTTTTACTGTGTGGGGGAGGAGGAAAACATTTTCAAAAATGGTGGGCTGTTGGTTTGTTGATGTATGTGGCGGGAGGTTGGTGTTCAATGGGTGAACAAAATTAAAGAATGGTGGGTGGTTGTAGGTAGGTTGGTGGTTTCAGAGATACCTATACACATGAAGTGTTTTTTGAACTGGTTATCACGTAAAATTATCGTCCGTAAACCGACTTTACAGACAACCATGTTTTTTTTTTAACAAATTTTCAGTTTTGAATAAATCTCCATCATCGGATGATAGTGAAATAGCTCCACCTTTAAGAAAATTATAAAATATTATTTTGGAAATGAATGTGCTTAAGTGTTTCTTTTCACAAAACCACAATGAGAAAAACAAATTTCCAACGGACATGACTCGACGTTTAGGAATGTCAATTTCGTGTGTGTGTGTAAATCTGGCTCTAAATCGAGATTCGCAAAAAATGATGAAAGTGATCCAGACTCAATCTGAGATCAAATCTAGATAGCTTTTTTGGCTTCATGGAAAATGAAAAGTGCTCGAGATCAAATTGAGAGTGGTTTTTTGGTTTCATGGAATTTAATATAAACGTCGATGGTAGCAAAGTTTAACGCTATAAACGCAGTAAAAGACCTCGCAAATGAGTTCAATTTCTTGCGTCAAACAGTGCCCTATCGTATTAATATGTTAAAAAAGCACAATGACGTAAGAAACCTAATGAAATCAAGTGCTAGGCGCAAAACAACGCTCACTGTAGACCTGTTCCTTCTAAGGGGATGGAAGTAAAGCCTTAATCTGCTGCACATCAATTAAATTTGACGGCCAAGAATCCATTAAAAAGCACACTGTCCGATGAAGTTTAAAGGATGGAGATTTCAAGACATTTTAAGCTTAGGCCGTGCCGTACTGGAGAAGCATTATATGGACAGATGAACGGTCCTTTGCCTACAACTCATCAAAAAATTACTTCAAAGTCCTTCTTTATAAAGCCATTTAAATGTTTAACTCAACAATGCACGAATAAAAACTGTTTAAAAAGTTCATATGTCCAGGTCCGGCCCACCATCGAGAGACACATCAATAGATATTTAAAGTGGAAAAGACTCTTGTTTTGCATAATAACTTAGGCTAGCGCCCCGTATTTTCATCTTATGGACCTAGATCCTTCATCTTTTAACTGATAACAGCCACGTTTCTGATTCTGTCGCAGCGTGTGACCATTAATGTTTATCCCATCAATTTTCCAAAAGCACTTTGCATCAGCGTAGTTCAAATGTAAATGTCTTAATTAAGGTAAAATTGGATACAAAAGTCTTAACTTTGGAATTGCCCAGTTAGTAGACAAATACCCATATAAAGACGTAAGAATTACGTTGTTTGTCACGAAGGATATTAAAAATAGATAGACGGATTTATTCGAAACAAATTTTGTAATATTCTTTATTATTAGAATATTGCTTCTTTATTTGATTTTATATTTTACCCATGTGAGTGAGTTGCTCTTGCACTGGGCTTGAACAGAGTTATTAATAAGCTCAATAAGCCGGCTGGAGGGGCATACTAAGCAAGGCTCCACACTATAGTGGAGCCATCATAAGTAAGTAGCTAAGTAAGTATTTTATTAAATAGCTGGGCATCACTCCATAGAAAATGGGGAATACTTTATGTTCACACTTTTTATACCCTATTCCATAGAATGGGTATATTGTATTTGGTGTGGAGTTTGTAACATAGAGAAATAATACCGTTAGGTATAGAAAAGTATATATATTCTGACTCAGAATCAAAAGCCTAGTCGATTTAGCCATGTCCGTCTCCATGTCCGTCTGTCCGACCGTCCGTCCGTCCGACCGTCCGTCCGTCCGTCCGTCCGTCCGTATGTATACACTCTAAAAGTCGCAATTTTTGAAATTTGAAATTTGGTATATATAATCCTTGGTTCAAGAGTAAGGCTGAGTTTTTGAACCGGTAAAATCCGCCCACAAAAACGCCCACAATCGCCATTTTTTATGAACACCCTCAATTTGGTAAAACTAAATTATGTTTTTTGTACAGTTACGATAAAAGCATATTGGTAAAATTTTGCACACGTAAGCTTTCTTTAGGTAAACCTTCTTCCAATAAAATAAAAATATTTTAGTTTGGGCGTGGCTGACGTCCATTTTTCATACAAAACCATCAATATTGTTTTTATAAAATAATGTGATGTACACAGGTTGAAAGTTAGACGTAGAATGATTTATTTCCTTCTTCTTACTCCTAAATACATTTTCTCTTATTACTAATTTACAATTCATTATTCTATTCAACGGACAGGTGGCGTTTTCATTCATTAAACGTTTAGTACTTGACATCTCCCACCTTAAGTTGACAAATACTTTATAAAATGTTTTATTAACTCATAATCGACTTCAGTTTTTTGTTTTAGTTCAAAATATGAAAAAATATCAATGTTTTCACCAACAAAAAAAAATAAAAAAAATAGTGTTTGACCCGATAACAAAATATAAATTATACTAGTGATATAATTTATATTGTTCATCTATTCAACATAATAGCTGCTTAAATACACACATAAAAATTCAACTTTAAATGGCAAAGCATCAGCTAATAAATTAATTAATTTGTTCAAAAAAAAACTTTATAATTGGTTCGTTCAATTTGTCGCAAGCCTTTACTTGCTCGTGATACGGGAATCGACGGCTCAGCACCCTCAGCTGCAGTAACTGCGTCCGAATTTGCATTGGCCACCGGCTCCACTGAAACCTTACCTCCTTGTTTAAAAGAGCAACCTGCTGATCCTTTGCTTGGACTTGGTGTGTCATTGGATTTACACGGTATCATTTGATTCAAATGTCTCTTAATGATTCTTTTATTGTAGGTAAGAACACAACTGTAAGATTGTGAACCAACACGCTTCTTTACAGTTGCTGTTTGCCATCCCACTTTATTGGGGTTTGAATAATCGCGCACGATAACATTATCGCCTTCTTTAAAACTCACGTTTCTTTTACCTTTAAAGTTTTTAATATTTGATAATTGACTATCACAAATTTTTTCTCTGACTAAAGGTGGTTTCATCAAACTAAAACGATTTTTTAATTCTTTACCGAGCAACAACTTAGCTGGTGTTTCCCCAGTAGCACAGTGTTTAGCACATCTATAATCGAATAAAAACCTATTTAATATTAAGTCCATGTTCTTACTACCACCCTCGGCATCGTTTAAGTTAGCCAGCAATGATTTTTTTAGTGTTTTCACAAAGTTTTCCGCTTGGCCATTGGTTGCCGGATGACCTGGGGCGGTTAAAATATGCCTAATGCCATTGTTTGATGTAAATTGTTGGAAGTCCAACGACGTGAATTGCCTACCATTATCACTTACCACCGTGTCAACTAAACCAAATCGACAAAAGACCTATCGCAGTTTATTGATTGTGAATGTCGATGTAGTATCATGAGTTTTGAAAACTTCGACCCATTTTGAATACGAATCGATAATAATAAGAAAATAAAACCCATGTACTGGGCCCGCGAAATCTATATGGATTCTAGACCATGCTGATTCAGTGGGTGTCCAAGGAATCAGATGGCCTTTTTCGGGACTCGATTGAGAAAGCTTGCAAGAAATGCAATTCGAAATCATTTGCTCAATGTCATTATCGACCTTAGGCCACCAGATGTAAGACCGTGCCAAAGCTTTAGTCTTAACTATTCCTAAGTGTGAAATATGTAATTCTTTCAACACTTTTTTGCGCAATTTAAACGGAACAACTGTCCGATAACCCCATAGCAAACAACCGTATTCAATCGAAAGTTCGTTTTTCTTGCTACGGAAAGGTGCAAATTCTTCCCCCATCAACGCCTCGACTCTACAACTATTGATTGCATCTATAACCTTTGACAGAACTGAATCACGTCTTGTTTCTCTTGCTATGCTCTTGAAATCTAATTTTAACTGGTTGTCAGTTTCGATGAAATTTATATATGAGCTATCAATAGTTGTGTGGTTCACTTCTTTTTGTGGAATTCGCGACAAATGATCGGCTTGGTTGAGGCTACCTTTGATATATTTAATGGTGTAATCGAAACCCGACAAAATAAACGCCCATCTTTGCATTCTGGCTGCTGCCATGACCGGCAAGCCTTTATTCTCACCAAAAATACTTAAAAGCGGTTTGTGATCACATTCTAACGTAAAATGGACGCCCAATAAATATTGTTTTAATTTTGTGACACTAAAAACCACAGCTAACGCTTCCTTTTGGATAGTACTATAGCCTTTTTCCGCTTGAGAGAGTGCCCGGGAAATAAATGCGATTGGTTTTCGCAAACCATTTGCAAAAACATGTGACAACACTCCGGCTACAGCCGAATTAGATGCATCAGTTGACAAAACTATCGGTATCTTTGGATTAAAATGTGTCAAAACCTGATCAGACGATACGTCTTGCTTCAATAGCTCGTAAGCTGCTTGGCATGTTTTTGACCACATAAACCTGACATCTTTTTTTAATAAATTATATAATGGTGCCATCTTCTGAGCGAAATTGGAAATGAACTTTGAATAACAATTAATCATTCCCACAAATGCCCTTACTTCCGAAACAGACTTTGGAATCGGGGCTTCTAATACAGAAGTAATTCTGTCTTTATTTTTACTCAACCCGAAACGATCGATATTAAAGCCTAAATACGCAATTTTGTCTCTAAAGAACTCACATTTTCTTTCATTATTTACGTCTACCAAAAACTTATTGATGGTGGTTTTATAGTCCCCACATATACGGAGATCACCGTTTGGTTTAACAATGGGCACTAAAGGTGTACCCCACTCTGCATTCTCGACCGGTATCAAATCTTCCGTTTTAACTAAATTATTAATTTGGTTTTCGATATTACTTCGCCAAGCTAACGGCACCGGGCGTGGCTTGCAAAAAACAGGCTTTGCATTTTCATGCACATGCAATTTAATTTTATTCACATTGTATGTGCCCAGTTCATTCTTAAACACGTTGCTAAATTTACTTTTTATACGATTTTATACGTATGTGCGATCAAATCGTTGTATTTGGGTTCACTCTGAATCGAATTAATTTGTGATAAGGTCATATCGAATAATTGCATAAAATATCTGCCCAAAATGGGCGGACTATTAATGTTGCTAACAATTAAACGCAATACACGTGTTCGTTCACGGTACTCTACAGTTGCTTTGAACTCACCCACAATTTGTATTGTTTCCCCGTTATACGCACAAAATCGATCGACGCAGGGCTTCAAAATTTCGTTATTAAAAAACTTATTAAATATCCACAAATTAACCAACGAACATGCAGCACCGGTGTCCAACACAAACTCTAGACGCACTTGATTAATTTGTACTGCTTCCGTGAATGGTGTAGCCACCGCTTCTCCAGTAACACTCAAAATAGAAAAATTCGAAAATTTAGTAACATAATCAGATGTATTCATACCTGTATTAGAATAATATTCATTGCCTAAATTATTTGATACTTCTACTAAATTAACTTCTCTGCTGCTGCTGCACACGCTAGCTAAATGACCCACTCTGCCACATTTGTTGCACGTGCTTGACTTGTATTTGCATTTTTCGCTGATGTGATTTTTCCAACCACAATGTGTGCATCTCCGCGAGCCTCTTTTTTCTTTGCTGTTGGTGCCGTTGTTGTGCTTACTGCCGCTGCTCCGCTGACTACGTTGAAACTTTTTAGTCACATAATGAACTTCTTTCTGCATTTGTTGTTGCTGTTGTGTGGAGAGTTTGACTTCTGCTGCCATTGCCTTTTTTAATGCATCGCCTAGCTGGATTTTTTCATCTTCACAAAGACGTTCGAAAATTTTTCCCTCGAAGCCAACCACAAACTTATTCAGGACGAAGTCATCCAATTGTGCTCCAAACTTGCAGTCTTTAGCCAGCTTTTTAAGGCGTGCAAACCACTGTGACGCTGTTTCAGATTCCATTTTGTTGGCCTCCAAGAAATTTCGTCTTTCCCGAAACACGATCACTCAACCAATTTGCAAGGCAGAAAAAGAAAAAAAAAAAATTGGTTGATTTTGTTTGTCCTCGTCGCCAATTTATGTGATGTACACAGGTTGAAAGTTAGACGTAGAATGATTTATTTCCTTCTTCTTACTCCTAAATACATTTTCTCTTATTACTAATTTACAATTCATTATTCTATTCAACGGACAGGTGGCGTTTTCATTCATTAAACGTTTAGTACTTGACAAATAACAACTGTTATATTAAAGAGAAAAACATTAAATTTTGTGGGTATTATTTGAACATAAACATCTTGTGTATGAACTATGAAATCAAAAAAATTGATTTTGGGCGTGGCTAACGCCCACTTTTCACTAGAAACTGTAAAAATATTGTTTTTGTAAATAAACGGTATTTACAATGAATCCGCATGCCAACATTTTGCGTCTCTTAATAGAAACTACAAAGTTTATGTATGAAAAGAAAATTTTAAATTTTGGGTGTGGCATACGCCCACTTTTCATGAAAGAACGAAAAACGTATACTCAAAAATTTAAGGTAATTCCAATATTCAATTTAAACCTTTTTCCTTCCGTTCGTTATTTGAGAAATATATCTCTACATTTTCTTGTGTAAATTTGTTCAATACGCCCACTTTTAAACGCGTGATTTTGATAAAATACCTTTGTTCAGGTAAGATTGTTTAAAAACTACTCGATTCAGCTGTAGTTTTACACATATGCCTAAATACTGATCAAAGCTCAGTTAGTGCTTCAAATTTTCAAGACACGCAAACTTTTAAGGGGCGTTTCTGTCAAAAGTCGTATAATGCATTAATTTTTTAACGTTTTTTAATTATCGGTCGCAGTTTTGAAGTAAAAAGATGAACACTTAGATTTATATTCCTTGGTTACGTAGCAGAGTGTGGTCCAAGATATGTGAAATACACCCATAACCGCTATTTCCATTCAAAATCTAATTTTAAAAAATTTAAGTTTTGTCTTGTTTTGTTCAAATCGATCTGCAAGAATAAAATTGAATGTCACTGAGCTCATACCAATTGCCTTGGCAATAAAAAGTTTTAACTTTGGGCGTGGCGCACGCCTTTTTTTATTGTGCCAGCACTAATTGAACATCACACCATACAAAATTAATGTTAGTGAATTTTTTTCTGTCTAAAGAAGAATTTTGTTTCTGAAACTGAAACATCGGCTGTCTGCGGGAGGCAGACGCATACACATACACAAATATAGGGAATAGGGTATCCAACAGTTCGTTGCAAATGTACTGTAGCTATCGCTTATGTTTTACTGTTCAGTTTCTGTTGCGGAGGACGATACTTTCTTTTTTAATATTTACTGAAGCGGTTAATTTCTTCGTTAGGGAAATGTTTTTTGATTGTTTTTGTACATTGTGTTTAAATCCCTTTTTATTGCATGAAATTTTATAGCGTAAAATAAAATAAGATTTAAATTTGTCAAGCTTTTTCATTGCTAACTCAAACTAGCAGACTTGCTACGCAAAATTTAAAGACGAAATTCATTTACTATAAATATTATTACCTATATTAAAAAATGAAAATATTGCTCAATAGGACTAACCCTACTTTCTACCATAAAATCAACCAAAAGTTTATATACGTACGTATATGAGTATATAGATATAGGTGAACAAATATAAAGAATTCGATTACACGGGAAACCTTTAAAAAAATAGACTACAGTACAGACAATTTTGGCAGTCCTACTTTTTTCAGGAAGAAGAAACTTTGCGAAGCAACGGGAGCCGGGTCTGCTAGTCTCTCATACCTTTTCAAATCTAAACCGTCTATTTTTGAGCTTTTTCCTTCACTACCAACTTCTTCGACTGTGACTTGTGACATCAGATAGTGGATAAAAGATCGGTGCTAAGAAACACTTAATTTAAAAACCCATCATCACATTGATGTCGCCACTTGTACAGAATTCTGTCATCGTCTGCAAAAAGCAAGTTTAGCAAACGAGTATCGTTTGCAGTAGGTACTCTTTATTTGAGCATTTATTTTAAAGATGTTTGCGCGTTTAGTTTTGTTTTGTAAGATCTCTTGAACATCAGCTTTGTCCGAATAAGTATAGTTGAACGGATGTCTCCCAGCGCCCGATAAATCCCTTCCACGTTTGCTTTCCATTACAAGTAAATAGCTAGTAAGAAGTGTTCTTTTGAAATCTCTAGTTATTATACATGACATATATACAGACTTTTTATACATTATTTTTGTATCCTTTAATCCATCTTGCTTATTAAAGTACATCCCGCAAGTCTCATAGGAGCTGCAATCTTATAATAATTATCGAGTTTCATTTCGATTCATAGTACATATGTAATTTGAAGTGAAAACACACAAAATCCTGCGCAAGTAAGTAACCGAATCCGAATCATGTTTCGGTGGAATTTTACAAAAAACAAAAATACCTACTTCAATTTCATTTAATTAGTACCTTAGCCCTCGTATGTGTCGTGCTATTTAGCAATTTAATAGAAGGAAGCTCTTATGAGATATGACATGCGAGTCAACAAAACTAATTTCATTCTGTTCTGCAAATTATATAATACCTTGTGTGGGATGTGTGGAATATTTTTATACGACTAAAGTTCGGTTAATCAGATTATCACAAATATTTTTTTTTTTTTTTTTGAATTATGATGTGTGTGAAGAAACACTAAAACAATCCTAATATACAGCACAGCTTAAGATTCTTTTTGAAGATAAACAAAATAATTAAGGTACGTTGTATGTGTGTCAGGTTTTATGAAATCGTAAACGGAATAAAATGGCTGGTTATGTTTCGGAAAACTAGTTTATTCTTATTTCCAATTATGTGTTAAGAATTTTCAAAAAAAAAAAAATCATGAAAGACAAACAATCCTTCAGACAGAATAAATGAAGGATCCAACTATTTCGAAGGAATTAATTGGAAACATAAGCAACACGTTTTCAAATACCACCAAAGATTACCTTTGATCGTCCTGGATTCTGGATTAATCATTATGAACATAAACTTTGATTTTTTTTAAGTTTAACGATCATACATGTATTTTGTGGTAAAGCAATGCGACTTAAATAAAGGTTAACAAACGGGAAAGTGTATGAATTTAAAATAACAATTTTCGCTTACGTCGATTTAAGCTCTTTTAACTTATTACCACAGGTATAATCGGACATTGGACAAAATTATAGTAACTATAACTACGATTGTTTTGATTTTTTGACGTGATAACGTCTAATAAATCGGTTTGGAATATATGGGCAGCATGCACAGAAAAATGTCAGTCACAGTCACAGTCACAGTCACAGTCACAGTCACAGTCACAGTCACAGTCACAGTCACAGTCACAGTCACAGTCACAGTCACAGTCACAGTCACAGTCACAGTCACAGTCACAGTCACAGTCACAGTCACAGTCACAGTCACAGTCACAGTCACAGTCACAGTCACAGTCACAGTCACAGTCACAGTCACAGTCACAGTCACAGTCACAGTCACAGTCACAGTCACAGTCACAGTCACAGTCACAGTCACAGTCACAGTCACAGTCACAGTCACAGTCACAGTCACAGTCACAGTCACAGTCACAGTCACAGTCACAGTCACAGTCACAGTCACAGTCACAGTCACAGTCACAGTCACAGTCACAGTCACAGTCACAGTCACAGTCACAGTCACAGTCACAGTCACAGTCACAGTCACAGTCACAGTCACAGTCACAGTCACAGTCACAGTCACAGTCACAGTCACAGTCACAGTCACAGTCACAGTCACAGTCACAGTCACAGTCACAGTCACAGTCACAGTCACAGTCACAGTCACAGTCACAGTCACAGTCACAGTCACAGTCACAGTCACAGTCACAGTCACAGTCACAGTCACAGTCACAGTCACAGTCACAGTCACAGTCACAGTCACAGTCACAGTCACAGTCACAGTCACAGTCACAGTCACAGTCACAGTCACAGTCACAGTCACAGTCACAGTCACAGTCACAGTCACAGTCACAGTCACAGTCACAGTCACAGTCACAGTCACAGTCACAGTCACAGTCACAGTCACAGTCACAGTCACAGTCACAGTCACAGTCACAGTCACAGTCACAGTCACAGTCACAGTCACAGTCACAGTCACAGTCACAGTCACAGTCACAGTCACAGTCACAGTCACAGTCACAGTCACAGTCACAGTCACAGTCACAGTCACAGTCACAGTCACAGTCACAGTCACAGTCACAGTCACAGTCACAGTCACAGTCACAGTCACAGTCACAGTCACAGTCACAGTCACAGTCACAGTCACAGTCACAGTCACAGTCACAGTCACAGTCACAGTCACAGTCACAGTCACAGTCACAGTCACAGTCACAGTCACAGTCACAGTCACAGTCACAGTCACAGTCACAGTCACAGTCACAGTCACAGTCACAGTCACAGTCACAGTCACAGTCACAGTCACAGTCACAGTCACAGTCACAGTCACAGTCACAGTCACAGTCACAGTCACAGTCACAGTCACAGTCACAGTCACAGTCACAGTCACAGTCACAGTCACAGTCACAGTCACAGTCACAGTCACAGTCACAGTCACAGTCACAGTCACAGTCACAGTCACAGTCACAGTCACAGTCACAGTCACAGTCACAGTCACAGTCACAGTCACAGTCACAGTCACAGTCACAGTCACAGTCACAGTCACAGTCACAGTCACAGTCACAGTCACAGTCACAGTCACAGTCACAGTCACAGTCACAGTCACAGTCACAGTCACAGTCACAGTCACAGTCACAGTCACAGTCACAGTCACAGTCACAGTCACAGTCACAGTCACAGTCACAGTCACAGTCACAGTCACAGTCACAGTCACAGTCACAGTCACAGTCACAGTCACAGTCACAGTCACAGTCACAGTCACAGTCACAGTCACAGTCACAGTCACAGTCACAGTCAGAGTCACAGTCACAGTCACAGTCACAGTCACAGTCACAGTCACAGTCACAGTCACAGTCACAGTCACAGTCACAGTCACAGTCACAGTCACAGTCACAGTCACAGTCACAGTCACAGTCACAGTCACAGTCACAGTCACAGTCACAGTCACAGTCACAGTCACAGTCACAGTCACAGTCACAGTCACAGTCACAGTCACAGTCACAGTCACAGTCACAGTCACAGTCACAGTCACAGTCACAGTCACAGTCACAGTCACAGTCACAGTCACAGTCACAGTCACAGTCACAGTCACAGTCACAGTCACAGTCACAGTCACAGTCACAGTCACAGTCACAGTCACAGTCACAGTCACAGTCACAGTCACAGTCACAGTCACAGTCACAGTCACAGTCACAGTCACAGTCACAGTCACAGTCACAGTCACAGTCACAGTCACAGTCACAGTCACAGTCACAGTCACAGTCACAGTCACAGTCACAGTCACAGTCACAGTCACAGTCACAGTCACAGTCACAGTCACAGTCACAGTCACAGTCACAGTCACAGTCACAGTCACAGTCACAGTCACAGTCACAGTCACAGTCACAGTCACAGTCACAGTCACAGTCACAGTCACAGTCACAGTCACAGTCACAGTCACAGTCACAGTCACAGTCACAGTCACAGTCACAGTCACAGTCACAGTCACAGTCACAGTCACAGTCACAGTCACAGTCACAGTCACAGTCACAGTCACAGTCACAGTCACAGTCACAGTCACAGTCACAGTCACAGTCACAGTCACACTGACGTTACCTAGCTGCTATAATTGCCTAGAAAGTCGTTAAAGTGGGAGTGGAGGGTGTTGGGTGGTTAGTTGGTTGTGATGGGAGTGTGTGTGGGCCAGGCGGGGGGGAGAGGGGTAGTGTCGGGAAGAGGAAAAATTGTCAAAAATGGTGGGTGGTTGTAGCTGGTTTGGGTGGTGAGATAAATATTGTCAAAGCTAATGGGTGATTCCTTGGTGGCTGTAGGTGGGAAGGGTGTTTGGTGTTGGGGGGATTTGGTAAGGTGGGGGGGGGGGGGGCCGTTAGTGAATTGTCAAATATGGTGGATGGTTGGTTGGCGGTTGTAGGTGGGTTGATTGGTTGGCAGTTTTGGTGGAGGGGATATTTGATTTGATGGGGTGCGATGAAAAAGTTGTCAAAAAAGGTGGGTGAGTGGAAGGTGGTGGCAGGTGGGGTAGGTGGTTGGATCTGGGGGATTTGGTGTTGGGAGGGGGTGAGGGAAAAATAATTGTCAAAAATGGTTAATGGTTGGTTGGTGGCTGTAGGTGTTGTTGGGTGAGTGGCAAGTTGTTGTAGGTGTTATGGGTAGTTGGATTTGTGTTGAGGGTATAGTGAAGGGAATTGTCAAAAATAGTTGTACTGGGGAGGGGGTGGGGGTGAGAAAAGAATTGTCAAAAATGGTGGGTGAGTAGCAGGTGGTTGTAAGTGGAGTAGGTGGTTGAATTTGGTGCATGGGGGAATTGTCGAAAATAGTGGGTGGATGATTGGTGGTATTTAGGAAGGGCTGGCTTTATTGTGTGGGAGAGAAGGAACAAATTTTCAAAAATGGTGGGCTGTTGGTTGTATGTGGGGGTGGTAGGTTGGTGTTTGGGTTAAGGGATGAACAAAAAATGTCACAAATGGTGGGTGGTTGATTGGCTGTTTTAGGTGGGGTGGGCAGTTGGCGGTGGTGGTGAAGGGGGGAGGAGGGAGAGTGATGAGGTGTAGGGGGAATTGTCAAACACTTTGGGTTTTTGGTTGGTAGCTGTAGGTGGGATCTGTGGTTGGTAATGTTGGGTGGTGATTTGGTGTTTGGGGGGGAATGTTAAAATTTGTGGGTGAGTGGCCAGTGGTTGTATTGGAATGGGTATTTGGGATTGGGGGGCGGAGAAGTGGAAGGAATAAACAAAAATAGTTGTGGTGGGTGGTTGGCGGCGGTGGTTGGGGGTGGGTGATTAGCAGGTGGTTGTAGGTGGAGTGGGTGGTTGAATTTGGCGTAGGTTGGGGGTGATATTGTCAAAAATAGTGGGTGGTTGGGTGTAGTTGGTGTGGGTGATTGGTAGTGGTTAGGAAGGGGGGATTTACTGTGTGGGGGAGGAGGAAAAAATGTTCAAAAATGGTGGGCTGTTGGTTTGTTGATGTATGGGGAGGGAGGTTGGTGTTCAATGGGTGAAAAAAATTAAAGAATGGTGGGTGGTTGTAGGTAGGTTGGGTGGTTGGTGGTTTCAGAGATATACACATGAAGTGTTTTGTGAACTGGTTATCACGTAAAATTATCGTCCGTTAACCGACTTTACAGACAACCATGTTTTTTTTTAACAGCAAAAAGCATTCAAATCAATGACTTGAATTAGGCAATTCAAAATCAAAGTCCGGGAGATTTTCGTTCATACAAATCTATCGATCGCAAAGATGTTGGAAGGGTCGTCCAAGATAGAATAATTCCTGATTCCCTGATTTGCCTTGACTTCGAGCGATATAAATCTCGGAATGTCATGCTTTGCACACGGCCAATTATACCGGCTTGTATTGAGTTGGGAAACCATCCTCACTCATTTACACTCCGGAGCAGAAAACAAAAAATGTTATGTATCATGCTAGCCCTAAATTGAATACACTCATCGTCCCATTTCTTTTTATTTGATTTTATTAAGGTGCCATGACATAAGGCCATATTCGAGCATATGGCATTAAGACGCTTTCGAAAGCGTCATAAGACCATTATGGCCGTATGTCCCTGTCGTTTTCTCTTTGAAACTTTTTTTTGGTCAAGCTCACTTTTATTATCATAATATATTCGCTTGATAAAAAAAAAATGATACCAAGAATTTGGAACGTGAACTTTAAGATATATTTTGTTTATCAAGCTCATGTTTCATGATCATGATAATAAAAGTTCCAAGAATTTGCAATTACAAAAGCAACAACACTTAATAAAATAAAATGCACGACTGGGTCGCACGTACTTGCTCCTTGGGTGCAATAGTACGATGAAAACAAACTTTTCGATCAATAAAAACAACTAATTTTTGAAAAATTTGGTAAAACCTACAAAATGTTGATTGAAACTGGAAAAACCGATATACGGGAGCTAACGTTAAGAAACCTTTAATATGTAAATTTATGATGTCATCTTTTGGGTGTTGTAAATGATACAAATGTCCACTTATGGCCAAATTAATAATACTGT
The DNA here is from genome assembly GCA_916050605.2 of Platycheirus albimanus. Taxonomy (NCBI): domain Eukaryota; kingdom Metazoa; phylum Arthropoda; class Insecta; order Diptera; family Syrphidae; genus Platycheirus; species Platycheirus albimanus. Next base: position 85,552,242 of record OU696696.1, read on the forward strand.
TAAATCAAATTTCCGCTATTATCACGTATAGACAAAAACTAAAAATGCAGTTTTCTTTGAAGTATTCTATATATGTTACATAAAAAGTTTCATAAAAATCGGGGGAGCCTTTTTTGAGTTAATTAGAAAAAACGAAAAAATTGGCCTAAACTAATGGCTCTTTGTATAAAAAAACGAAAAAATTGGCCTAAACTAATGGCTCTTTGTATAGGAGCCACCATTTAAAAAAAAGAAACTGAAAAAAAATTAATGCCATCTGATAGGAAGCTGAAAGAAACTATACTAAACAAAATTTGAATGAATTCGATGCAACCGTTGACAACTTATGGCCATTTAAAAAAAAGCCGTTAAGAGCAGATCTCCGTTATTTGCATTTTTAACCAAAAACTGCAAACGCAGTTCTCTTAAAAACAGTAAAAAAATATAACACACAAAGTTTAATTAAAATCGTTAGAGCCATTTTCGAGCAAATTAGAAAAAACCAAAAAAAGTCGGCTAAAACTCAACGGCTCGTTGTATGGGAGCTACCATTTAGAAACGGTTCACTGAACAATTTATAAAGCCATCCAATAGAACACTATAAAGAACGATGCCGAACGAAGTTTGAGTCAATTCAATCAAGCCAATGCGAACTTATGGCCATCTGAAAAAAGCCGTTAAAACCTGATTTTCGTTAGGACTATTTGAGCCAAAAACGAAAAACGCAGTTTTGTTAGAAATGCTTAAAGTAAGCTAAATTTTGAGTTTAATCGAAATCGTTAGAGTCGTTTTCGAGAAAATCCAAATTGAAAAAAACCGTTATTAGAAAGGTACCAGTTTGAGCCGGGCTGAAACGAAATAAAAAAAACCTCGACAACCGTTTTTCTTCAAACTACTATATATCAAGTTTGAATGAAAAAGCGCACAGACGCACATACGCACATCCGCACATCCGCACAGACAGACCGACGGACGGTATTGCGAAAACCACTTTTTTGGGCTTCTCTATCATCGTAATGTCATGTTTGATTAAAACCTCGATTTTTTTTTCCGCACGAAACCAATACTTGCCCTATAGAGCAAGTAAAAATAATAGCTTAAAATTCGCGGCGAATTTTAAGATATTATTTTTTCTATCAAGCTCATGTCATTATGATAATAAAGTTACAAGATTTTGTAATTACAAAAGCAACAACACTTTATAAAAAAAATAATAGCTTAAAATTCGCGGCGAATTTTAAGCTATTATTTTTTTCTTATCAAGCTCATGTCATTATGATAATAAAATTTACAAGAAGTTGCAATTACAAAAGCAACAACACTTGATAAAATAAAATGCACGACTGGGTCGCACGTACTTGCTCTGTGGGTGCAATAGTACGATGAAAACAAACTTTTCGATCAATAAGAACAACTCATTTTTGAAAAATTTGGTAAAACCTAAAAAAAGTTGACTGAAACTGGAAAAACCGATAAACGGGAGCTAACGTTAAGAAACCTTTAATATTTAAAATTAAGATGTCATCTTTTGAGTGTTCTAAATGATACAAATGTCCACTTATTTCCAAATTAATAATACTGTTAAAAGCAATTTTCGCTATTATCATGTATAGCCAAAAACTAAAAATGCAGTTTTGTTTGAAGTCTTCTATGTATGTTACATACAAAGTTTCATAAAAATCGGGGAAGCCTTTTTTGAGTAAATTAGAAAAATTGAAAAAATTGGCCAAAATCTAGTGGCTCTTTGTATAGGAGCCACCATTTAAAAAAAAGAAACTGAAAAAAAATCATTGCCATCTGATAGGAAGCTGTAAGGAACTATACCAAACAAAGATTGAGTGAATTCGATGCAACCGTTGACAACTTATGGCCATTTGAAAAAAAGCCGTTAAGAGCAGATCTCCGTTATTTGCATTTTTAGCCAAAAACTGAAAACGCAGTTCTCTTAAAAACACTAAAAGAATATAACACACAAAGTTTAATCAAAATCGTTAGAGCCATTTTCGAGAAAATTAGAAAAAACCAAAAAAAGTTGGCATAAACTCAACGGTTCGTTGTATGGGAGCTACCATCTAGAAAGGCTTCACTGAAATATGTATAAAGCCATCCAATAGAACACCATAAAGAACAATGCCGAACGAAGTTTGAGTCAATTCAATCAAGCCAACGCGAACTTATGGCCATTTGAAAAAAAGCCGTTAAAACCTGATTTTCGTTAGGACTATTTGAGCCAAAAACGAAAAACGCAGTTTTGTTAGAAGTGCTTAAAGTAAGCTAAATTTTGAGTTTAATCGAAATCGTTAGAGCCGTTTTCGAGAAAATCTAAATTGAAAAAAACCGTTACTTGACAGGTACCAGTTTGAGCCGGGCTAAAACGAAATAAAAAAAATCTCGACAACCGTTTTTCTTCAAACTACTATATATCAAGTTTGAAGAAAATCCGTCAAGCGGTTTAGGCTGTAGCATGACGTGAAAAAGCGCACATCCGCACAGACGCACAGACGCACAGACAGACCGACGGACGGTATGGCGAAAACCACTTTTTTGGGCTTCTCTATCATCGTAATGTCATGTTTGATTAAAACCTCGATTTTTTTTTCTGCACGAAACCAATACTTGCCCTATAGAGCAAGTAAAAATAATAGCTTTAAATTCGCGGCGAAATTTAAGATATTATTTTTTCAAATATTGGTTGCTTTTTTTGGCTTCATGGGAGTGTATGAAGTAAGATCAAATCGATGGTAGTTTTTTGGTTACATGGAAGTAATGGGTTAAATGATTTTTTTTTCAAATAAAGTTTTCCGTACCACTCAATGGTTTTCGATAAAATTTTAAATAAACATATAATGATTGTTTTTCAACAATTTTAAAATAAGTTTGTTTGAAAAAAAGTAATTTGTTTTAATTAGAAATAAAAAGTTCAAAATTCACATACTAAAAACAAGATTTAAATTTGAATTTATTTTCTTAAAATTACAAAAAGTAAAAGATGGACTACTAAGTTAAATAAAAAAATTTAAATTTTGATTTGTGAGTCCTTAATTTATTTGTTTTTGTTTATGTCAACGATTTTTTACTTGCGATTATAGGTACAACTATAAGGCAAGTTATGCATTCGTAAAAAAAAATTTTTTTTTCGACAATCAAACATAACATTACTATGATAGAGAAGCCTAAAAAAGTGGGTCCGACAATTCTGTCTGTCCGTCTGTATGTATCGGTACCTACAGCCTAAACGGCTGGACCGATTCGTTTCAAACTTGGTACATAGTATTATAATGATGTCCTAACTCCTACAGAGGGGTTTTTGGAATTAGCATTCCAGCTCCAAAACGAACGGTATCTGCCATATGATTTTTTATGAAAAACTCATTTATCTCAAAAACGGCTCCTACGATTTTGATAAAACTTTTTGAATGGTGTTTTTTGAGTAAACTTTATGTTTTGGTTGGAACAGATTTTTCAGATAGTCTTATAACGGTGCCTCCTTTTTAAATCAGATTTTCTCGTAAGCCACTTGACGAATTTCGGTGAAATTTTTAATGTGAAAGCTCTTTTATAAACCAAATAATATTAATTCTTCCCTTTTTCAAAAAAAAAAAAAAAAATGTGTGTGCGTAATTCACACTCGGTTGAAGTGAAACTTCAAAGAAGTTGGTATACCTAATTTACGAGAGAATGAGATGAAAAACTCAGCCACCCAACACCAGTTTTCGGATTACTTTCAAACCTTTTGTTATGTATGACTAAATGCTTTCAACACGTATCTGTACAAATACAAAAGTTTCAACACATATTCAAGCATACAGACGTACCGACATACTTTGCGTCCTTTTGACTCCCTTTTAAAGTATGAACTCCAGGACGCCACTATTTAAAACAAGTCAAAAAAATATTCGAAAACTGACTATTTTCAAAAATTCAGGATACTTTTTTAAAATTTAAATAATTTTTTGAATGCCAATTTTTTATAAATACTTTTGTTATGTATTTGTTTGAATTTTACATTCTTCTTGAATTAAGTTTATTGAAACCTTTTGTAAAGCTTTTCTTGTTAGACAGAATTCAAATCACGTACCTATATTAACTCACATACTAACTTAATCGTACCAACGCGCCTGCTCACTCGCTTTTGTTTAACATAATGCTTAGTAGACCTGAGTGAGAGGCAAAACGTATGATAGGAGAAAATGAGAGATAGAATATAAAATACTGTGTCATCATTTTTTTTTTCATTCGTTCTCTCTCAGACTTGTTGCGATATATTTATTTTTTTAAATTGATTTACATATTTGCTTAAAAGTGTCATGTTGCATTTCCGTTTCGTCGAGTTTTAAATTACCCCGATATTAAAGAAGTTTCACTTCAATAATAACACACCACGCTGACATCTTACTAAAAAGCTGTAATACGCAGCCGCATACAGTGTACAGTAGCTCACGTAGTTTTCACATACACTAACACACGTTAAATGCTCAAATACAAGCAATATACATACACACCGACATCTGCTCTCTCGCTCTGGTTCACAAATTACAGGTGACTATGCTTAGAAGACGGGAGTGGGGACGCTACGAAGTATGGAACAAAGAGGAGAGACCGATAATATAAAACAGTATGTATATTTCTGTCTCATTTTTTCCTGGCTTCATCCTACGCATTTTTGCATTTGTGTCTCTTACCTGTCGTTTTTTCCGTTGCATCCGGTTTGAAATCACAACGATTCTAAAGAAGTTTCACTTCAAAAACCTGGGTAGTTACCAGATAAATAAGGGCAGATTACCTTCTTTAAAAATACCTCAAATACTAACCTTCCTAAAAGAAACCAATTTGGAGGAAGTGCTGTAGGACGAGTATCCTCATCCAGCTCTAAAAGGGGCACAATAGATCTTTAAGGTCGCAGTGCGCTTTTCCCCAATTTAATTCATTCATGCAACTTAAAATAAAATGCATACGATGAAACATAACACAGTTTCCGAGCAAAGAAGTTCAAACTCTTGTGCTTATGTTCCGCATTTTAATTTATTAAATTCAGTCGTTTATAAACAGAGATGTCCGTTATTTGTATTTTTAGCCAAAACAACATTTAAAAAAAAAACATACTGTTTTCTTCATGTCTATTCTTTTTTACGAATTTTGAATGCTTTCGTAATATGTATGAATAATCATGAGAAAACTGACGATATATCGATATATTGATTTTTGTCACCCGATAATTATCGATACTGTAAGTAAGTAAGTAAGTTAAGTAAGTAAGTTATTCATTTATTTACATTAATTTATAACAATTTTATACATCATTTTGAATTTCAAAGCTATGCCGTCAGCCAGGTTGACAAAAAGGTTTTGGGTATATTTTTGACAATGTAGAAAACAAATTAAACAATTGTGTGTATGTACAAAAAAAATATTTATGGAAACATTTTGGAATTTAGTCGAATTCTGTTATTAATAACAATCTATACAAGTAAATATCTTTCAAAAATCTGCTTAATGATTTCCAATCATGCTCGTTCAAGATGATTATAGTTTCTTGTAAAGTAAGAGTACTTTTCCCGAAAAAAGAACGTCTTTGTGGTTTGAATATTGGACATATACTGATGAAGTGTAGACAATCTTCTTTTGACTTTAAGTTACACAGCGTACAAAATTGGTTAAAACTACCATTATAAGGATTTCCATTTAGGTTGAGAACCTCGCATCTTGCTTTAAAGATAAATGAAATTTCTGCATAACTCAGTGATACGTGAAAATAGTTTCTGGTGCCGAGATTGTAATTGAGTTGACTAAAGATTATTCTACTGTATGACTCTTGTGCTTTTTCTATTAATGAATACCTCATTGAATCCTCATTTTTCTCAATGATGCTGTACATTTGTTCTTTCAGAAGGTTTATATTGCACAAATCATCATCCAATCTCACTCCACACTCATTGCCAATAGACTGCCATTTTGCAAACCACCAGTCCTTATTTCTCAACTCGTATAAAAGGAGTTTTTTCGAAATTCTTGTGTCCTGGTAGTTGCTGCAGATTTTTATAATATAATCAGCTTGAGACTTCAGTGTGCTCGTCAGAAGTTTTGGTAGTCCAGTTTCTAAATATATGGCGTAATTAGGTGTATTCTGGCTAAGATTGAAAAGTTTCTTTATGAAATTCCTATAAAATTTTTCAATATCTTCGTATTCATCTGATCCCCAAACCTGAGCAGCATATAGAAGAGTTGATTTCACCACTGAATCAAAGATTTTGTATTTTGAAGATAAAATAATCTGTTCGTTAGAGAAGATATTTTTCCATGTTAGATTTACCAAGCTTTGCGAGCTGTTGGCTTTCTCTGATAAATGCATATTGAAATTTAATGTTGGATTCAGTTTTAAGCCTAGATATTTAACCTCTTTTGTTACCTCCAGTTGTGTATCATTGTATCTCAATCTTCTTCCATTGTAAGCACTTAGTGTACGGGCAAAGACCATTATTTTTGATTTTTCCGTGTTGATAGTTAGTCCCCATCTGTTACAGTAGGTAGATAAACGATTGATCATCAATTGTAAACCTTCAGGAGATTCTGAAAGTATGACGAGGTCATCGGCATATAATAACACATTCGTGGTACAGCTAGCTATTCTTATTCCTCCAGGCAGTTCTTCGACGACATCATTAATAAATAACGAGAACAAAAGGGCGCTTAGTGGACATCCTTGTTTAACTCCTGTGCTGGTAATAAACCATTCAGAAAAGTTCACTCCATCCCAAACAGCTGCCTTCGTGTCCGTGTACATCTCTCTGATTACTTTTAGGAACTTTGTAGATATGCCGAGTTGTGAAAACTTATAAGAAAGAGCATTCCTGTTGACAAGGTCAAAAGCAGCTTTGAAGTCAACGAAAAATGTAAAGACCTTTTTGTTTCGCGCTTGAAATGCTTTAACTATGGATGTTAGTGTAAAAATGTGATCAATCGTTGAAAAGTTTTTTCTGAAACCGGCCTGTAGATCAGATAGAATATTATTCTGTTCAACCCATTTTTCAAGCCTTTCAACCATTATACTGCAGAATATTTCTGCTATAACATTAATGAATGAAATGCCTTTGTAATTTTCAGGAGAGTCTAGCGAACCTTTTTTGTGTATAGGGAAAATGACAGATTTTTTAAAGGATGAAGGTATATCCGCACTCGTAAAGATTTTATTGAACAGAATTTTTAGATGGTTGAGAAATATAGGATTTGCGTTTTTGTAAAATTCATAGGGAATCCCATCTTCACCTGGTGCCTTATTATTTTTTGCTTTGCTTAGCACATCTTGAATTTCTTCAATTCCAATATCTACATCCAGTATTGGGTCAGTGATTAAAGGTTCCGCAGTATTAAATGTAAGACTAGAATCACTGGTGAGAAGACGACTAAAGTGAGTGGCAAGGGTTTCAGCCGAAATTCCAGTACCTATTTTATGGTTTGTTCCATTAATTTCCTTCGCAATTTTCCAGAAGTCCTTCGGGTTTTTAGTATGGCCTAGTACAAGTGCTTTTTCATTATCATAAGCGTATTTCTTCTGCGTGCATAACATTTTGTAATTTGCGTTTGCTTCGAGGTACCAGCTTCTCAATTGTAAATTATTTGATGTCCTCAGCGCTTTTAAAAGTGCAAAAGATTTTTTCCGAGCTTTTTAGCAGGCTTGGTGAAACCACTTTTGCTTGAATTTTAGGTGGTTGGGTGAGGGTGTTTTGTTAGGTGTTGAATTTCGTATATACTCTGTTAACTTATTGTTGAGAACTTCAGGTGATTCAATTGTATCACTGCTTAAAAGAAGGGTATCCAAGGAGTGTTGGTATGAAGCGGATGATTCGTTTTTCCAACAAAGTCGCGGTAGCAGATGGAGATTTGTTTCTCTAGCTGATGATATGCTGGCTATTTCTATTACAATAGGCATATGATCGGAATACGGCTTACATTGAACTTCAAAATGTTGAATTCGGTCAATCCAGTCATTATTGGCAGTACAATAATCGATAACAGATCTACCTTGACCTCCAGTGAATGTGTAATGCCCATCCAAATCGCCTTCTGTGCAGCCATTAAGTGTAAGTAAGTCATACAGTTGTAGCAATTGTATCAAATCGCGCCCATTCTTGTTGCAAATATTGTCTTTTGACTGTCTGTTAGTATGAGAAATCGCTGCGTTGGTTACGCTATTTGCTGTTGTAATTTGGGAGTCCCCGATTCTAGCATTGAAATCTCCAATCAATAAAACACTTTTGCTGGTAAGCATTTGCATGGTGTCATACAATATTTCAAAGTCGTTGGCCCACTTGTTGCAATTAATATAATACGGGACAATGTATATATTATTTTGCTGCAGACATCGAACAATTGTAGTTCCCCAAGATCATCAAAATCAAAAACATGTAAAAGTGACGTACGTATTCCAAAGAGCGTTCCTCCACTTGCGCGACCTTTAGTTGATGTTTTAATTGCTTCATCCCAAATTAGTTTAAAACCAGAAAAAAGATTCTTAAATTTACTTATATTCTCCTGTATTACATGTGTTTCGAATAGGAAAAATATTTCAAAATTCTTAATATAATCAAAAAAAGTCTACGAACAAAATTTTATTATTTAAGCCTGATATGTTGTATGCTAAAATTTTTATAGTAATAGTAGTATTAATAATTTGACTGACGGCATTTACATTTCAATTTCTTTGCGATCTGGTACTATTTTGGATTTCAACCGACATCCCTGGAACATCTGCTGGTTTAGACCCATGATAGTTTAGACCATTCATTCTGACGTCTGTCATACATTATATTTTCGCTGATAGCAGTGACATTTCTAAAGTTTAGATCTCCAAACATCTTCTGTAACTCGGGTTCTCCATCTTGATTTAGATATTTAAGCGTATTGTTTTTAGATAAATAAAATACTTTGTCACCAATTAACATCGTGTTATTCTTTATCGATATAATTTCTGTGGGTTTTGCTTCTTTAACTGTCTTTCGATAGGCTAGAATAATTCGGTGCTTAAGTTGATTTTTTTTGCTGAGATCGCGTTGTATGAAAATTCCTGTGCCCTTTAGTTTGGAAGCATTTTTCAGCATTTTTGACGTGTTTTCAGCAGACCCTGCATTAAGTTTCATTTTCAATGTTTTGTTGTTTTGGGTGAGCTTAATAGCGGGTGACATATCTGGGGATTCGTTTCCCAGCAGAAGTTTGGTTATTGTGTTGATTTGTTGTTGTGGGTTTTCGCAGTTACTTGGCATCGTAAGGATTAAATTTTTGCTTCTTATCTCTCGGCTTTGCAATTCAAGCTCTTCCTCAAGCAAACAACAACGTATTTCAAACGTGTGCAATTTTTGGGAGAGCTCCTGGTTCTCTTTACGAAGATGATCAATTTCATTGTTGAGACAACCGATGTCATCTTTTGAGGCCATATTGGCCAGGGCTGCGTCAAGCGAACCATCAATAATGTTTTTAATTTTATTGAAGTCAGCATCATTCATAGAAGTCATGTTTTGTTGGTTTTTGTAGAACTTCGGGGCTTTTCGAAAGTTTGACGATATGTTTTGGTTTTCTTCCGGCGAAGTCTGGCAAATTTTTCTTTTGTCAGTCATGTGGTGCGGTTGATAGCGGTGTTAAGAGATTTTGATCGCGATATTTAATACTTAATTTATCGTTACCTGTGATCTGTCAATTACTTTACAGATGGAATGTATAAAACAGTAAAGATGTTCACTTTTAGATAATTTACAAGTTTTAAAAATACACAAAATTAAAAAAAATTTTAGGAGCGATTTAAAAGTCAACCATTCACTTCAAAAACAGTGTTGCCAACCCAATCGATACTGTTAAAGTATATCGATACGATAAATATCGATATATTTTTTACTTGCCCATCCCTACATTGATCAAAACAAACAAATGCCATGGAGCACGTGCATGAATGAGTAAGATTATAGTATTTATATTCTCACTCGTTCGTGCACGCACACGGTGAGCTAATGCGAGTCATCGGTGCCGCCATATTGGAATACTGAGCGTTACTTCCGTCAGAAAAATAGTATGTATATTTCTGTCGCATTCTTTCCTGGCTTCATCCTACACATTTTTGTATTTGTGTCTCTTACCTGTCGTTTTTTCGTTGCATCCGGTTTGAAATCACAACGATTCTAAAGAAGTTTCACTTGAAAAAAAAAATTTTTGAGTTTTTTTGGTTTTTTCAAAAACGGTTTGTTCAAAATTAAAAAAAAAATTTCTGATAAGAACTTTGAACTGCTAGATGTTGACATACTCATAAAAAAAATTGGAATATGTTTTAGAAAAGTTTTTTAAGAAAACCGTTTGTTGAAAAAACTGGTTGAAAGATTTTGAAAACAAAATTCCTTCATTTCCTCCAAAAAACGTTTTAAATATTGATTTTTAAGTGATTAATTAAAATTTATAAAATTTTCAATGCTTATTTCACAAAATCTCAAGCCCCAACACCATTTTAACACATTAGAGCAAGTTCGTACGACTCAGTCGTGCACTTTATTTTGCCAAAATCTCAAACACAAAGATTGTAAGATTCTTCTGTGACGACTTGTCAGTGAGTGAGTACGCCAGAGAATGAGTTTGAAGCTCCTTATGTAAGAAAGTTTAATATTTGAAGTTTTATCTCTATTATATTGCTAAGGATTTAAAAATGACAAGGATGGCAGTGGGTTGGGGCTTGGGGGGAGATTTAAGAAAGACCGAGGTGGTTTGTAACTAGAGAATTTTGTTTGTAATATCTTATGCCTTATGAGTCTCACTGCGTATATTCGTATACATCTTTAAGTATTATAATAACCTGGGTCTATTATAACATAAACAAAAATACGGGCCGCTTTGAAGGTTCCAAAAAAATATGAAAAGACATCTGCGAAAATGTTGAACAGAAATGAATTTTCCAAAGAGTTCCTGAACCTGAAGAAAACGTAGCTGTTGTGCACTATTGGAAATATTTATCTTATTCCATTAGAAGCTGATCATTATCCTGAATTACCGGTGATAAACTCAATGTTTGCGCATGACTGTGTTCAGATTTGAACTACTTATGTAAGTAAGGCCATTAGTGTCATGGCTAAGGTTCTAAGTGACCTTAAACTAATATACTTTAGAAATGATCATCACCTACTATAAATTATTTAATCTAATAAAACAGCTAGAGGGCGGTTACTATTTGAAATCAAAGCTCAACATCGCTGTCTAAGTCCCCTTTTATTCTTCAACAACAATAATACGAATCCATTAGGGAAGCCAAAAGGAAAATAAACATAAAATTTTTACAGAATCATGAAGAATTAACTTAAATTGGTTCAACGAGTTCAAATTTGTTGTCGTTTAGTTGCTATTTTATTATTCCATCTCTCTCCGGCTCTCAATGGGCTTATCAATGATGTTGTCAGCACACTAGGAATGATGATGGTTCGTTTTGTGCACGAAAACGTATCTCTATACATTCATTGCAAAGAAAACTTAAATGGACATCCCACAGAGAGATGGCATGGCATCGGCATGGATATGAGAGCATCATCTGGGGCTTTTATTAAGTGAAAATCGCGCACTGATTTCTTTTTCAGTATAAAATACGCGCGCGATCATAACAGTTAGGTATAAAAAACGATCTTGTTCTTAGTTTTGACTAGGAGGTATAGAAATAGCACTAGGAATATCTTTAAGTGTGTAATATATACTTCCTTAATGAAAAACAATTCCACTTTAGCTTAAAGCTATGAAAGTGTTCGAGGAAAAGCAATTGAATATCAATAAAATCAATGACAGCGATCAATGCATATGCAAGCTCGGTGTAAACCAGAAAACTGGTCGAGTTCAATGGTGTCCTGGTTTTACATGCTGTACATTTTTAATCCTTCTTCCAGTGATCATGCTGCCAATTACGTTGGTTCTTATCTTGCTGATGCGAGTCGATGGTATCATATATGCGCTGAATTTACAAAAAACTATCGAGAACAATGAAGAAAATGTCCTCATGCAATCGGATTTGGACGAATTCGAAAGAGTTTCGCGATGTATGTCTCTTACATTTGGTCTAACCGAGGCTCACGAAATAGAGGAACTCGATCTCATGAGAGACGCCCGCACATCGTTCATTCCGAGAGATACAGTCGCGATACCGTGGGAGTGTTTAGATGTGCATTTTGAGACAGCTTCTGGAAGTCGCTCCAAGCGTGCATCAAACTTAAGCTTGCATAGTGTACGGCAGACTCCCATGACCGCCGCCATTGCACCACGGAATAGCCCGGAGAAAACTGAATCAATGGGCTTACATTTTATTTGGAAGGCTCAAGATTCGAAAGAAGAAATCCGGCGTGCTCAAGCTGAAACAATGCTAAAATATATGGACGTGACTGTTGATCCCTGCAATGATTTCTACAAATACTCTTGTGGCAATTGGGAGAAGATCAATCCCATTCCCAAGGATAAGGCAGGTTTTGATACTTTTGAAATGTTGAGGGAGAATCTGGATGTTGTGTTGGAGCAGCTTCTTCAAGAAGCAAATCCCAAACCCGAAGTTGTTCAGATAAGCAATAATTACTACCAAGATCCCGAGGCAAAATCAGACATAGTATCAACAGGTCAAAATACAAGGGAAACCCTTAGCCAAGTATTGAAATCCACACACCTCCGAAAACATATTATCAAACGTCGGCGGATCTTAGACACCCTTCTGGACAGGTACAAACGAGGAGCGTTAGGTATTCCCGATAATCGAAATCATCGATTATCTCGGCAGACGCCTGAAGTTGATGCCGAAACGAAAGCGAAGTTGCTCTATCAGTCTTGCATTAATACTCTCCTTTTGGCTAAACGTGGTATCAGCCCTTTGCTTGATTTAATCGGATCACTTGGAAGTTGGCCAGTTTTAGATAGAAATTGGTCTGAGGAAGGCTTTGATTGGCTAAATTTAACAGCACAGCTTCGTCTATATAACAATGATATCCTCATTGTCGAATGGGTTGGGCCAGATCTCAAAAATTCCAATGAGAATGTTATCCATTTTGATCAAACAAGTCTAGGCCTCCCGACACGAGAATATTTCCTCGAGGATGCCCAAGGAAAGTACCTAAAGGCATATCAAGATTTTATGCGAACAGTGATGCATCTTCTAGGAGTAAGTCAAGCGGAAGCTGCAAAAGCATCTGAAGAACTTATAGCATTTGAATCACTTTTAGCTGCCATAACATCGCCAGCAGAAGAAAGAGTTAATGTTACCAAGCTCTATAAAAAAATGAGCGTGCATGAACTGAGTAAAGCTGTTCCTAGAATAGATTGGCAAAGGTATTTGAGTATTGTTCAAGAACGAGAAGTCGATGAGAACGAGAATGTTGTGATATTTGCCTTGGACTATATGAACGAACTAGTTAACCTTATAAGCGATACTCAACCAAGAATAGTGGCAAATTACCTGATGTGGCGCTTCGTTCGCCATCGCATAAATAACGTTGACGACCGTTTCGAGGAGTCCAAACAGAAGTTCTTCCATGCACTCTTCGGACGAGAAGAAAGTCCCTCCCGATGGAAGGTGTGCATTGCTCAGGTGAATTCAAACATGGGAATGGCTCTTGGAGCGATGTTTGTACGCAAATACTTTGACGAAAATAGCAAAGAGGACACCCTCAAAATGACACACGAGCTGCAACAGGCCTTCCGAGATATTCTTCAAACAACTGATTGGATAGACGAAACTACAAAGCTGCTAGCTGAAGAAAAAGTCAACGTGATGTCATTGAAAATTGGTTATCCCGATGATATTTTAGTGCCAAGTGAATTAACCGACAAATACAAAGGCATCGAAATACATCCAGACAAGTACTTTGAGAACACCCTGAATGTTTTGAAACACACAGCACGAACGGAGCAGCAAAAAATGCTTGAACCTGTAAATAAAACCGTGTGGCAAACACCACCGGCCATTGTAAATGCTTACTACAGCCGTAACAAGAATCAAATTATGTTTCCGGCGGGAATTCTGCAGCCACCGTTTTACCATCGATATTTCCCTAGATCACTCAATTTTGGAGGAATCGGCGTTGTCATAGGCCATGAATTGACGCATGGTTTCGATGACAAGGGGCGGCTGTTTGACAGTAATGGCAGCATTCACAAGTGGTGGACGGATTCAGCAGTACAGGGCTTTGACGAACGGGCACGCTGTCTGGTTGCCCAATATGGAAACTACACCGTAAGCGAAGTCGGCATCACGTTAAATGGCGAGAGTACTCAGGGTGAGAATATTGCAGATAACGGTGGTATAAGGCAAGCATTTCATGCCTACCAGAGCTGGCTAAAAAAGAGCAGCCCAGCTGAAAGAAAAGAGGAAATGCTGCCTGTTTTAAATATGACGGGTGCACAACTGTTCTTTTTGAATTTCGCACAAGTGTGGTGCGGAGCTATGAGGTTAGAGGCAACAAGGAATAAGCTAAATACTGCCATTCACAGCCCAGGCCGGTTTCGTGTCATAGGAACATTATCGAACTCAGATGACTTCGCCAGGGAGTTCCAATGCGAAAGAGGCTCTCCCATGAATCCGGCCCAGAAGTGTGGAGTATGGTGAAGAGGTATCTAACGAGGGCATTTAATTATCGATACAAAGAGAAGTGTGCGTCCTCGGTGTAGTCGTGTTGTTGTCATTATCATCATCGTCGGAGTCATTGCCTCGTTTTATTGGAGTTAATTGAATCAATGCGTGGTGACGTCGGTCGGTAAGTGCACACTTTTAACATTTATGCAATTAATATTGCTGATGTACAGTTTAATTTTTTTTGTTTTGTTTTTTTTTGTTTTTTTTTTTTAATTTTAACCTTGCCATTATGTGATGATGAGCAAATTGATGAAGATGCATGATTATTATTATGAAAGCTTATAATTGGGTGAATATTGTTTTGATGAGATTTTCTTGACATATCTGTTATTACTCGCAGGAATATCTACTTTTGATACCTTACTTACTGTAATGTTTAATTTAAAATATATCCTGAAATCAAAACCTTGAACGTCGTTTTTATCATTCTTATCAAGAGATGTATTTGCTTTTAAATGGGTCAGAGTATCTACACCAAAAGAAAGCCTTTTATTAGATCCTGGAAAAGAGATGTCATAAGGGTTGGGAACGATTACACTTTTTTCATCATCCTGATTTTTAAAATCCCTTTTTTCAATACTGTTTTAAGTATCTCGCTTTAAAATTACAATTTTATAGCATCATATTTATTAAATCCCCGTTTGAATACAAACAATTAAAATGACTTTCAAAATAAAACACTTTGTGTTGATTACAAAAGCTTGATTGAATATATTGTTTGGCATAATGCTCAGGGTGGTTGCGTGTCACTGTCGAAAGGTTTGTCCAGGCATTATGCATTATGTAATGTATTAATTAAGCATTTATTCAGGCAAACCACACAAATTTTTATTGTTCAGTCCAGCTTTTCACTTTGTGGAACTCCTATGTTACGTACAGACAAAATATGTTAAACTGGGTTTAAATAGCAAGGTTCTCGAGAGCCGGTGTTATTAAAATCGGGAATTAAAAAAATATGTTATTTATGTTTTAAACTCTTTTTTTCGGGGTTATGAAAGCGGGATTCCTATAAGCTCGCATGTAAATGTTGGAGAAAGACCTTTTTGTTAACCAATTGTTTTCTTGCCCATAAATAAACATCCTATATATACCCACAATTCTCTAAATTTATCTATGTTAGTGTGGTGAGCCGAATTTTTTAATATCGATGTGTTTTAATTGTGCCCCACTTTATTATAAAAAAGAATAGATTTCTTGTCTTACCTGGGATTTATTTTGACATTTATTATCTGTTTGTGCAATACGCCATGCCGACTTCGATGACTTTGAAAACTCCATCTCATTGGACAAAAAATTAATGAACTAAAGAAAATAACTCAGTTTTTTTATAACATATTTTTTCGTAAGCCACTCAACGGATGTTGATGAAATTTTTAATATGAGAGCTCTTTTATAAACAAAATAATATGAATTCCTTAGCTTTTGAAAACACATTTTTTTGATTTTAATTTTTTGTTTTTTCCAAAAACGTTTTTCAAAATTTTTGTTTTCTGATAAAAATTTGAAACTGATGCTAGATGTTGGCATACTCAAAAAAACATTTGGAATATGTTTTTCAAAAGCTTCCTTAAAATTAAAACAAGCAAAAGAAATCTGATGGCTTCTTTTATTTTCCCCAAAAAACGTTTTAACTATTGATTTTTAAGTGATTAATAAAATTTCATATGATTTTTTCAATGCTTTTTTCCGAAAACCTCAAGCTTAATTTAACACATTAGAGCAAGTCCGTACGACTCAGTCGTGCACTTTATTTGGTATGTACAGTACATATCAATATATTCAGTCCTTTTTTGAAATCCAGGGAATTTTGTATAAGTACATAAATAGGCTAAGAGAAATAAATTTGTATGTACCCATTTGCACAGAAAGTACAACAAATTTCGATAGATTTTAAATTGTTGGAAACACCCACCATACTTATGCATTTATAGACTATTAACATTTCTTTTGTTTTGGTTTTTACGACAAGTTTAATTTGTTTTTTCATGCAGAAACACAATCGAGATTTTCATTAAACATATGACATAACGAAGATAGAGAAGCCCAAAAAATTGGTTTTCGGTTTTTTTTCCAAATTTTGTTCTTCACCTTCACTGGTATAACTTTCAAGTAACTTATAATTAAGAAGACACAGAACATTTTTGTTATAACCGTGCTTATTTTGTTTTTGGTTCAAATGGTTTCAACGGAAACAAATCTTAACCTTGTTTTTCCGAAATGGCCATAAGTTAGCTAGGGCTTCATAGAATCGACTCAATTTCAAGTTGGAATGTTTTTTTCATAGGTTTATATTAAATGCATTTGAAATATTTTAAGAAAATGCTTTCCTAAGAATAGCTGCCGTATGAATAACCGCTCAGTTTCATAATTGTTTGGGTTTGTTTTTTCTTGTTTATCAATATTGGTTTTCACTATTTCACTGAAACTTTCTATCGATATATTTTACATATTATATTATACCTTCCAGATATTACCATCAGAGTTCTAAAGATTTTATATGTATATAGATTTTTAATGGTAACTCCCATACAAACAAGCCCTTCAAATTTGCATATTTTTTTAGTTTTTGCTAATGTCCTCAAAAACAGCTCAAAATAATTTGTTGATGTTTTTAAAGTTTACTGCTGTTTAAATTTTTGGCAGCAGTTATATTAAACTAGACATACATTGACAAAGATATCTTCGAAATTGTCTCAACTTTGCAAAAACTTGGTGTGTATGTATCCTTGGGTTTCTCTAAAGGATGGCATTACAGTTTTGTAGATTAAAAATGTATACAAAATTTGACAACAGACAACTCAGTTCAAGCTAAAATATTAAGTTTATTATAATTTCTCAAAAATGGCCCAAACGATTTTGTAGTTGACAATATATTCAAGTTCTTCGAAAAAATCTGTTTTTGATGACATCAAATGTGCTAACTTAGTCTGAGACTTTTATATTTGGTTGTATTTGGTCTAAGATGTTATAGCACCAAAAAAAAAAAAAAAAAAGATTAACCTTCGGAATTGAATAACCATATTTAAATGATTTTGATTCAGATAATTTGAATTCTTTGTCCACCAAATATTTTCTTTAAATTAAACTCATGACAATTTTTTAATAAAACTCTTTTACAACTATTGTTTATTGTTAACGTTACTCCAACATGCACAGCTTTACTGAGGTAAAAATACAATTTTTCAATTGACCTACTCATATTGTTAAGTTATTAAAGCAAGTTAAGTAAGTTGAAAACATTTATAATTTATTTAACTAAAACTCCTGGCAATGTTATATTTGATGGAAATACATAACAATCTATAATAATATGACAATCTATATGATTATGATAAACAGTTTTGGCAGTAAAGCATCTACACAAAAGCATTGCATACTTTTGGGAACCACATACAATTTTGAAGTAATACTTACGAATATAACAACTATTGTTTATTGTTAACGTTACTCCAACATGCACAGCTTTACTGAGGTAAAAATACAATTTTTCAATTGACCTACTCATTTTGTTAAGTTATTAAAGCAAGTTAAGTAAGTTGAAAACATTTATAATTTATTTAACTAAAACTCCTGGCAATGTTATATTTGATTGAAATACATAACAATCTATAATAATATGACAATCTATATGATTATGATAAACAGTTTTGGCAGTAAAGCATCTACACAAAAGCATTGCATACTTTTGGGAACCACATACAATTTTGAAGTAATACTTACGAATATAACTTCTATATGGTAAATGGTAGCGAAATTTTTCGTAAGCGATTTTATTTGAAATTGACTTAACTAAAAGTTTGTAAAATATGTTTTTTGTCTAAAGCTCACTGGTTTTTGAAATACAAGTGAATATAAGCAAAAACCCTATTTTTTTACCTTTGTTGGCCTATCACTCTCACACCCACCGCTGTACAGGTGCCAGGTGACCGGATCAATGAATAATGATAGTATGGCAGACTAACTAGAGTGATTTCGTTGTTCTATAAATTGTATACTATTTTCCATAGCTAGCTCTCCGTGTATAAATAAGATACGCTATAATTTGACAGGTATTTCTTATACCAAGACCTCCCTTTGAATTGTAGTTTATAAACAGATGTTCGTTACTTCTTACTTGTACCTTTTGCCAAAACTTAAGAACACAGTTATCAATACTCCCAAAAAATACCCACAAAAAATCAAAATTAGTAATTTTTGAAAAATTCGGTAAAAACTAAAAATCTTGGCTAAAACTGGAAAACCCGATATACTGGAGCCACCGCTAAGAAACCTTTACTACTCCTAATGCAGATGCTATCTTTAAAGTGCTATGAAGGATGTATACCTTATCATGCTTGATTAGTATCGCAAAACTTTTTTTTTCGATGAATGTGATATGTGGTTATGTTTCAGTAAATACGAACTACCAAATGATATAACTTGGAACATTTAAAAAGCAAACATTTTAACTATTACTATATTATGCATTGTCTTGCTTCTTGCGTTTAAATGTTTAATAAGAATCTGCAACTGGTATGTATTTATTACCATTTCAACCGGTTGTTTGTTCTTTCGATTTTTTGATTTAAATTTAAATAAATTCCTAAAACTAGGTGTGTGTGCTTTGTGCTTCTATTCTCAAAACTTACATTTTATAAATTTCTTTTATCAAATTCAAAGTAACTAAACTTTATAATATTCTTTTCTAAATTACTTTTCTTTCTTTGACTTGCGAAATCTTTTAACTTTACTTTACTAAGAACTTTGAGATCCTTATCCGATTTTTAAAAATTGGGAGTTATATGTCCCTGGGCCTTATTTTTTTAATTTTATTTATTTATTATTTATAGTGACATTTTGAATTTAGAGATTAAAATAAAATTAAATACAACTTACGTACATATAAACATAACTCTATTTTTGAACTTAGAGTATGGGTGGAGTGATTAATGCATTAAAGAAAGCTACAATAATTTAACAGACACAACATTTTAAAATGAATATAAGAAATATTATACAAAAATGATAATACTAAAATGTTATAGATACAATTGTTTAAAATGTTATTGATGAACAATACAAAAGTTGAGTATCAAGAGACATAGGACAACAAAACCTCGATCTGGTTGTGATCAAATTCAAAAAGCCAGTTTTTATTTTTTTTTAAGAATAAAGATAATGAGCGAATAGAACGAATATTGGCTGGAAACGTATTAAAGAGCTTGCAGGAGACAATGGAGTAGAAATTTCTTAGATGAGTGGTACGGAAAGGGGGAATAGTTACAAGACAATCAAAGTAGCTTCGCATAGTACGTACATTAGAAATAGGGCTTTGTAAATAACCACCCCTCATGAAAAATGTTTTGGAAGTTTTGAAATAATAAAGATGTCTGAGAGGTAAAACCTTTAAGGACATTTCTGAAGAACAAGGAGAGGATTGATTTTAGTATGGGTTGCCCCTCCCCAGCAGCTTAAGCCATACTGGAGTTTTGAATGGAATATACCAAAATAAGCTATTTTGAGTGTTGCATTATTACAGTATTTTCTGAGATGGAAGAGAGCTATAACCAATGATTTTAAATATTGTTTCAGAGCCGATATATGGTTGGACCAACTCATTGTTTGGTCAAAAATAACACAAGGTATTTGAAATCAAATACTTCTTCTATTTTAAAACATTTTGGACTACAGTTATCCTCATGATCATAAGGTAATGAATTTAGACCCACATTACATGAACAATAAGAGAGTTTATATTTTAAACAACTTGGAAAACAATATTTAAATCAGGAGCATCTCGCATTCTTAGACCAAAGTACATAACTTTAGTTTTGCTGCTAATGCAAAGTTTGTGTTAAGCAAACCAGATCCTCAATTAATGGACATCATAATTCAAAACAGCCAGGAGATCCAGTGCGCTAGATGAATTATAAGCTAGACCAAGATCATCCGCAAAAGCTGTTATCTTAGCAGAGAATGGTAATTCGAACAAGGAGTTAATGTAGAGAGAAACAGAATGGGACCGAGGACCGACCCTTGTGGCATACCAATGTTTGAAATCCTGGAATCGCTGAAGTTTTTTCCAACTAAAACTTTTTGGCTTCTATTCTTAAGGCATGACTCAAACCAATTATAAACAAATCCTCGAAAACCAGCCGATAGAAGTTTGTTAAGGAGTACTTATGTCTACAAACAAACCCGCACAAAACTTATTGCTATCAAGGTCCTTATTTATAATTGAACACAAATCTAAAAAACGTCTTCTGTAGATAACCCTTCACTAAAGCCGAACTGAGACGAACTGAAGAATTTATTTTTCTTTAGGTAACGTAACATTCTATTTTTAATTGCTTTTTCAAAAATTTTTCATAGCGAGGACAACAGAGGTCTATAGTTGTTAGCTTCTCTTTTATTACCTTTCTTAAATACAGGCATGACACAATGGCGGATTTTAAATTCAAGGGAAGAACACCAGTACTAATGCTTAAATTGAACAAATATGCTAGGATATCAGATACATTTAGTGCAAACATTTTCAAAATATAGTTGGATATGCCATCTACGATCTACCCCACATGCATGTGATTTGTTGAGAGAATTTATTAAACAGTTAATTTCTGACCCAGTGATAGGTTCAAAGTAAAAACACCCTTGAGCAACATGTTCAATATATCCAATGTCACCGTTACAATGATCGCACTGAAACCTTGAATCTGATATTTGACCAACTGATCCAAAAAATTTATTGAAAATATTAGCAACCGTAACAGGATCATCGAAAACAAATCCATTATTATTTAGTGAAATTTGAGTGTGCATATTAGAATCATTCCGGTTTATTATACTGTTTATAGCTTTCCATTCGTTTTTAGGGTTACCTAAAGATTTATTAAGCAAGGAGTTATAATATATATCATGACAAGCTCTGATTTCATTATTTAAATTTTTACACATAGTTTTATATCGCACTTTCAGGGCCATGTTAGTTGGATGCTTAAAACATTTTATTCGCAACTTGTTTTTAATTTTTATTTTTTTAAGAACTTTTTGGTTTATCCAAGGCTTGAGTTTCTTGTCACATTTCTAAGCCATCCAGTTATAGCTGTTGGAGCTTATATAGGACTGCAGGGTACTTAAGAATAGATCATAGGCACTCGAAGCATTTTGATCTGCAAGGACAGCATCCCAGTCTTCAAAACGGAGGGCATTGTTTAACATGACAAAATTAATCTTCTTAATGGTGGAGGATGATGAATTTATTTTGGACTTGGAAGTTTTGAAAGAGCTAAATAACATTCCAGTCATACAATGATCAGTTATGTGCAGATCAAAATTAACACCGTGGCATAGACTCATACACAAATCTTTGAAACGACCAAAAACGTGATCAAGGCAAGACTGAGATATTGGCCTAGTAGGAACATCAACGAAGGAATACAATCCATGCTCGGGTACCAAAGCAAGATAAGAGTCACATATAGAATTCTTAGTTAAAATGTCTACATTGAAGTCACCAAGGATTACGAGATTGCTAGTTTTCAAGTTGTTTAAAAGAGTAGAAAATTCATAGAAAAATAGATCTAAGCTATGCGAATGCAATCTATAAACACAAACGAAGTTAAAAACCTTATAACCTATGTATATTACAAGACAATTGCAGATCATCAACCGACCACAGATAATGACATACAACATTATAAGCTAATGACTCACGTACAAAAACGGCTACTCCACCTGCAGCATACGTTTCGTTTGTGTGAGGATGAAAGTTATAACCAGCAATTGAAAAAATATCACATTCATAATTATATATCCAAATTTCTGACTCAAAGATTAAATCCGGTAAATATGGGAGAGCTTCTAGATTACAGACAAGCAGATCAAAGTTTTGCGGAAGACTACGTATATTTTGATGTACAACGAAAAAAGAATTGCTAGACTCATCAGAATTGTTAAAAAAAATATCATCATTAATCGAACTAATAGTAGTACTGGAAGGGTTGTTAAAAGTAAGATCTATGTTAAAGAATGAATTTGACATTGTAGACTAAATTTAAAGCTAAAAAGAAAAACAATTGAATTAGTCTTTCTGCGACAGTAAATCAACAAACGATCTTACGATCTTATCTTACTTCCCTTATCTACTTTTCTCATTAAAATTTTTGAATTCTGGAACCATAAGTATTTATAGTTTTTTTCTATTTTGTATTTTTTTGCTTCAGTGGAAAGTGCGCGAGTGTAACTGGTAAAGCAATCATTAATATAGATGGGATGATTATGATTATCTTCTGGAACAAACAATGATGAGATAAGCTTTTTTCCTAATTTCCTTTTGCTCTGCATGATAGTTTTCTTCACTTGTAGAGAGGCAAGATGAACGCAAATGACATCAGTAAACTTTTTATTGTTGTTGAGTTTATGGAAAGCAATTCAGTTGCATTCCTATGTTTTACGCGCCTAACGTAGCTTTTATGTATATCCGTAGCAGGTACAGACACATTCAAGCCGCATTGCAATAAATTTTGGACACAGTCAATCGCATTGTTGTTGTTTACACCAGGTACCCCACTAATTTCAATTACGTTCTCCATATGTTTTTGTTCTCTCCACAAACCTCCCAATGAGGCCTCAGGTCCTCGTCCTACTGTCTAATTGATTCTAGTTCTTCGGCCTCCCTAACGTTCTCATGTATTATTTTAAATTATTTGATTTCATTGAAGAATATTTTTTTTTTCGATAAAGTTTATACGTGACCTTTTTGTTTGAATATTTGGTTATTTCTTGATGGGCTTCAGGTCAATAGTGTGTGAAAAAAAACAAAGTTTTTTCCCTTTACAACGTTTCGTCCATGTTTATGGACATCATCAGGTGTAAAATATTATTTTCTATATATTGCATTGAAAAATACAAAATTTTTTATCAGTTTCACAACAAAATATCAAAATAAACAGTTAAAACTTACATTATTTACATTGAAAAGTACAAAGTTATTTTTGCCGGTGACACAAAGTGAAGTTGGAACTTAACCATCCCACGTTTCACAAACAACCAACACCCGCTATATATATATTAGTTGTTTGTGAAACGTGGGATGTTTAAGTGCCAACTTCACTTTATGTCACCGGCAAAAATAACTTTTTAGGTACTTTTCAATGTAATTAATGTAGGTTTAAATTGTTTATTTTGATATTTTGTTGTGAAACTGATAAAAAATTTTGTATTTTTCAATGCAATATATAGAAAATAATATTTTACACCTGATGATGTCCATAAACATGGACGAAACGTCGCAAAGGGAACAAAACTTTGTTTTATTTTCACACACTATTGACCTGGCGCCCATCAAGAATTAACCAAAATTTTTTTTTCATATAAGTATGTACACACATATTCATAACATTATATTTAAGTGATTCTGATTATGTATAGGTACCTAATGTTTTCCAATTCTTTTCATTTCTTTTCAGAATGTTGACACTTGTTGCTTATAAAACTATCATAATGTCACGATACAACTTTCTCCTGCTTAGTTTTTAATACGATAAATTATTGTTGTGATATTTAATTTCTTTCCAACCATCAAACAGTATATGGGCTATGTAATCTAGTGTAAATTTATATATATTTTTTTTTATATTTTTAAGCTTTTTGTAATAAAGATATTTTGAAACATACCAAATACAGAAAACTACTCATGTTATTATGTATGTATATTTATCTTTTCAATTATAAAACAATTTGAAAATGAAATAAAGATATATCAATAATTTGAAAAACCTAATTTTTATTCTGACGATGAATAAGTGTAAGTGTAAAGCAAAACAGGGGTTTTCCAAAAACAAGCTATTATAATTTATCTGCTTTATTATGATGAATTTAAAGAAAAAAGATTATAACTGATATCAACTAGTTGAATATTTTAAAAAACATGTGCGTCTTGGGACGCTCGACAGAAGTGAAGTAGTTAAACTAATCTATATGTTGAACTGTCATTATCTGTCAAAGAAAGCACAGGTTTTTTTATTTGCTCTTGATATAAATTTGGAAATAATTATATATAAATAAATTAAAAGAAAAATTAGTACTCGAAGAATATAAATCGAAAACACAGAAACATATCCTTTGACACTGTGATTAAAAGTCGACGTCAATTGTTTTTAATTCAGTGAATCAAGAATTATAAATTTTAAGTGATCACTACAATGGTTGCTAAATGCTTATCGTGCAAAAACAGTGTGACTAGACATAATCCAGGTGTTCGCTGCTGTGGTTGCCAGAAATATTTTCATTCCAAATGTGGTGATATTGATGACGAGTCATTCCAGAAGCTCTCATCTGGTGAAATATCAGCATGGAAATGTGGAAATTGCAGACTCCAGTCATCTTCACATAACCTTAAAAATGTCAGCATGGGTGACTCAGACTCTGAACCTGAAACAGACTTCAATCAAGCCATTCATAATATGCAAGAGGAATTAAAAAAAATCAAGGCCACTCAATTAGCATTCACTAATTCCGTCGTCAACGTGAGTAAACAACTCTCGGAGATCGAAAATATGGCAAAAACAATTTCAGATAACAAGAAGAAAATAGCGGAGTTGGAGGTTGAAAATAAAAATCTTAAACAACACATCATCTCTCAGCACCATCGAATCCATCAATTAGAGCAAAAAGAGGCTAATAAACAGATCATAATCCACAACATTCCGTCTCTTGGTTTGAACGAAGATTTAAGAGCAATCATGACTCAAATACAAATGAATCTATCCAATGTTCCGCTGAAAGATGACGACATTGTAAACATCAGGAGGATCTCAAGCAAATCCACTAAGCCCGGACCAATTTTAATTGAAATGAGGAACGAATATATCTGTCAACGACTTCTGACTGCAGCGAAACTTCATCGAATTAATGTTTCACATGATCAAAACACTCTTTCTTTTTCTAAATCTCATTCTATCTCTAAATCTACTAATGAAAATGAAAATAATAATGATAATCTTATTTATATAAACGAATACATTTCTTTTACAGAACATTTATTGTATAAAAAAGCAAAAGCACACAAAAAAGAACACAACTTCAAATGTCTATGGCGAAAAAATGGCAAAGTTTTCTTGAGGAGGACTGACGATAGTAAAATCTACAAACTTTCATCATTTACCGATTTTTGTTTAATTAAATAATTTAAAACCGCAAGTACATAAATAAATCAAATAAGTCTAAAATCTATTTTAAATGAATAAACTTTATATTTATTACCAAAACATTAACAGAGCTATTACCAAAACACACAATATCAAACAAGCTATTTTAAGTTCTGATTTTGATGTCATCTGCTTCACTGAGACTAATCTAAACGATAGTGTTTATTCAAACGAAATTATACCTTCAAATTACAATGTTTTTCGAAAAGATAGGAAAAACGACATTTTCGACTCTAACGGAGGTGGTGGTTGCTTG